>CM034002.1:8613180-8647558 GCA_019603395.1 Cyrtorhinus lividipennis | reverse complement strand
GCCACCCCACTTAGATCTAGTGGCCCTTGTGCAACCCTGGAGCTCATCTTGGCCGAGCGCCGTGTTCCCGACCAGGTCCAGCAGAGCTCCGACCAGGTTCCCTGGTTAGAAGAGCCCTCAGTCCAAAGTCCCGAAGGTTCTGAAAACGCCTTCTGGGTTCGCCACAGAATCTGCAGTCAGGAGTACCATTGGCGCACCCCTAATCCCTGCAAGAGATGCTCCTGAAGTCCCCGTGTCCTGTGAATAAGCCAACGGTGATCTCAGGGAAGCTCTGTTAGGTTAAGGCATCTCGTGCCTTTCCTTCGTTAGAAACAGTCATCATGATATGACCGTTTTCTTGCCGCGGCGTCCGCCTCCCGAGCGCCTCTGGTGCTGGGAGCGAACCCAGTTTGCCACCCACCCCGTAGTAGGGTGTGCGGGAGATTCCTAGGCATGTTCAGATCCCGTAAAAACAGTCCCCGAACCACGCCTAGCCATACTCTCAGCTCGGTCATACCCTCAACCCCTGAGTGGCCCGGGACCCATGTGAGGACAACCTTTTTGTTCCACTCAGTAGTTGGAGGGCTTCCCCAGCACTCAAGCACCAGCCTCGAGTCAGAGCTCGATCCCATTAAGGCCTTGAGTGCTGCTTTGGCTGTCAAGAAGATGTGGATCCGCCTACCTCGGTAGACCCTCCTCATGTTCTCCTCAGCACATTTCTCTATTGCGAGCAGTCTCAGCCTGGTACTGTGACCCAGCTACCAAGGAGAGCGAGAGCTCCCATTCTGGCACCGGCCGTACACCCCCAGGCCGGATCCGTTCCCCATCTTGGACCCATCCGTTTACCATACCAGATCCCCTGGGAGTACCCCCAGGGGTCCCTGGGTCCAAGCTCCTCTCCCTGGGATGACCTCATTGAATCTCCTTCTAGTTAGAGGTTTCCTCTTGATAAAGTCAGAGGGCATGTGCACATGGCCATTAGTAACCAAACATTTTATTATAAAAATCAAATTTGTTTGAAATAAGTTGTCTGCTCATTTATTAAAAACAAAGCCTATTTCCCCACAAGGGGGAGAAAGCTCTCGATTTAGAAGTCGCTCTCAGTTGTTTTTGAAACTTTTAAAATTAACATTGCTTTTGATAATAAAATATAATTACAAAATCCTACGCCAGTCTAGAGCTTATAATTCAGCTTATATTTCATAATCAACCCATGTTTTCATGCAAAAGGTGCTCAAAAATTTTTTCTGGGCGTCTCAAGGTGTCTAGATCAAAAAATTCAAATGTCCGCCGTACGCCGTTCACCGTCCTGCGCCGTTTTGGTAGTGGAAAATTTTCTAAAAATCTGAAATTTTGGTCAGGGACCCCGACTCTAGTTGATCCTCAAAACTTTTCAACCCGATCGGACCAAATTTGGGCAGGGTAGGGGTCAACATGTGTATTTCGAAAAATGGATTTTCGAGATTTTAGGCGATTCAGGCGTGTGGGGTATCATTTTCCACTAAAGTTTGGACGCTGAATCCAATAAAATGGGTCCCAAAACCATTGGCACCTGCCGGGAAGAGGTTATGGGTCAAAATGGGTATTCATCCAACCATTTCGAATGTGTGTTTTCGGAATATCTGGTACCTAGGTGTGTGGGGTATCATTTTCCACTAAATTTTGGACCCTGAATCGATTGGAATGGGACCGGGACACGCTACACCCACTGTTTCCATTTTCCTCATGTTGAGGAAATGAGTCTCCATGCGCCTGGTTCGAGGAATAACCAACCCGTGTGAAAGAATTTGCGGCTTCTTTTACGTCTTCTATTTTGTGGAGGCAGAAACTCGTGGTCTCTTAAAAAAAAAAATTAAATTAAGTAGCTTGAAGATTGCCTCTTAACGAAATGGGGATCGTGAGAAAACACTTGATAGATCAGATATGTGAATAACGTCGTTAACGTCAATTTTCGGCGCGCTTTCAAATTGTGCCATCACCGAGAAACAATGGCCTTGTGACTGTTCAGAATGATTATTACATTAGCAAAAATCGTATTGGAACAAGAAATAATAAATGAACTAGGTTCTAAGTCACAGTGAGTCGAAGACATGAAGAGGGCAGACCCTACTGACGGTAGGTAACACTCGTTCCCACGAAAATGTCATTGCGCCCTATCAATTCGTTATAGTAATCAATCGAGCAAAATTTGGTAAAAAGAACCGAGGAAATTCATGAGAAGAACTGCAAAAAGGCCAAGTAGGTGGCTTAAATCCTCATCACACTTCGAACTAAAGTTGAGGTGTAACGGGGGGCAGATTCCAAGCGCCCCTGTCAAGAAACTTCGGCGGCGGTACGGATCGACCCCTCTCCCCTCCACAAGCGCCTGACCCAGCTGGTCGAAAGGCGTTGTCCTCATTGGATTGGTTGGGCAATGGGGGCGCGAGACACCAGTGAGGAGTAGGTGGGAAGGCGATTGACGAGCGGACTGGGGAAAGGAACATCAGGCGCGTGTAGAACTAAGTGAAGGGAAAGTGGGATCTCGAACGAGGTTGGCCCCCCTGCTATCGCCATAATCTCGAGAGACGAGGCGAGGCAGGGGGCGGGGGGAACAACCGTTTCGGGCGGAACAACCCCAGCGAAAACAACCTGTTTCGGGGCGGAAACATCGAGCGAACACCGACGCGAAGCAAAGATAACCCCTGTGATGGCCGGTGTCTGTGAAAGTGACCTGGAGGGCAACAATGTAATCTGGTTCCTTCAGGGTGAGAACTCGGAATTGGAGATCAGCATTCCCTCCCGTAACAGTGGCCCTTATACGACTGAAAATCCCACGTGGACTCCGAGTGCTGTATCCGTTCGCGGCCCGATTCACGCCATATAGTCAGGTTTTCCCACGCACCGCCATCGTCGCGACCTCCGTCGGAAAGAGCCTCGCCTCCTCCGGCCTGGACGGCGTTCCCCTGTACCGACAGCCGCTAGCGCAGGAACATCACCCTGTTGTCTCCAGTCCGAAGAAGTGGTACAGTAGTGGCGAAATAGACTCTGTCTCATACCCTCCGCAACGCCGGAAGTCGAACTCTCTAAATCTGCCCAAAGCCCCTGACGTTTTAGTCACCAGAAAGTGACAGGAGTGTATAAGATTGTGACGTATTATTTAGCATTTCGTCTGTCTGTGCGTTAGGAAAAGAGAAGGGAATTAGGGGAGGAGCAACAAATCACTTTCATTTTACGTTACTGTTTAATCAACATTCCTGAGCCTTCAGCTATCCCGTAAATTATTGGCCCTCATCCCTTCACTTTTGCCTACTCATAAGTTAGATTACGTAATAGTCAATATCCTTCTCGGCCGAGACATTCCCTATTTTATAGTTCCTGTCAATTTGCGTTCTATTACAAGTCAAGATGAATCCTTGTCTTTTCAATCACGAAACCCCATTCCTCAGAGCTTGGTAAATTCAGTGTATTGGCGTCCGACCGGGACCATGCAGAAAGGTTCGGACGGTAAGTGATGAAGTCCTTTTAATCTCCCTAATTTTCGCCTAGGTTCTATTTTTGATCCTAGCCGTTACATTTAAAGACGACGAGTTACATCTTTTGGGTGCAGAGGTGGATTGTTCAGAATCTCGATTTCTGTCGTATCCACAACAAGTGATTCTGGACCAGTGAATATTGGTGGAAAAGCTCTGAAGGATTGGGTCGCGTTCCAAGAGAAAAGAAATAAATGAAATCTGAATTCCATACTGTGCTAGTTGTAGATTCCGAAAAATTTAAAATTTGTAAGAAACAACAAATCGGCCCGTAGTGTAGGAAGCGAGTGAGGCCACATGCTTCAACCGTTTGTCTAGGATTTTTTTTCTTTCAAAAATGAGAAATTTAGAAACTGGCTATTTATTTAGTAGATCACTCTCACCTGTTAGCCCTCTGTTCGAGACTGTTCCGGGGGCTTTGGGTTCCAAGGCCTTTGTTCGAGACTGTTCCGGGACTGTTCCGAGACTTGTCCCGGCGCCTTCCTGTTCCGAGACTGTTCCGGGTGTCGCCTTGTTCCGGGACTGTTTCCGAGACTTGACGAGGCCTTCTGTTCCGGGGCCCCCGGTTCCGGGACTGTTTCCGAAACTTGTCCCGAGGCCTTCGGGGGTGTTCCGAGGACTGTTCGGGTGGACCGTCTGTTAGGCTGGGACTGGTTCCGAAATCTTGGTTCCGAGGCCTTTGTTCCGAGACTGTTCCGGGGCCCTCTGTTTCCCGGGACTGTTCCAAACTGTGTCCCGAGCCTTCTGTTCCGAGGAACTGTTTCCGGGGCCCTGTTCCGGGTACTGTTCCAGGGAGACTTGGTCCCGAGGCCTCTGGTTCCGAGACGGTTTCCGGGGCCCTCGTGTTTCGGAACTGTTCCGAAACATGTGTCCGAGGCTTCTGTTCCGAGACTGTTCGGGGCCCTCTGTTCCGGCTGTTCCCGAGACTGTTCCCGAGGCCTTCTGTTCCGAGACTGTTACGCGGGGCCCTACTGTCCGAAAACGGCTGTTCCGGAGCCTTCGCTCCAAATTGACCCCCAATTCCAGACCGTCATAGCTCTTACAACTGGGAAGTCCTTTCTCATTTCGTGGGAAGTTATCGTCCTTGGTGCGCAAGAAGTGATCTATCGGTTCTTAGATGTTTTTCTTGATTTATTATTTTTTTTATTTACAAGTGAATTCGCGACCATGCACCAAACAGCAGCCCATCAGACGAGGCGAAGCATGATGAACCCACTCTGGAAATAAATGCACAACACAAGTACTTACCTTGTTTTTACTGTGACCGTACCTCATGATCGTGACAGGACTCCCTGGGCCCCCCCCCCCTTTTTTTTTTTTTTTTTTTTACTTTAACCCTTTGTAATGGCAGCAAATCTAGGGTTCGTTGTTCAGTTTCTGGCTTTGTGAAGAGGTTGTCTGCATGACAAATGAGTCGGTCGATTGATGGAAATGTGTGAGTTTGAGTGTGAGAGGAGACTAAAAAGGGCCGGTTTGTATGTTTCATCATCATAGTAGGGAAGTAGAAGATAAGACCAGCGGAAGACACATCTCGCCCTCGCACCACCTGGGAACACCATCGCCATCATGCTCTCGACGGTGGGGACGTCCTGTGCCGTCTGCACCAAGCACGACACCCGCCGACAACGTACCGCTGCGAGAGAAAATGCCGGAACCTGCGGCCAGGGACCCTGCCTACCCGAAAGCCCTGCTCCCGCATCCGAACACGTAGAAGGACCACCCCACCACCTGTAACCGCGTGTAAGCGATGGCGGTACGAACAAGGCATGGATAGCGGCCAACAACACAGACGCAATTCCCATCGCACCAGTCACCCCCACCGGAAGGAAAAATTGCCGAGGTAGACCTCGGCCTCCAAAGATCGAGGAGTGTAACGGGGGCGGCAGATTCCAAGCCGCCCGTCAAGAAACTCGGCGGGGTTACGGATCGGCCCCTCTCCCCTCCAAGCGCCTGACCCAGCTGGGCGAAAGGCGTGTCCTCATTGGATTGGTTGGCATGGGCGGCGCGAGACACCCAGATTATAAGGGGAGCGACTTGACGAGCGGACTGGGGAAAGGAAACCCTCAGGCAGTCGCTGTACGAACTCAAGTGAAGAAAGTTTGGATCTCCGAACGAGGTTGGCCCCCCCTGCTCGCCATAATCTCGAGAACGAGGCGAGGCAGGGGCGGGGCGGAACAACCTGTTTTCGGGGCGGAACAACCCCAGCGAAACAACCTGTTTCGGGGCGGAACATCGAATCGGAACACAACCGACGCGAAGCAAATCAACCCCTTGAAGCCGTTGTTGTGAAAGTGGACCTGGGAACAAGTGTATTGTGTTCCTTCAGGTGTGAGAACTCGGGATAATTGGGAGATCAGCCAATTCTCTCCCGTAACAGTGGGGCCCTTATACGAACTGAAAACGCCCCCGTCGGACCCGAGTGTTGATCCGTTCGCGCCCGATTCGACGGCCATAGTCCAGGTTTCCCACGCACCGCCAGTCGTCGGACCTCCGTCGGAAAGAGTCCTCGCCTCCTCCGGCCTGACGGCGTTCCCTGACCGAAGCCGACACGAAGAGAACATCACCCTGTTGTCTCCCTCCGAAGAAGTTGGTACACGTAAGTGGCGAAATAACCTGTCTCATACCCTCGCCAACGCGAAGTCGAACTCTCTAAATCTGGCCCAAGCCCCTGACGTTTAGTCACCAGAAAGCTGATCATGGAGTTGTAGATTGTGACCGTATTATTTAGCATTTCGTCTGTCGTGCGTTAGGAAAAGAGAAAGGAATTAGGGGAGGACCTAACAAAATCACTTTCATTTTACCGTTCTGTTAAATCAAACATTTCCTGAGCCTTCAGCTATCCCGTAAATCATTTGGCCCTCAGCCCTTCACTTTTGCCTACTCAATAATTAGATTACGTATAGTCAATATCCTTCTCGGGCCGAACATTCCCTATTTATAGTTCTGTCAATTTGCGTTCATTACAGTCAATATTGAATCCTTGTCTTTTCAATCACGAACCCCCTTCCTCAGAGCTTGGTAAATTCAGGTGACTTGGCGTCCATGACCGACCATTGCAGACATTCCGGACGGTAAGTGAAAGTCTTTATTCCCCATTAATTATTCGCCTAGGTCATTTTTGGATCCCTAGCCCGTTACGTGAAAACGACGGTTACAGAGTACTTTTGTAATGATTGGTGATTAAGACGAACTCTGCTGGAGATCTAACGAACAAAACAAGAACACTTCTGTCTTTTTGTGATTGTTTTTAGTGAGGACTAGTATGGTATCAATTGTGCATGATATTATGATGACAACCGGTTGCGTTGGAGTTCGCTATTTATCATAATGATCTCCTGTTGAATGGTTATTGGCTTCAACATAGGTATTGAATTACTATCGAAGGAGCTGGTACAGAGTAGACATTTTTCTGATAGAATTCTCTAAAATGGTATTCGGCCAGTAATTCCAGCGAATTTATCATATATGTAAATGGAGTACAAATTCGATCAATCGTTCCCCATTCTAACAAAACGTATCAAGCACTTGGTGCTAACCAAACAGATTAGGAAGGTAATCCAGACAACAAATTGGAGTCTACAGTGTATTCAGGCTCTTTTAACCGTTTTATCATTAAAACTATTCAATCTAGAATAACCTATAACTATTTTTCTCATCCAAGTATCGCAAATATTATTCAATTCAAGTAGTAAGGACCAAAGACATATCATTAACGAGCAGGGCTGTTAGTCCTCGTAGTTTAGTCCCATCTCGCCACTACATCTACAGCGCCTGCAAAGGCAGTCGCCTGACCCGCGTGACAGTAATGCTACGAGGGTAATCCGGATCATAACTTTGCAGGGGCTTGGAATACCTCCGTCCAGTACGCCCTTTTTACCGGATTCCTCTCTAACAGTAATACGAATACTCACGTCATACAATTTCAGTCTTCAAAATTCGATTCACCCGTACATCCGTGTGATTTATCCCCTGCAGAGACTCGCTCATACTTATGTGCTGACAACTAGCCGACCCCTTGGGAGTTACACCGAACGATCGTAGCAAACGTACAAGATTCAAAGAAGTAATGGGACTTTTGTGTCGTGTAAAGTATTGACCAGCGTCCTTGAACGCTGCTGATGGTTGAGAGGTATTACTTCTATTAAATCATCGTCTCCATCGAAACTTCCTCTTGAGACATCTAAAACCGGTTTACCTCGTTCACGATTCAAACTGACTGCAATGGGTTGCATTGATGCTCTTCTGCAGTGGCTCGCCTATACTTATATGCTATCTCCCACCATGCTGACAGCTTGCCGACTCCTAGGGAGTTTCACCGAACGATCGAAGCGAACGTACATGATTCAAAGTAATGTCCCTTTGTCATTGCGGTCTATCACCCTTTTTCGTTGCATTGTTCTTCAACGCTGACTTGCCTGTTTTTTTTGTGTTTTTTTTTCTAAACCTTTAAGGCTTAATCAGCAGAAAAGGATTTGTTCAGATGAAAACATAACTTGAACTCGTAGAGTGGGCTGCGCGCAATCATAAGAATTGATTGGGGTCAATTTTTTTAGAAATCAGTGTAGAAAACTAATTCTCTAATTGAAAACGGAGATTCTGATTCAAATTGCTCCAAATTCTTCCAGCAGGATTATGGGGAAAACAGTGAGTGTGGAGTGTCCCAAATTCATTCTAATCGATTCAGCATCCAATACATAGTGGAAAATGATTAATTACCCTAAAATCTCAAAAACCCACTTATGAAATAGCCCACTTCCAGTGAGCACCAACCGGTCCACGACCCATCCCAATGGGTTCACCGTCAAAAAATTAGTGGCAAATTATACTCTGACATGCTCAGGTACCCTCCAGTGAGCACCAACCGGTGCTCCATTTCACCATCAAAAAATTAGTGGGGAATGATACCCCAACATGCCCAGGTACCCTCCAGCAGGCACCAACCGGTCCAGGACCCATCCCAATGGGTTTGCCATCAAAAATTAGTGGAAAATGCCAGACCGGAATTGTGACCTTTAGTAGTCCATAGCAATCTGCTAGTAAAACAGTATATGATTTCTAAAATTACCTCAATCCAAAGTGATACCAAATGCGTCTTTTTAGAGTCAAGAAGAAAAAATAACCAATAAAAAAGATAATTATGTATTTATATGCGTCAGTGTTTCTATATAAATGATTTTTTTTAATGAATGAAAATTTGTCGTTAAGAACAAGGTAAATTATAAATACAGATGTTTATACATAAGCATACATACAACCTCAAGTTAGTTACAAGGCCCTATACACCTTCAGTTGTAGGTACATATCAACTCAGAAGAATGTCTACATTAGATGTAACAGTTTTATAGATTACTGAAAATATAATATTACAAAATAATCTTTGATAACAAAATATACAGCTACTAGAGTCTAATTTGAACACATTATTTATATTGCTGAGTATGCAAATCAGGATTATTCTTTACTGCAGTCATTAGAAGTGTTCACAAATTCCAAGCTAGTTGGTGAAAGTTTTCAGCAACGGAAAGCCAAAATGATATTCATGTACGTTTCATATAGGAGGTTTGTAGAGTTTGAACTATATAACACTCCCCCATTTTCTGTATAAGAAGATACATTCTCCTAAGAACTTTTTAGTTCATTAACTTAGTTTAGAGGAAATTAGTTTGCAAGGTGAGCAACTCAGCACCTTGTTTTCTACCTGTTACTCAAAACCAATCCCTGCATCTTAATAAGGTATAGCGGTTTTAGCAGGGGGAACATACATTGAGCAACAACTATTAATACACCACGTATATAACATCTCATTCCTCTCATCAATTTTTGAAAAACCAACAGCAGAAAATACAGGCTTACACAGTCACTTCCACATTACTAAATACGTCAGACAAACGTTGTATGTATTTCTGAATATCTCCAGAATCGCCACGACTTTTGCCAATTAATTTGAAGACTGCCGTTATTTCTGCTTTTGAGTAGTCTGGCCTCTTTTCAAACATGACATTCATGATTCCTGTGATACCCCACACGCCTAGGTACCAGAAATATCGAATACACACATTCGAAATGGAAAGAAAGGTACCCATTTTGACCCATAACCTCTTTCAGTGGGTGCCAATCGCTTTGGGACCCTTTTCATTGGACTCAGTGTACAGAATTTTGTGGAAATTGATACCTTACACACCTAGATTGCATAAAATATTACATAAAATCTCAACAATCCTACCCCTATCCCGCTCAAATTTGAAAAGTTTTAAGGACCAACTAACGCCATGAATGGACCCCTGACCAAAATTTTTCAGATTTTAAGATAATTTTCTACTACCTAAGTCGGCTTGGACGGTGGACGATCATTTGCTTATTTTGATCTAGACACCTTGAAACGTCCTGAAAAAATTTTTAGGCCGAATCGGAGAGATCGACTTTTTGAAATGACGAATTTGGAAATAATGGAATTTGTTTTCGTGTTGCTGTCTGATATAAGGAATTTGAAACCGCAACTTAATTGAGAATAGTCGATGAATGGAACCCAAAACTGTGACACAATCGAGAATACTCGTTAGGAATTAGTTTTCGTGTTGCTGTCTAATGAAAGGAACCAGTAACGCCGTACGCCGTCCATGCCGTTTTTTATAGTAGACAATTTTCTAAAACTCTGAAATTTTGGTCAGGGACATATCGCACCCGTCGTGGAATACTGCCACATCGGGGAAAAGGACCAGATGGGTTCAACGTTATCACTGGAGTGAAAGATGCAACAGTATTCAGCAAAAATGTAGCAGGCGAATCCCCTCAACTTGAAACTGTAACTACCCTTGTCCGGCGGCCAACTACTGGACTGCGCTTGGTGCTTTATTCTACGAGCAAATTAGACGCTGCCGTCACAACCAGAAAAATGAATTTTTTGAGATGTGACAGTATTCCACGACGGGTGCGATATTTTTGGCTTTAGTTGGTCCTCAAAAATTTTCAACCCGATCGGACCAAATTAGGGTGGGGTAGGGGTCAAAATGTGTTTCTGAAAAAATGGATTTTCCAGATTTTGGGCGATTCAGGCGAGTGGGGTATCATTTTCCACTAAAGTTTGGACGCTGAATCCAATTAAATAAATCCCGAAACGATTGACGCCCTCTGGATGAGGTTGGACCTTTCTACATATTTCGAATGCCTTTTTTCGAGATCTCTTGTACCTAGGCGTGTGGGGTATCATTTTCCACTAAATTTTGGACCCTGAATGGATTGGAAAGGGTCCGGGACCCGCCACACCCACTTTTCCCCCCATTTTCCACATGTTGAAGAAAATTTCTTTCTCTCACTTAATGATTCTCCAACCCATGTGTAAGAATTGGCAGCGTTTCTAAATTTTTTGAATTCACCTACGACTCCTCCACTCGCTCTCGTACGAGCACTACGTTTCATTTCAACGGTGGAAAGAGTGTCTTGAAAGCACAAATTTGAGAAGGGGTGACCCTGGGTAGAGAAGAATGGTAACAAGGGACCAGGGTGGTAATTTACATTCCAATTAGCTGGGGGTGAAATTTAATCAGTGGTCCGTAAGGGGAGCTTCAAATCGAGTTACCTCTCAACTTGCCAACATTAAGTTCTACCGTTCTTCACTTAACCTTTCCGATTTCCTGAAGAAATTCAAATAAACCTGCTTCGTTTTATCTTTTTTCTAATCGCCATATTGATCGGTATTGAGATTGATTTGAAGGAGGAGGCATATAATTATTGACAATATAATTAATTGCTGGAATCGGAAAACCGATTTACGATTACCTCTATGAACGGGTTGGAATATCCGTTGAGGACTTAATTACCTTCAATGTGCATCATCATTTTCGATTTAATATCGGTTCATTTTTGAATTTTATACTATGAGAATACACACCGCACACATCAAACATGGGTAAGTGTCTTCAGCATGACTCGTCCATCACTCACAGATTTCTCCCGAATTTTTCCCCTTGCCCCTTCGATTTAATTCGTTGCTTTCCTACATAGTGTGATTTTAATCAATCTTCTTCGAGGTTTAGGTAGGCTTTCAGGTGCTCTGGTACTCTGAGCTCTTGGATCCCGAATGGCAACAGAAAATCCTTATTTAGTTCCTTCCTTATTTGGCATCGACTAAGATGTTTGAGACTGGATGGGGACCCAACTCTCTCATGCGGTAAGCAGGCCACCCTCTGGCAGATAGGGGGCCACGTACGGATGTTCCTTGTCGTTTGGAACTTGCACGCCTGGGACTGCTCGCATGATGATGTCTCGACACTTCTGCAGATCAGGGGTATACGATCTTCACTGTCGCTTAGTCGCCGGAGTAGCGTTTCTAATGGACACGGTTGGTCCTCTTCGTATACTCCCGCTCCGTACTGGAGAAATAGCAATAGTACATCCGGTCGTATTGCTTGAACGGCTACAGTGGCGGGAGTCAACCTTCCATAGGATTCCATGGGAACGTCAACTATTCGACACGTTTGCTTTCGAACTAAATATTCTCTTTTACCTTTAGTAGCATGCATGAGGAAATATTCAACTGCTTTTAAGCATTCTTCTCTCGTGTCAAAATCACTTTTCCACCCCGAAATGACGCCGGAAGCCCGACCCGAAAATCGCACCAGTCATTATTCTATCAAATGTATTTTCACAGAGAAACATATCATCCAGCAGCGCGCACACTGTCCCACTGTCCTCCAATTTCCAGTCGAATGCTAACCGAGCTGCGACGTACAGTACATTGTGGTATTTACCCATCAAGCAAACTTGTCCGTTTGACCTCGAGTCGTTTATGGAAGTTCAATGCGCTCGTCACTGCACTATTGCACGCGTCTTGAGGCTGTCCTTCGACATGGCTGCAGGCCTGGATCACTGTCGACAATATTCAACCAGGTTTCTTCTCTTATACCTCGCCAGAAGCGACGCGCGGTCCAGTTCGGTAAAAACATTGTCGAAGAAGCAATCCATTATCATTTCCATGGTCTCAGCGGTACTGACTGCAGGATGACTTAGCGTATAGGAGGTGACTTATTGGATTAAAAATGTTGAGAGGCTTCTTTCTCCAATTACTACTTTCCGGCTCACGTGGGGTACCACTGTTAGGTGCATAGCTAGGTAATACAAGGAGCCTTCTACGCACATCGATTTAGTTATTGTACCAATATTAGGGTAAATGGCAGGATTATTTAGTCTTTTTCTGAATTATTTTGTGTTGCCTTGCCTTCTTTTCAACAAAGAAGTAAAAAACAACAAAGAAGAAATCCAGGAGAGGTAGGTGACTTTCCGCTGGTGTGCTGTCCGCACTTATATTATGTAGGCTGACAATGATGCGCGTTAACGCGACCAGAATGTCCTCGGAGTTGAAATAAAAATTCGATTCAGAAAAGGTCTTTCTGGTTTTGAAAATATTTTTATTTGGACCTATCACATGTGTATCACAATGTGTTTTTTGAAAAATGGATTTTCGAGTTTTTGGGCGATCTAGGCGAGTAGGGTGTCATTTTCCACTAAATTTTGGACGCTGAATCCAATGAAACGGGTCCCAGAACGATTGGCACCCACTGGAAGAAGTAATGGGTCAAATTGGGTATTTATTACCCATTTTGAATATGTGTTTTCGGGATTTCTGCTACCTAGGCGTGTGGGGTATAGTTTTCCACTAAATTTTGGACGCTGAATCCAATGAAACGGGTCCCAGAACGATTGGCACCCACTGGAAGAAGTAATGGGTCAAATTGGGTATTTATTACCCATTTTGCACGTGTCAGGATTTCTGGTGCCTAGGCGTGTGGGGTATCATTTTCCACTAAATTTTGGACCCTGAATCGATTGGAATGAGTCCGGGACCCGCCACACCCACTGTTTCACCCATTCGAGGAATAACCAACCCGTGTGTAAGAATTTGCAGATTTTTTAATTATTATCCACGAATCTCTATTTTCATCAAACATATCTGTCGATTATAGCTATCAAGAAGGTACTTCTGCTCCTCAAAAATATTGCATGGCATCCAAAAACCATTCCATCACCTTATGGAGCACTTATCGTGGAAATTCGATCAAATCTTCCAGAAAGGTGTTGCGTCACGGCCCTCGTAAAGCGATACCATTCATCAACTCGCTCGTATCGGCAGAGAATAGGTAAATTACGGCCCTCCTCCTACTTGCTCTCCTTCTTATGTAATACTCACCCTATCATCGCCAATATTGATTTTCCATGAACATATCTACACTCACGTGGAGTGTTGACCTTGGTAAAGAATGGTCTTGATTTTTTTTCTTAGTTTTCACTTGTTAGTTCATTTCTTCAGATAAAGCGATTTTTTTACGAGCTTTTCACGAGCTTGAACTTGACGATTTTCTGATAATTGGTGGCAACTTAGGGGAGTTGACTTCAAGGTCCAGAAACCTTGATTCTTCGCGTGGCTCCAAGTTCTCTCGCCCCCTCGTTCACCCTTATAAATGGCTGAAACCTGTTCGTATGCGGTTTTCTACCCTGTTCGGTTGAGAAAATTAGGAAGCAATAATAATACAATTATCATGTTTTGGGGGAAAGTGAGACGTTGTGCGAGGCCAGGAAAAAGGTCAGACGAAATAGCTGAGAATCACGCTACATCTCGTGGCGTTTTGCTTACTGAACCTGACTTCCACGAGGAACTCTCTCGACCCTCAAGATCGCCCCACCACGTCAACAGTGACCCAGAGATATGTCGTTGAAAATAAGATTATAATACGTCGTATCTAGTATCATATTACCTACCTAGTGCTGTTATTGAGATAGATTGGATTGATACTCTTATTTACATGAATGAAAAACTAACAAAAACTAAAGAATGTCACCTCAGTTATTATGCGTAGACTTCGTGCGACTAGTGAAATTAGTATTATTTATGGTTGCAGGCTATAAAATTTGCTGAAGAAAAAAGTTTTAGCTTCTCAAGACATGTTATGATGGAGGTTCACTCGTTTCCTTATTCCTTTGTTACTTATAATTAGGTCACACCAAAACAAAACTACATTAAAATATTTCAAAAATTAAATGTAGTATAAAAACACTAACCTGGAGGGATGTTCTTGTTGTAATCTGGAGCCAGAGTATAATATTCCCTGCAGGTGGCAGCGTACAGGAAACTAGGTACAATCCACAAACAGAAATATGCCACAATGAATTCATGTATCTTCAATTTCACCTTAATTCACTAGGTAATTTCAAGGATTTTTCTTATTACAGTATGTAACGAATTTCATCTCAGTATGTACTAATACACTACTGTACTTACAACATTGAGTACATTATGGTAATGGAATCGTCATTATCAACTTTGCTTCAAATGCATAAAAAACATTATAATGTACACCACTTACAGCGTCAAAAAGTGCTGTCAGAAAACAAAGCCAACTTTACACATACACAGCAGTAGGGGTAAAGAATTTTGAAAAAAGGTCGAAAAGTCATGCTGCTTAATAATTGGCAGATTCGGCCCATTTGAATTTTTTAAATGATGAATAATAACAACACGGATGGTGCGCTTGATTAAAATTAATTCTGACTAACCTTGGTTGTGGCATGCCTGGAGGAAGGTGCAGGATTATAATATAGAATAAGGCATAATGCACATACAAGGCGGCCCTCGACTTCCTGAAAAGGTAATGCTCATATGTACTAATCAACAAATAATTATATCAAAGCTAAAAAATTTTTCTAGGCTCAAAAAAAGGAGAAGCTAGGGGCCTGATTAATCATTCATCAATATACGTCTCTTTAGTTATTGCAAATTATAATGATAGATCGAATCAGTGTATCATGTTATGCGAATCTCATTTTATCCATTCATAGTAAGTACCATGGTCCAGTCGATAGAGAACATCTACTTTGATGAATGACTTACCGGAATAATATTCATTCTAGCGACTAAACTTTTCGGAGCTCTCAGCGAAATTATGATTCAGTGGACGAAGAATGAGAGGTTTCAGAGTGATTGTCTCCCGTGCTATAAGCTTGAGGCGTCATTTTAAGGCTGATAAGTAAGAATAGAACAATACGACACTATTCTATCCACGTAAGCTGTCTAAATTTTAAGGCAATATATTAATTGTAATTCTGGTTATGAAGTGTCAATAAATAGGAAAAACGTCCCAATAGTCCAATAAGATGTTTGTCGTCAAATCACCCATTAGTGATTGCAATACTACAAATAATTTCCTAGTTTAGATTTTATTACCGCCTTAATCTCAACGTTAGTATACTTAATTTCCAAGTTTTCACGTTTTAACATCCCTTCTATCCCCCCTCCCTTCGAACCATAGGATGGAACACCCGTTGTAGCCCACTCAGGTGAAGTGTGGCCACCGTTGTGATCGTCAACTTCTGGCAGTCTGGTCACACGCTGTTTTATTTCGCCTGTTTGCAACGCACGCAGAAGCGGTGAGAACACAGCTGCAAAGGTAAACCTTTCCAATCGTTTGATAATAATATCGGTCGAATTGATGTTGGGATGGATCTATAAATAGTCGCTCTGGCTGAGGGGGTAGATTGCCACCTGTTGGCTCACTTTTATTCATTGAGTGGCTAATTTTGCCTCTCTGCATTGCGACTCCACGCTACCGTGTGTGCAAACATATTAGTACTTCATTGCTATTGACTTACCAACGTGTCATTATCACATTCAATACCGGTATGACTGGAAGGTTGCATGCCAATAAAAATGCGATTGAAATATCCTTTCCATTCAAACCGATTTGATTTGATTGTTTCATTTAAATGGTGCTTGTAGAGGAAACCGCGGTTCAGATTTTTAAATTTCCATACTCAGGGCAATAATCCCTCTTTTAAGCGTAGCTGTGCAATTTACAACTTGGGATGGGTGTTCAATTATTCCATTAATACCCGAAATTAGGCGTGATCTTCGTGACGGGCCGACCACGTTTAGCAGCGTAGCCCCGAATTTTAAAATATCGTGACTGATTTACGATTAGATACGTCCAGTTGAATTCTATATCACATGGGGATCCCGGAGTCGATGGAAAGTTAGGAAAAAGTGTCGGGTTCTGTTAAAAGAGGAATGATCCGTTACAGGGTCGAATGCCTTCTTACTTCACCACCCGCTAAGTTCAGTTCTCCTCTTCGCGGTCAGCGGTGAAATGCGATGGCAACCCTTAAATCCAATGATACTGCTGGACTCTAAGTTTTGCGTGACTGGCCGTTAGTACTGAGTAGGCCAATGCTGCTATTTAGAATTGAATGTTATTATCAGGCACGCGCATTAGAAATTCAAATACTCTCACATTATAGTTATTTTTGGTGACTGTGTTGCCTTTATACTTTCATCTTCCCGCTCATTCTACGAAAAACTTTTGGTTTTTTACCACCGTCGAATCAATGATTCAATGATCGTCCTACCTAATTTTACCAATGTAAATATTCTTTTTTAGTGAGAGTTTGTTCTTTCTCAAATGTAAAAATATATTTTCTGGATAGAACAACATCTTCTCAAAAACTTTTTAAGCTCTGAGGCTGTTTATCCTAATCACTTAAATTGAATGTTCATTTTTTCGATCGATCTTATAAGAAACTATAAGTTCACGGCATTGTTCTCGAAAGTCCTATGACATAGCTCAAAGGTCGTTTCTACACCTTAAAAAGACGAAAACGGTTTATAAACGACGAGGTCAACAACGGGAGCGAAAAGGCTGAATGGTTTATGCTTTGATCAAGGCAACAGAACGTACAACGTGGAAACTTTTGAGGTGCCCGAGTATTATTTTCGTTCAAAAGATCGCTGCAAGCTCCAAGTCGACTTGTAAGTTTTATTGACATTGCCAATTTTTTGACAACTCCCGAGATTTTTCCCCAACCATTTATTTTTCTTTCAAAAAGAACATTCTACTTACTGCTATTCTTTTCTGAATAAATTACGAAAATATTTTCTGATCATTACTTCGTATCTAGCTATTAGTAGTAGTAGTCTATTAGTAGTATGTAGTCTACCCCCATCCAAATCTACATAACCTAATATTTCGCGTGATTCATTGTTCAAACCAATCTTGTTCGTGTGGGTAACCCTATTAATTAGAAGAAAACGACCAACAATTGCTTCATCCATACATAAAATACACATTATTACCCATATTGTAATGTTGTTGCTTTTATTGGTAGTAGAAAATTGTCTAAAAATCTGAAATTTAGGTCAGGGACCCGTTTTTGGCTCTAGTTGATTCGCACAACTTTTCAGCCCGATCGGACCAAATTTAGGGGAGAGGGAGTGGTCAAAATTTGTTTTCAAAAAATAGATTTTTAAGATTTTTGACGATCTAGGCGTGTGGAGTACTATTTTCAACTAAATTTGAAACTCTGAATCCAATGAAAGGGGTCCCGGAACGATTGACGCCTTCCGGAAGAGGTTATGGGTAAATATTGGTATGTATATACGTACGTATTTCGAAAGAGGGTTTTTATGATTTTTGGTACCTAGGCGTGAGGTATCATTTTCCACTAAACTTTGGACGCTGAATCGATTGAAATGAGTCTCCATGCGTCTGGTCTGAGGAATAACCAACACTTTTGAAAGAATTTGCAGCGTTTTTCCCGAATATTTCAAGATTTTCTCGGTCAGCAATTGTTAACTTGAAGAAGGCCTTAGCGGTTGGCCTTCAATTCGAATAGAGTATAAGGTAATGAGGAAAATACGTGGTAAGCATCAAACATGATGATATACCTCCATGAAAATCCGACATGTCACGACCGGATGCCTGTTGATAATGTAGGATGTACCGCGACGGGGGCGGTTTTTGTTGTACCTTGCTAAGCTTTAGACCCGAATACTCTTTCTGTTCAATAGTTCGATCTCCTGTGAGAAATACCGCTTGGGTTGGCGGATACATTATATTTTTAATACATCATCTATATTTTGTATAGGTTATTTTCCCACCAGATTGTTTCAGACGGTCTTGGAAACTAATATCGTCCCATCACCGATATTGCCTCAGGTAAGAATCTGTAGGTAATCTCCTCGGATGGAAACTCCTTCAACATTGAGGGATGATGGAAGAGGGTCGAAGTTTCCGCTGAGGTTGCCGAATCCCGATGTTCTAAAATAAACAATTTCCTCCCTATAAACCCTTCAAATCATCCTAATGATCGCGCCGCCTCTGCTCTTCGCATTTTTCACTCTGTCCTTCTACTTTCCTTCAACTTCACTTCCTTATTCAAATGTTTTTTTTTCTCCGTCGCTCTATTCCATTTAACCCTTTTCCCTGTTTGCATCCTGGCTGACCCGATTGGAATTGAAAGTGTCTAACCAGTTTGGAGTTGAGCTATTCGAAATGGTCAGCTGAGGGCAACGGACTATTCGGGTCTATTTATATTTATGTTGCACATAATTACACAAAATAATACGAACACAATCTATTTTTTGATATTTTGACAAACACCTTTCTCAATAAGCTGTCAGCCGCAATATTTTATAGTAAATTGCGTTTCTATTTGTTGTGTACCTATGAACATTTATTACGATCAGTAGAGCCTTTTTCTTTGGAAGGGATGTTGATAAATAATCCATTGGTTTCTAAACAATTTTTAAAACAAATATTTACCTATTGAACACCCCTCCCCTCATAATTCCCTCTCGGAGTGTGGCAATTGAGCTGACGTTGAGTTGCTCACATGTATCCCATACGTCGTCTATGTAAATTTGAAAGTTCAGTTAGTAACTTTGAAAATTGATTTAAAATGAAGGTCTCGTCCATAATCGCTGAGTAGGGTTGAGTAATGAAAGCGCGTACGAGAGTGTAAACTATTCTGTAGACTATGCTATTCTGTTATCTTTCTTTGTTGGCATTTCAACATTATGGGGCCTCTGCTTCATCGACTGCCGGGCAAGGTAAACTTGAATCTGTTAATATTTTTTATGTGCGCCCGTGGAATCTTCGCAGCAGTTTCGCTTCTCTTCGATCTATTTTCATTCAAAGCTATATTCGAGTTCCTTGATAGCTCCTCGATAATAAGAATTTTATTTGCTAACCTTGAATCTCGTCCACGTCGGCTTCGTAATTTTTATCTAGTAACAAGCGCTCCGACCCCAGTAGATAAGTGAGTAATCAACCCATGTTGAGTCATCGATTGCCTCCACGATTGAGTTCATCAATGTGAAGAGTATTAAAGGATTGATACATTTCCCTACTCAAGTGAAAAAGAAACTAAAAACATGTGAATTGGAAGGTAAAAGGAGAAATGTACCAGTGTTATTGACCTTGAAGGTAAAAACGAAAAGTTCTCCGGTAGAAAAGGCTGTTAAGAAGGAAAGCTGGAGACTTTCTGTGAGCAAAATAGTTTACGGTTGAATAACCACGAGAAACCCCCAGTAAACAAAGTGGTCGCACAAGCTTAGCCCAGGCTCCAGAGGGCTGGAGCCAACCACCCCACTTAGCATGGTCACTCAGTTGTGAAAATATGTTATTATATTTATACCCTCACCCACTTAGCCGGCCACCTCCAAAGAAGCTCAATAACGACGTACCCTCAACTTTAGTGGCCATCGGTGGTAAAGGTGGCACTTGAGAAAAAATCCGAGTCCTCTGAATGGCACTCGATACATACAGGCGGGAGGGAATCATACAGATTCTTCTTTGTAATAGGACTTTCCCGTCGAAGCACATGAAAAATTTGCTTGGAGTGGAGACCAAGATTGGTTGGGTGATTCGTTTAAAACTATTGCGAGCTTAAGGTCCACTCTGGTAATGCTACGTCTGGGAGAGTTGAACGTCAGTTTAAACTCTAAGCGTTTCAGCACTTAAGCATGGATCGATTATGTTCATCAGCGCGTTTTTTGGACCATATTGTTTTTTCTCTTTTAAATACTGTCTAATACTTTAGCAATGAAGACTTGATAACAGGATCAGGTAAATTTATCTATCTAGTCGACCGTTGTTGCTCTGAATGGAACTGGAAATAATATAGGTAGTTGAGTCGGATGCTCCAAATGGAGATAGGGCCCTACATGATTTCTAACAGTCATGCTATCTGAATGACCATGGGTACTCATTGCCATGGGAGCCTCATTGGGTACCTACTTTACCGGATCTTCCCTTCTGCAATTATTGGGGAATTATTGCAATTTTTCCCTGTAATTGAGAGAGTTTGAAATTGTTTGACTATATGGATCCGCCTTCCCACACCTTGAGTGCGATTTTAGTCTGCGAGGAGTTATCTCATTTGTCTGCAGTTTATTGTATAATGCAAAATGCTGTTTTAAACGTGTCTGCAAGATAGGAAAACATATTTAACATTCCAACAAATGTATGTTTATTATTCCTATTGAAGTAATACACCTATGTATTCGTATCAACCCAACAAAAAAAATTTTTTTTTTATCCACGAAATTTTATAACAGAGGCGAAGTCGATGGGTAGATTGGTGTATTCAAAAAGGGTTGTCGGACCAGTTTGGGTTCTTTGAAGTATCTGTATTGACCTTGGCAGTGTATTTTTTCTTCCTCTCAACCATCACCCATTTTCTTTAACGACGACCGGTACTTCTTCCAGGTTTGCTCTGCAGAACGTCATCAAAAATCCTGATCTTATACACTGTAACGTTTTGTTGATGTCTTGAGTCTGACTTGGAAACGAATGGTTATAATAGTTTCATATTTATCTCGATGGTTCCATCTAACCGAACGAAGGTCACCATTTTATTCACGTGCACTCATCGCGACAAAGTGTAAAACTTCTGGAAAATAATATGTGCCAGGGGTCAAATCAATATACGCCGTTGTGAATATAAATAAAACCTCAACGTGATCTTGAACAATCATAAGACCGGACGGTGCCTTAGCACGACAGGGTTCGTGGGAACAGTAACCGGCGCCTTGCGGAAAATCCACTTTCTTAGAGGAGACTGACTTGAAATTCATTTATATTAAAAACTCTGAGTGGTTTCTTGCTGATTATCGGAGATAACCCTGACTCTCCGAGTTGCCGTTATTTAATTATTAATACTTCATTTTTGAAGAATTCTGGCCCGAAAAAGTTTTTGTTTTTTCAACCCCTATTCTTTTCCTGTACCCGAATGATAATTGTTTTCCCCCTTCTATACCTGTATACTGTTTCTATGTCAAAACGTTTATTACCGAACCCATTACCACCCTCTGGAGTCGAGGTTGGCACGAACGAGGTTGCCACGGTCAAGTTTCTTAACCTTTCTGCTTGAACGCTATTACCGAACTCGTAGTAGATTTTACTTGACAAATAAATTGGTATGGGTTTTTTAAAAATTATAAATCATGATTGGAATGTTTATTTGTTTCTGGAGTGTACTGTTAATTATGGTAAAGTAAAAAAGAAAGTTGTTGATGGTACATGAAGCCCTTTACGATATTATGTTCGATGTTATCTATTAACACATTATTTGATTTTGATTATCATTATCTTCCCTCTCAGGTGTTTCATGTAAATATCACCGTACCATACTTCATGTAAATGGGTTAATACCACCCAACCTCTCAACCCTTGACGTTATTCTCGTAATTCAAGGAGTCTGGTGTACTGTTCAGTACTTCGACCGTCTCGAATCTTCATTTGGGTTCAGTTTAGATAGGTCAACACGTGCATCTGTTTTGTGTTGTGCTTTACTTCATTGTCCTTAATTCAAACGTAGGTGATGACGTTTAGTAAGGTAAAAATTACGATTAGACTCAAGTATATTTCCAACTATTCATTATCCATGACACCATTGGGAGAACTCGCTCACACCAATGAAGATGAGGGTGGATTGTTGTGAATAATGTTTCCCTTCACTAGGTACCCTTTATCATAATTTTTGTATTCGACAACTAAGTACTGTTTTCGTATGAGAATTATTATTCATCTATTTTATCTTATTTATTGCAGGTTAATCGAGATTAATATCGGATAGAGGGAATTTGAAGTTTCAAGTACTATTGACCTGGATTGTTATGATAACTGAGTACGGTGAACCATTCCCTTTCTCCTCCCCCTCCTACTCATGACTTCTTTGGACACATCTAAGTTGAAGCAACTCGAAGTACAGCCGTATTTTTCAAAGCCGTGAAATAATAATTTGTAGAAAAAGTGCGAAATTTTGCAGCGTGTTGGAAGTGTGGCTGAGCGTTGGCGTTTTGTGGAGCCTTTGAGGTTGATATTGTGATCACTGTGACGTATGTTGTTGAGGCTGTACCTTATGAGACTCAGGGCGAGGGAAGAGACCCTCATCTCCTATTATAAACTCGGGGTCGCTGGTTCCGCACTGGCTCCGTCACGGTGCACGCGGGTGGCGAGCACGGGTGATTCGGGCCGCGCCAAACGGCCGCGCATGCGCATCGACCCAGAGGATCGCGTACCCTCGGATTTTTCCTTGCCCTCCTGCACCCTCGTGGCCGTGGTCGCCCCCTCGTTCCTTCTATTTCCACTCGGCCGACTAAAAGACGTCTCTCGAACTCGGGCCTGCAAAAGGAGTCGCATGCAGATCGACTGAGCAGATAAAAAGGCCGTAGCGATTTGCATCTTCCCGCAGGTGAACTCACCCTCCCCTTCCCTGTCCACGAATTTTTAATGAATTTCCCCTCGTTTCTCATGAAAAAATTGCAAACATTCCTCCACCTTATCACGTTGGCAATAAATCGTTTTTACTCAGCTCCCTAACTACCTACCTACTTATTTCTCGACTACCGAAACAATGACAACAGTATTTTTATGTCTGTCTGCCCTGAGTCAACAACCGAAGTGGTGTCCTCATGAGTTCGCACTGCAGTCCCTCCTCAGCTATCGCCTTCCATGTAAGAATTGACATAGCTTTAATAGAATTACAAAATGGGGAAAACATTTTGGAAAAATACCGAAACAAATTTTGATTGGCTAGAAAGATCAACTCATTCCTATTGACCAGAGGCGAAGTTAAGGGGTGCGATGGGTAGTAGCAGTACCCGAACGAGAAGAAGAAAAAATGTGAGTACCTACACAAAGAATAAAAACACTCCAAATTTTTTCACAGAAGTTGATATTCCTTGGACCAGGAGCATTGGAAAAATCAGTGAGTATGGAGTGTACTGGACTCATTCCAATCGATTCAGCGTCCAACATTCAGTGGAAAATGATGACCCACACGCCTAGGTACCCGAAAACCCATCCGAACGGGTTCATCATTGTCAGAAGGATGCAGTGGACACTAAAAAAGTGTTGAGTATTGAGTATCTGACCACCTAGCCGACCTATCTGTAGCTTCGTGATATTATTGTTGCCTATCTCTCCCTTATTATTACTAAACCTTGACCTAACATAAAAAAAAATAAAATAAAGAAAATAAATTCTTGAAACATTCAACGCTAGAGGTATTTAAGTTAATTTAGGTATAACCTATTCTGGGTTATCAAATTAAAGTACAGGCTCCTCTGAAAAGATAAATTAAAGACAAATTATTTAGATTTGGAGAACGTAACTGGATATCTATATTCGGATCGTTTTTGGAACATTGGATAGGGATTAGACATATTGTTAAATTAGAACCACCCGTTCATCCCACAGACCTCGAAGACCACAACAAAATGATTTAACAGGCAAGTATTAGGGAGCGGCCTTCCTACACATCTGATTGAGATAAAAAGGTGAGTAATTTTAAGCTGAAATTGGAGGACGATATGTCGCGGGCTGGGGATAATACGTCATAGTATGAACCTATAGTCCAGTCCCGTACGAGGAAGCCCGTTTGTATAATCACAAAACAACGTAAGAAAAAGTAGTATTACCTCTAATAGCTGTCAGGGTAGGCAAAGGTTTTGCGACGACTCGATTGGAAACTAGTTGGTAGTAAAACGACGGCATATTACGGCTAAAACTATAAAACCGCCAACTGAAAATAGAGATTACCGAGTTTTAATAGACAACTAAACTGAATGAGTAGAGAATGAAACATTCGGTAAGCTGACTACGATACTACTACTGATTAACCGATAAGAACCGGAGAAGCGAAGACGATGCAAGGTAACCTGGCCGAGAACGGAGCATGTAGAATAGATGCGGTACTTTTGAGTTAGGGAAGATACTCATCTTGACCGCCGTCCCCGTTATTTTTGGTAGCAAAAATTTTTTCTGAAATTTTGGTTAGGTACCTATTTCCAGCATTAATAGGCCCTCAAACCTTTTTAGCCCGATCGGACCAAATTTGGGGAGGGTAAAGGTCAAAATGGGTTTTTTGATAGATGGATATTCTGAATTTTTCGGTGATTTAGGCGCGTGGGGTATCATTTTCTATCACTGTTGTAGACATTATGAAATGCCCAGAAAAAAGTCCAACATTTACTGGAAAATTATACCCCTCACACCTAGGTCCCAAAATTCTTGAAAATCCACTTTCGAGACACGTAGGTAGGTACCCATCTTGACCCATATCCACTTCCGGAGGTCCCCAATCGGTCGGGGACTCACCATAATGGATTCAGCGTCAAAAATTCAGTTTTTTTCTGGCAATGCATCCTCTATAAGTAGGTAATTCAGTAGGAAATTTGGGGTATTGTGGGAGGATTCAGCCCCAATTTCAATTGACGGTACTCTCCTGCGCTCCTCCAATTTCTTTCATTTTAATTATACGACGAGTATTATTGCAGTAGGGAATAGCAGTAATGTTTGCGAAGTATCCCCGACCAAAATTGTGGGTAGTCCTATTTGAAATCACAAACGTAGATCGTCTTGCATTTTCAGACCGTTCACAAACAGTTGTATGCCAACTGAAGGGTGTTGTTCTAGATTGGAAGCTATTGGCGAATGTGAGAGGTTGGCAAATGTTGACAAGGCGAATCAGTAAGAGAAGAGCGCATGGATCTCCGAGGCTGTAACCTCATGGTCTAGAGGCGCGCACGACTCAACAATTTCGACTCTTGGTTTATAATTATTTTTTTGAATAAACAACCACCACCACCACCTATATTTTTCTTTCGTCCCCAAGCTTTCACTTTTTACGTTTCAAAATCGAAAATGTACGTCCACGGCGCCGTCAACTATCCGGCTCAAAAGAACATTTGATCGTATTTTGAGTGTATTATTCCAATAAGAATCATGCACCGACTGTTTAATAATATTTTTATCGTGCCTTCCTTTTCTTCATTTCAAAGAAAGATTATTCTTTTTTTTCATTCTGCAGAATATGTACTAAATTCAGAATAAACTGCCAATCAGCGAGGTATATAGGTGCGGTACAATAGAGAGTATTTTTATAGCAATCAATTAAATTGAATAGACCTTGAGGAGGGAGGCGTCTGAAAAAGGGTTAGGATGTTTCATTATCGGAGAAAGGTGTTACTTGAACACCTGGCATGGAACATTGGATATTATATCAGGTAGTAACTTCGGATTTCTCATTAAAGAGTAGAAAAACCTATACCTAGTGTTTCTTCTATGTTGAAACTTTATGTGAAATCTGCACTTGGTTTTCCTACATCGCGCTAGGCTGGGCGCTAGGTGGACGAGGGGCGGCGTTAAAAGTGAACAGCCCACACAACTCACCACTGGAAATTGATTACGCCTCAAAAACTTTACTTACCTCAACCTAATTAACCACTCAATCGATTAAGTATTTGTGAGGTTTTTACTTCAACTCTAGGGTGGCAGAGAGACCGCTAAAATGTCTTGGTAAGGTCACTAAGGGAACTTGTGTTGCGTGCCCTTTATCGGCCCAAATGTGCGCAGCCACGAGATTTTCAAAGGAAAGAGTTGACTCAAGTTATGAAATATAAACAGTCACCTGTGTCAAGGTCGTATATTAAACCGACAACAGTTGAATCACGACGCCCTTGTTTATTAAAATCAACTCTGCAACAACCTACAACCCTACTACACTCGTACTATCTATACTACAACTACTTACTATTATTTTTCAACTCCCTGAATGGATGTTCTTTGTTCAATTTATAGTTTACTAGGTAAAGATGCTCCAAATCACACACATTTTTATTCATTAATGGGGTAAGAATTATTGCACTTTATCATCAATATCTATTTTTGTGAATTACGTAAATTTAATACACAACATTTCGTGGATAGCCCACGAATAATAAAAACACCTGTGAAGTTGTCCAGCTTGATGAATTTTTCTCGTAGGATACTTACTGACTCCTAATTTTTGCCACTGGTGTTGGCATCTATCAATTTGTGCCTATTGCATATATAAATGAATCGGGTAGGAGGATTGGTGTATTCTGTTCCTCGTGATGTTAGCGTCAAATATTTGCATGATTCCGCTATTTTCTCCCTGCGCTAGTAACTGTTGTGTCTATCATCGATACCTACGTGATTCAAGATTTTAGTTTAATTGTAATGACTTCTTAATCCTTTGATTTTACGTCCCAAGGAGGTGAAATATTCAGCAGCCCGAAATATCTGCGGCATGAAAAGTGGCTGACGTGGGATTTTCGCAGCGTTTGCCGTCTGTTGACATCGGTTGATTGCATGATAACGTCCTTTACCTTGGAGGTCGTGAAGTCTACGGGGGAACCCCTTCTGAGCCCTTTACGATTTCCCCTGTTTACATCCGAGGCTTATGGTGGTATGAATGCACGATACGCTGCGGATCGATTTGCGAAAGCTATTCACAACAACGGCGAAGTGAGATGGAAAAATGTTGTACTCGTAGTAAGCAGCAACCCATGAGTTGGTCGCCTACCGACGTATTTTAATGCAGGGTTCTGTTCGAAAAAGTAATACGTCAAAAACACCCAGGAAGGTAAATCTAAGAGGCAAAAACTCAATAACGAGTCCTCCTGTAATACTTTATCACGTCCCCTTCGGCTTAGATGGCATATTGGATTTCCGCTTTTTGCCTCCTAACGTGGGGGTATACGGTCGGAAATGACCATTCTGAAAAGAACGCTTAGTTTCCCCCATTTTCTTCTGCGTTTTCACTGTTGGCATACCCTTGGGGAACCAACCAGCTGAACTCTTTATAAATGAATTATGTTCTTCGTAAGACCTAGAGATTTCTTGTGGAACTATACGGGAAAAGTTGGAATGTGTGGTTTGCGGTTGGAGAAGAGTGATTTCGAGATAAGAGGAATGGAAAGAAAAGAACCCCCACCGCTCACTACCCTCTTTTATAGTAATATCTCCAGACGACCTCAATCTCACGTGTGGAGCCAGAGACCATTGATATTGCCGTTTCTCACGACCGAGTCTCTGCAATGATTTTACGCAGTGATTTAAACCCCTGTGTGTACTTCATCGACCTTCCTTCGCTTCCATCGCTTTGAATATATTATCCCTCTTATTTTAGCCCAACATCATGGTTGGATATCAAATTATTGGGGATTCACCTTGGGACTTCTACTCCATCATCATAATATTTCTCATCAGTTGCTCTCAGTATAAGCATTGATTTTTTTAGAAAGCAATTTCCCAATGGCACCCAGCAAGAACCCTCGAGAATAGTTTTGGTAATGTTGGATTTATAGTAAAAATTTCACTTAGGGGCACTCATAGTCAAACGCGTGTAAAAGTCTTCGATTACAAAACCAATACACACCATACGGTCGCTGCCTGTTAGGTACATACTTTGTGGTCCATGTGCCCATTATCATGGATATTGGGGAAACTTGAAGAGCATACCTGATTCCTCGCTACGACTAGTTTATATGTATGTACTACTCCCATGTACCGACCTCTGTCTACAATCCATCGATTTGTAGGTCTGTTTATCATCTATTTCATTGAGAACAGAGCTGTAAGAGATCATGGCCAAATTTTAATTGCGTTAATATGCGCCATGAATGAAATTATTTCAAGAGAAGTTGTCTGTGCTTTTGTCAAGTATGATGATTACCTTCTAACCAACTGAGTAAGAGTGGGTTATTTCCGAGGACTAGTATTTATTCGAAGAGAAAATGATAAAAGTGGCAGAATTTGTAAGGTGTTCGCTTTTGCTTCACCCGGAAAAAGATATTTTCTCCTAGTTCCCCTTATTCCTTGTGTGAGAGAGGGTTTCGAGGAATTCTCGATATTGAGAAAGTTGGTTATCCTTCTAGAGGGCAATGGCCCACCCAGGCGGAAAAAAATATGTTTACTTCTCTCGAAGAGATTTATACCATTCTTACTGGGAGAACCCAATATTACGTATATCCTCCCAGATAGCTGCCCTCGTGACTGCCCAAATATGAAGGAGTACTCGCGCGAAAAGTAGATACCAAAAAATTAATTTCACATTTCACTTCATGGGGTAACTTGAAGCACCAATAGGGTCACTTATTGGACCCTGCTTGCTTCAACATGATCATTCATCCATATTCATTCATCATGAACAATGAGATTTAGCAAAGATATGTGTTTCAAAATTGATTTGCTCGATTTTTTGGGTCTCAGTCGTGTGGTCTATCATTTTCCATTGAACTTGTGATGCCGAATCGATTGAAAAGTTTCTCGTTATGATTGCTGAAAATCGAGGTTGGGAATGGTTAAGAATTGGGTTTTCGACATTTTTGGGGACCCAGGCTTGCGGGGTATCAGTTTCAAACCGGTCGGTCGATCCCTCCGATGCGCCCCTAAATTTCAAAATGCCGAATTGTCCGTCCACTATCCGTCATCCATGCCGTTTTTGGTAGTAGACAATTTTATTAAAAAATTATTCAAGGAATAACCGACCAAAGTCTGAAATTTTGGTCAGGGACCCGTTTCTGGCTCTAGTTGGTTCTAAAAACTTTCCAGCCCGATCGGGCTCGGACCAAAATGAGTTGAGAGGAGGGAGGGGGCGTTGAGATAGGATTCAAAATGAGCTGTTTGAAAAATGGATTTTCGAAATATCCGGCAATTCTGGCGTGTAGGGTTTCATTTTCCATTATTGTGCTAGACATCATGAAACGCCCAGAACAATTATTGTTATGGTCGATCGGAGATGGTGGACTCCCCGAAACCTTGGGAATGAAAACAGGTTGATTATTCAAGGAATAACAACCAAAACCAAATATACCAAATTATCATTTTCTTAAAATTCGTTTACAGGGGTTGGTTATTCCTCGAGCAGGAGCACGGAGATTCATTCCAATCGATTCAGTGTCCAACATGTAGTGGAAATGATACCACACACGGGGCAAAAGGGTTTTTTGAGAAAATGAATTTTCGAGATTTTCGGCAATCTAGGCGGGTGGGTTTTTTTTTCACTAAATTCTGACGCTGATTTTCCATATTTCTCTTGCAGCTCTCCTTCGTGATCAACCTGTAAATAATTAGAACGTTATTATTGGATTATTACCCAATGTGGAATATTTTGCCTTATTTACCTATAAACTTCGGTACAGTTCTCACAATGAGAGATCGACACGTTTTGATCCTGCGTCGTGTAGAAGGGGGTAAAATGGAACGATCACCGCTCAACCTTGGCGGTGGGTCATTAGCAAAGCGCTAGAGACATGAATAGGTGCAATTATTGCGGGGGCGAGTTTCTAAAGATCGATTTGAAAAGGATGGAATATTAAGCAGAGTGGTGAGAGACGTATCGGAACTAGTATAACGGGCCTTGGCTGGGCTGTCGTGTGAGGGTGGGGGGTGGGGGTTAGGAAAGCTCGCGCATGCTTTAGGCCTGAGGGTGGACAGGGGGCGGTGCGGGGGAATTTCCAGGGGGGAACTGCCACTACGCCGGCAGAGTCGCTATCTTGTCCTTCTCGCACTATACCGAAGGCTACCTCACCCTCGGAGCTTTTCTCCCATTGCACCTGTTGATCTTACCTCCAAGCTGTTGTCAAGGTAGGAATCCATCCAAGCTTTCGTACCTGGATCTGGCTCATACGTGTAAATTTTCAATTGTACCTCTTCCCTTCATGTTAAGCATTTACTCCACAACTACATGATTCGTTCATGATGATTCGTTCATTGATATCATACCTACATCAATCAATTACCTACATCGGGAAATTTTTTTTTTTTTCAAATCTGGTAAGATCTATTGCCGAAACCACCATCCCTGGTCATATAACACAAGAAATCCTTATACAAGAACACAGGTCGAACACAGGTCTCCTTAATAACGTTTTCGATTCACTACCAAGCAAATTGTTAAATATTTTCAACCATTAGATATTTATAAGCTTCTAACAAACACGCCCTTTTTGCGTCCGTAAGAAATGTGTACCTACAGGGTCAAATCGAACGATCATCAATCAACACCACAAGTTCCACTGAGTTCCGGAGAGTTGCGTTGTATAATAATTTACCTTGCAGGTTCCGGACAGAGAAGTCATAAATGTACGTATCCTTAAAATAAAAATAAAAATGATAAAATATCAAAGCGCATTTTTATCTGCTCTGAGTTCCTCGGAAAGTAATTCAATTAGTGTTTATTTTATTGACGAAAATGGAAAGTTTCAAATATTATGAGTATTTCTGCTCAACGAGTACCACGTATGTTTTTCGTTCAAGACACTCCTGTTCCCGCCAAAAAGGGCTCTGCAGAATTTGTAGCTTATACAAATAAACAATTAAATAAATTTACGTATTATGGAAGTATTTTTTAAAACAATAATAACGGTTTAAAAACAATCAATTGCTCCAAAGTATTTGTGACCATATTCAGAATCATTGAATTTATCGAGCATTTATCACCTGTTTTCAGCGTAGTTAAGGGCTTGAAACTGTGGAAAAAGAATCAGATAGCAAATTAGAGAAATTTTTAACATTTAGCCTAATTTTCCATTTTCCATAGTTTTCCACCGAAAACTCGTGGTTTTCTCCGTACTTTGGAAGTCTTCATTGTCACAATGTTCTCCCAATGATTCAAAATCATGTATTATTACCCGAAATCGATGAACCATTCTCTTATTTTCCCGGCACAGCATGATGTATATTGCTCATACTAGTTACCCTTCATAACATTGACTAGCAGTTTGCCGTCTTCTACATAAAATCTGTTCAAACTTCCACCCTTTTTGTTGGTTATTCCTTGAATAATCAGCCTATGTTTTCATGCAGAAAGTCAACCTCTCCGATTTGCCCCAAAATTTGTTTCTGGGCGTTTCAGTGTGTCTTGATCAAAAGAAGCAACTGTCCGTCCGCCGTACGCCGTCCACGCCGTTTTCGTAGACAAATTTCTATAAATGTGACATTTTGGTCAGGGACCCGTTTCTGGCTCTATTTTGTCCTCGAAACTCAGCCCGATCGGACCAAATTTGGATAGCCGAGATTTTCGGCTATATATGCATGTGGGGTATCATTTTCCACTAAATTTTGGACACTGAATCCAATGGGATGGTTCCTAAAACGGTTGGCGCTCACCGGAAGAGGATATGGGTCAACCTACCTATTCCAAAAGTGGATGTTCGAGATTTCTAGTACCTAGGCGTGTGGGGTATCATTTCCCGTTATATGTTGGGCACTGATTCGATTTGAATGAGTCCAGGTCTACACTCACTGTTTTTCCCGATCTTCTATATTTCTGTTGTTTCTTGTATATTGAAAAATAGATATTCATTGATCTAGGCTCAGATGGAGTGGGACCAGGGCACTCTACCATCCACTGTTTCCCCCTTTTCCCCATTGTCTCCATGCTCCTTGTCCGAGGAATAAACCAACCCCTGTTAAGAATTTGCAGTTTTGATTGGTTATTCCTTGAATAATCAACCTATGTTTTCATGACAAAAAGTCAATCTCTCCGATTCGGCCCACATTTTTTTCTGGACGTTTCAAGGTGTCTAGATAAAAATTACCAAATGTCCGTCCGCCGTCCACACGTCCATGCTGACTTTGGTAGTAGGAAAATTTCTAAAAATCTGACATCTTGGTCAGGAGTCTGTTCATTGCTCTAGTTGGTCCTCGAACACTTTTCAACCAGATCGGACAAAATTGGGTGGGGTAGGGGTCAAATGTGATTTCGAAAAATGGATTTTTTGAGATTTTCGGCGAATCTAGGTGTGTGGTGGTATCATTTTCCATAGTTTCTTTGACCCTGAATCGAATTTGAATGGGGCTGGGACTGGGACCCGCCACCACCATTGTTTTCCCCATTTTTCCCCATGTTGAAGTGACATGAGTCTCCATGCGCCTGGTATTCTTTTATACCATTCTCGACTAATAGTTTAAAACTCTTTATTTGCTCCACAATGAGAGCATTCCCACATAAACGGACGAGTTCAGAAATCACAGCCCACCACAATTCGAGGTGCTAGGACCATTTCAAAACGTATGTTAACAACATTTTTTACACAATTGAAAATGAACGGAAGGTAGGGTTAGAAACAATTATTTATTATTTAAATATTATTTTCCCGATGTTTTGGATGCATCAGACTTTATACCAGAGTCGTGGATTTCTGCCGCCTCCTCGTTTGTACCCCTTTCAAATAGCCCCTAAAGGAATTTCCTTTTAGTTATTCGCCGGTGTCGAGTGTGGTTTTTTGTTGTGGTCACAGTATTTGTTTGCGTGGACTGAAGTGTATGATGTGAAACTTCAAATAGGGATCATGCAAAGTAACCTAATTTCTCTCACGTTCCTGTAAGTAGATTCCTTGAAATATATCATATCTTTTCATATATCCGCTCGGAGCTTTGCAGCACACCTGCCACTCGGCAGCTCCCCTCGTTATTCCCCTCATGTGATATCGGTAAGCGGTGTTCGGCATTGAGTCTTCGTTTGCTCAAGTGATGGCAAATGTTGTGTTCTCCCTTATCAATACAAAGAGACACAGTGGTGTGCAGCTCTAAAATCGTGACGTCATCACCAAATTCGCCCTACAGAAGTGCTATATAGACATAGTTTTCACTTTCAGTTTGCTGTTGCAATAACTTTTGTGTCGGTATTGAACCTTGAATAAATAACAAGTTTTGGGCACAATCGTGCCTACTGCTGGTCGTTATTCTCGTACAACTTCATTTGTTTATCATGCTATTGTTCGTACAAAGTTCTAAACTAATTTATATGTTTACGGTCGAATGTTTATAAATTGAATTGATAATTACTATCCACTATGCTCATGAAAAGAACTAAAACAATGGTCATTGTTTATTTCGGGTTAGTGTAGTTGGCGATAACTTCAACAATGCTCACGTAGGTGGAGTGTTTTCACTATGTATCCTATTCAGGCATGCTTTCAGGTCTTGCTCAGGACCATGTTAGCTTTGTTTAGAGTCTCCTTGGTGGAAGGGGTTTCAATTATTTCAACAATCATCCGAATCCTCGGGTTTTTTCCCCCGTGGGCAGATGAGGAAATCATTTGAAATCTTTAGTTGCTGTTTGCTCTCATGGCTAGTTGCTCTTTGTGGATCGTATATCGCGAGTTATTCCGGATTCCAATGTCACTAAAACCTCTCGTCGATTTTGTCCTTATTGCCTTCGTTTGAGCTCTCCAATGGGACAGGTTATTATAGTAGCCGGTTCATCATCGCATTATGTTTTCCTCGTAATATATTTCTAGGTACCTATATTTCATTGTTTTCATTCTCACAGCATACACAAATACAAACATTTATAAAATGTTTGTAAATCGTAAATCGTAAATCGACAAAGCTTTTTTGAGCGTGTAACTATGTGTATCTATATAGCGCTGATGAGACAATATTATAATATTATTATACCTAAATGTTATAATAAAATCCTCCCTTCAACCTCTGAAGAAGATGGGAGTATTCGGCAGAATTGTTGAGATTAAGTAACTCCCTCTATGCCTGAAGCTATTAATTCACCGTCTAGTAACTTATAGTTATTAGATCTCGATTCTATATGTTTGGATACTGGAGTCTAGGACGGAATGGTCTCTTAACATTTATTTAAAATTAGTTAATCCATCACTTAAAAGTTCCAAACAACTCACATTAATACCAACAGGCCATCTACGGGATCTCTTCGGAAGTCCGAATTGACGCTTTATCCTTTCAGAATTAGGTTTGCTCCGTGCAGATCCTATCCATCCAAGATTTTTTTTTTTT
>CM034002.1:8595339-8608410 GCA_019603395.1 Cyrtorhinus lividipennis | reverse complement strand
TTAACCCCGTCTTTTATTCAACATGTTCCTACTGCTAATTATAATATATAAAGGAAAATTCTACTATATGATTATTGTTTCTTTGGAGCAGAAGAATGGAGGAATAGTGAGTGTGAGTGTCCAGAACTCATTCCTATCGATTCAGCATACAAAATTTAGTTGAAAATAATACCCCACACGCCTAGTAATCAGACATCTTCAAAACCCACTTCCGAAATGGGTAGATAGATACCCATTTTGACCCATAACTTCTTCCGGTGGGCACCAATCGTTTCGGAACCCGTTTCAGTGGATTCAGTGTCCAAAATTTAGTGGAAAATGATACTCCACACTCCCAGGTCGCTGAAAACAGCAAAAACCCATTTTTCGAAATACACCCCAAATCGAGGTTCATATATATTACCATGTTTTCACTCAGTAACTCCCCAATTTCGGCCCGATGAAAATTTTTGTGGACCAACAATAGCCTGCATGAGGACTGTTACCAATAAGTTAGATTATTTTCATGCTTCATGATTCGGCCCAAATTTTTTGTCTGCACGTTTCAGGGTGTCTAGATCAAAATTAGCAAATGTCGTCCATCAGGTCTTTTCATTCTTCCCGTTCCTACGCCTTGCGGCTTTACCGGGGCTTGCTTACTGCCTGATGGTTGCGCTTACTCTCTTGCCTTGCTATTCAGCAGTGCCTTGGATGGACCTCGCGGAGGTAGCACGGTTGAGGCCAGGAGGGATGTCTTGGCCTGATTGGCTTGTGGGCCAGCCTTTTGCAGCCATGGATCGATGGGCAAATATTAATATCAGAATTTTAGAAAATTTTCCACTACCAATGTTGGCGTGGACGGTGGACGGACATTTGCTTGAGGCCTTCCCCCCTCTGCGAGTGTGGTGAGCTTGAGACGGCTGACCATGTATACCTTCGATGCCCAAAATACGCGACTGCACGAAGACGATGGCTACCAGTACTGGGCCAGGCTGCATCAGAAGAAAATCCATGGCAGACAGCTTTCCAATCAAGAGGCAATGCAGAAAGCACCAAAATATTTGCCCACCAGTTTTTCCTGTTTCTCGTAATATTATGGTAGATACAAACAAATATACAATTCGCTCCAACTAGTCTCACTCCTGCGGGAAACAACAACAGCAACCTTCTGCCCAGGTTCGTTACAACTCTGTCGATTCATCATCTACCTTTCAACTCTACGTACTAGGAACAGGGAACTGTCTATTTCTTCCACGTGTTCGAGTTCATGCGAATCACCGACCTGATTAGCGCCCTATTCACCGCGACAGTCCTAAACTAAGAAAATAATTAATTGATGAATGGCCCGATACTGACAGAGATGTAGCGGCATCGATTAACGTGACAACTTGATAATCCCTGACTCGACCGTGGATCCCTGTGTTGGAACATCGTAGTAATGGACCTCCTACGTCGTACTACTGGCACATGATCGGGTAAATGCTGTTGAGATACTTAAAATTGCACACGACATTTCAGGTCGCCAGTACGAAAAGGACACAATGTTCTAAAAGCTTCCAGTATGAATAATGACGATACTTGTGTACTGGTTGATATTTCTCTCTTAAAGTTGATATAACTTCGCGTCCTGACATTTTCAACAACCATAAAATCAACGTTGTGTCTTCAATAATTTATCAACATTTCTCAGAATAAACTCGTCGAGTAAACAGTACATTCAAGCGCACCACCAATCGCAGCAATCGTTAACGTGACGAGCGCGGTGATTTTCCGAGGGGCGACAATTTCAGCCGACAGATTCAACACTGATTGCCTTCGTTTCTCGGAGAATGCGGAGCCTCACTGAGCCAATAAGTTCCCTCAGTGTAAAAAAAAAAAAAAAAAAAAAAAAAAAAAAAAAAAAAAAAAAAAAAAAAAAAAAAAAAAAAAAAAAAAAAACCGTCTAAAAAGGATGGTTATAGGATTTATTTGAACTATTCTGATATCGGTGAATCGTTAATTCAGATCAGGAAGTTCTTGGAATTGTGACGAAATAATAACTCGATAATAACATAGGGCATTAAAATTGAAAATACAATATTTTTCTGTAATATCCCACATCTCATTAAGGTGTTAATTAAATCACCAGTGGTCAAAGGAAGAGGTTATGGGCCAAAATGGGTGCCTATCTACCCATTTTGAATGTTTTTTCAATATTTCTGGTGCCTAGGCGTGTGGGGTATCATTTTCCACTAACTTTTGGACCCTAATCCAATAAAATGGGTCCGGAAACGATTGGCACCCTCTGTATAAGGTTATGGGTCAAAATATGTATCTATCTACTCATTTCGAATGTGCATTTTCGATATTTCTGGTACCTGGGCGTGTGGGGTATCATTTTCCACTCAATTTCAGACGCTGAATCCATTGAAATGGGTTTCAGAACGATTGGCCCCCACCGGAAGAAGTTATGGGTGTCTATCTACCCATTTCGAATGTGTATCTTTAAGATTTCTGATACCTGAGCTTGTGGGGTATCATTATCCACCAAATTTTTATTGCTAGATCAATTAGAATGAGCCAAGGGCAGTCCATATTCATCGTTTTCCCTGTACGCGTACTCCAAGTATTAATCTTCCATTGTGGAATGATTCGCAATATTCTTTTCATTTATTAGGTGCTTTACTGGAAGACATAATGAACATAATAAACTTACTCTTCCGCACGAACAGGATTGATCTAGAACGATAATTTTGGAATATTTGGAATAGTTTGCAGCATATCAGTCTAAAGTATGTACTCTGACTGACTACAGAAAATTCCAACAATATTTCGATACAACCCATCCATAAGATGGTTTCGTTAAATGAAAACGAATAACAGATATACCAAAAAGTCCATTCGACGGCAAAATAATTGGTTACGATTTCACTCGAACAAGCTTAGCTGTTGGATTCGACAAGCATCGAGCATTTAGTACGAAATTCGTTCCTAGGCTTTAAATAACGATTATACTTCAATAGGGATTCCAGAAGGATAAAGGGATATCAATCGGGGTTGAGGGATTGCGTTTTAATCATAGCGCATTCCACTCGGCGGAACAAAGATGGAATCATGTTGCGAATTAAATGCGATGGGCTGTGATTTGAAACTGTAATACGAGTTGCAATTTTGTTGTCTCCACCAGTGAAAAGTGGGGGTTTTTGAAATGACGTTTTGATTGGTTATTCCTTGAATAATCCATCTTATGTCTTCATGGAAAAAGCCAATCTCTCCGATTTCGTCCAAAAATTTTTTATGGCGTTTCAAAGTGTCCAGATCAAATGAGTATAATGTCCGTCCGTCTTGCCTTTCTCTCCCTATTCCTTCGCCTTTCTGGCTCTGATAGGGGGGCGCTTGATGTTATAGACTCCTGCCACGCTAGGATGTTATAGACTCCAGGATGGGCCTCGCGGAGGCTGCGTGGACGGGACCAGGATTAGGGTAATTGGCTTGTTTGGCCATAGGTCACCCTTTGGTTCGCATGACTGTGTGCACAAACCTGGTTGTTGCACGGAATGTGTCTTTCGTTCCCACAGCTTCCTTCCACGTGATCTCTCCATTTGGTGCCACTACTGATTTCCAGTATTATCTTGCGGCTGCGTACTTTGCGCTCTCCATAAAGACATGGTGGGCCGTCTCAACGTGGCAACATTGGCAGGCAGGGGATGGCTTCAGGTTAAACCCATGTAGCTTGGCAGCAAAGTCCCCGTGGCCCATCAGAAATTGGGAGACAAAATGGTCGAAGCTAATGGACCTGTCTCTCCTCCTTCGTTCCGCTACGTCTGGCCAGATGTTGTAGGTTTGCCTGCCAGATGACCATCTGGCTTGCCATTCTGCCATGGACCACTGCTCCACCTGCTCTGATGTATTGCAGCCTGGTATGGGGCTTCTCTGCCATGACTCAGCATCCAGCCTGCTGCCACTGATCGCGCGCATGAAGGTCTATTGGCATTTCGCCTGCTAAGACTTGGAGTGCATCTGTTGAGACAGTCCGGTAGGTGCGTGTGATCATCAGAAGAGCGCTGTGCCTTGATCAGCTCTACCCAATGCTTGATCCGTGCCTCCATTGTCCATGCTGGGCAAGCATACAGCATGACTGACTCAAAGAGGGCAGCGCCCATGGTTGTCTTGCTTCGGTACTGGATACCCCAGGCAACCCCAGCGAGCGACTTTGTTCTGCCTGTTAATGCTGAACCCTCCCACCGCGTCAAGGTGATGGACTTTGGGGAGGGGTATAATGTCCGTCCACAGTCCACGCCGACTTTGGTAGTCGAAAAATTTCTAAAAATCTGTAATTTGGGTCAGGGGTCCGTTCCTGGCTCTAGTTGGTCCTCAATACTTGTCAGCCCGATTGGGGTAGGGGTCAAAATGTGTATTTAGAAAATTGATTTTCGAGATTTATGGCGATGTAGGCGTGTGAGGTATCATTTTCCACTAAATTTTGGATCCTGAATCGATTGCAATGGGTCCGGGACCCGCCACACGCACTGTTCCCTTCATTTTCCCCATGTTGAAGAAATGAGTCCCCATGCGCCTGGTCTGAAGGAATAACCAACCAGTGTGAAAGAATTTATAGCGTTTTTTCAGAGCCCGATGGAGGTATGAGGTTATGACTATATAAGGGATAAGGATGAAGCTGAGCAAGTCAACAATGGTTTATTCGTTAGATTTGTTAACTTCGGTAAACTATGAATCTGCTCGTTCCGGAAGTTTTCGAATACATTGAAGGGTGAAATGCTTGCTTGGCTGCTCTCGAAAACCAGAATAGAACAGGTGACAGAAATTGATGCTCCGGTCCAACGAGTTTTCACAAATAAAAAGTAAAGCTGCGGACCTGAATGGGCTCTCATCAATCAAATTGACTAACGCTGTTTGTTTCCTGTTTGAAAACTGCGGTTTCAAGAGTTTCAACCTATTACCAAGGACGGTTGAGGCGCCTTTTGTGACTTTGGGTCGACTGTAGACTTAAGTCTGCGGTGATTTAACGGAAAGTCGGTCAGCGTTGGAAGGCAAGTAGCCAAGTTTTCCTTCTGTTCTTTTGTTGGGTGTAAAAACCAAACGAAACTCCGAGAAATTTCGTATTTTCATCGTTACGACATCCGGATGCTGGGGATTTCCGAGTGACCTTGACCGACAAACATTTCCGACGGTGCAGATGTCACGACGGCGCCTGAGATGTTCCCATTTTAAGTGTATCAAGTCTCTCCCTTATGAAACTGCACCCGATATCAGATTTGGTGTCATTCTGGTTAGAATCGCGACCCTCTTCTCATCATTCTCTTATACGAAGATCAATATTGCCTTGTCTCTCCATCCGGCCCGGTTTATTCCGGCTCTAGTTGATCCCCGAAACTTTTCAGCCCGATTGAACCTAAATATAGGATGGGGTGGGGGTGAGCAAGGGTCATGATGTGTTTTTCGAAAAATGTATTTCCGAGATTTTGGTACCTGAGTGTGTGGGGTATCATTTTCCACTAAATTTTGGATGCCGAATCCAATAAAATGGGTCCCGGAACGATTGGCGCCCTCTGGATGAGGTTATGTGTCAAAATGGGTGCCTGTCTACCCATTTCGAATGTGTGTTTTCGAGATTTCTGGTACCTAGGCGCGTGGGGTATCATTTTCCACTAAATTTAGGACCCTGAATCCAATGAAATGAGTCCCGAAATGATTGACGCCCTCTGGATGAGGTTATGTGTCATAATAGGTCTATATCTACCCATTTCGAATGTGTATTTTCGACATTTCTTGTACCTAGTCGTGTGGGGTATCATTTTCTGGTAAATTTTGGACGCTGAGCTGTTCCCATTTTAAGTGTATTATGTCTCTTCCTTATGAAACTGCGCCCGATGTCAGATTTAGTGCCATTCTGGTTAGAATTCACATCAATCTCCCATTCTGAGATCAATATTGCTTTGTTTCTCCTTCCGGGCTGGTTTTACAAGAATTCGCTCGCTGATTTCCTTATTTCCCTATTATACGAGAATATTTAGAAAGAACTGAATAATAACAAAAATCTTATTTGGGAACTAACGAGACTTTGAGTGGGATCCTCGATTCCGCGTTCCTAACGATTCAAGAAAAAGGTTATTACGTTCTTGAATGTTGTTAAAAACTTCCCGCCGAGGAAAGTACTGCAGCATAAGCTTTATAACACTTTTCAATAGCTGGCCTTCGAGCCTTTTTTTACCCCTGGGTGAAGTTTCCAGGGAAATTGTTATGGCTTTTTAAGAAGTTCGGCTCTCAAAGGTGTGTAGCCGTTGGTTTTACGGTCCTCCCTCATTACACCGGCGGAAAAAACCCCTGTGAGTTTTCTCGGATTTATTTCAACTTCATGCAAAACTTTTCTTTGAAGGAGAGGGAAAAAAATTGAGTCAAAAGGAAGGGAAAGTCATTTCTATTGGACCTTCACTCGGAGTGTAACGGAACCGAGTTTTAGCTCCACGTTCACTTTTGCTGGGAAGTTCGCGTTACCTTCAAGTGCTCTGCGGCTGCCTAAGTGTCTCACTGTCTCGGCTTTGGGTTCCTTTTCCACCTGCATTCGCGGTTCAAAAGAAATAGGAGAACAAGAGCTCTAATGTCGCTGGAATGTTAACTAGCTTTGGTCGGGGGTGTCGGAAACGAGGGTGGAAAACTCTCTTCGCTGGTCTCTTATTTCTCCTCCGAGGAGATCTCATTCCAGGGCGAGTTCATGAACCAGCAGATGATGTAGTTTTTCGTTCACATGGTGTTTGAACACTCAAAAGCGTGAAGGAGTGAGAGATACGTAACTTCCTGTTTGAGTGGGGCGGGAGTTAGCTTGCAGCTTAGAACGTGGTCTTTTTGGAACCTAGGTGCTTTCGCTGGACTGCATCTGAAGCCACAGTTTACAGTGTCTTACCCCAATTCAAGAGAGTGAGTCACAATTTGTTAGGAGAGCTCACCTCACTTGCTGCAAGCAGCAAGGAGACAGTCACTCAATGCCGGAATGACTATCCCCTCATTCAGCTCAATTGGAGTGGTTGACCTAAACGACGATTTGGCGAGTACTAAATAGAATATTCCTCCCCTACCAGGATGAAATGCCTAAACTTAAACATTAGGTAGCCGACTCAGGAACTAACCATCCAATTGTGTAAGTAACTTATGATTCAGATTCAGCAGTAAATCCACTGCCTGAATATCTACTGCCGAAGTCTCAGCCTTGGATTCCTGGGCCTGACCCAAGCCGACAATGCTCTGGAAATACCCTCATGACGTGAGTCATCAGCAAGGATCCAGTTAACATTGCATGAGAACCTCTGCAATCCCATTGTGGCTCCATTCGTCCATTTTATTCACCGTTATGAACTTGGAGCTTGAGTGTGTGCAATTTATTTGCTGACGACGTCAAAATGTCCACTCGATATCGCGAGCATCTCACTCCTTGAAGCCATTGGTATGTACGGTTCAATCCGCTTAATTCTCAACCCTATCATTCTGCCCACCTACCTGACCTGCTGCCTTTCTCTGTCTCTTAGAAACAAAACTCACGTTCAATTGCCACATTACAAACATAATCCATGCCCCTGAAGTCACTTGGGCTCCTGTAGCACACTTTACAAGGGAATTACCTCGGCTTTGATCACGTTATATCCCCGATCAGCCGTACCCAGAATATACTTGAAGTGCTTATTAAGGATGTGACATTGGTCGGCGACCGTCCTTTATTCTTGGAATTCCTTACGCTCAAAGTGGCCGTTCCTCGTAATGATATTAATTACTAGGCGATTCGTGCTCGGCCTTCGACCTCGATAAATATTAAATCATACAGTGGCTGCCTACTCTCTTTTCTAATCATCGTTTTATGCCTGTATTACACGCAGGAAAATAGCCCAATTCATGACAACATTGATTATCACACAATAACGAGAAATATCCAGAATACATACCCATATAGGCGACATATACGCCGCTACAGTGGCCAAACATTTCCCCTCCTGCCAACTGCAGAAGGGCTGACTAAACCAAGAGTATTCTCCACTTTTGGTTGGTTATTCCTTGAATAATCCACTGCTCAGTGCAGTACCCAGGATGGGCCTCGCGGAGGCTGCGTGGACGGGACCAGGATTAGGGTAATTGGCTTGTTTGGCCATAGGTCACCCTTTGGTTCGCATGACTGTGTGCACAAACCTGGTTGTTGCACGGAATGTGTCTTTCGTTCCCACAGCTTCCTTCCACGTGATCTCTCCATTTAATGCCAGTACTGATTTCCAGTTCTCTCTTGTGGCTGCGTACTTTGAGCACTCCATGAAGACATGGTGGGCTGTCTCTACCTGGCCACATTGGCAGGCAGGGGATGGCTTCAGGTTAAACCCATGTAGCTTGGCAGCAAAGTCCCCGTGGCCCGTCAGAAATTGGGAGACAAAATGGTCGAGGCTAATGAACCTGTCGCTCCTCCTTCGTTCCCCTATGTCTGGCCAGATGTTGTAGGTGTGCCTGCCAGATGGCTTGCCATTCTGCCATGGACCACTGCTCCACCTGCTCTAATGTATTGCAGCCTGGTATGGGGCTCCCTCTGCCATGGCTCAGCATCCAGCCTGCTGCCACTAATCGCGCATGGATGTGTATTGGCATTTTGCCTGCTAAGACTTGGAGTGCCTCTGTTGAGACAGTCCGGTAGGCGCGTGTGACTCTGTTAATAATTAACCTATGTTTTCTTGCCAAAAGTCAATCTTTCCAATTCGGAAAGATGTCTGTCTGCCGTCCACGCCGGTTTTGGCACTACGCAGTTTTCTAAAAACCTGGGTGGGGGTGGGGGTGATTCTGGCGCGTGCGGTATCATTTTCCACTAAAGTGAGGACCCTGAATCGATTGGAATGGGTCCAGGACCCGCCACACCCACTTTTTCCCCATTTTCCCCATGTTTAAGAAAATGAGTCTCCATGCGTCTGGTCCGAGGAATAACCAACCGGTGTGACAGAATTTGCAGCGTTTTCAACTCGACCCGAAATGTCACTAATCGTCTGATAGTTCACGTTCAGTTACTAATTTTGCTGCGAAGCCTGAAAATTCACCTTTAAACAAAGCCTCCGCTTTAAAATTTAACTAATTATCCTAATAGAAAAACTAGATGTGCGATTGACGAGAAAAATAATTAGTCAGGAGATTCGAGGTCGAAGGAAAACTGGCACAAACAGACATTTCCAAGAGAGAGAAGCGTGAGGGCGCATGGTAATGACTTGAAATGAAAACTGCGGGGCACAGTCGCGACTGAAAAGTTGCAAAAGAGAGCTGGAAAAGTAAAGAAAAAGGCGTCATTCCTTAAACTCTGTCAACTTGTCTGTGAGTTCTCCCTCAACAAGCGGTAAGGCGCAATTTATTAAAATTACTCCCCCGAACGACCTGTAGAGGGGAAATGGAGGAAGTTCCCGTTCCAACCCTCCCCCAAAAGAGCCGACGGAATTTCTCAGGAATGAACTCACCCCCTATCCCTTTATTGAGGGGATACTTTTAATTCAGTTGTACCTTTCCTTTAGGCTGGGGATGAAATAACTCTCATTAACTCCGACGAATTCGTCTCTTCGTTTTCTCCAACGGTTTCCTATCTCAGATCTTCATCTCCCTTCTACTTCAGACTCTTCAGTCAGCAACTCCCGAGCTCAAATTTACTTTGAGTTTACTTGAACAACTCGAAACTAATAATTGGAACAGATATTGAGTGCGAGAAGGTTTCCCTGTTGAACAGGAAGAGTAATCGCAATTTGGCGAACTGCTCCGTTTCAAACCGCCGTGATTGTTTACTGTATTTCAATATTTGCTTTTTCAACAAGAATGAGTACATTATCATCTATTACGTGTACGCTGGAAGGTGGGGCTTTACTTGGCACAATTCCTTGTCATCATAATTGTCGCATGGCAACAATAAATTGATCCGTGTTAGGTACCAAGGTGGACTATCCTCAAAATGTCCAAACTCACCCCTGACGTATATCTATGCAGTTATTCATAAATAACAAATGAGAAAAGCTTGGAGACTCATTTCTTCAACATGGGGAAAATGGGGGAAACAGTGAGTGTGGCGGGTCTCGGACCCATTCCAATCGATTAAGGGGCCACAATTTAGTGAAAAATGATACCCCACACGCCTAAGTATCAGAAATCTCGAAAAAACACATTCGAAGTGGGTAGATAGGTACCTATTTTGACCCATAACCTCATCCAGAGGGCGCCAATCGTTCCGGGACCCGTCTCATTGGAATCAGTGCCCAAAATTGATGAAATGATACCCTACACGCCTAGGTAGCAGAAATGTCGAAAACGCATATTCAACATGGGAAATGGGGGAAACAGTGGGTGTGGCGGGTTCTGGACCCATTCCAATCGATCCAGGGTCCAAATTTAGTGGAAAATGATACCCCACACACCTAAATTGCAAAAAGCTAAAAAATCCATTTTTCGAAATTCACATTATGACCCCTACCCCACCCAAATTTGGTCCGATCGGGTTGAAGTTTCGAGGAGCAACTAGACCCATGAACGGACCCCTAACCCAAATTTCAAATTTTTAGATAATTTTCTGCTTTCAAAGGACGGCGGACGGACATGACTTTTTGATCCAGACACTTGGGAATGCCCGGAAAAGATATTCTATTGTTGCCTGGCAACAATGAATTGATCCGTGTTAGGTACCAAGGTGGATGACGGAGGATCTGCCGTGAACTTGAGACGTTTGATGTTAGACGTCCTCCAGCAATCTTGACCTGGCTGTTTGGTGTGGTCAAGGCGTAAAGTGATCAGACGTGCGGCTCGGAAGGGTCGCGACCCTGTGTGCCTTCAATCACTGGAGATTGTCCCTCTTCACAAACCAACTATGTCAAGGGAGTATAACACGTTGTAACCTGAGAGCAAGTCTTTCAGGAACAAGCACGCAAACAGCAATCCATTCCGCTGAATCGAATATCGCTCTCCTAATCCAGTCTGTCCACAGTGAAGGTGAACGCAGAACTGCTTTCAGTAGCCAAGGCTCATCCTCACATCCGTTCTCCACGTGAGAGATTTGGAAATGAGGGTAGAAGCCGTATCACTGTCTCGAGGGGGTTGATGACAGGTGTAAAATCTCTCGCAAAGGTTAAACCACCTTCCGTCGCCAGGACAAAGTTATTTCACGTGACGGGGATGGCGAAAGGTGTTGAAACGGCCATTTATTGTGACGGTGACAAGGATAATCTTCAAGGTACAAGTAATCAACGAGGGCCCTGGCGAGGGATTTTCTTCTAATTCATGTGTCATCCTCGTTTCCCACCTTTGTCCAGGTCATACAGAAGGTAAACCAGTTGCGAGGGTCGCTGACCGTTAAAGTTGCAGATAAATCCGCATAGTGATACTGACAAAGAAATAATAGCTCGGATATCGAGGAAACGAGTTCCTCTGCATTATTGTGATAATTTGGACTTAATAGAATACAATCAGTACCCACTATTTCCTTTGTTGCAATTCCACAGAAAACGCAGCAAATACTTCCACAGGGGGTGGTTATTCCTTTGACCAAGAGCATGGAATGATGATTTTGGCGGATTGTCCCCGGACTCCATCAATCATTTCAGCGCCCAACATTTTAGTGGAAAATGATAATCATTCCTAACAGATACCCCACACTCTAAGGTACCTGAAAATCTCAGACATCTCATACCGAATTTCAAAATAATGTAATTTATCAATTTTGACCCGTACCCACTTCCAGCAGGCGCCATTATCACGGACCCATCTAAATCGATTCAGCGTTTAGAATGTAGTGGATATGATACCCAACAAGCCTAGTTCTCAAAATAGTGGAAAATAAGGCCCACACGGCTAGGTTACCTACCATTTGTTGGAAGGTACCCATTTTGGTTGGTTATTTCTTGAATAATCAACCTATGTTTCATGATAATGGTCAACCTCTCCGATTCGGCTCAAAATTTTTTCTGGACGTTTCATGATGTCCTGATCAAAAATGGGGGAAACGGTGGATGTGGCGGGTCCCGGACCCATTCCAATCGATTCAGGGTCCAAAATTTAGGTGGCAATGATATCCCACACGCTATTCCGCCCTGTCCAGGTTACACCAGGGCGCAAGGGCTAGCGCGTTTGGCAGTAACCGGAAGGTACTCAGTGCGAACCCAGGTGGTGATATATTTTTTTTTACCCATAAATTGACCAATTACTTCTTTCACGTGGGTGCCAATCGTTCGGGACCAATTTTATTGGATTCAGCGTCCAAATTTAGTGGAAAATGACACCCATACTCCGCACGATCGCCCAAATCTCGAAAATCATTTTTTCAAAAACACATTTTGACCCCACCCACACCCCCGCAAATTTGGTCCGATCGGGCTAAAAGTTTCGAGGACCCGTCTCGGCCGGGAACAGCACCCCTGACCAAAATTTCAGATTTTTAGAAATTTTCTACTACCAAAAAGGGCGCGGACGATGGACGGCGTACGGCGGACGGACATGACCTTTTTTGATCTAGACACCATGAACGTCCAGAAAAAATTTTGAGCCAAATCGGAGAGGTTGACCTTATCATGAAAACATAGGTTGATTATTCGAGGAATACCAACCAAAAGTCGACTGCTCGTCCGCCGTACTCCGTACGCGCCGTTTTTTGGTAGTAGAAAATTTCTAAAAATCTGAAATTTGGGTCAGGGGGTCTGTTCCCGGCCGAGACGGGTCCTCGAATTTTTCAGCCGATCGGACCAAATTGGGGGGGGGGGGTGGGTCAAAATTGTTTTTAAAAAATCGAGATTGGGGATCTAGGCGATTAGGTTCATTTTCACTAATTTTGGACGCTGAATCCAATAAAAGGGTCCCAGAACGATTGGCACCCACTGGAAGAATATAAGGGTCAAATTGGGTATTATTACCCATTTTAAATATGTGTTTTCGGGATTTCTGCTACCTGGCGTGTGGGGTATCATTTTCCACTAAATTTTGGACGCGGAATTCAATGATGTGGTCCCAGAACGATTGGCACCCCCGGAAGAAGTTATGGGTCAAAATGGGTATGTATCCCCCCCATTTTGTATGTGTCGGATTTCTGTGCCTAGCGTGTGGGGTATCATTTCCACT
>CM034002.1:8565390-8595314 GCA_019603395.1 Cyrtorhinus lividipennis | reverse complement strand
TACCTTCATTTTCGTCATCACTGTCGAACAATGAATCATTCACACCAAACAATTTGCTAAACACTCATAAATGCCACAAAAATTACAAGGTAAATTAGATTTGTACAAATATTACAAATAGCATATAGTAACATCAAAATGTTAGCCATCAAAGATTAGTGAGCGTTTTTGAAATGGAATGACTTGTACTTTTGAAAAATATGCCTGTACTTTGCCCTTCATTATGTAACAGACTTTCACAATGTACAAGTTGCATGACTAATACTATTGATTTATACTTTGTTATGAAACAGGTTTCAGAAAGTCGATGAGTTAGAAGATTAGTAGAGAAGATTTAAAGCGCAATCCTCACATTCTGCCTTATTTTAACTAACTAAGGAAGATTTTCTCCTCCTAACTAGCAAAACTTGAGCACTGTTTGTCGCCTTCAAGACTATCTTTCCTGCTAGTTGGTGTATCATTACACATTTCGTAGGTTTCAAGCGTACGTAAGCAAGTCATTGGCTCACTGTCTTGCTAAGCTTTTGGAGGGATGATGAAGAACAGCACACAATATCATTGCTTACAAGTAGGTTAGAAGAAATATTGTCAATTCACGGTGAAAATACCACTCAGCCGAATGACGTCACTAACAATGAGCTTCCACACCCTCACTTGGTGGAACTGATGTCCATACCCAACGTACCCTCAAGTATTCTATGTTTTTTCGTTTGATTTTGAATTGTTTGAAAGTTCTATACACGTTTGTACCTGCATAGTTTACCCGAAATTTTGGTGAGGCTCGGTATTGTTTGGTGTTGGAAATCAGTACAAATCGAGTTCTCAATCTGTTGGCGTTCACATCACCTTCCGTGCTGCTTGAAATGACTACCGACACCGTGCATGCTAATTTTAAAATGCGAGTGTTTTCTAGGACCAATTGATAGCTGTCCTATATGCTATTGTGACCGGAAAGCGCACATTTCAGCAATGCAAACAACGATGATTCAACATGGGTTTTGTTCAAGTTGTGATCCCTTTGTTATTTGAAACCCTTGAACCCGTTACAAAATCTTTTCATTTTTCGTCTATCCTTTCGGTTACTCGAATGTTGAGTGTTGGAAACCCGTGTGTCGTGTCATAATCAGTCTTCAGCGTACAATTTAGATTGAAACCTCAAATTAACTCTTATTATCCTCTTTCAGAGAATACTACCTGACATCAGCCGACTGGGTGAACGACGCCAACGATTTTGTGGCTGCCGTATGGATGAATCGTCCGCAAAACATAAGCGTCGTCAGCATATGCCGAGCGCCCAATTGGGATGCGTTGAGGTAGTTCATTAGACAATTTTTTTGGTGTGATTTTTACATCATGAGGTGTAATCTGATGGTTTTAAAAGGAAGACATTTCCCAGGTTTACCAGCAATCAATGAGGTTTGAGTTTTGGCTGAGACGATCACTGTCTAAGCCACATACAAGGTAGCTTTTGATACAGAACAGGTCGCACCTTTGGGCAAATCTAAAATTGCTTCCCAGCAACTCATTTTCAAAGCCCTCAGAAGCCTGTTTTTAGGACAGCCCACGTCTGAGCCAACAGAAGCTACCTCTGAAATGACTTACCTCATTTTGGTTGGTTATGGACCGAATTTTGGGGAGTTATGGGTCAAAATGTGTTTCTCGAAAAAATAATTTTCGGTGATTAAGGCATCTGGGGTGTCATTTTTGACTAAATTTTGGTCGCTAAATCCAATAAGACGGGTCTTGGAACGATTGGCGCCCACCGGAAGAGGTTATGGACTGTGAATAAATTAATTTTAAACAGGTTGAGCCATTGAGTCAATCAAGAGCCTGCTTCTTGAACAGTTACTTCTGAGCCAGCCTGGAAACTGCTTCTCTGAAAAGCCTAAAACGACCAGAACCGTGTTCCTTTGGCAGCTGCCATCCTTAAGTCTGCTTTTACAACAACTCACCGTCAAAGCCCCTAAAAAAGCTCTGCATTAGCTCACCTCTAAGCCTGCTAGAGCTACTTCATGAAAATCACTATTGAGCCAACCAGCTTCTGAAATGACCCATTGTCTTATCCAACCAGGATTCTGCTCTCTAACATGTCTTCTCTGAGCCAACTAGAAACTGCTTGTAAACTGTCTCACTGTGTCATCAAATGAAAAGCTGCTAATTGAATACCTCACCATTGATCCTCCCTTTGAATCCAGGAAACCAACCCTGGCAATGCTGCCAACACCAGCGATAAAACAACACATTTATTTCCATCCCAACAACTTGTGACATTCTGTTCCCAGAGCCACGCTGAACGAGCTGTTGAGAATGGATGGGTGAGTGTCAAAGGGCATCCAGTATTCTCGGCAGATGGCATGAGCTTCCTCCTTCTGTCCCGGATACAAGAAGGTGACATTGGAAGGTACACACATATCAAACACGTCACCCTTAGCGAAGAGCAGAGGATATCCGTCATTTCGCATGGGAAGTACCAAGTCACTAAAATCCTTGCGTGGGATTACGTCAACAACATAGTGTAAGTTGATGAGCCGATTTTGTACTAATACCTTTTTCATACTACTTGTCGCTTTGTACCACATCAGAGATTATTCAACTTTTTCGCTAGGGGTTTTCACACTGATTATTAGCATAATTGAAGTTCTTGCCAATATTTCTGGTAACAAAGAAGATAATGAATTGGTTAATTACGTCGCTGATTGCGTCAAGTTATAGCCTGTCAGTAATGAAAAGAAAACATAGGAGTCGCTGCCTGGTGGAGAAGAGGCTCATTAAAGCCAAGCGCTTGGAAAAAGGAGGAAATTGTTGTTCTTGTGTTGGCAGCACTGGTTCGCCGTTTGTTGCTTGTGCGGGCCTAGCGGTGCTTATCAATTTTTGCGAGTCGATTCAGTGCTGACGTTTGGAGGGGGAAAAAATCGTACAAACGGGAAAATTTACCCGCTTTTTGTTTCGCTTCTGCTCCGCTAGGCAGAACTCGTACGTATTCTTCTCATTACCGACGAGCTATAGTCAAAGTATCTTGAGATAGGAAAAAGGTTGGCCAACTGCTTTCCTCTCATCTCTTCAAACCTCGTAAACAATTTGAACGCTCCTTTATATTAGAAAAACTGATCGTTTTCAGATTGATGACTGAACGTTGCGTATGGCATTTTAATGAACAAACCACGTGAACTCATTGCAAAATTACCAGTTCGAACAAAAACTACTTTTTCTGATCGTATTCATCCAATTGTTCCTGAATTGTAAACCTGAAGTTCAAAACAACATTTGTAGAAAATTAATTTCTGCGATGAATGAAACAAAATTGAACCTAATTCTCTGAAAATTGTGGTCTTTTCAAAGTGGAAGGAGGTTAGGGATGTACTCTTCACTATTTTTCTGACACCAAGTTTTTCTGCCTTACAGATATTACCTTGGAACGGACGCGGAAAAAGCAGGTCAGAGGCACTTGTACGTGGTGAAAAACACGATAGGATCTTCCTCACAACCTTTAAGCAAAGCGAATCCAAAATGCATCACATGCGATGCTGTTAAACTGAAATATGAAAACTGCTCTTACTTCACTGCCTATCTTCCACCGCCGCCGTACACAAGTAAGTGTATTTCTCTGGAGACAATTTTAAAAAATTTAATTTCTCGTGTCTGCGTCCAATTCAATTTGGAGCAGTCCTTGATCAATTTGTAGAGATTTCACTTGCAGCAAGGCACTCAGACACCAAGATGAATATGAGAGTCTCACTACAGCTCTCAAGTGTCGCTCTTAGCGCTCCTGGTGACAGTGGGAGGAAGTTCACCCCACACTACCATCATCTAGATTACTCATATCAACACCGTATTATCTTGATTGTCATTTATTTATTTATTTTATTTTTAACAGGCAGCGCAATTTGAGTCATTGTCGATTTTGTCTGTGTGTTTGTTTCGTCATAGTGCCTCTAAAAAATGGTCGGGTCATATCCTCACAGAATGGTAAAAACCAAAACAGAAAAGTGTGAAGACTGAGATTTTGCGTTCACACGCTATTGCGTTGATTGAAGGGGGTTGATCATCTGTAAACATATTCATTGCATTGCAACTTTTTTAAAGCAAACTACACCACCAAAATAATCTTTGCTCTTGCAAGTTGACTCTTCCATAAATCTTCTGATTCTTGAGGGAAATTAGAGTCCTATAGAAAAATAAGCATAATTATAACCAACTGAGAGCTAACCATCATAGGATCCATGCATGGTACTCCTACAACCGCCATGGAGGTACTGCTGGGCCTGCCCCCTATAGATATCTTCATCAAAGGAGGGGCTGCAATGGAATGGAATCTGGCGGTAATCAACCCATCGGGTCCATGCTACAATTTTGAGATTCTGGTGGCAGACGTCATGCCCAGAACTCCTTCCAAACCCCCGATATAAGTCGTCAATGACTTCAGCAGGGCAAAGGATCATACAGTGCTGTCCCAGCAACCTGACCTGGTACATTGATGGTCCAGAATGGAAACAGGGACAGGTGCTGGGGTGTATGGGATTAAACCTAGGTTGATACTCCACACCACTAGGGAAATACACCTCCGTTTTACAGGCCAGAATACTGGCAATCAACGCATGTGCCCTGGAGAGTCTGAGGAGGGGCATACTAATGCCCTACTGCATTTTCTCTGACAGCCAGGCATCGATAAAAGCCCTCATAGCACAATGGCGTGAACTTCCTTCAACTGTCACCAGGAGTGCTGAGACCGTGACATTGAAGAGCTGTAGTGCGACTCCTACAAAGATGAGTCTATTGAAATTTGAAATCTTCATAAAATGAAAAGATTGTAACTTATCAATAGAAGCAGATTTCCCAACTAGGCAACAATGTAGGAGTTTATTGTCTCCAAAATATCAATCTCAGTTATTTCTGCTCAAAATTTTGTCAGGATGTAAGCTTCACAATTAGATTTTTTCTGATTAGACAACAGTAGTGAGGCGATAGGCCGCTAGGAGCGCTCCTGTTCTGTATGAGCTATCCTTGATGAAGTCCAAAGGTTTGAGGGTCCAATAAAGAAGTATAAGTGAGTTGTTTCAGTAAAGTAATCGGAAATTTCATGACCTGTTTTCTCCCTAGGAATAAGAGACACCATTTTTACATTCCACATTCTTTGTCCAATATCCTGTGCTCTGAAGTACAAAAATTACTCGATTTACTAATATTGCAAAATAATTCTTTTAAATTCCTTCTAAATCATCTCTTGAAAGGCACAGACTTGTCACAGGTTTCCCATTTTTTGGAAAATTCAACCACAGCCTGAAATATAAGTGAAGTTACCAACTCAACTAAATTATTGTCAAAAGTGAGATAAGTTACAACCGTAATAAGTGAATTGCTCTATGCTTGATGATCTGGTGCAACATTGTTTAATTCAACGAAACGCTTCTACAACCAATGCCTGTTCCTGATTGCTTTGAAGCTCCAAGTAGCATTAAGTATTTCATCAACAAAAGTGTCTATTTCCCATTGTAAAACGTTGTTTTTGTTGTTCCAAACAGAGGGCGTGTCTCGTTACATCATCCAATGTGATGGCCCGGGTCTTCCAATGGCTGGCGTCCACACATGGCACAATCACACGTTGGTTCTGGCAAATCTGTTCTCATCCAGACCCAAATATGGGCCTAAGCTGTCCAGTCTTGCTCTTCCTTCAATCAGGACAATTCACGTTCCTCTGTCCCACGGCGCTGGACGGGCCACTGCTCAACTTCAACTTCCCCCAAGTTGGAGGGAAGAACTTCGAGACGCTGCATTTCCTGTTCTTATTGAAGTGTGAGTGTTGTTTGTGTGAATACATTTCCTTGCTCTGTCTTGCGTCAACAGTGTAACAGAAGTACCTACACCAAGGTTTTAAAATACTAGTTCCAGGGCGTTAATGTGTGATATTAAATGAAAAACCCTGCAAAGCTGCTTTCACAGGGGTTGGTTATTCTTCAGACTAAGGAGCATGGGGACCCATTCCAATCGATTCAGCGTTTAAAATGATACCCCACACGCCTAAGTACCAGAAATATCAAAAACACACATTCGAAATGGCTAAGCAGATACCCATTTTGGCCCATAACCTCTTCCAGAGAGCGCTAATCGTTTCAAGATCCATTTCATTGGATTCAGCATCCAAAATTTAGTGGGGAATGATACCCCACGCGCCTTTATCGCTAAAAATCTCGAAAATTAATTTTTCAAAAAACACATTTTGACTCCTACCCCACCCAAATTTGGTCCGATCGGATTGAAGAGTTTCGAGCACCAACACGCGCAAAGTTGGCGTGGACAGCGTATGGTCATTTACTAATTTTGATCTAGACACCCTGAAAGGCCCAGAAAAAAGTGTTGGGCCTAATCGGAGATTTAAAAAAAATGTCGTTTTTTGACTAAACTCTTCAATAAAAGCAATTTTTCTGGATGAACTAAACGGCCGGTAAGTACTTAGTTGAAAATTTCTCAACAGATAGCGAGTGGGTATGCACATTACTTCGTTTGATTTCTTTGAAGAAGTCAACAGAATTCCCAAACTTGTGGCAGTACCAGCGCATAATCATAAGTACCTCATATATGATCTTTTTGACGGATTATTAAAATATATAAAGCCTCCTCGGTACCCACTGTGAAGAGGTTTTGACTAGTGCTGTAATGGCCAGAAACACTTGACATTACTGGAGTAGTATTTCTAGCGATTATGTGGTGCCTTACTTACCACTGTATCTCAACCAACGAGACTTTTGAGGTCCAGGAGAAGGCTTTGGGATTTGAAATAACAACAAGAGTTTACATGAATCTGTTAGAATCATATATTTCTCTACTACAACTGTCCACTAGCGCAGCACAAATCGTAATGAATATAAGTTTTCCTAAACGACAAGAATCCACAGTCAACAGAATCTGATTGATATATTCCATCAATCGTGAACAAACAAGAGAATCTCTATGTAAGCCCCCAGGCTTACTGCCTCCTGAAAACCAGAAGGGAGGGAGCATGCGCCAGGATGCACGCGCAGCTCCTGCCTGGACATCGCATTTGGAGAGAGCTCCAGCGCGCACTCATTGCCAAGGCGCCCAACCGGGCAGTCGTTGCTGAGGCGCCCCTTGTTGCCGAGGCGCCCAACATGTCAGAGTCATTTATATTTTGTAACCTGTCGTGCAAGTGCAACTCACTCAGTCCATCCTGGCTTTGTCCTGTGCTCGCTCTGAAGTGAACTCTGCTACTGTGCTGAAGTCGACCGAAGCTGTAATATTGTGTTCCCCATGAGATAAAGGACTCAAGCTAATTAAGCCTCGCTGTGTACCTTTGGGACAGCGTGCCCCCTCCTGTTTTCCTTCGACGTCGACGCCGTTTTCGTCAGCCGGTATCGTTGCGCTTGCTCATTAAATTGTATTTCATGTATATCATCATTTCATGTATCATGTATTAATTGTATTTTATGCTCCACATGTTGTCTAATTTACTTTGTCGAATTACTTTGTCTTGTATCAATTCTAGCCCAGGTTGAGGCATATTCTCCTTTGCAACGTGTCCTTGTTTTCAATTATAATTCAGTTTGTATCAATGTATTTTATGCTCATCCTTGGTATCCCTAGTTGCTCAGTCGTAAGTCTTGGACTTACATCCCGTATCCTCTCGCTAGGTCCCTTCCAAATTCTCCGAAGAAACCCGAATTAAATTATAGTAAATTCAAACACATTTTAATTCGAGAGAGGCTTACATCTATTATTAAAAAGAAAATTAAACAGTAGAAGGATTCTGGTCCAAGGGGACAATAACTTGAACAGTCTTAATATGTGAGTAAGGAGAGGAGTTTACTTGTCTTCACCTACCTACATCCAATTAGAGCAGAGGGTTTGATATGATTTACAATTTCAATTAGGAATGAGGATACCAGTGGTCAATTATGGGCGGCGGCAGCGAATCGGGCAATTCTGGAGGGGGTAGTGTGGGCTGGTAATGGAAAGGTAGGGGTAATTTAGGTTATGGACACGTTCCTCGGTTCAAATCATTTCAGTAACAATGGATGGACATTCGTCGAGAAATTGCAAGAATACTGCAGCAAATGTTACAAATGTTATGAACAGTTTTCATCAGCAGCTTGACAAATGCCTGATGAGAGAAGTGGCCAACTAACCATCAGGCCTTGGCAACCCTGGTCTGGTCCAGTAGAGGGGGGGGGGGGGATGTGAGGAACAAATTGCAGGACAGACAAAAATTCATAATATATTAAACTTTTTGTTGCAATAATGTGGAAAAGAGCCTCAGTTATCTTCTCAGTAAGGCTGTGTGCTGATGTATGGAAGTAATCTGGGAAAGTTGAGTCTGTGTGATGTTCCAATTACAGCATTGTCACTTTGCCGACGTAATTTTCAAAAATTGAATAAGTTTAGAGAAATATAAATGCTTTTCTATGTAGATTATTATGGATATTAATAATTTTTTTGTAAACAGCTTCATCAATTTTTGAAATTTATTTCAAAATCGTCCGATTTGCTGCCGCACCCGTCACATTTAATGACAAATGGGGCTCATCATCATTCTCCAGTGTAGTAGATGTTTCTTCTGCAGGGGATGGATTTGTTCCACAGACTACTAGTTCATCAGCAGTAATAAGCTATAGCTGGACACTCCACTCCTCTGCTCATTCTTGTAGGGTTGGGCACCTTCTTGATCAACACAACTTTGTATGTGAATCAATTTTAAGATCAATGTTGTAATCGGACCCAAATTTCCCAGATTACTTTCATACATCAGCACACAGCCTTGCTGAGAAGCCCCTCTGAGACAACTGAGGCTCTCTTCCACACTCCTGCAACAGGAAGTATAATATTATGGGTCTTATGGGTATAGGTTTTCTATGCCCTGCAATTTGTTCCCCACATTGTCCCCACTCTACTGGTCCAAATCAGGGTTGCCAAGGCCTGATGGTTGGTTGGCCACTTCTTCGTCTTCTGTAGTGGGCCACCACAGTGCTGCCAATTGAGTAAAAATTGAACTAAAATGGGCAATGCGAATATGATGTCCAGAAAACATTATTGTTCTCTAAATTAACCTTTATGTGATCAAGTAACCCAATTGATAACATTGTAAAATATTTACAGATTCAAAAGATATTTCAAAACCTATGGTGATTTCTGTACAGAAACGGTGAACCTGGATCACCCCTGGTGAGCACAAAGTTCTCATTGGATTGGGGAACATACATGTCGAGCCAGTTTGACGTTGTGTACATAAAAGTGGACGTCATCGATGAAGGCAGCAAGTTTGTCAACACGAGAGTAACCGGTTTTCAAATTCAAGACTACCTTCTAGTCGTCAGGTGAGTTATACAAAACAAATTCTTTCACAGGGGTTGGTTATTCCTCGGACCAGGCGCTTGGACACTCATTTCAATCAATTTAGCGTCCAAAATTTAGTGGGAAATGATACCCCACACACCCAGGATACCAGAAATCTCAAGAACCATATTCAAAATGGGTAGATAGGTATACCCATTTTGACTCATAATCTCTTCCGGTGGGCACCGATCGTCCCGGGACCCGTCTCATTGGATTCAGCGTCCAAATTTTAGTGGAAAATGATACCCTACACGCCTAGGTACCAAAAATCTTGAGAATCCATATTTTCAAAAACATGTATTGTTGCGAGCTGGCACCCGTCAAATGGGCTGCCGGCGTTGCAGGATCAACGACCTGTGGAGGGCTAAGGGAGTCATTTTGAGGAATTGTGCGTCATATTGAATTGGCTGGAACCTTCCCATTCACTCGAGACAACACGTCGAGTTCCCAGAACCAGGGAAGGTTTGAGAACGTTCTTGGCCAGGCAGCAAGTATAAAACGGACCCAGGAACGCCGCGCAGTTCAGTTCAGTTTGGAGTCCAAATATAGACGCTTCGGGTTATAAATCGTGTTATAAATTGTGCCGTGCGACAACCGCGTTACAACCGTGTATTGTGATTGTGTCATTGTGTAAGTGCGCAAATGTGAACAGTGTATTTAAGTGAACGATTGTAATAAATTATTTACGAAAAAACATAAATTGTTACAGTATTTTGGCCACTACCCCCCTAAATTTGTTTCGATCGTACTGAAAAGTTTCGAGGACCAACTAGAGCCGGAAACGGGTCCCTGACCCGAAATGTTAGATTCTTAGAAACTTTTCCACTACCAAAACTGCGGACATATGCCTATTTTGATCTAGACACCCATCTAAACGCCCAGAATTTACTAGAGAAGGTAGCTTGAGTGACCTCTGGAATTCACCTTTTCCATCTTTAAAATGGGTTTTTCGATTATTTATTGTCCTCTCTCACACTTTGAATGATTATTTGTTCACAGAAATCTATTAGAGATCTTCAAGTTTTTAGATAGGACGCGGATAGCGGTGTGGGGCCGAGGATACGGAGGTTACGTCACTACTAGTATCCTAGGATCTCAACATAACATTGTCAAGTGCGGTATCGCCATATCACCCATCACCGACTGGCTGTTCTACAGTGAGTTCTCAGTAGTAATCAGCTAGTAGTAGATTAATGTATGTTTCTGTGTTAAACTCGGTTCATTTTTCATCATCTAAAACTTCTACTATGGTTTTCATTTTTTGTCAACACAGATTCAGCGTTTACTGAAAGACTATTGGGCCTACCAACGGAGAATTACAAGGACTACGTGGAGGCAGATGCCACTCAACGTAGTAAACACATAGAAGCCGGTTCGCTATTCCTTATCCATGGGATGGCTGACATCAGTGTTCCTTACATTCACTCGCAGGGATTAGCGAAAGCCCTTACGAGTCAGGGTATCCTATTTCGGTATCAGGTATGTTGGAGCATAATAGGTATTTTTGACATTTTATGTCTTTACTATGGCGCATAAACAAAAAACGCTGCAAATTTTTACACACGGGTTGGTTATTCCACGAACCACGCGCATGGAGATTCATTTCTTCAACATGGAGAAAATTGGGGAAACAGTGGGTGTGGCGGGTCCCGGACCCATTCCAATCGATTCAGGGTCCAAAATTTAGTGGAAAATGATACCCCACACGCCTAGGTACCAGAGATCTCCAAAACAGACATTCGAAATGGGTAGATAGGTACCCATTTTGACTCCTAACCTCATCCAGAGGGCGCCATCGTTTCGGGATCGCTCGTTTCGAAATTGATTGTCAACACAATACAATCAAACTGTATCCACCGTATGTGTTTTACCTTAAACTTTAGAATAATGCAATGAATAAGGCACTTCGTTATTTGAAGCACATTTTGTAAAATGCTTATCTATATCTTCAGTTGGCTTCGTCTGCCATGTAATGAAAGTGTGTTGGTACGAGTGAGGCATAAAAGCTGTACAAATTTTACATCCATTTTTTTTAAATTGTAGCCTTATGAATTCTCTTCTAGGCATTCAAATTTACTAAGTATGAGGCGTGCTCCGGGCGAGTAATTTTAAATCTAATTAGTAGAGCCCAAATAAATTAGGGGATCCCACAAATTTGCTTTAGTGGGCGGTTTTTGAATACAGAACAACTAGCCACAACAGGCCACACTAAAGATACGGCCGATAGAGGGCGCTCGGTAGAGTATGATCCCACTTGATAAACCTCAATCTCACCCCGTCACTATCAAGCGAATGCGTGACCTGCCTGTCCAAAAACGGATGAAGACTGCAAAACAGCTTACATTGGCGGAGATGTTTAAAAAACAATGATTTTAATTTTTTTTTTTAACCCGCTTTCTTGATTGTTTGTCTGTTTGTCCGCGAAATCTTTCAACTCAAATTTCGGCCATTTATCGGCAATCTATAGTTCTGAAACTTTACATATAGATCAGAACCAGATGACAATGCAATATTATAATACTTTGATGATGATTTAAAGAGCTTCTTGAGTAATTTCAATAAAATAAAATTATATATCACTAGATTGGGACCGTCAACAATGACGGGAGAAAAAAATGTAACGTTAGTCCAAACGTCGTCCAATCCCTCTAGAATGTGTTGGAGATTGAAAAACGTAAACAAAGGATTGCCCCCCCCCCCCCGCCCGGCCGGGAATTCTCTAATCCTTTGTTTACCTTTGAATATTACGTACATACACTTGGAAATTATTATATTGTTAATTATGTACTATTATTTCTTCATACTATCATGTACTATAGTACTATCATGTACTATGGTACTTTCATGTACTATTGCCAACCAAAACATTTAATGATTTTGCATCCAAAATAACTATCGTAAAAGCATTAAAAGAACGTTATTGACATCGAGTTTCATTAGATAATGAGTACACTTTGATTTGTCTTTAAATCTCGAACGCAAAATTTTAAGAATATCTGCATTGTTCATCGAGGTTCTTCAATAAAATTTTACGATTACAAATTTCTAACGAACAAAACTAAAAAGTAGAAAATAATAGTACATGAATAAAAAAACTTTTATAAAAACAACGTTTTTCATATGCACTAAAAAGTAGAAAATAATTTTCCTATGAGCCTGGCAGAATTTCTGAATAAATTGGTCACATTATGGTAACAGACTTTATAACAATTTCCAATTCTTATAAAACGAAAAACGTTGGGCGCATGTACTCAAACATCAAGATCTTTCTAATACACTCACATTTCTATAAAATGAAATTTCTTTATATTAATTCAGTTGACATAATATTCAGTTAATACAGTTTCACGGAATTGAATTGTGAACATTAGAAATCATTTGATATAATCATATGCAATAATACTAATCATCATTAACGAATTCAAAATTTTTCATATAAATGAACATTAAAATCATGATTTCTACAATAATTCTTCAAATACATATTTGTTACATAATTTTGCAGAAATAAAATTTTACTTTAAATGAATTAAATACATATATTCATAAGTTACTATAAAAATGTTTCATTTACAATCACAATTAGTGATTTATAAATAATATAATCATATGTTCAATTATATTATTAATTATCATAGATAATTTGTAAAATTAATATATTGTCAGAAATAAACAGTAGTTTAGTATTACCTCATATAAATCTCATATTTATATGATTCTAAAATGAACGTTCATAATAATAATACAAAATGCGCCCAACGTTTTTCGTTTTATAAGAATTGGAAATTGTTATAAAGTCTGTTACCATAATGTGACCAATTTACTCAGAAATTCTGCCAGGCTCATAGGAAAATAATTATTTTCTACTTTTTAGTGCAAATGAAAAACGTTGTTTTTATAAAAGTTTTTTTATTCATGTTATTTCTAAACTTGTAAGTACATTTTGTTTATATTTAAAACATGTGAAAATATCGTGTTTCTTACATTTAATTCAATTAAAAAATAGTGCAATATCAAAACATAGCTTTTTTCTCTCTATTGGCAATTTTTTTAAAAACTCCAATTATCCTAATGGGTCCCGGCCCATTAATTCGGATAATTGGAGTTCTACTGAATTTCTTATAGTGATGATGTTGGTGAATGATAAATAACTCATCACTCAATATTTAGATTGAGGGATATCAAGTGGGATCATACTCTACCGAGCGCCCTCTATCGGCCCACACCCGCGTATTTTTAGTGTGGCCTGTTGTTGCTAGGTATCGTTGCGCGCAATTCATGCTAGCGTTTGTGATTCGTAGCTTTATCAATTCACCCTCTCGAGTCGTTACACGGACCAAGTACAGGACGGATACCTCTGAATTTGCATTGTTGAGTTAAGATCATACTTCTACAGGATCATTTCTGTAGTAGATCTTCGTTTCATTTCCGACAAAACGTCGGCTTCTTGACACCACGATGACGAATCGTAGTGTAAGTTCCTGAGCGTGAGGCAAGGGTATTTCTTCTCTATGGAAGATCTACGCTATCGATGACCGTTCAGCTGCTCCATACTTGGAGTGGCGTGGGATTTACGCTTTCTGAGTGGTACTCTCTAAAAAATAGCAATGGTAAAGATGCTTGAGGATCGGTGTTTTGAGATCCTCCTGATCAGCTCGACGGCGTTCCGAGTTCACCACCAGAAAGTTATCACTACCTCCTGATAGCGCCTTAAGGATACGGGAGTCAGCGTAGAAGATGACCTCTATCCAATGGAAGAACGTCGCAAGCAGTGATAATCACATTATTTCTAAGAAGCCACTCACTTAAATTCTTGCCGTTGCAAATTTAGCAGATACGAGTCGAACAAACTTATTATACCCCCTACGCCTAGGTTGCAGAAATCCCGAAAACACATATTCAAAATAGGTAATAAATACCCAATTTGACCCATTACTTCTTCCAGTGGGTACCAATCGTTCTGGGACCCGTTTCATTGGATTCAGCGCCCAAAATTTAGTGGAAAATGATACCGTACTCGCCTAGATCGCCCGAAATCTCGAAAATCCATTTTTCAAAAAACACATTTTGACACCCCCCAATTTGGTCCGATCGGACTGAAAAGTTTCGAGGACCCGTCTCGGCCGGGAACAGACCCCTGACCCAAATTTCAGATTTTTAGAACATTTTCTACCAGTTACCAAAAACGGCGCGGTGTCCAATGAAAGGAACCCAAAACAGAAACACAATCAGTAATACTTGTTAGGAATTCGTTTTTGTGTTGCTGTCCAATGGAAGGAACCCAAAAAAGCAACACAATTAGGAATACTCGTTGGGAATTTGTTATCGTGTTGCTGTCCAATGAAAGGAACCCAAAACAGCTACACAATCAGGAATACTCGTTAAGATTTTGTTTTCGTGTTGCTGTCCAATAAAAGGAACCCAAAACAGCAACACAATCAGAAATACTTGTTGGGAATTCGTTTTCGTGTTGCTGTCCAATAAAAGGAACCCAAAACAGCAACACAATCAGGAATACTCGTTGGGAATTTGTGTTAGTTACTAGTTAGTTAGTTAGTTACTACTAGTTCTGTTTTTCTTAATTGTTTCTCCATAAACCACCCTAACCGCACTGTGGATGGGCGCCTCAGTATGGAATTTACTGCAATCAGAGCAATCATCATATTATGCTTATTATACTAAGTACCAAAAATGTTAGGTACCTAGTCAGCAGCATTTCACCTGCTTCACCCACAGCCTTCAGGGTGTGTAAAAATGAATTCTCACTATAATACTTAATAGTTAAGATGCTTGGCTATGCACAGGATACTACAGTTGAGTATGAATATTCGGCAGAGTGAAACATAAATTGCCTGGCTGAGAGATCACTGGAATCATTGGTGCTTACTCCGTATTCGTTTCTATAATATATTCCAGAACTTCAGACAGTCGCTTCTTTTTAAGCCCTTGTCGAAGGCACGTTTTTTAGTTGACGTCTTTACTTTATAGGTCTCATAAGGAGGCCATAGGGGACCTCTCAATTTGATTCTTTTCTTCCAATCAGCTTCGACTCTTAGCAAGTTTTTTATGAATCCTTTTTTAATTGCTATCGTCCACGGTCCAAAATATGGACCACTAACTGTTTTACCGTCGCACATGCAGACTTTGAAGGATTGCAAACTTATTTCAATCAAAGCGTTCTCCATGATGTTATATGATACACAGTGACTCGCGTCATTTCTGTAAGAAAAAAGGGAAACTGTTAGTGTAATCCGTCGTTTTCACGTAACGGGCTAGGGATCCAAAAATAGACCTAGGCGAATAATTAGTGGGAGATTAAAGACTTTCACTTACCGTCCGGAATGTCTGCAATGGTCGGTCATGGACGCCAAGTACACCTGAATTTACCAAGCTCTGAGGAATGGGGTTTCGTGATTGAAAAGACAAGGGTTCAATATTGACTTATAATAAACGCAATTGACAGAAATATAAAATACGGAATGTCTCGGCCGAGAAGGATATTGACTATTACGTAAACTAATTATTGAGTAGGCAAAAGTGAAGGGCTGAGGGCCAAATGAATTTACGGGGTAGCTGAAGGCTCAGAATGTTTGGTTTAACGTAACGGTAAAATGAAAGTGATTTGTTAGCGTCCTCCCCTAATTCCTTTCTCTTTTCCTAACGCACGACAGACAAAATACTAAATAATACGGCTACAATGTACACTCTACGATCAGCTTTCTGGTGACTAAACGTCAGGGCTTGGGCCAGATTTAGAGATTCGACTTTCGCGTTGCGAGGGTACGAGACAGAGTTATTTCGCCACTTACGTGTACCAACTTCTTCGGATGGAGACAACAGGGTGATGTTCTCTTCGCTGCTCGGCTTCGGTCAGGGGAACGCCGTCCAGGCCGGAGGAGGCGAGGCTCTTTCCGACGGAGGTCCGACGACTGGCGGTGCGTGGGGAACCTGGACTATTGGCCGTCGAATCGGGCGCGAACGAATCAACACTCGGGTCCGACGGGGGATTTTCAGTTCGTATAAGGGCCCACTGTTACGGGAGAGGAATTGGCTGATCTCCCAATTCCCGAGTTCTCACCCTGAAGGAACCACGATACACTTGTTCCCTCAGGTCACGTTCACAACACCAGCTTCACAAGGGGTTGATTTGCTTCGCGTCGGTTGTTTCGCTTCGATGTTCCGCTTCGGTTGTTCCGCCCCGAAACAGGTTGTTTCGCTGGGGTTGTTCCGCTCCGGTTGTTCCGCCCCGAAACAGGTTGTTCCGCCCCGCCCCTGCCTCGCCTCGTCCTCTCGAGATTATGGCGAGCAGGGGGGGCCAACCTCGTTTCACTTGAGTTTGTACACGACTGACTGCCCAGCCTTTCCCCAGCCCACTCGTCAAGTCGCCTTCCCCTCCTCCTACTCCCGGGTGCCTCTTGTCCGACCAATCCGATGAGGTCACGCCTTTCGCCCAGCTGGGTCAGGCGCTTGGAGGGGAGAGGGCCCGATCCGTACCCCGCCGCCGAAGTTTCTTGACGGGGCGCTTGGAATCTGCCGCCCCGTTACATTAGTATATTGAGGATAGTAGCTATGATTAGTGCAACCGTTCTTAGACACCACGCCTCGTGACACACCAGTCATTATACAGATTTAGATTTATGAATTCAGCACGTTTAAAAATATGAACCTTTAAACTTACTGCACTAGTTTGATGGGCAACCGGTCTGAACTGCATGGAGAATTTTCGCATCTCCTTTCCCTACGACAGGTACATTCTATATCGTCGCCAAGAGACCTGACTGAAGATAGAATGCTTTCTGTTGATGATAACGAGAATGGAAATGATTGTGTACTGTTCTGCAAATCTGTATCCCCACAAGGCTCAGAATGTATTTCTGCTGATGATTGATTTTGAATCTGACGAATTTCGTGTTGCTGTCCAATGAAAGGAACCCAAAACAGCTACACAATTAGGAATACTCGTTGGGAATTCGTTTTCGTGTTGCTGTCCAATAAAAGGAACCCAAAACAGCTACACAATCAGGAATACTTGTTGGGAATTTGTTATCGTGTTGCTGTCCAATAAAAGGACCCCAAAAAAGCAACACAATCAGGAATACATGTTGGGAATTCGTTTTCGTGTTGCTGTCCAATAAAAGGAACCCAAAACAGCAACACAATTAGGAATACTTGTTGGGAATTCGTTTTCGTGTTGCTGTCCAATGAAAGGAACCCAAAGCAGCAACACAACCGAGAACACTCGTTAGGAATTCGTTTTCGTGTTGCTGTCTTGGTGTCTTGCTTATTCTGTTCATTTCTATCTATCAATACTTGATCTTTTACTCATTCACTTCGAGGCCGATGTGCAATACTGCCATCTTCCAAACCATCCCCTCAATCTCTGGATAACTTGGCGGACGTTGAAGACTTGAGTCCTTCTACACTTCTGCCCACTTTGACTAAGCATCAATTCCCACCATGTTACCCCGTCCATTGGTCCAGCTAGATCCAGATGGGACCCTTCCCTACTAGGTGTCTAGATAGGTTCTGCATACTACATAGAGTACAGCAACAACACTCTTATTGACCTGCTATTATTTCAGAGCTACGGGGATGAAGGCCACGACCTGAGCGGAGTCCTCGATCACTTGTACCTGTCCATGGAAAACTACTTGGCTACCTGCCTCAGCCTCGACAAAAATGAACAGGTTGGGCAGTAAGCTCCCTCACAACTACGCAATTCAACATCGCCTTATCAAATCAGCGCCTTCTTGATTAGAGCAATATAGTACAACTACGAGTTATAATGTTTAAAGACGAAAAGGAAAATAATTTTGAAAAACTCCGAGTTGGCTGTGCAGAATACCCCAACCTTAACTCATTTACAACCTTTAGTTCGCTTAGATTTTTGTTTTAATCGACCTTCACGGTCTCCTACGACTGAGCAAGAATACTTTTTGCAAATTCACGAATCGTGCCAGTTATTTCCCTCGGGATTCTTCACTGGCGTTGAGTTGATGGTGTGGAGAGTGTTTCGATGAATCCAAAAATGTTCAAGTAATTTTCCGCTCATTCTATCCATATAAGTACCTACTCTTATCTTTCTATTGTCAATAATGAAGGAATTCACTCCTTTTTCTTCAATCAAGCGCTGTGGATTTAATATTCCGCTAGTCAAACCTAGGTACCGTATCTCTAAAGGCGAAAAATGAGCCTCTGAAAAAGATCACGACCGCTAGGTAGGTTCCCGCTTAAAATAATATTACTTCACGCTCACTTTTCACTGATAATCTCGCTTGACTAATTAGTGACCTAATATTGTCCAGGGTAGTTTTTTCATGGTTGGGGTTTTTTGAGCTGGTCAATGATAATTGAGTTGAGGTCACGACCCCTTTTTATTACTTGTTGTAAATAATTGTTATAAAATTACGTACTTAATATAATTACTAGCGAGGTGAACAACATCATTTACGGAAGAAAAAAAATCAATTATGAATGTCGATAATGTTTGTAATATTGTTAGTTAGTTGAGAGGTGAAAAATTATTGTGTAATAGGAAATGGAGAGCATCCAATGACTAAGTCACGAGTAACTAGTCGGCGCTGAGAATAAAATTCCCCGAATTTCACTCTTTTCACTCTTAATTATTCGTCATTCGCAATTTAGTTGCTTTTGGACGAGAAAATTAGATCCGGTTCTGGACAAAACCTACGAACTATGTGAGATAAATGTAATCTGAGTTAACGCCATCGCCCTAGGTGAGATTATTATTGGCCTCTTAAAACCATTGAGAGATTTTTGGACATTTTTCGTGACATTTTTGAGACTTTGCACGAAACTTGTTGTCCCTGTCATTTTTCAAGAACATAAAGCTTTCTTATAAAAGGATTGAGGTGATGAATCACTCAAATAGTCCCAAAATCTTGAACATGTTGATTGATTTTAGCGTTATTTGACTATTTAGATTGTGTGGGTCACATTTTTCAAATAAAATATCCAATTTGAGTTCGGTAAATGCTGTTTTAAAGCGATTTTATTATGTAACAGAGGCGCGTTCCAAATTCATTTAGCAGGAAACATTGAAAGAAGTCATAAGATTGGTGATTTTGAACCTAGAACAATGTGTAGAATCTTATATGAAGATGATGTTGACTGTTATGCGATACACAGGTGTGTATTCATTATGGTTGTAGTAGAGAAATAAAATATTCCAACAAGGGTTATGAGATGATATTGTATAAGGATTACAAAGAAACCGCCAGAATCTAAAGGAACACAATTAAAACAAGAAAAGGAAGGCAATGAAGAAATATTCCAAGGACTGAAAGAGGAGCAGAAAAAATTGGAATCAGAAAAGCCAAAGGAAGTGCAGAAGGCTCAACAAGAGTTGGAGAAAGAAGATTGGCAGCAGAAGGAAGAATTTGATCAGCTTGGCAAAGGGAAAAGGAAGAACTTGAATCAAAAAGTGATAAGGATGTAGTGCAAAAGAGGAAGAAGCTAGAAGATAGTAATAAACCAAACAAGGAGGAATATAAATTGACAGAAGAGCTGGAAAAGGAGATGATAGATGCCAAAATGCGAGAAGAAAAGATGCTAGCTGAGATGGAAAAGAGTTGAAGAAGAAGCCAAGACAAAACAAATGAAACAGAAGGTGTCAGATGGAAAAACAGATAGCAGAAGAAGGGACGAGGAAGAAACAGTCAAAAGTAAAGGTGCTAGCTGTGTAATAGTGCGAGTACCTCAAAAGAGGTGGTTTTAGAAGACCAGAAGAAGGACTACCAGGAGGAACTAGGGGGGCTAGAAGATGGAAATTCTGGGGTGAAGGAACTCCTACAATGTGAGGCTCTAACAGCCAGTTTGAGAGAAACGGCACAGGCTTTGAGTAAAGAGAGAAAGGCGTCTGAAATAATGGAAGAAAGGAAAGAAAGAAATAGGGTGAATCTGTTGACTGTTGTTATGTGGTACGCAGGAGACTGTGTATAAAATATGATTTGTGCTGCGCTAGTGGAAAGTTGTAGTAGAGAAATAAAAGATTCTAACAAGGGTTACAGGCCCAGTCTGAACGAAAACCATGGATGAGGAAGAGAAGAGCAGCAATGAGAAAGAGAAAAATCTGCTCTGGTATTTATCTGCAAAAGCGTTGTGATGCATTATTGACTCAGGTAAACCAAAAGAGAGGACTTTGAAGGAGGCAATGTTGAAGAAAGAGAAAAAAGAGAAGGAATTACAGGAAAAGGAAGCAAAAGAAAAGAACATGAAAAGGAAAAGAATAAAGAGGAAGAAGAGGCTCTGAAGAAGAATGAGCAAGACAAACCTGTAAAGAAAAATAAGGAAAGGGAAGAGAAAGAAAAGCAAGAAGATAAGTTGAAAAAGCAAACAAGGAAGAATATAGATTGACAGAAGAGCTGGAAAAGGAGATGATAGATGCCAATATGCGAGAAGAAAAGATGCAAGCTGAAAAGGGAAGAGTTGAAGAAGAAACCAAGACAAAACAAATGAAATAGGATGTTGCGAGTTCGATGGTGGAAAAGGAACGGCAAGAGAAAGAAGGGATAGTAAGGAAAGAAATGGAGGAGGCAAAGGCAAAACAACAGTTGGAGAGGGATCTGGAGATGATGAAGCAGCAGCAATACATTGGATCTTCTAAAAACATTAAAGGAAAATTAGGGGTCGATGGAGCAATTAGATCTGCAACAATTGATTAATAGGAAGAGCCTAGTAAGGTTAAAGTAAACAATGATTTCTATTAATCTATTAGGAACCCTTCATTAATTATGAACGCTCTTTGCCTGAGTACCATTTGGAGAAACCCCATTAACCTGTGGGTGATGCCGTTCTCTTTGAAGAAATGAAAGGAAAAGGAGTAGGTTTCCTCATGAAAGGAGACCCCAAAGAGTTTGGAACGCTCGCACGAAAATACTGGACAGGCCGCGATGATGAAAGCCTTTTAGAGAATAATGGCAGGTCTTTGGAGAGATATGATGCACGTTGCCCCAACAGACTGGAAGGGCCTCTTGGGCAGTAGTTGAATGAGGAAGTAGCCGCACTCTCCACATCTGCCTTGAGCATAGTTGATCCCTGGAAATCCAGGAAACGAGGAATCGCCCTCTTTAAAGATGCAGCATCTCGTGATGTCCACATGTCCCCCAATTCAGCCTCCTCCAGGGAAGCCCTCAGCTGCAAGGCCCAGTTGAATCTAGGGTTCGGGGAAGCTCTCTGAAATAGGCCGTTAGTCTCTCTAAGGCACACTCGCTGAAGTCTCTCCCGTGTCGTGCTGAGCAGCTTGATCCACCAGCCAAACATAGCTTTCACGATCGAGAACCTAAGGTGGCAGACACTCTGATGTGACGACGTGCGGTGAAGAATTATTCTGCAGAACCTTAGGTTTGCGCATTTTATTTGGCATAAAAGCCTTTCGGAGAATAATGCCAGGTCTTTGGAGAGATATGCTGCACATTGCAGCATCTACCGCCTTCTATACATACGCCTTGGTCATAGTTGACTGAAGGAAATCCAGAAAACGAGGTCTTGCTCTCATTAAAGACGCAGCACTCGTCATGTCCACGTGTCCCCCAATTCAGCCTCCTCCAGAGAAGACCTCAGCTGCAAGGCACAGTCTCTCAAAGCACACTCTGGGAAGCCTCTCCTGATCGTGCTGAGCAGCTTGATCCACCAGCCAAAGCTTTAGCCATAGCTTTTACGATCGAGAACCTAAGGTGGCAGATGTGACGCTCTGATGTGACGACGTGATCCGGAGTATTAAATGCCAAAAGAGACTTGAAAGCTCTAACCTGGACACGTTCCACTCTGCATAAGAGTAGCCGCAGATCTCCACGCCACCGAAAAACAACCCACACCAAGTCCTGAAACCTGAAAACAACCGGCCAGATGTTCCTGCTCGTTCCTCTGGAGACTGCAAAACGTGCATGCTTGGCAAAAACACCAGGCCTGGAGAACATTACGGCCATGGACATGCAAGTCGACACCCTCTCCAACTCCTCCGACCCACACCAGAATCTGTGCTGAGCCTGTTTCCCTGTGGGATACTAATACGTTTGATTTGGCCGTATTCACGGTCAGTCTGTTCAGATGGCAATAAACATCTGAGGCGAATCTGCTGGTAGAACCTGATCATCTTCGAAGGAATAAAGAGCTGAGGGATACAAGTCAGTCAGTTTCCACCCCAATTTTGGAGTTTTTGGCGTCCTCACCAAATGCTATGACGTTGTCAGATTACATGCTTTCTCCACACTTCTTCCACCTATGCCTTCCTCGTCCTTTTGCTCGCCCATCTTACTCAACTCCGCCTTTTTTTCAAATCTCTATCCCCGTCGACATGGCCTAGCAACGAGTGGCATACCTCGTAGAAATTGTAGTTAACGAGAGGTGCGCCACCTTTTTGCAACTCAAAACGTTTTTGGATGTTCTCACACTTCACGTCTTGTACAGCGTTGTTCGTTGTTAAATTTTCTCGAAACCCCTCATCGTGAATATTTCACGAATCAGGCAAAATAGGTGAACAAATAAGGTTAACACGTGATAATTTTAACGACGCCCAGTATTAATTTTTTTTCGCTGCAATAAACGATGAAATTATTTCAAAATCGGAAATCAGCGTCCTCTTTGGGTGTGAGTCAATAAAAAACCGTTACCGCAAGATAATCATTACTTGTATAGTAAAATTAGGTACCGGCTAAGGTTTATATGAAAGCATCAGGGTGTCAATGTGACGCACATTGTTGTGTTAAGTAGTTTTGTAACGTAGGTTTTTCGAGGGTTGACTCCAAAGAGAATATTGCCCTTAGAAGGAAAAATACAAAAATTGTAAAAGTGGTCAGAAATGTGGTGTACGTCGCAGTATTTTTATGCTTTACTGTATCTTGAATCAACCCCTATGCTTGTTATGACTCAGGGTCGCTCCTTTAGCTGTGTGAAAATGGCATTTTTTCTCAAAAACTCATCTTGTCCGACACATTTTGCCTAAAAGTTTCCGCTAAAAATTTTTTGTTTGTCTGCTTTGACTAAATTTGGTTCTTTTTCCGTCCTACTATATGAAAGTATACAACATCTGGTCATGTTATTTATGCTGAAGTGGACTGAAGGGCAACTGGCAATCATTGTGAAGATAGATTCGGACAACAATTTCCCCCTTTTATTTATATAGAATTATCTTTTTTTTAAATACTTGCTGCTATTATCGCACCCCCCTGATTCTAGCCTAGGCTGAAAAGGTGCAGTGGTGGCGACTAAAAACATCTGCCGAACTCTCAAAAGTTGCCTGCCATTAAACAACATGCAGCGTTGTCACGTAGGTACTTTATGGGGCTGATCCTTCAGTTTTATATTTTGTCTATCCCTGCATCATGCTGCCACTGCTTCAAAACCTTTCTTATGCATCTCCCAATTGAGTAAAATCACAGGAGTTGGTTATTCTTCCGACCAGGCGCTTGGGGACTAATTTAAATCGATTCAGCGTCCATAACCTCTTCCGGTGGGCGCCAATCGTTCCAAGACCTGTCTCATTGGATTGAGCGTTCAAAATTTAGTGGAAAATGATACCCCACACGCCTATGTACCAGAAATCTCAAAACCACACATTCAAAATGGGTATCTAGATACCCATCTTGACCCATAACCTCTTTCAGTGGGCCCCAACCGTTCCGGGACCCATATCATTGGATTCAGCGTCCAAAATTTTGTGGGAAATGATACCCCACACGCCTATTCACTAGAAATCTCAAAACCACACATTCAAAATGGGTAGGTTGTTACCAATTTTGGCCCATAACCTCATCCAGTGGGCCCCGACCGCTCCGGGACCCGTCTCATTGGATTCAGCGTCCAAAATTTTGTGGAAAATGATACCCCACACGCCTATTCACCAGAAATCTCAAAACCACACATTCAAAATGGGTAGGTTGTTACCCATTTTGGCCCATAACCTCATCCAGTGGGCCCCGACCGTTCCGGGACCCTTATCATTGGATTCAGCGTCCAAAATTTAGTCGAAAATGATACCCCACACGCCTATGTACCAGAAATCTCAAAACCACACATTCAAAATGGGTAGGTTGTTACCCATTTTGGCCCATAACCTCTTCCAGTGGGCCCCAACCGTTCCGGGACCCTTATCATTGGATTCAGCGTCCAAAATTTTGTGGAAAATGATACCCCACACGCCTATTCACCAGAAATCTCAAAACCACACATTCAAAATGGGTAGGTTGTTACCCATTTTGGCCCATAACCTCATCCAGTGGGCCCCGACCGTTCCGGGACCCTTATCATTGGATTCAGCGTCCAAAATTTAGTCGAAAATGATACCCCACAAGCCTTGAAACTACGTAATGCAGCCCAGGAGCGACTAACGAGTTTCCCTTTGCCTACATTTTGATGCCTTTCTGGCCTAAAGTTACAATAATAAGAAAAGTTACTTGTTGAATTTAGTCGGAGCAGTCAACAGAGTGTTCGAAGATGAAATGAGTTACTTAAAAGCTTGGAAAATTTAATAAAAATGTCTTTTCTCCTGAATTCGCGGCTTTTGAAGTCTGAAAATCGGATTAAAGCTCACACTAAAGCCAATTTCATTTTAGTAAAGCTACTTTTTAGTACACTTTTACATTCAAAACTCAGAAAATTCGGGTGAATTTTATGCGGAGTAATAACAGTAATCGATTTTGATTCAGGAAAAACAATCAAGAGTCATTTAAAATATAAAATATCAATATTCGAGCTTTTATAATCATGACAATGATAATGTGATTTTTATCAAAGTTTATGAACACGTTCTGCATTTGCCTTTAATATTGTTAGCGTTATGAGATGGTCTTATCGAAGTTGTTTTAATTTGTGATTTGTTTTGAAGTATTTATTATTTAACTCAAGTTGATCCTACTGTTTCACCAAACGTTCGGATGATCTCTTTGTATTCAACAATATTAAAACAAATAGCACAAGACTTTCGTCTAGTTCTAGGTAAAATATAATAAAATGTGTTTTTACATTGTATAGATGTTTTTAAATGTTGAATTCTTACTAACGAAAAAAAATGATTTTAAAAGAAATTGACATTTTTGAAGAAAAAAATGGCATTGCTTTGTACATGACACCCAGCCGAAAATTAAAGAGTGGTTTTGAGTAGTTTTTGTGTTGATTTTACTTTTCCTCAAGTCACAATTTGGTTTGATTGATCGTCACATGGCATCATCGTGGATCTTGGACGTCATGTATGTTAATAAAACGCTGCAAATTCTTTCACAGGGGTTGATTATTCCTCGAACCAGGCGCATGGAGACTCATTTTTTCAACATGGGGAAAATTGTGGAAACAGTGGGTGTGGCGGGTCCTGGACCCATTCCAATCGATTCAGGGTCCAAAATTTAGTGGAAAATGATACCCCACACGCCTAGGTACCAGAAATCTCGAGAACGCTTATTCAAAATGGGTAGATAGGCACCCATTTTGACCCATAACCTCATCCAGAGGGCGCCAATCATTCCAGGACCCGTCTCATTGGATTCAGTGTCCATGATTTAGTGGGAAATTATACCCCACACGCCTAAGTACCAGAAATCTCGAAAACACATTTTCAAAATGGGTAGATAGGCACCCATTTTGACCAATAACCTCATTCAGAGAGCGCCAATCGGTCCAGGACCCGTCTCATTGGATTTAGCGTCCGAAATTTAGTGGAAAAATGATACCCCACACGCCTATATCGCCATAAATCTCGAAAATCCATTTTTTGAAAGACACATTTTGACCCCTACCCCACCCAAATTTGGACCGATCGGCCTGAAATGTCCCAAATTTCAGATCATGTTTTGGGACACGTGAGGCTATATTTAGTCTCCAGGTCCTTAACCAGGACTGTCTTGGCTACCGTAAGGATGTGTGCCTGTTTTTTGGACATTGAAATGATCGTATGAAGCGTATGGGTTGAGAAGGACACACGACTCATCGAGGACTTGTGTTGGCACCAGAGAGCAGCGATGAAGCTCTCGGATGGTCCTGTGACAGGTGAATTCTACGATCAGCTAGGAGTCCGCCAGGATTGCATCCTATCTCCACTGCTTGAGGGAAAGGTATGTAGCTTTGCCACATTTTTGGAGTTCACAGCCACTGTGCTCGATTTGGCAGTTTTCCGCTATTGTCCCGACATCCTCAAGGGACCGGGATTGGGCTGCTCACCAGCAGGAGCTTCTCCCTTGGTGCTGGCCAGAGTGGAAGGGTGTGCCCTGTTGAGGGACAGAGATTGCTTTGATTTGGCCGAGGGCCAACATGGGGACAGATTGGCGGAGGTCTGTGAAGCAGCTTTCGTTGTCTCGGTATGTATATTTTGTCTGTCAAATTCCCATAAGCGCCAGATTCTGACGTATGGATGAAACATCGGAACCAAACAATCGATTTTCAACATCGACAGTCCAATCGAAGATCAATTAATCGCTTTAGAAACATCGATTTTCTAGCTAAAAACGCAAATGCAGTATTTCAGTGCAGCAATTTTACGTTGAAAGTATAACCTTTTTTCTTCATTTTATTTCATGTTCATCAAAATTTAATCGACTGATTTTTTTAACCTACTCATGCTCACTCTTCAAACTTTCAGAAATGGTTGAATCGGCTGGGAGGGAAAAGTAGGTTGCTGACGAATAATAGGCAATAACTAATGACTAAAATAAGTAGGTATATTATTTACACATCTAGGACTGAAAAAATTACATCTGTTTATCAATAGGATAATGGGGTTAATTTAATTATAAAAACGTTGTAACATTAAACAATAAAAAATAAGCGAGAGCACATTATTTGGTTTTGATCTAAATGAAAGAAGGAGGTCACTATATACATAATAATATATCATAAAAAGGAGAGCCAAAAAATATCTATTTGGTTTAAACACCTTAATCATATTCAGTTGTAGCAGAAAAATATAATCCATCGATATGGTTAAATAAAAAAAATACTTTTCAGGGAAACATTGCAAGAACAATTGTTGTGAGAGACTGTTTCTTTCCTGGGTAAGAATGAGACCAGCCTTGGAAAAAAGACTCTCACTTGGGACAGAAGTGGCCACATAAGGAATTCCAATATCTGCAAGCTGAGGACATGCAGGTTTCATTCTTACCCAGTACGAGATGGGACATTTTTCGGCCCCAGGCCAAACATAAAACATAAAAAATCGTCAAAGAGTACCAAATATTTGTTGAACACCTTTGCACTTTGAAAACAAAACGCTTTACTTAACAATTCTGTCCGATGGGCAGGAATACGCAGGACCCTGTCTTTGTTCCTCGTGTCTCTTGAGGTTAGGAACTGGAAGCACTGGTACATGTAGCAGGGCTGCCGGAATTTCAAAACTTTGAAGAGGAGCGTGGCGACTTGAATTTCTCCCTTTCTTGAATCATCAGCCAGCCCAGGTGTCGATAATGGGGGGTTACGTGCTCATCTATGCGCAGCCAAAGCGCAGAGCAGCTTTTTCAGCCTTCTTCAATTTATCGAGGTCTACGCCTTTTAGGTCGCAGAGGGCCGCTGCAGCGTAATCAACAATGGTATGACAAGGATTTGCACAAGTTGCAGGCGAACATGCTGAGGGAAGTCGGCAGCCATTCTTCTTAGCTGGTAGATGGCTTTAAATGCCGCCTTTCTCGGATCTTCAGCCAGCCCAGGTGTCGATAATGGGGGGTTACGTGCTCATCTATGCGCAGCCAAAGCGCAGAGCAGCTTTTTCAGCCTTCTGCAATTTATCTACTTAGGTCCACGATTTTCAGGTCGCAGAGGGCCACTGCAGCGTAATCAAACAATGGTAGGACAAGGGTTTGCACAAGTTGCAGGCGAACGTGCTGAGGGAAGTCGGCAGCCATTCTTCTTAGCTGGTAGATGGCATTAAATGCCGCCTTTCTCGGATCTTCAGCCAGCCCAGGTGTCGATAATGGGGGGTTACGTGATCATCTATGCGCAGCCAAAGCGCAGAGCAGCTTATCCAGCCTTCTGCAATTTATCTAGGTCCACGCTTTTTAGGTCGCAGAGGGCCGCTGCAGCGTAATCGAACAGTGGTAGGACAAGGGTTTGCACAAGTTGCAGGCTGTCGGCAGCCATTCTTCTTAGCTGGTAGATGGCTTCAAATGCCGCCTTTCTCGGATCTTCAGCCAGCCCAGGTGTCGATAATGGGGGGTTACTCGATCATCTATGCGCAGCCAAAGCGCAGAGCAGCTTTTTCAGCCTTCTGCAATTTATCTAGGTCCACGCTTTTTAGGTCGCAGAGGGCCGCTGCAGCGTAATCGAACAATGGTATGACAAGGGTTTGCACAAGTTGCAGGCGAACATGCTGAGGGAAGTCGGCAGCCATTCTTCTTAGCTGGTAGATGGCTTTAAATGCCACCTTGCACGTCGCTGTGGTTTGGTTATCCCAGCACATGTTCTGTTGGATGATCACGCCCAGGTACTTCACAGTCTCTACGTAATTAACCACTGCATGGTCAAGGACGATTTTGGGGGTTTTATTCACATTGATCTTCTGTAGCAATTTAGGATACCTCAGAATCATTGCCTTAGTTTAACCAACATTGATACCCATTTTGTGCAAACTCCTCAGAGAGTGGGAAATGCTGGAAGAGTTGCACTCCCAATGTCTTAAGACAGAACAGAAAATTTGGAAAAAGAATAATTTATGTTAAAAAAAATCACATTAACTTTATTCATCAACGAGTTTAATATTAAAATAATGGATTTTTCAAGTTTGTTCTTATTGTCTGGAGAAAAACCTAATGAATTTCGCTCGGGCGTTTTCTTCCTGATGCCTCCCCACTTCAAAAGTGTCAAAGTAACCCTCATCTATTCTCACTTGCATGGAATTTGAAACGGCGGGGACTTCCTCTCCCAAGTCAATAGCGATGTTGTGCAGCACCGCAGTTGCAATTATTATTGCCTGCATCTGAAATAGTACAATATTATTATTTGCATATTGAAACCTTAAACCTTACTTCCTTAAATCCAAAGCTTTTTGTGATATTTGTCATTTTGACAGCCACAATGACGCTCATGGTCATTGCAAAGCACTTATACATAAGAAAAGTATATTTTTGCAAAGTTCAGTCCTTCTTTTATTTTTCTACAAAATTGCCTAATAATTATTCCTTGAATAATCAACCTATGTTTTCATGCAAAAAGTCAATCTCTCCGCCGATTCGGGCCAAAATTTTTTTCTGGACGTTTCAAGGTGTGTAGATTATAATTAGCAAATGTCCGTCCGCTGTACGCCGACTTTGGTAGTTAGAAATTTTCTGAAAATCTGAAATTTTGGTCAGGGACTCGTATCCGGATTTAGTTGGTCCTCGAAACTTTTACAACCCGATCGGACCAAATTTGGGTAGGTAGGGGTCAAAATGTGAATTTTAAAAATGGATTTTTGAGATTTTTGGCGATTTTGGCGTGTTGGGTATTATTTTCCACTAAAATTTGGACGCTGAATCCAATGAAATGGGTCCTGGAACGATTGGTGCCCCCTGGAAGAAGTAATGGGCATCTACTTACCCATTTTGAACGTGTGGTTTTGAGATTTCTGGTACCTAGGCGTGTGGGGTATCATTTTCCACTAAAGTCCC
>CM034002.1:8455890-8565290 GCA_019603395.1 Cyrtorhinus lividipennis | reverse complement strand
ATATCAAGAATACAAACTTCCATATCTACTACCGTTGAACAACCAAAAATCAAAGTCATACCTGGCACGTAATATGAGGACGAATACATACTTATGCTAATACGTAGGTAGACTTCCTTTTTTTAACTCTATTTGTTTGCAACGGCCATGATGGATTCGATATCAGACAAGCCCGAAAGGCTTTTATTCATTTCGGAATGATAAATGGGCACAAATGTTTTTATCGAAACCGTCACGGAAAGCTTCGTTCTGAAGTAGGATTGTTGCATGCATGCGGCTCACACATTATGCTACCCCCGCGCGCGAGAAATCCAGATAAAAGAGAAGCAAAAAGAAATAAAAAAAACTTTTACGAATTATGGTGAAAGCACGTCGATGTTTTCAACTCTTTTTTTGGGTTCATTTTTTGTTCACTGAACGTCTATCATATTTCAGATAGGGTTGAGAGAATTGCTCGTTTTTCTTCAGTTGGCCTCGAGGACCGCAAAACCTTTATCCGGCGAGTGTTCCTGTGGTGGCTACTATAGCCTGCATTCCCACGTTATGCCTGCATTCTCTCATTTCGACGTAAAAAAACCAATATGAGTTGTGTCAGAAGTGATAATATTTTGTATTATTGTGTATTTGTATAATTATTATTATATTGTTACTCACTAACCCTTAAAAAATTCAAGAATCAACTATATCGAGAGACAAGTCAAACTATTACAGTTTTGTACCTATAAAGTTCAAGGAACAGAACCAATTGGGAGAATGGAAAGACCCAATCAAATAATTGAGAACGACAATGAATCTAAAATAATACAGGGTGTCATAGGATTGAGTGCAGTTACTTCGGGAATCAATTGTAAAACTAATTTGCAAAAAAATTCTCCCTTAGTCAGTCTTGTAAGACCCCTGTTTTGGGGAGTATTTTCACTTTCAAGAATTTTGTTCGTGTATTCAATATTATTTCCTTGAAATAGCCATATCTCAATTTATTTACATCGTAAAATCCAAATTCAAGACGCTTTTGGAAAGAAGGTGAGACCTTCAGCAATTTCCGAAACATACAACTACAGGTCTTTTTCGAAGCCCAAAGTTGACATTTTATAAATTTCAACTTTTTTTTTGTGATAAACTTAAATTTCATTTTAAACCTAAGCGTTCAGAATAGAAACCGTTTGCAAGAATGGGGAAAACAACCACATTTTGTCTGTTTTTTAACGGTATAACTGATTTTAACTTTACTGGGGTAATTAGAGGAGAAATCCACGTTTTAATGTCGAAAAAAGTAGTTGCAACCATTGCTGTGCAGGTCAGTGATGCAAATAAATGTAAATATGGCTACTTTGATCTTAACGTTGAATCATCAATGAAATCTAAAAGTAAAATATTTCCAAAAACGAGGGACGAAAATTGACGAAAATGTCCAAGGGAGACTTTTTGTTGCAAATTAGTTGTAAAATCAATTCCTAAAGTTGCTGCACTCAATCCTGGGACACCCAGTGTACAGGGTATTAACTAATAAGGTTAGCAGCTTAAGGGGTAGATATATTCTCATTTGCAACAGAAAATGTCATAAGAACTTTCTTTCAAGAGGCATCGTTTCCGAGTTGTTCACAATTTACGATTTTTCTCGCGTTTTTGACCTGTGACGTCACAAAAAAGGGCCATGACTCCCTTAATTTACAAGATAATTTCAAATCTATGGACAGCCGATGGAACCAGCGTAAAATTCTCCTTCTGATGGTCTCCTCAACGTCTCTGACAAATGAGTACTGGCATTCACTAATTTAGCCTAAAGTTGGAAAATTAATTAAAACTCGAAACCTTGTCAACATTTAGTCGTGTAAAGGAAACATTTTCCCTGAAAAATTCCCGCGTTCATTCGTGAAAAAACATTCCCAGAATACCAGATTTTCAACGGTATATTCAAAGTTATTTTTTGTGACATAATTTATGGGTAAAAATGACGTTTCAAGTGAACAAAAAATGAGACATTTTTATCAGAATCGTGGTTTTTCATGAAAATAATGAATTTACGATGTTCGATCGCGAACATAAAAAGGTAAGTAAGATCTTATTGGTTGACATCCTGTAGAGAATGGAAGAAATTCGAACGAATCAGGGATATTTGAAAATAGATGAGAGAGAACGCTGAAAGTGCGTCATTATTTCATGAATTATGTCCACCTAATAGTGGGATTCCTAGGGGAAGCAATAAGTTCACGGGTCCATTTCTGTCTTGTTATATAGTAGTTAAGTCGTCCATAAAACCCCTAGAGGCTTTTCGGACGACATTTGTTTTCGTTTGAAAACCTCGACCGACACGGCTAACAAATCGCTGGCAGTCTAAAATTAAAATTTTACGGAGAAAGGACGAGCAGAACGAAGAGAAAGCTAAAAGTAAAAAAATATCCAACACTGTTTCCGAAGTAACCAGCCAAAAACAAGAAGGAAGTGAGGAGGTTGTAAAAAACTTCGATGTAAATCACGGAGAAGTGAGGTTGGCAGGTTGGCAGGCTGGGTACAGTGCGAGACGTCCTGAACATTGGTACGGAAGAAGAAATACGGCCTGGCCTCTCTTCTCTGGTGACGTTTCGTTGACCTATCGGGCTGGGAACGAGGCTTGGCCCGATCAGGTTGAGAGCTGCTGGCATAGACAGAGCCGAAATAGTATTCGTTCGTGTGAAGAACACTCAGTCGTCGATATTGATTCAACCAAGGTGGCTGATTGGGATTTTTCAGAGAATTGACGTCATAGGATAACATAATATTTACAGGGAGTAAAAATATAAAAATATACTTCAGGTAGTATATTCAAATTCAGCCCACGGGATCAATAATAGAAACTAACATAATTATTTTTTTGGTTGGTTATTTCTTGAATAATCAACCTATGTTTTCATGCAAAAAGTCAATCTCTCCGATTTGGCCCAAAATTTTTTTTCTGGATGTTTCACAATGTCTAAATTTGGAAAAAAATCCAAATGTCCGCACGTCTAAATCTGTGTTCGAATTTGGTTTTGCTCGAGTTTCTTTTATGCAGCCAGAGACGGCTCACTGCTATCCCAAACACATCATTTCAGCTAGCATGAACCAAGAAGAAGGGGAGGCGGTGACAAGGCGGAGGCGAGGCGGAGACAATAGGGTGGCGAGGTGGTGACATGGAGCAGGGAGGCAGAGACAAGACGGAGACAAGGTGGTGGTGACATGACGGAGGTGAGGTGGAGGGATGGCGGAGGCAAGGCAGAGGCGAGACAGAGACTACGTGACGTGACGTGACGTGACGAGAGGCGGAGAAGCCGTACGCGGTCCGCGCTGCTTTTGGCAGTAAGCAGAAGATTTTCTAAAAACGCTGCATATTCTTCCACGATGACTGTTTATTCGTTGGAGCTAACTCATTCCGTCCAATACATAGTCGAGAATGATGCGGGCTGAAAATCAACCTATGTTATCATGCCAGAAGTCAACCTTTCCGATTTGCCTAAAAATATGATTTCAGGATGTCTGGATGTCTAGACGAAACCGAAATGTCCGTCCGCCATCTACGTTGTTGTTGGTAGAAGAAAATGTACTAAAAATCTCTCCCCCTTCGCTCGCGTATCTCGTTTTCGAGAACAGTGGGCGTCATTTTTCAAGGTCACGTCATTTTTCAAGATCAGTCGACTTATTTTTCAAGGTCAGCTGACGTCATTGAGTAAACACGTTACGTTAACGTAACACTGTGTTAGGTTAACGTAACGTTAGACGTCATTGAGTAAACACGTTACGTTCAGTAAACACAGTGTTACGTTAACTTAACGTTAGACGTCATTGAGTAAAACACGTTACGTTAACGTGGGGGGAGGGGGGGGGGGGTCCGCCGGGGGGGTCCGACGGGGGAGGGGGGTCCGACGTCGGCTAGCCGTCGGATGGCCGACTAACGTCTACTGGCCGTTACGTCATGATGACGTTCGCGCGGTTAGGGCTGTCAACTCTGACCTCGACAATTAACGTCGACTGTTCTCGAAAAATGACGTGACCTTGAAAAATGACGTCCACTGTTTTCGAAAAAATGACGTCAGCTGACCTTGACATCATCGATGACGTCATGTGTTGCGGTACGATTATTTTTATTCTACTGATGTGTTTTCAAAACTCGATTTTCTTTTTTTTTTTTTTTGTAACTAGACATTTTTGACAAAATTTTGGACGCTGAATCCATTGGGATAGGTCCCAGGCCGATTGGTGCCCAATGGAGGTGGGTATGGGCCACATGGGTACCTACCTAGTTTATTTCGAATGTGAGTTTTAAGGATTTTTGGGTACATAGGGGTGTGGGGTTTCATTTCCCACTAAATATTGGACGCAGATTCCATTGAGACGGGTCCCAGAATGATTGGTGTCCACCAAAAGTGGGTACGGGTCAAAATGGGTACCTAGTAACTCATTTAGAAAGCGGATTTTCGAGATTTGTAAGAACCTAACCGTGTGGGGTATTATTTTCCACTAAATTTTGAACGCTGAATCGATTTGAACGAGTCCAGGACACTCCTCACTCACTGTTTTCTCACTGAGCTTTTGCTCTAAGGGTTAATAAAACACTGTAAATAATTTCCAGCGTCTGTTGTTTAGAGCCCCTTGAACAAATTTGGTTTATTGCGTCCTGTGTTCCTTCTTACGGAAATAAATTCATTAATTTTGATGCGATTGAGTTCGACATTCTGTAATCATTGCCGTTGTCATTTATTACCTGAAGAAATGAGAACAAAGTTGAATAATGTCACTAAATTTCAGGAATAATGCATTTAGAATGATTTCTAATAGGACTTTTATAAAGACCGAAAATGTACTGAAAATGATTCCGCAATGAATCATTATAATTATAGGTGGGGCTGTGGCAGGAAGCGTATTTTGGTGGTCTTCAGGTTTAACTAACTAGCTAAAAAGGTGATAAATTTTAAAAACTTATGTTCAGATTGAAAAAAGTCAATAAAAATATGCAATTTTGAAAATAATGTTGACCCACACTCGGCCCCTGTTTGCGGCAACCGGTCCAAAACCCATCACAATCGTTCTACCTTAAGAAATTCTGTGGGAAACACGCCTAGGTCCCTAAAACATCGAATAACCGATTTCGAAATGCCCATTTTGACCCGTAATGTGCGATGGCCAGGCTGAAAGGTTTCTAGTCCACTTTTAATTCTCACTTGGTTGAAATCGGAAATTGGTGAATGTTTTTTGCGTCTTAGTAAGCAGTAGAGGCCGTGGTCTATTGGACTCAGAACAGGTTAAGCGTCACATTAGCAGTTACATAAAAGGTCAAAATGCAAGAATGGCGCTATTTCTTTAACAGAAAATTTAAGGGAGTGTTCCTCTGAATTTCCTAAGGCCTATTCTTGTATTCCCTTTTTCGTATGCGGATACGAACAGGTAAAAAACTACTTCCCTTAACCGAAAGTGTTCATTTGAAAGACGAAAGTAGAATGAACATTTCAATCGATCGGTCATTTCTCGCTATCTCCCCCCTGGCCATTCACCGAGTCTCTTTCATTTAGGTAAGTGGGCACTTACGAGAAGGAACTTCCCCACGTTTTTGTAGTCTGGTCGGCGGTAATGTTTGGGGTGAGGGACGTCTAGCTAAGAACGCGAAGGTAGTTCACCAACAAATGGCAGCGGTCGTACTGGAATCCCCAATATGGGGGAGTGAAATGGGTGAAATCGCTTGAAAGGGCTTAAAAAATTTAAAAATTACCGAATGCTTTCAAGGAGTTACTAATATTGTAAATTGGAGTCGAGGCAATAATTAGCGGAATGGAGTTCTCATGTTCATCCCCCCTGTAAAAGTTGTAAGATGTTCTTGTAAATATTTTATCCCTTCAGCTCCGCAGAATTTCTACATGGTGAAGTGTATCTGAATAAAAGAATTGAAAAACACCCGTGTTTGGATAGAAGCAACTATATAGACCTGATGTATTTTCGGTACTTTTACATGGTCTCTTATAATCTATCTTCCTCTACGGCCATGGCATTGCGAATTTTAAACAGGGACATTTATTTTTCCTGGGGCCCTCATAAGTCCAGCTGCTAACATCGTTTTTCAAAGGATCTTTCAAATATATAAAGATTCCTTCCTCATTTCAAAACGCCCACCTAACAGCTTAGAGCTGTGATACATGATCATAGAGAGCTCGAAATAGAATCAAATCCATTTTCCCGACAACTGGAGCATGTTTCTCAGCTCCAGCCACCTCCATGACCACCGTGATAGTTGATTTATGCGGACAGAACTCTACGGCCCAATTAAACCGTTGTTTTTACGACTCACGCTGAAGCCTACCGCTACGTAAGCCGCAAGTTTTGCACATGGAACAATGATGAATCGGTGACACCGTGTTACTGAATGTGAGTCAACAGTTTATTTCGATGCATCCCATCGATTACAGGCTGGTTCTGACGTGGTGGGTGGTGTAAGGGAACGGGGAATTCACTGGACCCCAAACGGCACGCTGAAGGGTTCATTTATACGAAGATAATCTTGGGCTCTGACTGCCTCGTGGAATACTATTTCCAAGCTAGCGAGAAAGCCAAGAAAATGAACACCCAAGAAAAATTGTATTCCATTTAATCATACCCCTCCCTTTATCCCTTATTGCTCCAAGTCAAGTAGGTATATAACGGCAAACCTAACAAAAAGAAGATGGTACAGGTAGATTACACTGGTAGGCGCGGACATTGATTTTTAAGGCCTATTTCCAGTAAGAGGTTGTTTCCTCGTAAAACAGAGCCTTGAAACTGTTTTCCAACGTCGTTGGCTCGGAAGAAATAAAGATTAACAGGAACTCCCCCGTCCCAACTGCGGCTGACGTGTTTATGCACTCCTGCTAATAGAGCATGCTCCAATAACTCCAGAAAACCTGGAGGAGATTTTAATTAATTCTCACTGAGATATTTATTGAGTGCTAAAAGGAAACACTCTCGGCCTTAGGCATCAGGGGGAGGAAAAAGGCGGGAGATTTTCCTTCGTTGTTTTAAGGCATTTTCCATTAGGGTAATATCCCGGAAAAACCTTGGGACAAATGGTTTTCCTCGTCTGGCGGAATTGCCCTCAAATGCAGAGGAAAAGCTGCAATGAGCCCGTGAGAAAGTGTTATGCGTTATGACCTGACTGTTCGAGAAGGGCGTTACAGGGTGAATGGAACGAACGGCTGATGAGGTTTTTCGGCTTACTTTCGAGAAAGTTTTCGTTCTTTACGTATGATGGAAGCTACACAGAAGAGAGTTCCTAGGTTAATATTGTTTTGTCGGTGTCTTTGAGGAGTTCTTCAACACAAAACCCGCCTCCGGAAAGACGAGATAAAATAACGAATTCTAACAGAAAGACACTGGAAGATGTTCCAACCACTGTAATAAGGTGTCTTGGACGTAGTCGGCCATCCTCCAACAGGAAGATTGGAACTCTTTCTCAGCATTTTGGTCATGGCTTCTTATCACCTCACCGCCTTCCGTAGACACGGGTTCAGCAAATGGCCTGTGCACAGAAGACACTCAACAGAAGGTTCACTGAACGTTAAAAACTTCCCCCACGGTTCGCAGCGATCCCAGTGGCCGTCCACCGTAACTAACCCTTGTTGCTGCCGAAATTCCTGTGGCCTATGGTATTCCTCAGTTGTCTTATGTACAGATTTTCTATGGACTGATCTGTTTATCTAGGGATTGTGTCTCTTGGTGTTCACAATCTTGATATTAGATCCTTAGAACGGTGATACAATGTAAATGATCATTAGAATGGTTCTGCCTGATTGGTCATAAGAAAAACATAGGTAACGGTCAAGGAACTTTATTTTCCATGCCATCACCACCTGCGAGCAGGAGATCAAAAATTGGGGGCTCATTGGTGCCAGAACCACTATACTTTCAAATAGCTAGGTAGCGTTCGAGGCCATTGCAGCCTCCAAGTCCACCTCAAAGCTGTCCTGGGAGTGTCTTCAATCCCTGAAGGCTCTTGGAGAGGACGTAAGTGGTTCTTCCTGATCCAGTAGGTCAAATCATGGGAGCACTCTTCATTGGCAGAGACAACGTGGCTCAGGCAGTCAAAGCTCCTCAATTCACCAAATGCAAAAAGGGCGAAGACCCTTATATTTTTGAGTAGAAAGGGACTCAGAATCCTCACGTTGATGTACTTGAGACATTGGCCTTTATAATGCCTCCTGTGTAAGATGTGCAAATCAGAGACTGACGAATGCTGCTGATGGTAAAAGAGTTCCTAGCCCACCCGAATCTCTAGGATGGCCCCAAACAGGATTTCAGAGAAGCCAGATTCTCGCAGGTATTTTGGCCCCAACGGTTCACTTGGTTGTGATCCAGTGTAAAAATTCAATTGCTGAAAGTTATTACACTATTACATTACACTAAGAGCATTCTTAGTGACAAAATAAGTATTGAGCGAGTTTTGCAGCTGCTGCAACACATCCCTCGTACGACTGGTACAGCAGGAAGGTAAGTTTGATCTCTCCATTTAGAGGATTAGCAAAACAAATGGGAGGAGGTCTCTAATGCGAAGGACGCACATGCCTTCTCCTATAGGTAAACATGAGCTGGGGCAAGTCAACACAAATATTTTTGTTTACGTGCTGGCCACCACAGCAGGGGAGCTATCAGGAACGGTTTGACCGAGGACCCAGCATTCAATTTCTTCCGTATCGACTTCCCGGATCGCTGTTGCGGTGTTTACCGTGGCTTCTCTCGCGAGTGTCATTTCAGAGTTAAGACTGACGATGGTCCATCACAACATCAATGAAAGCACTCTCAAGATAAGTCTCTTCTCTATTGAGGATAAAACGTCTACACAATTAACATTTAAAAGCACTGTTCAATTTGAGGTACCAATTATTAATATTCCTCTTTCCCTTTCTCACATTGGTTGAACTATTCTGCACCAATACCTGGTATAAGACTGAAAACTCCTTTGAAAACACCAAAAGCCTTCGGCTTTCTTTTCATTAGTTTAGCAACTTTTACAGTCAATAAAGGCCTGCTGCCAGTTATAACTACATTCTGGTATACTGAAGTATATTTGTTTGGTAGATTGTCTATTTGATAGTAATGTCGAAAATGCTAATGAATAAGATTAACGAGAAATTAAAAAAAAAGTTTTTAGTGGTCAAATTTTACACAATTTGACAAATTTATTGGTTGCATCTATGTCTACAGTTAAGGTCTAATAGAGATGTATAGGCATTCTACTGAAATGAGCACAAATTTTCATTCAGTCGAAGAGGTAGTAAAAAGAAAAAATGCTGTTTAGCCACCTCTCTTAGCACCACGATGAACATGGCAGGCCCTCCACCCCTCGCACCCTCTATATTTCCAGTCTCTCCCCATAACTTTGCCAATTATCTTGTCAGAAGGGTGAAAGAGATCGAAGTGAGTGGGAGGGAGGGTTCAGATGGGTGCAGTGGCAAGAAGGCTGGGTGAAGTAGGGTGAAGGGGAGGGGGTAAACCCAATTTCTGTATCGGAAAAACAACTTCCTTTACTACGGAGCTTTCGAGACCGCAACGTTTTGGCTCCTGGACGTTTTAGAGGGGCTCTTCCGTTTCTATCTCCGATGAAATGAGAAAAAAATCATTATGCTTTAAATATCATCTATCACTATCACGTTTTCCTCAACTGTCAGAAGAACTAGAAGGATATGCACCGCCCCTTTTATTCCTCATACGGCCATGAATCACTAACGGAATGTACTTGCAACCCTACAATCTTCCACCATTACGGAAACTAACCCATGAAAAATGCACAACTGTCACGGCGAGACGCCGGAAATTACTCAGTAATAGTTCATTATTCTGTACGTGGATGTGTAGATAGGGTAGCTTCCAGGGTTTTAAAATCAATCCCACTCGAAATCAAACCCAGCTTCCGAAATTGAGAGTAGATAGATACCCACCCCAAACGACTAAGTCTCCAAAAACCTCGAACAAAATTTCCGAAATGCGCATTCACCCGATGCGCTTTGCCACACCCGCCAAAAATCTCGAAAATCCATTTTTCGAAACACAATTTTGACCACTACCCCATCCAAATTTGGTCCGATCGGGCTAACAAGTTTCGAGGACCGACTTTAGCCTAAATTCAGATTTTCAGAAAATTTTCTACTACCATAGAAACCAGGACGGCGGACGGACATTTGAATTTTTTGATTTAGACACCTTGAAACGTTCAGAAAAAAATTTTGAGCCGAATCGGAGAGGTTGACATTTTTTATGAAAAAATCTGCAAATTCTTACACACGGGTTGGTTATTCCTCGAATGGGGAAACAGTGGGTGTGGCGTCCCAGACCCATTCCAATCGATTCAGGGTCCAAAATTTAGTGGAATATGATACCCACACGCCTAGGCACCAGAAATCCTGACACATACAAAATGGGTGGATACATACCAATTTGACCCATAACTTCTTCATGGGTGCCAATCGTTCTTGGACCCATTTATTGGATTCAGCGTCCAAAATTTAGTGGAAAATGAACCCCACTCGCCTAAATCACCCAAAACCTCGAAAATCCATTTTTCGAAAAACACATTTTGACCCCTACCCCTCCAAATTTGGTCTGATCGGGCTGAAAAGTTTCGAGGACCCATCTCGGCTGAGAGCAGACCCTGACCCAAATTTCAGATTTTTAGAAAATTTTCTACTACCAAAAACGCGCCGACGCTGACGGCGTACGGCGTACGGACATTGACCTTTTTTGATCAGGACATCATGAAACGTCCAGAAAAAAATTTTGAGCCGAATCGGAGAGGTTGACATTTTTTATGAAAATAGGTTGATTATTCAAGGAATAACCAATCAAAAGTGAGGATGGTTAAGGTATCCTCACAGAGGTTAAGGAAGGAAAAGTTCTATACTATTGAGCCTAAATCACAGACAATATTGTATGTATTTATATGATAGTGGGAATAAATGTATTAAGGGTATGATTTATGTAGTTACTTGTGAAACAGTGAACAAGTGACTCAAAAGGTTTTTAACGATTATGGTATCGATTATTAGTCCTATCGAGGTCATATGGTTTTGTTTTTCAGTTAAATTGTAGGTGAATTGGCATCAGGCATGAAAAGGGAGGTCCAGAGGTCCTAATAAATCCAAAATGGCGACATTTTTCTACGGGAGAAGAGAAGATGAAGGGCGGAAAACTGATGAAAGCACAACCATGAAGGAGCTAGAATGTTGACTTGAGTGGTCTTTGACCTGCCGGATTTGGGTTTTTGGTTACATTTGACCATTGCGAAGAGCTCCAGGTATTTCCATCACGGAATATGGCGACACGGGTGTGAAATATCCGCCATTTTGGGCCGGCACATACCAATAATATTATCGTAGTTGGGACCAACTCTGGAAAAACAAATCCGGCAGAGCTGAGTTTGGTGAGCGTCTTGAGGAAGGAAACAGTGGTTCCTCTTCTTGGCTTTTGTTCGCATTCCGTAAGAACAAGGGCCAGTCCCGGAAGACTTACCGCAGTATATCTCTCTCGACACGCAACGGTTGTTGTTGAGGGCCACAGAAAACCTTGTGGAAGTTGTTAATGTCACTCGGTTGACAATGAAACAACCTTATCTTCAGTAGGCCTTTCCCAAATCAATTTCACCTTTGGGGCGAACGATAGGAATTTATGGGGTTAGTGAAAACGTAACAGGACGATACCGAAATCCTGAGTTAGAACAACATTATCTTCTCGGTTCCTTCATTTGGATAACTCCCGCTTGATCGCTGAGGTGTACACGGCTAGATGTCTTCAACCCTTCCATTATTACTTACTGTATTATCTCAAGGATCCACCTCAGCGATCGGGGAGACCTCGGATGCTTATCACAGATTCTAAAGCCCCTTTTGCTCCGTAGTTGAGAGTAAGAGCCCTGAACTAATTGGTTCGGGAGTTCGCGATTCTAGAGTCCCTCGTAAGGTAATTTACTTGGACAATAGGCATTTTCGAAAGGCGAGGTTCTCTCGAGGGTATGCGCCTAAACATGTCAACACAGCATTATATGAACCACTTGAGACGAGCTAACTCTGCATCGACTGGGGTCTCCGTTGGATCCGGAGATCCAGTAATTGGGTACTTCAGACTACAATTTTAATTGAGGCTCAACGTTAAACGGCTTTTTCGGGGCACCTAGCAATCTTGGCTCAGTGAACGATGCAAACATTTCCTATTTAGAGACGATAAATTGGTGAGGTCCACAAGAATATAGGAAACTAATCAATAAAACGATTACAGCTAGACTTTGCGAAGGTGCATACTACACGTGTGTTCATATTTAGCAGCAAAACTAGTGAGCCCTTACACCATCTCTTGCTCTACGGACACCATGCAAAGAATTCCAGACACTGAATGCCTTATCTCCAAAAACCACGTATTTCAGAAATCGCATTTCAAGTTTTCCATAGAAATCAGGCCGCATATCCCCTCCAGTTTGTTCTATTAAACTCATTTTTTTTGGGTCGATTTTGAAATCAAACACTCAACTCAAGGCGGGAAAATCAAATCGAATTGATTTTTTTGGCGATGTTTTTGATGAATAAGCGCCATAATATGCTTGTAAGTCAACCGACCTCTTGTTTTCCGAGGTAAAATTCCTCATCAATAAGTCATCTGAGTAACCATACGACGTGGAAAAGGACGTTATCAATAAACCAGCTTCACATTTGAAGGAGAAACGCCTTGCAATTTTCGAAGAGTTGTCTGATCCTAAATCTGAAGCAAATAAAAAACGCTGCAAATTCGTTCACACGGGTTGGTTATTCCTTGGACCAGGCGCATGGAGACTTCTTCAACATGGGGAAAATGGGGGAGGATTGGTGGGTTCCGGATCCATTCCAATCGATTCAGGGTCCAAAATTTAGTAGAAAATGAAATCCCACACGCCTAGGTACCTAGGAACACATTTGAAATGGGTAGATAGGCACCTATTTTGACCCATAATCACATCCAGAGGGTGCCAATCGTTCCAGGGCCCATTTCATTGGATTCAGCGTCCAAAATTAAGTAAAAAAATGGTACCCCTAACGCCTAGATCACCAAAAATCTCGAAAATCCATTTTTCGAAGTACACATTTTGACCCCTACCCCGCCTAAATTTGGTCTGATCAGGCTAAATGGTTTCGAGAACCAACTAGTCGATTTCGAGAACCAACGGGTCCCTGACTCAAATTTTCGATTCTTTAGAAAATTTTCCACTACCATAATCGGACGGCGGACGAACATTTGACTTTTTGGTTGGTTATTCCTTGAATAATCAACCAATGTTTTTGATCTAGACACCTTGGAATGCCCAGAAAAAATTGTTGGGCCGATTCGGAGAGGTTGCATGAAATCTTTTGCATGAAATCATAGGTTGATAATTCAAGGAATAACCAACCTAAATGCCTTGGAGTCGTCTGATCCTAAATCCGAAGCAAATAAAAAAGTAAACTTTTGAAGGTAAAACGCTTTATCTTCATATTTTCGCTGAGTTGAGGGGTCTCACCGTAAAAAATATCCAGGAATCAACGCTATTTTGTGGGGTTTATGAACTGAGTTAAGGCTTTTCACCTTGAAACATTTAGATATACCTTAAAATTCAACAACGTTTTGAATTTGAGGGTAGTAGTTACCCTCACTTTAGATAAAAGGTCAAAATTTGGACTTCAAAAGAGCGTATTAAGAATTATGGGGAGGGGGGACTTGCTTACGTAATAATTCCATTTTGGTCAACATTGGAGATGAGGCGTTTTTGTTTCAAACTGCAGTACGTACCACGGACGTTCATCTTATGGACAAAGATCGATTCTTGGTGCAACAATGAAAAGTGGCAATTTCATTCGTTGATCGTTCCATGTTAATTTTTCGTTCAAAGGATATTGAAGTTCCATTATTTATGCGATGGATAATGACAGAGAAATGAAGGATGGAGAGCGAGAAACCGTAAAAGGAGATCGCTCTGCATACTCTCAACCTTTCTTTTAATGAAGGAACGGAGGAATGGGGACGGCATGAAAGGAGGAAAATTAATTCGAAAGAAAACCTAATGGAGTTTCAGGTAACCCGCTGGTTTTTCTAATATCCGAACAAGAGTTTGCCCTTCAGCCCTCGTCTTTGGGAAACCTCTTTCAGGAAGACGGCTCTGGAAAGGGGAACACCCCCTCTATGGAAATGCACCCTCTCGCTAGATAGGGATGGAGAAAAACCATCAACTGCACCCAATTTTCCAATTCTTTTCTTCATCTCCCATCAAGGCTGCCGTCTTTTTTTCGATAAATTTGAGTTATTCACGACTCTTTATTGCCCCTCACTTTTCCTAGTCTGAAATAAGGGCCCTGATTGATTAGGAGGTATTGTTCCCCTCAGTCCCCCACCCGCTACTTCTTCCATAATCAATCGCTTACAACGAAGAACCTTTTTATGTCTAAGATCCTCTCCCTTCCAAACCATCTTTTTCTTGACGATCCGTTCACATTTTTCATCGCTCAAAAGTGAATAGGTACATAAATCTCGTTCGCTTGGAGAATAATGGATCGTTTGATTATTTTTCGGAGAATTTAGACGAACGAATAGTACTAATGACATTGTGGACTGTAAGAAAAATATGTATCTAATTACGTAATATTTGACTCACCTGTACCCAACAAATAATCATGGTCTGGCCTCGATATGCTGCATCTACCAAGTTAACAGGCGTGTGGGTATCTTTTCTTTTGAGAACGAGAGGAAATACCAACATGATCAGCAGCCAAATTTGATTCGCCTCGTCGTATCGAGTTGAGCAGTTTTAGAGGGTGTAGAAGATACCAATATACAGAAAGGAAAGGGTGGTCTATCACATAATAACAACTATCGGTGTTGAAATCGAGGTCGTCTTTTTCATTTCCAAATGGGGCACGCTAGGGAAAAACACGGAAAATAGACGTTATGAAAATTATCGGAAAAAGTGAGGCGACGAACAAGCGAAGAATATTACGAGGTTTTCAGAATGGGAGAAGGTGAGGCTGTAGAACAGGGGGACTTCATTGGCATTCATGTGTTTGTCCAGAGCCAATGTCTTCCTCCTCAAATATATTATTCATGAACAAACTTCATTCAATGACCCAATCTTTCGGGAAGAGAGCCCCCTTTTTCTTATTAAATTTCTTTTCCGAATCATGAATTTGATTAACGAGTTATTTGTTAGCGTCTTCTTTGCGAAAAAATGGAGGATTACGATAATATTTGCCGAGACGTAAATCTCTTCGACGAACTAAATATAGATGGCCAATGTTAAAACTCCTTTCGAAAGTGTGTTACAGTTCTGTTGAGAATTAATGCCTGGAGTTGAGGTTGGTTTGAGTTTCACAAATCATGCGCAGAAACATCAGAGGGATTCATTTCGAGAGGATTCAGAAGGCAAGAAGCTGGCCATCTGGGAGAATTTGATAGTCCACTTCATCTTTATGTGCTTCCCACCCTATGACCAGCAGTAAAGATAAAATCAATTGAGAATGGCTGTCAATTTCAGCTTCTGTTATGATACCAAGTAGTAGTTAAAGGGCAGATTTTCATGATTATAGAAACCACACACCACGAACACGCTATTCAGGAGGAGACATGGTAATATAAAGGACTTATCTACTTATTTATCCCGTTCAAGCTTCATATTATATTGTGCTGTAATTGTTTTCCTCAATCCACTCCTTTACGATTCAATGCTTGAAGCAGGAAAATACATTTTTTAAAGAAATTAAATTTGTTAAATTAAATTAAAATGTGTACTTGGAAACATGGATTTTAGAGATTTCTGGAGATCTAGGCGTGTAGGGTATAATTTTTGACTAAATTTTGGACGCTGGATTCAATGGGTTTTGGAACGATTGGCACCCATCGGAAGAGAATATGGGTCAAAATTAGTATGTATCTACGTACATCGAATGTGTGTTTTCGAGATTTCTGGTACCTAGGCGAGTGGGGGTATCAATTTCCATTAAAATTTGGACTCAGAATCGATCAGAATGAGCCTCTATGTTCCTGGTCCTCGGAATAACCAACCCCTGTGAAAGAATTTGCAGCGTTTTTAAAGCTGAGTTATTCAAGACATCTACAATGATAGTGTATTATAATAATAATGACAGATTTCGCCATGATGATGACATTTGCAAGAAGTGTATAGTGCAATGACAGTTTCGAATCATTTTACCAACATGCCAATGACCAATGTCGTCATTGTCAATGAAAAGTTGGAAAAAGTACTCCCAAATATTAAATTTAATTTAATTATACATCTTTGTTTTGATAATGCGTTCAAATTAACGTTCACATCGTATGGAAACAGCTGGTGCAGGTGTAGTTCTAGCGTGCATCTGCTGATTGTGTATGTGCAGTATGTCATATCAGTGTGCAGCAGAAATATTGCAGACTGTGATTGTGAGTGATAACTTTTAGGATGTAGCTAAAGGTGAGAGACTGTTCAAATAGTCTAAATCTCAGGTTAAAACGTGGAGACCTTCGATATAATGCAGTTGATGGCCATGAAAATGATAAATGATGAATCGTCGTAGGTAGAAAACATAAATTATATAAAAATATTCAAGTTTTTTAATAATGTTTCGTGAGGTACGAGTAACATTCCTTGAGGGCGTAGTATAACTCAATAAAAAAATTATAATAATCACAATTACATTTAATGTATGTAGTTAGGGGGAATATGGGAGATTCGGACGTTTTGCATTTTACATTTTGCCGGTGTTTTGGAATCATCAAGTTCAACATGAACGGCAGAATAGCAACTATGTTTCTGACTTGAACAAACACGAACATCAGTAACAGAATTTCAAATCTTTTTTCGCCAGAATGCGGTTTTTTTTTTTTTTTTTTGACAATTTATTGCATTGATTGGACTAGCATTTGTCCATTGGATGATTTCGGAGATTAATTGTTTATCAAGTTTTGATATTGATTCGTTGTTGCTGTTGCCTGCCAGGACAGCAGAGTCGTCTGCAATTCAACTTCGCCTAGGTCGCCTGGGTACAGAAGGTATAAGAGTGGGCCTAATAGACTACCTTGAGGTGCACCATCGTGCTTTTCCTTGGTTGTCAGTTGGTGTCGTCCTTTTTGATGCGGAAATACCGGTCAGACAAAATAGTAATGGAGCAGGTCAACATAGTGGTAGGGCTGCTATCACTTTAACTTATGCCAGACTTTATCAAAAGCTTGTGACACATCTAGAAAGATGGCTGCATACCTTCTTTTGTTCTAGTGCTTCTTCAATGATCTTTACTATTCTTTGTTCTTGGTCTGTTGCTGTTGCCTGCCAGGACAGCAGTGTCGTCTGGTGGTCACTTGGGTACAGAAGGTGGGCCTAATACACATCCTTGTGGTACGCCAGCGTGCGTTTTCCTAGATTGTTAGTAGGTGTCGTCCTTTTTGATGCGGAAATACCGGCCAGACAAAATAGGAATGGAGCAGCTCGAATTGGTAGGGCTGCATTTTCTTCATCTTATCCCAGACTTTATCAAAAGCTTGTGACACATCTAGAAAGGTGGCTGAGCATACCTCCTTTTGCTCTAGTGCTTTTTCGATGATCTTTACTATTCTATGTTCTTGGTCTGTTGCTGTTGAAACACAAACTGGTCGTTCGGGATTGTTTTGCGCTCCTCTATGACGTCTGGAAGAAATTATATGGCTCATTTTGATTTAGATGCGCATCAAAATAAATCAATGTCGAGAAATTTAAAATAGTAAGCCATCCCCCAAGATAATAATAGAAGCTAAAAGGAACGGAAATCTCTGAAAAGCGAGAGAACTTTATCGAATACATGCTCAAGTGAATCCAACGCACTAAATTGAGGATTCCCCTTCTCACAAGAGAAAATCAGCGTGACACGTTTAAGGGGAATGTAATTGCGCCGAATAGTTGGTCCGAGTAATTCCAACACAATAATTGTTACGGAGTGGAGGAGAGACAGGGGCGTGCATAAAATATGAGATTTCCCCTTCTGAGCTCGGAGGAACGAGCTTTAGTTTCAAACCGGAGGAGCAAAGTCCTCATTTTAACTTCGCATAAAGCACGGTCATGGTTTAATTGCATTGCTGTCGACGTTGAGTTGAGAATGGGAATGTATACAGAGGATATCAGTTTCTGAGCGATACTTTCATGGCAGGTAGTTATACAAGTGTGTCATAGACATCAACACAAATGAACCACATTCGCATGATAATTATTATGATTGCCCAGTTCAGGCTTGTCTTAATTATAGAAATATTTCAAGCCTATAATAATTTCGCTTTTCAACAAGTGTGTGTACAGAAAATATTGCGCTTCACACTTTAATATCCAGCAACAACCCCTGCAAGTGATATTTTGTGATGAAAAGATGAAACACACGAATATATTTTGACTCACCCGCCCAACATCTCTCGTCTTGGGAGCCCTGGAGAAGCTCGATTGATCGTAATATGAAACTGTAGAGCTTTATGTTAATATTACCTTCTTTATGGCCTCCTTAGACAACTCTAGTGGTTAAGTAATGGCATGATATCAGAGAAAACCCTGGAGAGCGAGGGTTTCTCCCCTTTGATGGCGAGCACCCTCACTCCTTCCATTATATTCCATTAGGGGTCATCAAAATTGGGTTTTAATAACCATCAGTGGTTTGAAGGAGGATCACGAGGGAGAAGTAGATGCCAGCTCGAGCATCATCTGTACCAACTTTTCAACCGCAAAAGGAATAATTAGAGAAGATTTAATTAATAACCGCATTTTTAACATTTCGTCTTCTACATCACAAAAAAATGATAACTCGGAATAAATAATGAAACAACAAAAAAGGAAAGGCTTTTCATAAGGAGTTCAGAATGGCTTTGTCTTGTTAGGGGTGGCTGATGCTCTCCTTCAAGGTATTCACTTTCAGATCCCCATGTGGCGTCATTTGTTCGGTCTTATTCGCCCTTCCCGTTTTCCCTAATTGTGTCTTCTTTAAACCGTCCCCTCTATTCGCCTTAATTCTGCAATAGGAGCCGTTGGAATATAGAATTAATTACTACACCAAATGAATATAAATCATTTAAGGGGGGAAGGGTGAGACTCTCCTGGTGGGACGTCAAAAGAAAAGTCTAATTGATGGGACAAGGAAGATTTCGGTTTTGGCTGAACTTGGTTATTTTCTGATAATTGAATGAACATAAATAAGTATATTTGATTTACGGCACAAATTAGGCAGTGGGCTTGTGTTAATAATGATGGTTTTTTTTTCAATTCACGCGACAATATTCACCTCCCTTCCCTTCATTTGTAACATCTCTTCCTCCAACTGTATCCGTTATTCTGGAGAAGTATGCGTATCCATAGTTTTGTTAAGTATCAACCTGATAATTTATCAAGAATCGTCCTTCGTTTAGAGGAATGTTTCTGAATAATTATCATCTCGTCAGTCGTCGAATCAAGTTCAGCATTGGATTAGAGCGTTAGAAGTATCATATATTATTTATTTGATACGAAGTATTTCCTGTATACTCGTCCTATCTCTTAAGGCATAGTCCTAAGAAATATTAGTTTTATTGGTTGATTAATTAGAAAAATAAATAAATATATTTGGGCGTTTTAGGGGGTCTAGAACAAAATAATTTTGTCAAAAATTTTGGTCATAGATCCGTTTTTGGGTTTAGTTGGTCCTCAAAACTTTTCAGCCCAATCTAACCAAACTTTTCTCCCCATATTCACCATGCTCCTGGTCCGAGTAATAACCAACCTTTGTGTGCGTGTTTTTTTAGGGGATGCATTTCGCTTAAGCTATTTAATTTTGTTTCATTTTCGCAATAACTAATTTTGGTGACGTGAATAAACAGATTCTTGAGATTAAGAAATTCGATATTGCAAGTTCATCCTTTCCTTATCGTACCGTCCTGCCGAAAATATTTTAGTCGCACTAAATATATCGGGGTCACTACCTGGCATTCCAAAAGTGGATGACCTGCTGTTTTCGGCAGTTCCACAATTTTATCACTTAATTTGTCCCGGTTCCTACAAAGTTTATGTCTCCAGTGGACTGGCTGTTGGGCTAATTGGAGGTGCCCATTCGTTACTCGCCCCAAGATTAGTTTGTATTAGTTAGCATTAGTTGCTTTACCACCTCGCTTTCCCGAGATAGCCGCCCGAAGGGATTATTGTTGAAATTATGGCGTCCGGAACGGGTCGGACATTAAATACAAACATTGGTAATCTCGTCGCGGTGTATCTAGGAGGGAAGATAATTTGTAACTGCGGTTAACCAGAGCTTTCTGAGGGAAAATAACGTGGGAAGTAGGAAAAACACAAAACGTCTCTGATGAATGAAGTGGAATTGATTCAATTGAGTCATCATGATTGCTTTAGTACGCTGGATCAATACGGTGATCATCACCTTGCTGGTATTTAAAATGCTTCAATTTTCATCCTTCTCACCACCTCGTCAAAGGTTCACCGGATCACGTATATCATAGAACGAGCATTAGAACACAAAAAAGTTTGATCAGCCACCTTTCTCGACATTACACAAGCGTTTGATAGAGTATGGCATGAAGTACTCCACTACAAACTCAAGAAGTTGCTCCCAGCACAATATGCCGAATTGCTGCAGTCGTACCTATCAGATCGATTCTTTCGGTATGAAGATGCGTGTTCCAAAGCAACAAGGATTCAAGCTGGAGTCCCACAGGGAAGCGTACTTGGCTGTATACCAGCGATCTAACAGAAAGGGAAGAGAACACTCTGGCCACATTTCCAGATGATACTGCAATTCTAGCCACTGGCGAAACAAACCGAAGATTCAATACCGAAGCTCAGATGATCGCTAAACCATCTCCAAAACTGGACAAAAAAATGGAGAATAAAAATGAATGAGCTGAAGTTGCTCCATGTTGATTTCACCAACAAAAGAATCGATTATGTCCCGATACATCTCAACAATCAGGAGATACCACAAGCCAATGAAGCCAAATATCTAGGCATAACTCTGGATGCTCGAATCCGCTGGAAGGAGCACGTCAAGAAGAAAAAAGCAGAACTTCTTACGAAATTCAGGAAAATGTACTGGCTTATAGGACGACGCCCAAAGCTGTCTCTCCACAATAAGCTTACATTGTACAATCAGGTCCTCAAGCCAGTCTCGACCTATGGTGCTCAACTGTGGGGTAGCACCGCTCCAAGTAATCGCCAAATCATTCAGAGCTTTCAAAATAATGTGCTGCGCTCATGTGCTGACGCGTACCGCTATACCAATGCTCGTCTGCACCAGGAACTACAGGTTCAAACGGTCGATGTAGTCATCAAACTCCAAGCATTAACCCATCAAGAGAGGCTCAGAGGTCACAACAACGAAGAGGCAGTCCTGCTACTTGACATCGATGACCTCCTCAGACGATTAAAACTCTTCAAAGAAGTTGACGATATCTTTCCTATTGAAACTCAACGTGCTGCCTCATGCCAATATTAGCGGACACCTAAAAGCATACTCGCTCGAAGTAGCTTAGTTCCCTTCTACGACGATGTTGCCTTGTTCAGGGTTTCGATAAATATTCCACCGGTGAGTGCGTTATAAACTGAAAGTTGGTCCATTATAACGCACAGTTTAATACGTTCACGGCGCAACACGAGAGGGGGGTAAAGCGTAAACGGAAACGTTGTGTGGCCAAGTGCGGTTATATTTGGCGGAAGTGGAAGTGGCGAGGTACCCACCCTCGAAGAGGCGGGAAAAGCAAGATACTTACCTATGCAACCGGCCAATTTCCTCGGCCTTAAATAATAATAAGCCCACTCCCCACCAGCCTTTCTCTCTGCGCCTTCATTATTCCCGATATTACGCGTTTCCCTTACTCTCACCTGGGTACGCTTTCGGGTTCGCCTAAAGCCTCTTCACCGGAAGGATCAAGGCAACAAGAGCGGGAAACTCCTAATGTTCCTCATCTCCACAACGCATACCGAACTGAGACACCCTATTCCTTCATACCTTTCAACCTCCACTCCGCTTCACTAAGGTTCTTCATTTTCATTTTTAATATTTCCTCCCACCCGCGCATTTGAGTTGGTACAAGGAATAACTCATTTGTTCGAGGAGATTTCGCGCAATTGTGCCCAAAAGGTCGACTGTCAACTTTTATTATGAAAACCTAGTACTTTGTCTCGAAAAGGCTAAGACAGAGACAACCCAGGTTAGGCCATTAGAGTCTGAATGTACCATAAATAACCAACCAAAACGCAGCAAATTCTTTTACTTTGGTTCACTCCTCGAACCGGGAGCATGGAGACTCATTCAAATCAATTCAGCCTCCAAACATTAGCGAAAAATGACACCCCACAAGCCTAGGCACCAGAAATCTCAAAAACCCACATTCGAAATAGGTAGATAGATACCCATTTTGACCCAAAACTTCTTCTGATCGGCGCCAAACGTTCCAGGACCCATGTCATTGGATTCAGCGTCCTAAATTTAATCGACAATGATACCCCACATGCCTAAGTACTCGAAATCTCAAAAAAATCATCCAAAATGGGTAGATGGATACCCATTTTGACCCATAAGCTCTTCCGGTGCGCGCCAATCTTTAATTTTATAAGACATCATTAACGATTCCTCAAACCGGCTCAGACACGGATTTCAATATGATTTTCTCGGAAAATAGTTTTCCAGAACAATCGGCTCATGAACTAGATACAATATTGGTCCCAGCAATCCCACCTGAACAGCCGAAATCTCCCTAATGTCGCATCACAGGAGTAGCCTGTTGCGATCTCTCGCTCCAGTCGACTGAGCAATCACAATAAGTCGCCCATAATTCTCCAATCCTCATCTTGTAATGTCTATTTTTGTATTTAAAATAATTATTTACTTTTTATTGTTATTTCATTAATTAAATTATTAGTTTTGAAATAAGCAGAAGTTATGTTATATTTGAAGTTAATATTTGTTCTAACCTAATTAATTTTAGTCGTGTTATTTTATTAAATGTATCTGTCCTGGAGGAAGAGAGGGCTTTTAGCCTAATGCAGGGCAGATTAATAAATCAATCAATCTATCTATTTTTCGAGTCTGCCGACCATCACCTTGGTCTTCGCGCAGAAATCTGGAACTCACTTCATGACCCCTCTCCAAGAAATAGTGTGTGCGTTGTGACAATTTGTGCCACCCTCAGGTAGACAGGCATTTGTATATTCATATGTTATCGTTTCTTATCCCATATTCCATTTATAGTACCTATTCTAAATTGTATATCTTCACTCACATTTACCCCCTTTGTCTTAAGTTGAGGCCAATTTCTGAATAACGCCTTCAGATAGGATAAATATCCATGTTACAGCTTCATGTCAAAGACCAACCTCACCGACTGGCCTCAAAATTTGACAGTTTACATTTCATAAAATTTAAATTTAAAAAAAAAAAAAAAAAAAAAAAACGCTGCACATTATTCCACAATTGTTGATTATTCCTAGGAGCAAGATTTTGGAGAAAACAGTGAGTGTGGAGTGGACTCATTCCAATCGATTCAGTGCCCAACGTTTCGTGGAAATCGACACCCCTTTTAAACCCATACCCACCTCTGGGGCCCATCGCAATGGATTTACCGTTCAAAATTCAGTGGAAAATCATACCTCACATTCCTAGTTCCTAAATAGTTCCAAAAATCTAGTTTCGAACACATATTTTTTACACCCAATCTCCCAAAAATGGGCTGAAAAGTTTCGGGGACCAACTAAAACTGAGTGGACGGCTCATTGTTTTCCCCATATTCTTGCTCCGACGAATATATTAAACCGAAACACATCAGTTCTGCCATCTTGTAGATAATCCCAGGAGAATAATGTGCACAGTCTCGCAAATTGTGTGTCCCGTTTTGCTGAACCTAACCTTAGTAGCGGTCAATGCTTGCCGCACCATCTAATCAAGAACGACGCACGTCAAATTACCTTCTTCGCTCCCAACAAAAAGCATTTTACACTCGTCAAATCGTAATGGCGACTGAACACTAACTTGTTAGTCAGATGACCGGGCAGGCACGCGATCCTCTGTTCCCAAACGGTACGGCCGTTGAGTGAAATATTTACCTCCACACTAAACAGAGCCTAATAGCTATTTGTCCAACTTGAAACAGAAAACGGTCCTGTTTGCTCAAAAGAAAAGGTTCTCGGGGTCGATATGGCGTGCGGTTTTTTTTTCTGAGTTCAAAGAAAAGAGAGGGAGAAAGGACGTGAATAAAACGGCTTTTCTCGTGGAACAATAACAAACATACGGGAAGATTAAAAAGAATAAAAGGACTTCTATGTCCGGGGAAATTCATTTTTTACGAAGGGAATCGCTACGTGAATTCAATTCATGGACAAGTCACTTCCGAGTTCTTTGCACTCTTATTCCAGGCAACACCCTCCAGGCGGTGGTCACCGTGTGTAATGAATGGCAATACCGGAGGGAAACATTCGCAATGTCAAACGCCGTTTACTGCTTCTTCAGACCGAACGATGTTTACAAAAACGCTGCAAATTCTTTCACACGGGTTGGTTATTTCTCGGACCAGGCGCATGGAGACGCATTTCTTCAACATGGGGAAAATGGAAAAAGTCGGTGTGGCGGGTCCCGGACTAATTCCAATCGATTCAACGTCCAAAATTTAGTAGAAAATGATACCCCAAACTCCTGGGTGCTAGAAATCTCAAAAACACATTATTTACAAAATGGGTAAGGTAAATACCCATGTTGACCCATAACTTCTTCCGGGGGGTGCCAATCGTTCTGGGACCCCTTTCATTGGATTCATCCTCCAACATTTATTGGATAATGCTAACCCACACGCCTAGATCGCCAAAAATCTCGAAAATCCATTTTTCGAAATACATATTTTGACCCCTACTCCGCCCGAATTTGGTCCGATCGGGTTGAAAAGTTTTGAGGACCAACTAGAGTCGGGAACAGACCCCTGACCAAAATTTCAGATTTTTATAAATTTTCCACTGCCCAAAACGGCGTGGATGGCGGACTGACATTTGACTATTTTGATCTAAACACCTTAAAACGCCCAGTTTTTTTTTTTTTTTTTTTTTTTTTTTTTTTTTTTTTTTTTTTTTTTTTTTTTTTTTTTTTTTTTTTTTTTTTTTTTTTGTCGAATCGGAGAGGTTGGCCTTTTACATGAAAACATAGGTTGATTATTCAAGTATTAACCAACCAAAATGTCGTCGAATATTATATGAGGTTCCAGTGGGGTGTAGGTCCAACTTGATTTTTGAGTTATCACTAACATAGGTTCCACAAACGCCCCCTATTGTCAGTATTTTATCTGGAGTAGCCAACCTTTGTTGCTTCTTGTTTACAACAATAACAAAACCAACGGAGGGAGGGGAGGTACCTCTCAGTTATCTACTGTGGACGACGAGTTGTCCGCTAGAGCGCAGCACTCTGGAAGGCAAGGACTGCTGTTGTAGTTCTTGTAGTTGTAGTTAGTTGTCTCGAATGTAGCCGTCATTTCACTTGTTCACGAGGGTTATGACGTCACCGTTCAGTGGGTACCTTTTGTTCAAAAACAGGAATTGAGTTGTGACGTCACCCTTCAGTGGAGAGGGTTCTTGAAAAATCCATCATTCACACCATTTTTTCTGTATTTGGCACATTTTTTTTTCCTTCCAAAGTTATGAATAACATCATTGGAAAGCAAAAATCAACTAATTTCAGACTCATGGGTACGCCCCATTGCCAGATTCCCGCTTAATGATTTAAAAATGTGCAAGGATTCTCCCCTGAGGCACTTCCAAGCCTGTCCTCCGAACCGTACACTTCTGATCAGCCAATCTGCCGAGAGGCTCCTAGTTCAGTAAACTCGAGTTAAAAACTAGTGAAACTTGGAAAAGGAAAAAGGTAAATCCAGTTAGTGTTTGAATTGAGACTCCCCTCCCGTTGGGCCTTCGCTTCCAACCGTGCTTTTGTGAAACTTAGTTTCCTTTTAGGTGGCACCTCTCTCGTCTTTTTTCCCACTTCCCATTCCTCCATTCCTTTTTCCCCTTATTCGGGAATCAACTCCATTTCCAATCGGCATAATAAATGGAGTCCCTTTCCCAAGTTTTTATTTCGCGGGTGGAGCGGAGGAGCCGAGGGATTGCCGCTTGAGGAAATCCAATGCCCTACTGAACTCGGAAAAGTTTATTTGGGGCGCAATTTATTTTACTCGTAACTTTAGTTGTTATGTTGTGCTATGTCAGTTTTTCTTTTCGACAGGTCATGACGTTCTCGTGACGGATTCCAATTTCAAGTTTCATGCTTTTCAGCTTAGTTGGAGACTGAGGTCGATGTAGGAAAAATATTGAATGTGGAGCGAGAGGGTTCGTGTTGAAACTTATACCATTTTCTTCATGTACAAGTACTAACCCCTTGAGAACTATCGCTTCCTGTACCTCCAGCACTCATGCACTTCACCAGTTGGGAAAATTAGGGGTGCATTTTCCGCCACATGTAAAAAAAAACACCTTGTGCAATCACTAGTTTCCCTGCAATTTGAATACCCACAACGTGCCTCTCGGATATGTCCGAAAGACTCAACATAAAACTGCAAAAAGTTACATAAATATGCCGCCTTAAGGTACAGTAATATACCGACAGACGAGCGTGTTACTCCAGTATATAGAATTAAAGGCTGGTAAGAAATATAGGACAGAAGAGAATATCGAACAGCCACAATGTCGTTCAATATTGCTCTTTTATGTCGAATTGAAAAGTTTCCAAACCAATTCAAGAATTATTCCAATCATAGAAATTTGTTCCTATACAATAAAAAATAATATTTTTTTGACATATTTATGAAGTCTTCATCATTCGTTTTGTCCTTTAGGAAATCAATGTTAATTTGTTGAAAAAAAAAAGGCTGCGAATTCCTTCACAGGGATTGGTTATTCCTTAGATCAGCAGCATGGAGATTCATTCCAATCAATTCAGCGTCCAAAATTCAGTGGAAAATGATACCCTACATCGTACCAGAAATTTCGAAAACACATTCAAAATAGGTAAGATACCCATTTTGACACATAATCTCTTCCGGTGGGCGTCTCATTGAATTCAGCATCCAAAATTTAGTCAAAAAAAATAATACCTTACACGCCGAAGACGCCAAATTTCGTCCGATTAGGCTGAAAAATTTTGAGGACCAACCAAGAGCCGGAAAGCCAGACCAAAATTTCAGATTTATAGAACATTTTCTACAACCAAGATCGACGTGGACGGCGGACAGCGGATATTATTCATTTTGATTTAGACACCTTAAAACGCTCAGGAAAAAAAAAAAAAAAAAAAAAATTGGGCCGAATTGGAGAGATTGAATTTTTGTGTTAAAACAGGTTGAACATAATTTTTTAATTTTGTTTCAGTAATTTTATTTCCAATAAGTCTTGAATTAAGGAGACTTTATCATGATTATTGATGATATTTATTGAATTGAAGATGACTGTATGGCTGTGGACTGGCTAATTCTCATTTTTTTTTTTTTTTTCCTAAGAAGATAACGATTTCCAAATTAATATGATTTTATTATATTGACCGCATGTGCAATTATTCCTGCTATTATATCACTTCATTTCCAATGTAAATACAAGGCTTTTACTGCTAGATACTTCAATTATTGTGAAGATTATCCCTTTCAACTCTTTCGATCCCATGATTTAGATAAAATCAGTTCTGCCGGCATAACTTCCGACTTGAATAAGGGATGTTGTGATTCATCTTTACTCCACCTATAAGAGCTAATCTTTTAGTCGGCTTATCGTACCAGGAAGACCTAATGTACGGGATGATCTTGATTCTCTGTACAGTTGGGGGAGAGCCGAAATGAAGATGAGGGAGAGAGAGGAGCTAATTGAAATGTCAATTATCTCTACTTTGAAGTTCCGGTCGACTGATTAAGAATAGAGGTGGGAGTAAGACCAGTCTTGAACAGCAAAGGCTTTTCTTGTTTTTGTTTCCGCCAACCTTTCCTCGAATAACTTTCCCAAATAACAATGCGATTTCCTAGGATTCCTCCGCAATACTCGTCGGTCGCAGATATCTTGTTGTTGGAGAATTTGTTGTTTAGTAGAGATTCCCATCAATGGAAAACTTCACCTTTAGAAGTTTCTTCGGCCATACTCACAAAAGTCATGTTTTAGGAACGAAAAACGTATTCTTTCTTGACTATACTCCCTCCGAGGATCACATTCTAATTAATGAAGCGCAACCTTAAGAGTTGGAACGTAAGCAATCAGTAGAGGAAGACCACCTTCCTCAAGTCACTCTAATCACTCCCGAGGGAAATCTTCTGATTGAGAAGGCGAACCTTCGATTACCGCGCAAGGTGTTTCCTTCCTGCGCTCTTTATATTGGTTGGCAGTGAGAAGTTGAGGTAATCTTAACCACACCCAATGATCTAAGATGCGGAAAAACCGCCAGCTCAGGATTTTCGCTCTTTGGGAGCGATCTCCTCAAATATAGCAAAGATTCTCCTCTTTACGATGGGATGACATAGCAGCACGAGATGTGCAAATCGTTGATCATCTTCGCTCAAAGGCTTGGTAAGAACCTATTGTGTGTGGTGAGAACTATTTTCTGCACATAGAACCAGCCATTCCTGCACAATGGTAAATATGATAAGAAATATCAGGTTTTGGATTCAGGTATCAGCGGTGCTCTGAAATCAGGGGTACCGAGAGCACGTGCTTTGGTGTTTGTGAGCAGATTTCATCATATACGAGTTATTTGAAAATCCTGTACTCCATAAAAAATTGGTGGTTGAAAACAGCAAGCAGCATCATTTTCGATTACATTTTGGGCACAGAATCCAATGGGACGGATCCTGGAACGGTTGGCGCCCATTGGAAAAGGTAATGGGTGAAAATGAATGACTATCTACCCATTTCGAAAGTGTGTTTCGGAGATTTCTGGTACCTAGGCGTGTGGGGTACATTTTCCACTGAATTTTGGAAGCTGAATCGTTTGAAAAAATGATTTGAAAAATGGGTCCGGGACACGCCACACTCATGGTTTTCCCCATTTTCCTCATGTTCGATATTTTCGATGATTTTGGCGTGTGGGGTATCGTTTTCCACTAATTTTTGGACGCTTAATCGATTGGAATGAATCTTCATGCTCCTTGTCGGAGGAAAAACCAACTCCTGTGAATGAGTTTGCAGCGTTTTTGATGAGGATAACGGCAAACTATATTTCCCACGAAATTCGACACAACAGATTGATTGATTGATATTTATTTTATTTAACCACCAGGGGGTAAGATTAGGGCCTACAGGCCCTCTCTACCATCTTCCCCCTGGATACATGCATTACAAAATATTGTTAATTGTCCTCCTGCGAACCTTATTATGTATAAATATATTATACAAGGATATACACATTACATACTGGATAGTTACATTTAATATTCCTCAATAAACTTCTTCTTCAAATTCTTCCTAAACGTCTCAGTCGTTTGCTCTAGCTTGAAAAAATCAAAAAGCTCGTTGTAGAGTTTCGTTCCCTGCACTACAAAGGACCTCTCAAACAACACTGTCCTATGAGTGGGGATTAGGAGTAATTTCTCTTTATTTCGAGTGTTTCTGTCGTGCACACTTGACATAAAGGTAAAGGCCTCGTACAGATAGGAAGGCCGTCGGAATTTCAAAGTTTTGAAGACCATTGACGCTATTTGAAGTTTCTTTAATTCTTTTATTTTAAGTATTCCTAATTGTTTATAAGTCGGAGTAACATGGTCGTCGAGCCTCAAACGCATCACAAAACGAATTGCAGCATTCTGCGCTTTTTGCAGCCTATCCATCTCCTCACCATTCATATCACACATGGCGACCGCAGCGTATTCAAAAGTCGGAAAAACAAGAGACTGGACCAATTGCAGTCGCACATGTCTAGGGAAATTAATAGCTATTCTCCTTAATTGATACATATTTTTGTATACAGTGTTACACATGGATGTTACTTGTCTTTCCCACGAAAGTGATTGCTCGATGATAATGCCAAGGTTTTTGGCTTCGGAAACATATTCAAGGGGTGCCCCATCGTAATATAACTGCGGCAATGAGCAAACGTTAGTCCTGGCAAGGATCTTCGTGTTGCCTAAAATCATGACTTTGGTCTTATTTTCATTTACTTTCATCCCATGAGCCACACACCATTGTTTTAATTTATCAAGTTCCACGTTCAAACAGGCGACGGTCTCACTTGCATCTTCAGGGGAGCAGACACGATAGAGCTGGAAATCGTCCGCATACAACATATATTTGGTGTCAGCCTGAAGAATATTGGGCATTGAAGTGATATAAATAATAAAAATCAGAGCTGATAACACTGAGCCTTGCGGGGTGCCCACCAATACCTCCCTCCACGACGAAAAAGTTTTTTCGGGGCCTTTTACACACTGTTGACGATGCGATAAGTAGGATTCGAACCAACACAACATAGTACTTGTCACTCCCATCGAGCTGAGCACACTCAGAAAAACGTCCGCACGAACTAGGTCAAAAGCGGATGAAAAATCAATTAGAACAGCGATACAAATTTTCCTTTGATCCATCGCGCATCTAATATCATCCAAGACCCCTATGAGTGCCGTCTCTGTACTATACCCCACAGAGAGAGATACAAAGGTACAAATGCAGTACCTTCCAGCATAACCTTTCAACTTTGCTTCTGAAGTAATCTGTTCACGGTGATGGAGCTGACGTGGTGACTGCCAGGTGGGGAAGAGGGAAAAACACCCTACACACTGAGCCATCATTGTGAATACACTCAAACTCCTGATAGCACAATGCCCTAGTCATTGCAAAACAAGGAGCAGATCCCAAAACAGAGATAAAAGTCCCAGCATCAACTCCTTACATGGATACTAACCTCTATTGATCAGGGTAGTATCAATTTAGTTCAGACAGTCATTGATCTCTGATTAGGACCTACTACAGAGAATCGATAAAACTGGTTTTTAATTGAATCCATCAGAATGAGCCCAAATTCAAGTTTTCGGATTTTTATTCTATTCATAGGTACTTACTTTTTTTCTTATTTTTTGCGGGGTACCGCAGGTAGCGGTAGTATTTACCTAATGAACCTGAATCTATAAACTTGAATTACAAGGGCGTGTGGGATAATTAACCCATATTTCACGCCAGAGATCAACCTCTCAGATAGGCTCCCAGATTTGACTTGATACGTCAAGCAAACTCACATGTCCGTTGGCTGTCAATTTTTGAAATTCAGTGAGGAACAGCTAAAAGAGGTTTTTGCCACGAGTACAACAATATCAGAACCGTCTCTGCGGGTTGATTGATTCTGAGACCAATGGGAGTGATTGATAGTCGAGCGTTTACTCGTGGTGTATTAATTTAGCATTAATATATTTTTTTTTTATTAGGCACGCAGGAGCTTTATCCTTAACACGACGCCTTGAGAAGTTGAGAGTACTTGACTCTCGTCAAAAGAACACGAAGTTCTTTGTTATGAGTGGACTGAATTATGCTCGCCTTAAAAACTACCTAGAGTTTTTCAATTTCTCTCCCACCTCAATTAGAAAAGTCCCGGCTCTGGTACCAACTTTAAAAACTTTTAACGAGTAGTCTGCTGGGTTGAAGTGGCTGTCAATAGTGTGTCGGGAGGGGAAAGTATACCGACTGGTGGGAAAATTGAATGTTTTTTCTCTAAAAAACCGCTTCAACGCCGAAAGGCCAAAAGGGAATAGAGAGAAATGCTGATTTACCACATCAGAGGGTTACAAATGATTCGCTGATTACGTCCACCCCAGACCCCGTTAACTGCCGCGATACCCTAAAACAAATAGGGAAAAGCGCCGACCGACCATGTTAGAGCTGAAATCAAAAGTGCATTTGTCAAACGCGACGGTGGCGACAGCTTGCGGTGTCCCAAAGCGAGAATCGACGATCTGTACCGGTCGAGCAAGTAGAGCTGGTGAACGTTGGTGAGTGATCGGCACAATTTCGGTCCTCTGGTTAATCCGAGGCGAGTACCTGCCTACATTTCTTGCTTAATTTTACTAAAACATCAACCGTAGACTATGAAGATAATGATGAATACACACATACACCATCAAGCATAACGATTCGTACATAATTATGATGTTCAGTTGCTGTCTAGTGTGCGATATGTTCATTTAGTATGCGTATCAGAATATGGAATTAAAAACGCAAAAAATTGAATTAAAATAAGAGATTTCTGAACCAGCTCACACTGTAGTGTTCTCTTGATAGTCAGCACGTTGCAGTTTAAAATTACCATCACAGAGAGCGCTGAGAACATTTACAATGACTCCTTTTTCACAATTATCCCGCGTGACAGTATCTAATTAGAAAGAAGAAAAGAAAAATTCAAAAACGATCATTTTTCTCTCCAAGAGCACTCATCTCAAAAATGTCCATGGTCCCGGACCCATTTTGATGAATTCAGCGTCCAAAGTTTGGTGGAAAATGGCAATGAAAATAGATTTAAAGTAGTCGCTTTGGGATTTTGCCTGGCCCTTGGCATGACGAACGACCTGTTATTAATTTATTTAATAGACCTTAATTTCAGATGGATATATTTTTTGCACGCAGATTACAAAAGAGACAAAGAAAAAGAAAAAAAAGACGGTTTGATTTTTTCAGTCAAATCGGGGAACACCAAAAACTGAGTAAGAAGGGCAAAGACACTTTGGTGATGAGGGATTGAAGTGGGTGGAGGGAGATCCAGAGCAGGTCGATGTTGTGTTCAGCCGACAGCAGGTTAGACATTCTAGGAAGGCGACAGAGAGGACGAGAATGCATGTAGTTGGTGGGCGAGAATGGCACAGCAAACAGAATGCGATAATGCAGGCCGACTCGGGGCACCCGTAGGCCAAACTGGGCAGACAAGGGTTGGGCAGCAATGCGCCTAGAGAAAAGAGCAAGAAGGACATGTCTGTGGCAGCCCTGCAATTAGAGGGGCAGAGCAGGTGAAACTGAAGACCCAGGGCACCATAATCCACAGCCCCATGACGGACACCCAGCTTGGAAGCCAGGTAACGAAGAATGCTGCATCCTGTCAAGCTGATCCACATGACATTCATATGAAGGGGCACCTAGACGAGGGATGCATACTCCAGGTGAGGCTGGACAGTAGCCTGGCAGAGGGAGACGAGGGCAGAAGGTGCTAATGAACTCTCTGGTAGTACGCTTCACAAACCCAAGGACACGCATGGCGCGAGAAGACAACTGGGCAATGCGCTCATTGAAGATCAGCTGCACCAAATATCTGAAGACTTGCTGTACCACCTCGTATTGCTGGATCCCGCGTTGTAGCAGAGAATAGAGCGTGCGACGACCTGGCATACCTCATAATTAGCGCAGATTGGGACACTAGCGATGTTGGTTAAGCTGTATCCTCTTGCTATGCTCATCATGGCTGTAGATCCTGTCCATAATATCCTGCTTAAGAGTAGCCACACCACAGGACATCAGGTTGTGCTCAGATGTGGCCCAGTGGGAAGATGCACCTATTTTGCCGAGCGGGTCTCAACTCCAACATGATTTTTCCTCTTATATTGGGGAAATATAGAAAATCTTCTTCTTGAGTAATGTAAATTGTGATATTCTGTTCAGCCAGTCCTTGGCATAGATGTCGAATTAAGGTCTTGGGGTTGCTCCTGCTTCAGATTATAACCTACTGCTGGAACCTCTAATGAAACCAGAGAGAACCCATGCTTTATTTCAAAGATATTTATGATGGAGATCCATGTAACGAACACTAAGTAGCCATAAATGCGGCAACTTCATTGAAGTGCGCTAAATTATGTACTGTACAGTCATATAGGACGCCCAAGATGACCGTATCCATCTATTAAAAGCATAACCCGTCATTCGCTCGAACCTACCATAGAATATTTAATGCTGAAGTGAACGAGCGAATCACAATAGCCAACTACGTTGCGTGTTGAACCAGTTTTGAGCCCAGCAGGTATCAGGTTATAATGGTTGCTCAGCATTACAAATTCAATTACCTTAGCTACGTTCGAGAGCTTTCAATTCTGTCTATATCAATATTTGCATTCGGAAAATTAATATGATGAGCAGGTGGGTGTACATTGAGAGGCGTTCTCCAACAACGATGATAAATTGATACGAGCGTACGACATTAATGTGAAAGGTGAACATTGTTTGATCGTCCAACAGACATTTACACAAAAAGATTGCCTCTGTACACAATGGAGAGTGAATTTTAAATTAGATGAGTTGGGAATGTACCTAATTATGACGAAGTATTTTTTTTGTTCAAATTTGGAGATGGCAAAATGAAGAAAAAACTGCGAATTATTTCAAAATGGTTTGTTATTGGTTGGCTATTCCATGAATAATCTACCTATGTTTTCATATCGAGATCTTGGAGGGTGGACCTTTTCTGATTGGCTCCAAAATGTGCTTCAACACGTTTCATGATGATTTTCATGAACAAGAAAGGAACAATGTCCGTGCACCGTTTTGGAGATTTGGATTCCCAGCGGTCCAGGCGCGTAGGCAGTTATTTTCCACTAAATTTTGGACGCGAAATCCATCGAAGCAGGTCCCGGACCGATTGGTGCCCAATTGAGAGGGATACGGGTCAAAATGGGTGCTTGCCTTTGGTTTTCGAGTTTTTTTAGGTAACTAGGCGTGTGGGGTATCCACTAAATGTTGGACGCTGTACCGATTGGGATGAGTGTGGAACCCTCCCCATTTTCTCCATGCTCCCTGGTCCGAAAAATAACCTACCCCTGTGAGGGAATTCTCTGCGTTTTCTTAGTTGGGTATCGCTCCTGTGCAAAAGCACATAATCGAGGTTTCGAGGAAAAAAGTAGTAATTAAATATATTTTTAAAATCACAATATTCACCAAAACCCTGCAACCGTTTGCGGCAATCAGTGTGAAACTAGTTTCATTGATACAAGGGTACATCAATCTGTGTAAAATTTTAAACGTATATTTTTTTCACAAGGGTTCATCATTCCTTAGAGAGAGTAAGATTATGGGGGAAAGCCGTGTGGAGTGTCCCGGATACATTCCAAAGGGTTCAGCGTCCAAAATTTAAAGATACACGCTCAAGTCTCCTTTTAAATATTTTAAAAAATACACATTTTCCGGGCACCAATCGGATCGGAAACCATCTTATTTTATTATCGATATCCCCCCCAAACTTGGGCCGATCGGGCTAAAGAGTTCCGAGGACCAACTAGAACAAGAATGAGATCACTAAAATTTTACAATTTTAGAAAACTTTCTACTGCCCAAAACGACGCAGACGACAGACGGCGTACGGTGAACGGACAATTCGGATTTGGTCTATTAATCTTTGAATAATGAATCCATTTATCGCCGTCTGCAGTCCACGTTGTTTTTGGAAGTGGACAATTTTCTAAAAATCAGAAATTTGGGTCGAAATCTTAATTCAGGCCTTACCTAGTTAGTCCACGGAGCTTTCAGCCCGATTGACCCAAATCGGGGAGAGTATGGATAAAAATGTGTTATTTAAAACTCGGTTTTCAGGAATTTTTTAGAACTAGGCTTGTGGGATACCATTTTCCACTAAATTTTGGACGTTGAATCAATTGAGATGGTTCCTAGATGAATAGGTGTCCACTAGGGGTGGTTATGGATCAAATTGGGTACCTACCTACCCAATTCGAAAGTGGGTTCTGAGATTTTATCGTACCTAGGCATATAGGGTATTTTTCCCTACTTAAATTTGGATGCTGAATCGATTGTAATGAGTTCTGGACTGTCACTATTTTTCACATACTTTTGCTTGAAGGAATCATAAACCATTGGTTTTGATTTTTTTATTGAACGTGGACTGCTGTATTAGAAGTAGATACGTTATGAGTATTCAGAATGCTCTCTTTTTCTGCCTAATCGTTAATATTGTAGAGGCAATGGCTCCTGATGTGCCTGCTCACCAAATGAAACACCAGGGCTTCCATATCACGGGATTACCATTTCCGTAAGTAAAATGTGGTAGCGAGGGGGGTAATAACCCATCTCTTCCATTACTGTAATAGTAATAATTGTCCAAGGCTCTCGAGCGACCTTCGATTCCCCAATCCTCCAGTCCAGGACGCCACCATAATTAATGCAGAGCCCCTGGAGATTCGACCCTCTCCAGGAGTGAAGCTGTGAGTTAACAGCAAGGAGAAACTCGTCGGGGTGAGTATTACAGATGGAGCGGAGGTCCAGTTGTTTTAACAGAACGATCCCCGTTTTCAACAATAATGATTTCGTAGAAGCTCAATTACCAGCGACAACCGAATGGGTTTTATCCCATAGCACTGCAACCTTTCCAGCAGCCAACTTTCCATGAATTGACTCAAAACTTCTAAACGGTGTCAACGTGGATATTGCTATCATGGGGGTTGCGCGTATCATCCACATCAACTCGTCCCCTATCCAATTTGATGGTGAGATCGGGCATATTTTGGAAGGTAAAAGGTTCAAAACCAGTTCAAATCGATCAAGCTCTCAGATTTGTCAAGGCACGCACATATTAACTTCCCCTCACTATCCAAGGCCAACGCCAGGTGTTTTGTTCTGGTTAAATAAATGAATGGTTTCTCGATCCATGGAAAGAGATAGAAAGTGGGAGGCGTTCTGAGGTCATCTCTAATGGACAGGATATCCGTCTGTCTCGTCAGAAAGGATTTCCTTTATTGATTCAAAACGGCTCGCTAGCTTTCTTTTAGGTTGATCCGGTGAGAAACCAATGGACTTGCGGGAGGGGGAGATAAACCTCAAGAAAGCTCCTGTCTTGCTTGAAGTGAATCGAAGAACCCCTAAAAGCGGCAGGGGTTAGTTGGGTGAGGGGTGAGATTTTCCTTTTTTTCTGTCGTAGTGAGAAAGTGCATTGCTGAGAAACAATGTTTAACTACGACTAAGCAGTTGCGTGTAGGATGGAACATGGTTTTTCATCATGAACTCATTTAATCGATTCATGCTAAACAGTCTTGAGTGTGATTTCTAATTGTCCCTATTCCTGAATCAAAAACGCTATAGATTCTTCCACAATAGTGGAGGAATATTATGGGAATAACACCAAGTGCGGTGGGTCCTGGACTCATTCCAATCGATTCATCGTCCACAATCTAGTTGAAAATAATATCCCACACGCACAAGTACCCAAAAATCTCGAAAACTCCCCCTTCGAAATAGATAGGTTTTGACCCATTTGACCTTTACCCACCTCCAGTCGGTCCACGACCCATCTCAATGGACTCAGCATTCAAAAAATTGGTAGGAAATGATACCTCGAGCTTCGGATTTGGAGTTTTTTTTTTGGGTAACTAGGCAATCGGAACATCATTTTTCACTAAATTTTGGACGCTACATCCATTGAGATGGGTCCCAGACCTATTGGTTCCCACTGGGGATGGGTTTAGGTCAAAATGGACACCTACGTACCTATTTCGAAAGTGGGATTTCGAGTTTTATGGGTACCTAGGCGTGTAGGGTACAATTTTCCACTAAATTTTGGACGCTAAACCCTTTGGAATGAGTTCGGGGCATTCCTCACCCCTGTTTCCTTCACAATCTTGCTCCAAGGAATATTAAATTATTGTGAATGAAATTGCGGTGTTTCTCATTCAGACATCATGAAACGTATACATAGTTTCAACGCCTTTAACGCCGGTTTTTACAGGAGAATGACCTCTGGACCTATGATTACTCTAGGAATGACCGACCAAAACAGAGGGTGTTATTCTTGGTCAGAAATTGATCAATCAGTGGATGCAGACTTGATGATAGGATAGGTCGTGATGGACGATGGGCTGTGGTGAGATAGGTAAAAACCGAGAGATGTTATTGTGAAAAACTGCTGCAAATTCTTTCACACGGGTTGGTTATTCCTCGGAACAGGCGCATGGAGACTCATTTCTTCAATATGGGGAATATGGGGGAAACAGTGGGTGTGGCGGTCCCGGACCCATTCCAATCGATTCAGCGACCAACCAAAATTTAGTGGAAAATGATACCCCACACGCCTAGGTACCAGAAATATCGAAAACACACATTCAAAATGGGCAGATAGGTACCCATTTTGATCTAAACACCTTAACCCCCCCCCCCCCCCCCATTTGGGCCGATTTGGAGAGGTTGACCTTTTGCATGAAAACATAGGTTGGTTATTCAAGGAATAATCAACCAAAACCGAGAGAAGTTATATCAAAGCTTTTGAAGGCCCTGAGAGATGTGGTGGAGAGAGAAAATTGGCAATACATGATACATACTATTCTTAGGTGGGAGAGTCCGCTCTACATATTCCAGTTTTTTAAAGAACTCATGTGTACATATACAATATTGAGTTCTTTTAATCTCTTCATCGACAACAAAATCCGTGCGAAGTGAATTAGAGCACAGCTACGTATGTTTTCCCGTTGGTCTCGTTTAATCTCACCAAACGGAGATTTTAAGCTAACGATTTCGGAGTAAACCAATTTAAACAAGCCACTTTGAGGTGAGAGTGATTGTGTACTTAGCTAATATGTCTGCGGGAAGCTCAGCTGGAGGCTAATTGGCCTCGTCCGAAGCTTATCGGCTTAAACTCCAGTGGGCAGAGGGTAATCCTCTTCAGGCCGAATGACGTCCCCTTCGTGGCCAGTTTCCAACCTCCTGCTCTACCATTCTTTTTCCATGTCCTGTCATTCTTATCCAGGTTTTCCGAAGTCCGGGGGAAATGTCACGGGGAGGATTGACCGAAGGTCGTGCGCGAGTGCGCTATCCAATTCGTCTCGCACCTGGTGCTCAGTGTGAGCTGTTGGACATCTCCTGAGACTATTTCCACAACGAAGGCACCACCTACCGCCACAATGGCTCTTCGGAATACGAAATTGAGCAACTATTTCCACTCTTGCCAAGCCCTTAAGAGGAAGTCGAACAGAGCAAACGGACGTCAGTTTTAGGTCACTCAATACTATAATACGAATTTGAGATCTTCCATAACCATTCCAGCATTCCATGACCACATGAAAAAAATCTCTATCTGTGACACTCTTTTTACCTTCCAGTGACAACATGATGCTGCATCATGAAGACAACTGCATCAACAAAGAGCCACCTAGAGAGAGATAGAGATTGGTTGTTTTATATCAATCTGATACTTTGTACCAAAAAGTAACGGGGGACTCATAAATGTGACATAAGCATCTCGGGACTTCAGGCCTAGTTTGATCCTCCATTGTTCCTAGTTCCTAAAAACACTCCTGATCTGCTATGGCCCTTCCAGTCACATTGTTACTTGTCACATTTTAGCAGATTGGATTTGCATTCAGTACAGTATCAAGAAAAATTGAGCAGCCACCAGCTTTGTGTTTCTAATAAAGCCAAGCAATGTTTCAACTTCTCAACTGAGTAAAATGCTAAATGGTAAAAGACACCAGAGCAGGAGATATTGGCTTATTGTGCTTCTCATGGGTGTCCTATTTGTTAGTCCATAAAGTGCCCCAGTCCCTTGATGAGGGTTATTACGTTGAGAACTAACTTTTAGCAGGGAATGGTCCTCATTGGGGTTTGTGCTGCTAAGCGGGTATTCCTGCGAGATGTGAGTGCTGGGCATTCGAAGATGATGTGGGTCACAGTTTCGTCTGCTTCCTCAGAGTGTGCATAGGTTTGCTGATTGAGTCACCCCTATTCGGTTCAGGTGAAAACGGAGAGGAGCGATGCCAGTTAGTAGGACTACTATCCCTTGTCTCTGCGCTCAGGTTTGAGTTGGTCCTTGGTAGGTGATGAGTGCGGTTTTGCCACTGCACGCTTACTATGGACATGTCCTTCAATATTCCGACATCTGTCAGCGTGTTTCTTGTGAATCCACTCCTTGATGGAACCAATGGGCAAACCTACAGCCGGTTCAGGGCCCATGAAGGGTGTTTTTGAGCCCCTCCACCCACTTAAGGGACACTATTGCGGGCTGCTAGGGCTTTGAGAGTCTGTTCACAGTTCTTCGCCACCTTGGATGAGATGTTGGGTGATGTGAGAACTCTAATCGACGCTTGACTGTCGGAGAGAAAACGGAAATGTGCATTAGTATGCTCTTTCCTCAGACTCTCCAAGGCACACGCGTCAATTGCCAGGATTTCGGCCTGGAATATGAAGATGTATTTCCCTTGTGACGAGGAGTATTGCCACCTTAGTTTGATCTCATACACCCCAGCACCTGTCCCTATTTCCATTCTGGGTCCAGATCAAGTCGCTGATGACGAAGGGTTGCGAAGTGACCCTTTGCCCCGCCGAAGTCATTGATGATTTATATCGATGGGTTTAGAAGGAGTTCCGAGCATGATCATTTCTACCACCATTGACCACCTGCCACCATTTCTAGTAGTGGTGTGTTAATCTCTCTCAGAATTATGGTATGGCCCCGATGGATTGATTACCGCCAGTTTCCATTCCCTTTCAGCAGTAGAGATGCCATTATGGCCTCTCCTATGATAAAGATATCTATAGGGGGCAATCCCAGCAGAACCCCCATGGCGGCTATTGGTGTACCACGCATAACGCCGGTGATGGTTAGACAGACCAGTCTGTGCACACTAGTGAAGGAGCGATAGGCCCCTACTTAATTGAACTTAGGCCCCCACACAGCACAGCAATAAGTTCCTAACTGGGACAACTATCAGTTAAATTTAACAGGTACTGAAAAGGAACAGGAATATGTTGTACCTGTGACTGGAAAAAGCCGTCGCAGTCCACTTCAGAGGCACCCCAGTTGTGGTTGAAACTTCCTTTATTTATTATTTACCTGCAGAAGATACAAAGTAATTAATTTTCGCAAGAATCAGTGACCAGGATGGATGTCTAAAACTATGGTTAGAGACTGCCCTTGCTTGAAATTGGGGCGTTATTTTTTGTTCGAATTAAAACTGCTCGAGGACAATAATATTAAATCAAATCGCCCTCTTGGCCTTACACTAGGTGATAAATAAAGATTTTCCTCTTGGTCCGCTCATCCTACTGGTGGTGAGAAACGCTGCAAAAACCCTCTGCTTCACAACTCCGAGCGCTCTTCGTACTTTTCCTTTACTTTTCCGTCCTAACAATGCTCAATGGGAGTTTGGCAATTTACGGTGCTTCACCTACTCCGATATTGCACCTCGTTAGCTCGGGAAAACCCTCGAGGAGCTCCTGTAAACCCCCTTGCTCCGCTCATTCCCTCTAGTCGTTTTCGTTTTCACTTCTCTGACCCTTTAAATCAAAAAGTTTTTCGAACTCCTCTTTTCACGCTTCATTTACGTCTTTGCATCGTAAGTTACGGCCATATTAATAAATTACAATGAAGAGTCTCGATATTAGATTTGAGGGGTTTCCCATTTTGATTCTATATCTTAAAGTTCTTATCGAGCGGCATGATAATAATAATAAACGTTACTATCAAACTGCTCTGTATCAGTTTTCGATTGAAATATTGTTGTGGTTTGTCATTACCGGGAGTGGAATTGATAAACAAGGAGCAATTTATTACGAAAAACCTTACCGACTGATCTCTTTTGTCAGTTTTTGGCCATTGCGTTCTCTGAGCTCATATAAATACGTGAACAGGCGCGTTCAGCAAGGAAATCAACCTGGTAGGTGAACCCAGAAAGAAAATGAAAAAATATCACAGGTCCAGACGGAGGACGGACATTTTTTGCTTATTTTAATCTAGACCTCATAGAACGCCCAGAAAAAAAAAATGAGCCAAATTGGATAGATTGGCTCTTTGCAAGGAAACATTCCAGGAATATAAACGCGAAACACAATGAAGAAGAAATGAACAATATAAAAAGTAGAGTTAGTAGATTGAAATAAAAAAATTAATTTGAGTTATTTAACCCGTTTAGTGTGAGACCCGCTAAATTTATCCTACCACCCTGAGAGGTTTATATGTTGAATCGGGCGTTTTGAATAACTTTGCATATTTTTGGAACTAATGGGTGGAGCGACATCCTCAGGCTTTTATTAGAGCTGGTGACGTACCGAAGACGATGGCTTGTCTAAAAACTCTGTACAAGAAGTGGTGGGGGCACTACATTTTCACAGAGACAAAATGACGTGTAGTGTGTCCCTGGATGCCTCCTGTAACTTGGGATGAACAGGTAGGGCTTCCAATTCTGGGAAGGGGGGGGGGGGGGGCAGTTTCTGCCTCTAGAGGCACTGAAGCCTCTAGGTTTTATTCTGCCCTTGCTACTTGCTTACAGAAGGGACATTGGATGGACTATGAAAGCCCCTGCTGGAGGACATCCTCCCCCTCAGGCGAGAGGACGTTGGCAGGGGCCGTTCAGTGGCCATATGACATCCCCTCGCCCAAAGGTGAGAGTTGGTCAATTGCAAGCCACTACCAAGGCAGAGACGCATGTATGTTAAGCCCCCAGACAACCTAATTTGGAAACTTATTGCCAGTTCTGAATTGGCCTCACAATGTCGAGCTCACGCTGAGGGGTGCGATTCAAGCTAGAAACCAGCACCCTCGACCACAGAAGTCTCGAGCCATAGGGACCGACGCATTAACGACCTCGGTCACCCTGAAAAGTGTTAAATAAGATTTCTCATAGAGAGAGAAAAAAAAGCATTAGAAAAGGCGTCAATGTTACACAACAAATTGTTTGAGGATGGTTCTGGGAAAGAGTATCAAAATCTCAAAAATCCATTCGAAATTCACATAGTGACCCCTAACCCACCCGAATTCGGTTCGATTGGGTCTATCTATCTATTTTGATGGTGGGTTTTTTAGATTTCTGGTACTTTGGGGTATCATTTTCCACTAAATTTTAGACTCTGAATTGATTGGAATGGGCCCGTGACACACCACACCCACTTTTTCCTCCATTTCCCCCATGTTCGGCATTTTCGGCGTTTTTATTCAAGGAATTTGAACCTTGTTTGATGGCCTCGTTTTCTGGGGGTGACTTTTTATAATGCTCTTCTTCATTTTTCTCTACATTAATTTTGATCAAGTACGAGTTGGACCTTATAAAATCGAGTTTCCTATTTTGGCTGGTATCCAACACGTCCAACACATCAGCTGCGATATAAATTTTCAATTCTTCGGCATATAACAAGTATCTATCTATGATACGTGGCAATGCTGACCAAATGCAGTGCCCAGGATAGCGTTCACAAAAATCACATAGAAGATGGCGGACAAAATCCATGCCCTGTGGTACCCTATCCCGTATATTCCTCCAATTATAAGATATGCAGAACCATAGACACAGAGGCCCATAGAGCAACAACAACAACAACACAAAGGGATCCAGCATAATCACGCGTCTCATCAAAATGAAAAAAGTTCCGGTAGAACTTATGGATGCTGAGGAGTTGATGCGTTATCAAGTCTTCTCATCGGCCTCTTAAACGGCTGAAATCGACTTTCTTATCTGAACAACTTACCGAGAGAGCCGCAGCTCCGTTCATTTATCACCAGACCACGTCCCGTGTTCCCCGCAACTTTTGACTGAAAGAGAGATTACGAGAACAATTTTATCAACTTGGCCTTCACCAGCCAGAAAGACATTTTATCACTCTGAGAAAAGGTTCTAGGAAGAAATTCCACAGTTCATTAAATGTACGTACGTGACAACCGATCTTTACCACGTACAATCCCTAGTGTTGAGATCCATCTTAACAAAACTGGACAACATTCGGTGCCTGTAAAACGAATACAATTTAAGGTACAATCGATCGAGCGTCCAAAACAGTGGAAAATGATACCCCACACGCCTAGGTACCAGAAATCTCGAAAACCAACTTTTGAAATGAGTCGATGGATACCCATTTTGACCCATAATCTCTTCCGGTGGACACCAATTGTTTCGGGACCCGTTTCATTGGATTCAGCGTCCAAAATTTAGTGGAAAATGATACCCCACACGCCTAGGTACCAGAAATCACAAAAACCCACTTTCAAAATAGGTCGATGGGTACCCATTTTGAGCCATAACCTCTTCCAATGGGCGCCAGTCGTTCCGGGATCCGCTCATTGAATAACCAACCAAAAGTAAAACCATCGTTTTGAAAATATTATTGCTCTGAGACCTGTCTCGGTTTAGGGGTAATGTCCGAATGTCTTTCTCAACTTAGTTGGTTTTCAAATGTGTGCGTCAAAATAACGCATAATTGGCCATAGTAGCGTCTTTCCGAGAAAGAAAATTGTACTGCTAGTTCATGCATGTGAATTTAGCGTTTTTGTAGGACTGTATTGGTACCTTTTGGTTGGTTATTCCATGAATAATCAACCTGTGTTTTCATGCAAAAGTCAATCTCTCTAATTCGGCCCAAAATCAAGTCAAAATGTAAATTTCAAGAAATGGATTTCCGAGATATTGACGATCTAGGCTTGTGGGGTATCATTTTCGACTGAATTTTGAACGGTGAGTCCAATGAGACGGGTACCGGAACGATTGGAGCCTACCTGAAGAGGTTATGGGTCAAAATGGGTATATCTATCTACCAATTTTAAGAGTATAATTTCGAGATTTTTGGGTACTTAAGCGTGTAGATTATCATTTTCCAGTAAATTATGGACGCTGAATCGATTGGAATGAGTCTCCTTGCTGCTGGTCCGAGGAAATCCCCTGTAAACCCCCCCTTTTTTTTTAACATGGACTCATGTTTTAGCCATGACCTAACTACCAAAAACCGTTCGCCGAGAGGGTGACGCGGGAAGGGAACGCCGGAAGGGTGACGCGGGAGTGTCACACGGGGTTTTATAAGACAAGAAGAAAATACCGTACCTACTTCCTTGTAAGGTAGTAGTGAGTCATCAGAAAATACCGTACCTACTTCCTTGTAAGGTAGTAGTAAGTCATCAGTCACCTCGTATAGACATTCCGATTGCAGACGACTAAAACATGGGTCCATGTTTATCGGATTTTAGCCGTAGGCTCTAAGCGGAAAGAGGCCCAGAGGGCCGAGTTTTTTTTTTTTTTTTTTTTTTTTTTTTTTTTTTTTTTTTTTTTTTTTTTTTTTTTTTTTTTTTTTTTTTTTTTGCAGCCGCAAACGATTTTCTTTGTGTGATGAAAAGAAGACGAAGAGGAATGTCAGTTTCAGAACCCTAGTTATGATTTAGATGATGACAGTGACGCAGACCCAAATTATCAGCCCAATTCTGATAAAAGTTGTGATGAGGAGGATGGCCATGAAATTCAAAATCTCAGGATTCTCTCTCATTCAAATTCTTCTTAGGATAGTCTTCTTTTCAGTCACATGAACCCTCTAGATTTTCCTCCGCTCAAGAAAGGAAAAAGAAGTACGTAAATGGTCCCAAACCAGCTAAAGCGAAGGGATAAAACCGAAACAAGGGAAAACCAAAAGAACTTTGTCCTCTGGCCTGGACAAGACTGAACAATATTTTAAAATTCCTTGTTGAATGCCGACCAAAGTGACCAGAGAAATGTCAGAATAGGTTTGTTGTTTGGTGTATTAATGACTTGTGGAATTTGGGGACGAAACTGAATTTTCTTCAGAATGCTGACTGCCGTGGGCATAGTTTTGTGAAAAAATGTTGCATCATTATAGCGCTTGCCCATTGCTTCCAGAAATTCACCCCTTTTCTTTATATTAATTACCAATTTTTTCCAGCCTTATCTGATGTGTGAAACAATGTGAATGAAAACCGTGCATTGCTGGCATTAAAGGGGGCGAAAAGCACGTTGGCAATGCAGGCAATCTTGTTCTCTTAAAACGTTGCAAATTCGTTCACAGGGGTTGGTTATTCCTTGGACCAGAGGATCGAAGACAATTCCAATCGATTCAGCGTCCAAAATTTAGTGAAAAATTATACCCAACACGCCTAGGTACCCAAAAATCTAGAAAAAACACTTAAATAAGGTAGTTAGAAACCCATATTGACCCATAACCTCTTCCGGTGGGCGCCAATCGTGGATTCAGCGTCCAAAAATGATACCCAACACGCCTACATCGTCAAAAATCTCGAAAATACATTCGAAATACACATTTTCACCCCCATCTCCCCGAAATATGATTCGATCGAGCTGAAAAGCCTAAAGCTTTCAACTAAAGCCAGAAACGGATTCCTGGCCAAATTTCAGATTTTTAGACAATTTTCTCTACTACCGAAATCGGCGAGGATGGCGGGCGTGCATTTGCTTATTTTGTCTAGATACCTTGAAACTCCGAAACTCCAACTTCGGACCGAATTGGAGAGATTGAGTTTTGGCATGAGAACATATTAAGTTGATTATTCAAGGAATAACCAATCGAAACGGCGTGGACGTCGGACAGCGGACGGACATTCGTCAGTTCGAGAATTTTCGGCAACTCGCTACCTGGGCTATCATTTTCCACAAAATGTTGAACTTAATTGGAATTAATCCGGGGCATTCCACATTCATTTATTTCCCCATAATCATGCACCATTGTGGAATAATTTGCAGTTTATTGAAATATTCTTATAGTTTTGGTTTAAATGGGACGGTATGGATGAAACTGAAAACCAGGTGCTATTCAATATCTATCGTCTTGGTGTGGAAATCTCGTCGCGTGCCAAGTCACAATACAAAGGGTCGTCTTTACAGGCTTAAGCCGGAAACGAAGAGGATTAAAGACGACTTTGACGCTTTTGTCGTCTTCTATTCCAATGGCTTCCGTTATCGTTTCATCGTCTGTATTTCTCAACTAGAGTATCAATAAAACCATCTTCAGCGCTTATTTGAACGAAGATTCGATTCCGAGGAAGTTGACGCCGCACGTCATTCGCATCTGACACGTGTGGGACGACGGGATAGGAAACCTGACGCTTGTATTCGCCCTTCCGCAGCAACATCAGCCAAATAGGATGAGATTTTCGTTGGGAAATCCCTTTCGGGTCCTCATCTCGTCTTGGTGGATTCGGAAGCTTCGAAAGCGAGTAACTAGAGCCTCTTGTAAAACACTCGCCCGTTCGAACAAGAATCAGAGGCTTCTACGGGAATAATGGTCCAAGCTCCCTCTCCAACTCAAATCTCTTTTCATAAGGGATCAGCAAAACGCTCACTGAAGAGGCCGACGTTCATTTCCCTCGTCAAATTAATTTGTTACTCGATATGAGAACGCGAGCGATGACCTCACGCCGTCTCTTTTCAACTTGAAAATCCTTTTCTAATCGGACGCGCAAAAAGTCTGAATGGGCTCCACCTACGGGGATAGTAGGTATACAAGCTAATCAGAGAGAACGAAAATATTAAATTTCCTTTCGAGATCAATGACCTCGTTATCTTTCCGCACGAGGGAATTTTCGAGGGCACGCGGCTCGTTTCTACCTTGTCAATAATCTCTTTTCATCCCTGTCGAATCGAAAGCACCCACCCCCCAGAGCAAACGTTACATAATATTTATCAAATAAAAGCAATTACGTTCGCAGGTGAACTCCACCAAGACGCATTATTTTTTCGAGAATCCATTTGAAAGCAAAATTATGATTCAGAATGAAAATCATCAAGATTGTGTTTCAAACTAGTTTATTCTTGCAAGTGAATAAGAAATTCGGGCAGTGTAGAATGATTTACTATCCGTATTTCCTTGATTTCAGCTACTCGTGGGTGACACTACGTTTCTCCTCACAAAATAGTCTCTTCTGATTCTAACAGAATTGTTTTTCTGTTTTAAATTCCTTCAAAATTAGTATAATTGCAATTAGCGATAATGAGTTAAAATATAAGCAAAGTGAAAAACGAAATTTCTGTCGCCTGCAGTACGTCACCTTTGGCCTACAAGCCACAACATAGGCTAACAATGAACCTAAGATTGCTGAATAAAGAAGAAGAAAAAGAAGAAGAAAGAAGAAGAAGAAGAAGAATGTAGGTGAAGGATTTTCTGTGCATTCCATGCATACCAGCCACCAATGGTTGTTCCTTTTGGGTTACACATAGTGGTATTGTCAAATATATGTCCGCCACGAATATACACCAATTGTTGATAGTGTATGTAGAGTCTACCTAAGCAGAATATAATATAAGGGGAGGCAATAACCAAAAATGTCTTTCACCTTTAGGGAACATCATGTTACTCGAAAGCCACATCATGGCAGCTGTTGTCCAAACCTAAGAATGAAGAGCAGGAAGAAGAAGAAGAAGAAGAAGAAGAAGAAGAAGATGATGATGATGAAGAAGAAGAAGAAGAATATCCAAAAATATGTTGTCTGTACATTTCATGCATGCCCTTCACCATCCACACTTAAACAGATATTTGTCACATTTGGGTGACACATGCAGGTAGTGTCAAACATATCATATTTTCACCGATTCTTGAATAAGTATGGTTCGAATGTGGCCGGCCACCTGTTCTGTCACACTTTGCCAATATAGTGACAGTCACTTCAACAATGACCAGCACTTGCAAATTTCTATCACCCAATCATAACTCTCACATTTTTCAAACTGCCAACATTCCTCGACAAAAGGTTATGACAATATGGCAGCATGGAAGAATTTTCCAAATCCAGACAAAATAACAGTACTTTGGGTTGAAATGACTTCTGTTTTTTGCTGCAGAGTGGTCGGTATCAAAATCGCAAGGAAAATATGCACCTTGGAGAACCCCTTTTCCGCATATGAAGTGTTTGCTAAAGCTGTGAAAACCTTCAAATTTAAGGGATAAAATCCTGGGGAAATATGTGTCAAGTGCTGTCAGCAGGGAACTGTTGTAGCCTAGAACCTAGAACCAGGACCAGTAGAATTGTCGACGACTTGTGACTTCCCTTATTTTTGGCATCTCCAAAGATCCATACTACAACACTTGGTCAGTAACTGAAAGAATATTGTATAACTCAGCGTGTGGAGTATTATCTTCTGCATCATTACTAAATTTTGGACGCTGAATCCAATGAGACAGGTCCTGGAATCGGTGCCCACCGCCATTTCTTTCACCTTTAGCATACAATCATGTTACTCACAAGCCACATCATAGAAGATATTTCTGGTACCTAGGCGTGTGGGGTATCATTTTGCACTAAATTTTGGACCCTGAATCGATTGGAATGGGTCCGGGACCCGCCACATCCACTCATTCCCCCATTTTCTCCATGTTGAAGAGTCTTCATGCGCCTGGTCCGAGGAATAACCAACCAATTTTAATATTGTTGGTTTTGTTTACCAACTCACTCGATTGAGCAGGATGGATGGCTTCTAACGGGAAGGAAATGATGGGATTTTCGTCGTCAGGGAAGGTATTGATGAAACCCCTTGTTTGTTGATGAGCGATCAGGTTAACCTGATGAAATCACCTAATCGGTTCAAAAAACGTCGTTTCTTTCGCGAATTTCACTCAAATTACATCACTGGACCGAGGTGAGACAAGATTCATTTCGTCGTGTGATTCACAGACGAATGACCCGCGCTCAAAAAGAATCTGCGAGATAAACTCCAATCGAACGATTAGCGAACGTGCAGCTTCTCCCTCCGATACCGACCAACCGGTAGTTCAAGGTCTCCTGTTCTTCACAGTCGTCTCGGACCGGGAAATACCCGCGTTCGAGTTCGCCAAATCAGATCCCGTCTCTGGAGAGATTCGTCCTGTGATTCCCAGTGGCCGACGTGTGCGGGAGCGAGGGATCGGATAAAAAGCCCTGACAGAGGAACTGGGATCACAGTTGAGCTGAACAGATCCTCAGTGCACATAACCACAAACAACCAACGCTTTACAAGTGAGTATTCTCCATAATTCAATCAATTTTGATTCTAAGAGCATAAAGCTCATAAATATACTAATTCGAGTCATTTAAAATCATACCAATTTAGTTCCAAATTAATTTTTTAAATCTCAAATTCACCTGGATTTAATAGCTACATTTGTTCATACTGAGTCGATTCCAAATACATGTGCCCCATCGTGGTCCGGGCAAAAAAATGCCTTTAAAATGCCCAAAAATGTTTGAAATTTGAGAAAATTTGCTCATGGATTCGGTGAAACTCACTAAAAAATACCAAGTCTGGCTAAAAACTAAAGTATAAATTATCAAAATTGAAAGAAGTGTATCAAGTTTAGTTGAATTTGGAAAAAATTCTATATAATATTGTGAATGTTCTACCCATTTACCTATAATCTACGTAATAATGTAACGGAAAGTAGAATTTTCATGCAATTTAATGGGTAACAACAAAAATTATTTTACGTAATAAAACTGATTATGTTGTCATGTGTCACTGTTTATCTATTCGTTTAATATCTACATGACTGGGGACCACGGTCCTTCACAATGCCCTCAGGTGGAGGACATCTGGGCCCTTGTGAAGGAGGAATTAGCTTCAATAATCTACAACTCGCCAATAAAGTGTTGTTTTCTCGTTTTAGAGCCCAAAATGAAAAACTTCGTGTTCATCCTCGCCGCCTTTGTTGTCATCGCCGCCGCCGTTGCCGCCCCGAATGACGACAACAGGCCGCGTTTCACGGCGGAGGCCAGCAGGACGAAGACCGACTACGGACGGACGGATTCGTTCCGCATACAACAGGACGCATGGAAGAGCAAAGATGGACGGTTCAGCGCCGGTGGATTCGTCCAACACGACAGGACCAAATTCAACGGCGGCGGAAGTCACAGGGACACACAAGGCGGTGCGTTCTTCCAGGGCAGATTTTGAGCCCTCAATATCATCGCCAGATGACTGTACAAGACTGAAGAACCGACTTCCTCAATTCTCCATTGAACATCCTATTCCAACCGAGATGTCTTCCTGAGATTGGGTAGCAGATCTACGCCGTCCATTTCTGGAACATATGGATAGCCTCTTCGTTCACATCGCGCTATTTTACTCAGTATTACCGAATATCATCATACCTACTGAGAATACAAACCAAAATTTACTGTGTAAGAACATACAAATTAAATTAAAAAAAATAATAATAAATAAAAACAATTAATTTCTCACGAAAAAATGTTTTTATTCAAACTAGACAAATTTCTGATGTTTTGCCTGTGACCCGGAATTTCTCATTTTTGTCGTCTATTTATATGAAAATGAACAATCTTCCAAATCGGATCAACTTTCATGCTATTGACTATATCATAATATGATTGTGTCTTTGCTACAAATACCTCCATATCTGCTCGCACAGTGGCTGAGCGTAACTCCATGGATAACAGCTCGCGGTTCGAAAGTCAGTTCGAGGGTTGCATTCCCGGCATTTCAACCCCCGGAAGTTTGGGCTTCGGAAGTGAAAAGGTTACTTTTGCTGCTTGGGAGGCTCAAAAGCGATGATTTCATCATGAAAACGATCTTAGGAAGTTCACGGTCACTAAAATTACCTCACATCAATGTTTTGCTGTTTGATCCAACTAATTCCCTTAGCAACAGGACAACGCTCGCACTCTCTAGCTGAACCAAATTCCAGAACATGGTCACAATTATGTGAACGGCCTTGATATGTGGGAAGATAATCACGGAAGATGAACATCGTCAATAATGAAAGGCACCTACAAATCGGTGAGGGGGCCCTCTGGCATGAAATCACAGGTTGATTATCTAGGTTATCTGGTTCATTTAAGGGGTGAAAAACCAAAAACTTGAATCCATATCTTGCCTTTGTTGGCCACGATTGAGCTGAAAATGATCCTCTCTCGACTGGGGCTCAAGTGGAGTCTACCTGTACGCGCACTTCCTTTTCATTTTTCGCCCGAACGTCAGAACGTGATTTTGATTCCAATATACACACATTGGAAAGTAAATAAAGATAGATAAGTTCAGGGAGAATTTGTTCTTTAATTAATCGATTTTTGAATCAATGTGTGTACGAACAAAAGATAAAGTAATTATAACATGAATCGTGAACCAAAACACTGTAAATTCTTCCATAATGATTGAATATTCCTTGCACCAAGATTATGGGGAAAACAGAATACATTCCGCAGACTTTTTATGGCCCACATATAGGGACAGTCCGCAATCCAGGGACAAAGTTGATTTCCCTATATTGAAACATGGTCGTACCATTCCGTTTCAACAATGATGACGCCCCTCCCATTAAAAACTCACGCTAAGTCGGTTGATAGGTAATTAGGTATTAGGTACTTATAGTTGGTGGGTACCAAGTTTTTTCATTTTTGTTGGAAACTTCCAAAAATTCAGTGTAATGGAGGGCATGGTGGAATTATGAGACTTATTACGATGCATCGAAACTTTCTCATTCCCATTCATTCTCACGAATGTTTGTTGTTTCCACTCGCCAAAAACAGGTTTTGGATGTCTCCAAGGTACATTTCAGTTGTCTACCAGCTGCCAGGATGTACAAAAAGGCTCAAAAACGCCTAATTGTTCAAGATTTCCATAGTAGGTAGGTTGGTACTTCATTTTGAAATGGCAAAAACAGTGAGTTTAGAGTGTCCCGAACTCATTTCAACCGATCCAGCGACCAAATTTTAGTGAAAAATGATACCCCACACGCCTAGATCGACAAAAATATTGAATATTTATTGTTCAAGAGATAAATCTTGACCCCTTTGCTCTCCCAATTTGGTCTGATTGGGCTGAAAAGTTCCAAGGACTAACTATTGCCGAAAGGAGGTCCCTGAGCAAAATTTCACATTTTCAGAATTATTTTCTACAACCAAAGTGGACGCACATTATTATTTTTTCTTTCAATTTGTTTTTTCAATTTTTGTCTAGAGGTATAAACAGGCTCAAAAACGCTTTTTTCTTCAAGATTTACTGAGTATATAGGTTGGTATCTCATTTCAAAATGGCAAAAACAGTGAGTTTGGAGTGTCCCGAACTCATTTCAATCGATTCAGCGTCCAAAATTCGGTGGAAAATGATACATCACACGCCTGGGTACCTAAAAATCATGAAAAACTACATTCGAAATTGGTAGGTAGGCATCCATTCTGACCCGTATCCCCCTCTAGTGGGCACCAGAACCCAAATCAATGCATTCAGCATCGAAAATATTGTGGAAAATGATACCCCACAAGCCTAGTTCCCGAGAATTCCCAAAATGCGATTTCAAAACACATTTCCTCTGATGCCCTCCCCAAATTTGGTCTGATTCGGCTGAAAAATGTTGACGGTCAAAAAAAGGACCTGACCAATTTCATTGATCCGATTTTGAAATTCGTTTGTCCTTACCCGATTAGACGGATACGAAATGAGGAATTGTGGGTGCGAAACATCAAAAATTTGTCCAAAATGTTTAAAATGGAAGATTAATTATTTAATTATTTTGTGTCTGACATGTATGTCTGTAAATTTAGGTTTGTATTCTCAGTAGGTATGTTGATATTCGGTAATACTGAGTAAGATAGCGCGATGTGAACGAGGAGGCTATCCATATGTTCCAGAGATGGACGGCGTAGGTCTGCTACCCAATCTCTGCAAGACATCTCTGTTGGAATAGGATGTTCAATGGAGAATTGAGGAAGTCGGTTCTTCAGTCTTGTACAGTCATCTGGCGATGATATTGAGGGCTCAGAATCTGCCCTGGAAGAACGCACCGCCTTGTGTGTCCCTGTGACTTCCACCGCCGAATTTGGTCCTGTCGTGTTGGACGTATCCACCGGCGCTGAACCGTCCATCTTGGCTCCTCCAAGCGTCCTGTTGTATGCGGAAGGAGTCCGTGCGTACGCCGTTGCCCTGCGTCCTGCTTGCTTCCGCCGTGAAACGCGGTCTGTTGTCGTCATTCGGAGCGGCTACGGCGGCGGCGATGACAACGAAGGCGGCGAGGATGAACACGAAGTTTTTCATTTTGGGCTCTAAAAAGAGAAAACAACAATTTATTGGCGAGTTGTAGGTTAGTGAAGCTAATTCCTCCTTCACAAGGGCCCGGATGTCCTCCACCTGAGGGCATTGTGAAGGACCGTGGTCCCCAGTCATGTAGACATTAAACGAATAGATAAACTTCAGTGATATATCACAACATAATCAGTTTTATTACAGAAAATAATTTGTTTTGTTACTAATAAAATTGCATGAAAATTCCACTTTTCGTTACATTATTATGTAGATTATAGGTAAATGGTCACAATAGTATATGTCATTTTTCCAAATGCAACTAAACTTGATAAATTTTTTTCCAATTTGAATCATTAATACCTCCAGTTTTTAGCCAGACTTGGTATTTTGAAGAGAGTTTCACCAAATCCATGAGCAAATTTTCTCAAATTTCAAACATTTTTGGGCAATTTTCAAGGCATTTTTTTGCCCGGACCACGATGGGGCACATGTATTTGGAATCGACTCAGTATGAACAAACGGTAGCTATTAAATCCGGGTGAATTTGAAATTTAAAAAAAAATTAATTTGGAACTAAATTTGTATGATTTTGAATTACACCTATTAGTTGATTTATGAATTTTATGTTTTTAGAATCATAATTGATTGAATTTAGCAGAATACTCACTTGTAAGTCGTTGGTTGTTTGTAGTTATGTGCACTGAGGATCTGTTCAGCTCAACTGTGATCCCAGTTCCTCTGTCAGGGCTTTTTATCCGATCCCTCGCTCCCGTACACGTCGGCCACTGGGAATCACAGGACGAATCTCTCCAGAGACGGGATCTGATTTGGCGAACTCGAACGCGGGTATTTCCCAGTCCGAGAGGACTGTGAAGAACAGAAGACCTTGAACTAGCGGTTTTTTATAATTTTGTGGTCGTTTAATTTATTTCTTGCTTTTCTGCGCATGAAAGAGTTTATTATCATAATAAAAATAAGACGGAAGTAAAATAACGTTAAGGACAATCCCTCGAAAAGTATTTAATTAGGCAGGTGCCTAATTTGCTTTTCGCAGTGCTATAGTACGAATGATTAGGAGGGTACCCAAATATTTTTCATCAGCTTTTACCTCGAAAGGGGAGATAGGACCCGAGGAGAGCCTCGTAATTCCAGCTTGCGCGTTGATGAGATTACGAGCTTAGTGAGGCAATTTTAAGAGATTTTCTGTGTCCAGGAGAATATTACATAATGCGAGAGGGTGCCCGTTAAAATTTTAATGAACTTGAAGGGGGTCAAGTTGAATAATCGGCCTCCATACCCAATACGCTAGGTTTTACGACGCGATTGGACGGATTTCAATGGCCCATTAACTCGTATATAGGAAGGGTGCCGAAAGAGGTGACTCACAAAAGCAGAGGAGAAATTAACTCAACGTAGGTCGTCTCCGGGCTTGGGTCCTCGAGCCCTTTATTCCAGAAGCGATCCGAACATCAGTGTTTATCTGAAGGGTTGTTTTTTTTATTTACTCTTCCTCCAAAACATAGGGTAAGTCCACGACCCTCTTTTCTGATTGGGCGATGCATCAAACGGGACCGCGCTGTGCATCCCAACGAGACTTGCGAGGCCTCCAGGGATTCGCTTCTCATCCTGATCTCTGTAGGGGACCAGCCGCTCGAAGAATGAATGAAGACTATTGTTTGGATACGTTAACCCTTACCAAATGACACTCGGTGTCTGAATCATCGATTGTCTGCCGTTCATAGGCAACCGCAATGTTTCTAGCAGCAACGAACAGCCGAGTTTCTTCAAGTGCTGTCTCAGCTAACAATCAGTGGCGACCATCTCTCAGAAACATTCTTTATCCAGCTGCTGCTAAATACCTACTGCTCTGCTGATGACCATCCACCAACGAATCTACAGTAGCAACGATGCTCTCTGCGTCCAGCAATCTTGCCAGTCATTCTTCAGGAAAGGTACAACTAAAGAGTAAACAGTTTTTTCCTTGTTGGTTGTTCCTTAAATAATCAACCTAATGTTTTCATGCAAAAAGGCAACCTCCCGGATTTGCCCCAATTTTTTTTTTTTTTTCAGGGCGTTTCATGGTGTCTAAATTAAAAAACGCTGCAAATTCATTGACAGGGGTTGGTTATTCCTCGGACCAGGAGCATGGAGACCTACCAAAATTTAATCCAAATCTATACAGATTAAAAAAAAACTCAGGGTTTATACTTCATGTGCCTAGGATTGTTATCCTTTCAAATCCATTATCAAAATACTGAGTTTTCACATATTACAATCGTTCCGGGACTGTTGTCAATCGATTCATCGTCTAAAATGTATCGAAAAATACATCCAACACGCATAGATCCATAGAAATGTAGGTATGTAACTACTTATTTTACCTGTGAAGATGGTTGTTGTTCGTTTTAAGCTACGTATAATGTAATTAAATACTGAAAATGTGACTTTGTTCAGTCGACTAAATCTATCATTCCATATTATTTGTGTTGTTGGAGTCCCATACTTCCTCTAAAAGATAGGCCTGTGTCAAACGCCTGCGCCAGTCTAGCAAGTATTACGTGTGGAATCGATGCGAGGGTTGGAAGACTCCGACACGAACTGTTTGTATAGGATAAGGTTGGTTATAGGTATGACCCAGAACGGGCTCTACGTCGCGATGCATAGATAAAGCACGATTATCCCGAAGAAACTTCGAGGCCATTGGGGTGCAAACAAGGTGTTTTACTGGCCATAAGGTGCAGACTTCGCGACGTCCTTTCCGTGCGGAGATTATCCCGAGTTTTCAAATTGGAACGGCCACATGTTTTTGGATTTCTCACGGCATCTAGTATGGGAACCTCGTCCGCGGCCTAGCACGTAGGGACGATATAGGAATGAGCTTTTAATTATTTGTTGAATACCTATCTACGTGGAGAAGGTAGTCAGTACAACAGAAAACGTATCAACAAGTAAAATTTTTGACTTGATTTTGATGTTGGCAAGTTGAGAGTTGAGTCAGTTACTCGCGACTGGTAGAAATAATAAAATGGGAGACATTTCACTATTCTCCGTCTGGCGAAGGTAAAGATGATAGGAACCGTTCTGAGAGATCAGAGAAACTTTAGAGAAAGTGTGCAGGAATTGCGGAGGTAGTGTCTTACCCCGTCTGAAGGAGGTAAGGGCAGATCGGTGCCGTTTGAAGCTATCGATGAAACTTCAGAGAAACGTACAGGAATAGCGGACACAGTGTTTTTCCCTATCTGACGGAGGTGAGGGCTGATAGGAACCGTTCAAGAGAAATCAGTGAAACTTTAGAGAATGCGTCTTTACCCATCTGAAGGAGGTGTGCCATAATGGCGGAAATAGTATCTTCCCCTATCTGACGGAGGTAAGGGCTGCTCGAAGCCGTCCTAGGAGGAGTTTGGACAAAATGGTTTGTTCCAATCGATTTAGCCGACCAAATTTGGTGGAACTTGATACCACATACGCCTACATCCAATACCCTTAAAATTTTCACACAAAAAAAATCTCTTAAATACTGGTTTGTTGGACAGCAATGTTCCAAGGACCAAGAGGTCCCTGACCGAAATTTCAAATTTTTAGAAAAATGTTTTCTACTAAAAATGGCGTGAATGTCGTATCATTTTACAGTAAGTATTACACTTATTAGTCGTTAAAGTGACTTAGCCCTACAAAAAATGCATTAACATGTTAAATATTTGCCATGATCTCGATGTTGGCTTTGACTTCTTCACGGCTGTTAGAAAAATAATAAAATTTGAATTTCGTTAAACAACTGGTTGAAATTTAATTACCAATAAATCAATTCACCCCGTGTTATTGTCAAAGTGTCACATCCGTTCGTGGAAAGTACGAAATACGGAAGAAGCGGCAAATTCCTCCAAAATTATTGGTTATTCCTTGAAATAGGAGTATGAAGAAAATGGGGGAAAACAGTGAGCGTGAGGTATCCCAAACTGATCCAATCTGTTCAAAATTCTGTGGAAAATGATACCCCACACGCCTAGGTGCACGAAATTCTCCGAAAACAGTAAGCGTGAAGTATCCCGAATTGATCCAATCGATTCAAAATTCTGTGGAAAATGATACCCTACACGCCTAGGTGCCCGAAAATCTCAAAAAATATGTTGGTAGGTACTTATTTTGACCAATACCCGGGTGCCAACCGGTCCGGGACCAAATCCATGATGGGTAGGGGTTGAAAATGTCTTTATGAAGACTGGATTTTCGAGATTTTTGTGAATCTAGGCGTGTGGGGATCATTTCCCGCTACATTTTTGATGCTGAATTGATTAGAATGAGTCCGGGACACTCCACACTCACGGTATTTCCCCATTTTCATGTTTTCGCAGCTGTTCTATAACCGTTTTTATAGTTTCAGACAGCTGGTAGATACCAAAAACTGCAAAAATAGCGTAAATAGTGGTCAAAATCCAACAGAAATATGAAATAAAGAATGGAGTGCATCATGAATGTACCTGAGAGACGTACAAAACGTATTTTTGGCGAATGGTAACTTGGAATTAGAACACACTGGTTTTGCATGTATCGTATTTCCCGAGGACTCAATCAAATTCCCTCTGATTCCACCAAACACTCAATTTCATAGCTAACAGATGTTCCAACATAGGAAATTAACTATTGACGGGTGCCTCGCGGTTTGTCTCTTTATTTGATTAAGAAGTTCGCTCAGGGCCATACAATGTCTGCGAGCGGCCGCAAAAGATGTTTTCACGTATGGTCGAGCACGTGGCTCGATCTGGGAACAAAGATCCGTTGTGCAGCGACTGCAGCAATTACTTCCGATCCTACAAACTTGAACGGAACATCAACGAGAAAGAATCGATATTTCGGCCTCCGGGGAAACGAAGCGAGGCGGCTGGCTTCCTCTATTGTTCGGGAATTTCTTGTGTGAACAACTGCTAATGTTTCGGATGCCGCAGTCAGATGGGAAAAGAATCCCTTATTATTACGAGCCTCCGCCATTCGTTAGGGCGCATCAATTATTCAAAATATGATACAACATTATATCCTAGCTTGTGAGTACTACTGTGATAGATTTCAATTTTCATTTCCAAAGGGAGCGCCATGACTAACACGATAATTTTTCTGAAACCTTCTACGATGTTTCTCAACTGAGAATACTTCAATTTCCACTTAGGCGAAACAAAACCACCGCTTTGTATTGAAAGTAAATCAAACTTGATCAAATGACTACAAAACGGACGTTGTACGCCAATTTCAAACAGGACAAACAGACGTATGAGATAAAGAAGAATCCTTACCCGAAACATGACTTGCAAGCAGCAGATTTAATATACTAATGGTCGCTCTAGTAGGTTTTTAACCTAAATAAACATGGCAGAGTCTGTTTTCATGCAATTGAAATGTAAGGTACCTTCATGTAGCCAGTGAACACGCTAAAACCACTCAACTAATTCAATAAAGAGAGAGAGAATAAAGTATCTTTTGGTTCAAAGCAGGTTTTTCCTCAGATTTTACTTCATCTTTCTTCAGTAAACCCTATCCATGGTTGTTAATTTTGTTAAATGGCTTTTCTAATTAATATCGACTTTAGCCATTTTACTCTGGGCTACTGGAACTACTTCTTTTTCGCAAAATTAAAAATATTGCAGACTGATTCACAATGGTTTATCATTCAACCTGTTTTTCTGACTACCTAATAGGTATGAGGGGGAGGGGGACGACAATGAATTTTTGATAATTTTTTATTGTTTGGCCCCAGGCCTCCCTATAAGATCGAAATATGCCAAGGAACAGCCAGTTCAAATTACCCGCCGTTTGGGTCGGCCGGAGTAGGACCATTTTGCTCGCGCTAGATGACCCGACATCAGCGCTCGCTCGTTCTGTGAACTAAGGGGGTAACCCGCCATCAAGGAAACCTCTCTAATTCGCTTCTGTTCTCTTACCACGTGTTCGTATCGCTGTGCTCAAAAGTTCTGTATCTGTTTGCATCCGTTCAATCAGTCATTAAAAGTTCAATTGACTGTTAAAAGTTCTTCAGTTCCAACCCACTGTCCCACATTGATTAAAAATAGGTATTAATAGCCAATTAAGGGAAAAATTATTGCACAATAAACTGACTGGACCATTAAAAAAGCAGCTAATGATGTACTACTTCCTACATAACTGTTAAATACAAAAAAAATGTAACCTATGTACTACATAACTATAGCTATAGCTAAATTAAATTTATTTGCCTGGCACTCCGTGCTAGCGTACCGCCAGAACCCTGCTCATCCCCCACCACGAGCCCTTGCTCATATATGGGGGATTAATTTCGTAGGATATATGATCGTGGCGGATAATGCCGGTTGTGTCAAACACAAATGTGTGCATCCGCTGTATTTTGTCATGTTTTTCATGTGCTTAAATTGAAATAAATTAATTTTTTTAAAAAAATTGTCCAATATTGACCCATAGGTTTTCTGATTATGTAGTAGTTGGGCCATTGTTGATGGAGCTAACGTGGGAGCTACAAGAAACTTGAAAGTCTACAGGAATTGCTAAGACTATGACTTCTTATCAGGAGGATGTAAGGGCAGATCAGATAAGTCCAAATAGATCTATGAAACATCGGAGAATGTGTGCAGGAATAGCGGAGACGGTGTCTTTACCCGTCTGAAGGAGGTGTGCAAGAATTGCGGAGACAGTGACTTTCCCCGTCTGAAGGAGGTGTGCAAGAATTGCGGAGACAGTGTCCTTCCCCGTCTGGCGGAGGTAAGGGCTAACAGGAGCCGTTTTGAGTGACCAGTGAAACTTCAGGGAAAGTGTGCAGGAATAGCGGAGACGGTGTCTTTATCCGTCAGACGGAGGTAAGGGCTAGGAAACTTCGTAGAATGTGTGCAGGAATAGCGGAGACGGTGTCTTTACCCGTCTGAAGGAGGTGTGCAAGAATTGCGGAGACAGTGACTTTCCCCGTCTGAAGGAGGTGTGCAAGAATTGCGGAGACAGTGACTTTCCCCGTCTGAAGGAGCTGATGGACTGATCGGTGCTGTCCTGGGAGGATGAGTATGTGCAAAATGGTGAATACCTAAGACTTATTCAAATCGATTCAGCGGACCAAATTTGGTGGAAAATGATACCACACACGCCTACATCCCCAATACCCTTAACAGTTCCAAAACACATTAATTCCATTTACACTCTCCCCAACTTTGGGTTTATCAAACTGAAAAGTTTCGAGGACAAATTCTTGCAGGGAAGAGGTCACAGACTCACAAAAAAACCCTGAATTTCAAATTTTGAGAATCCTTCATTTTCACCAAAAACGTCATGTATTGAATGGGTCCTGGGTTCCAACGCTACTCACCGGAAGATGGACATTCTTATCATTGAATGATAATAATGATATGCATTTCATCAAAACCAATAACCAGGTAGACACATTCATTTTAATCAGTAAACTCAATGTGGTCATTCAAATCGCCTGTCAGATTGACTCACGTCAGGGAACCTATGATTACTCGATTCTAGTCAACTCTGGATCATTCGAGGCTGGATTTCCTACAAGCTGATTATCTTGTATTTGGCGGCGATCAATCCCATCGAAATGGCAGTTTTTCCATCGCGGAAGGAAGCTTTGTCATGGTGAGAAGCGACCGTGCGCAACATGGGAACGCGTTTAAAACGACCGCCCACCACTAACTTGGTTACGCGCGTGTAAAAAGGGGATTGGAATAGGAAGGTTGCCGAGGGGGGAGGGGATGAAACATCGTTAAGACGGGAAGGGTGTTGAAGAAAACTGGATGTATTAAATAGTTGAGTCACACGGGGCGAACCCCAAGGGAGTAGCGAGTTTTAATATCGAACCCACTCATCCTGGCGTGACGAGCCGAATCCGACGAGAAGTGAGTGAGGAAAGGAGGGTATTTCGGCAACAGTTATCCATACGCAGCGGGGGAACTTGGAGACAAGGGTTAGATCTGATATCCCACGACACGATTATGGGAGAGTCGAATGGAATTCATTATGGAGCTAATCGGAAGCTCTGAATAGACGACTGACAGCTCAGAAATCGACGATTGACTCAGGTTGATTGCCACAGTTCCCCTTCTATCCGTCAAAGTCGCATGAAATTGGATTTGAAGACGTTTCCATTGATCAAAAACTTTCTGCCGCATCATTGGTAGCTGAATCAATGCGTGTGTGTTGGCGGGGAGGGGGGTGTTTAAGGACTCGCAGCAGCTCGAATTTCTGTGCCGATACATCGCCAGTCACTCATTGATGAGTCAAACGTGGATCGACTGATGTACTCAATCGACTGTTGTATCATTAGCCCCCCGATGGATACAAAATACTCGGCACTGTAAATTCAGTGAAGCAGCCGTCACAATGCTACGTGCATCAGCAGCCAGATCTTTGGAAGCTCTTATCAGATACATTCGAGTTTTACTAACCAGCGGATTTTGGAAGTACATACAATCTGACTAAACCAGAATGGTATAAATTATTCCACAATAACTTGGTGAAGACCTCTATTTGTGGCAGTGGATCCAAAACCCATTTCGATCGATTCAGCGTCCAAAATCCAGTGGAATTGAGCGCCGTTTTGAATATTAAATTTATTTCTTTGCGTCAGAAAAAACAGTGGGTGTTCAGGACATCATCCAATCGGTTCATCGGTCAACGTTTTGTGGAAAATGATACGCTACATGCTTAGATCCCATGAAATTCCGAAAACAAAAACCGAAATGTCTACCGTCCAGCCCGTTTTCAGTAGCGGACAATTTTTTGAAAATTTTGGGATATCATTTTCTACTAAATTTTGGGCGTCTGTGGGGTACAGGGTGAAATGCCCTTGCAAAGGGTCATTACTGATCAATTGAACCTAGGGTTGAAGGGAGCCATTCTGACCCCCCCTCCCCTCCTTCACCCTCACCCATGAAACTTAAAAGAGAGTAGTGTTCTGGAATTACGGGGACAGTGTCTTATCCCGTCGAACAGAGGAAACACCTGATTGGAGTCGTCCTGGGAGCTCCATGAAACTTGGATGAAAGTGTTCAGGAATTGCGGAGACAGTGCCTTTTCCCGTCTGAAGGAGAACAGGGCTGAACGGAGTCGTCTTAGGAGCTCTATAAAACATGAAAGAAAGAATACAGAAATTGCGGAGACTGTCATATCCCATCTGACGGAGATAAGGGCTGATCGGAGGCGTCTTGGAGCTCTATGAATCTTCAAAGAAAGTGTTCAGGAATCGCGGGGACAGTGTCTTATCCCGTCTGAAGGAGATAAGGGCTGATCGGAGCCTTCCTGGTTGCGAGATTATATATGAGGAAGACAGTGAGTGTCAGAGACTTATACTAATCGATTCAGCAAACCTAATTTAGTGAAAAGGGTAACTAGAGCCAGAATGAGCCCTAACTACAATTTCAAAATTAGAAAATTCGGTGATTGACTTCAGTACAAAACCGCATGGATCAAAAATACAATAGGTATTTATTTTTTAATTAGCCTCCTCGTAATTAAAGATGTAGTCAATTCAGGCGCTTGGTAAGTTCATCATGAATTTTTAAAATGCGACTTTGCGTAGAATGTTCAATCATTAATGTTTCGTAGACTTGATTCAATGACTTAAGCACTTCGGAGCACCAATAGCAAAGATAAAAGCAAAGTTTTTAATGTCCTCGCAGACAGGCATTTTAACCCTTAGAAAGGGGGTAATAAGTTAATTAGGGGGCTAAAGGATGAAGTTAGTTCCCCACCTATTTTCGCGACCATTTCACCTAAGGACGAGACGCTCTAACACGGGTCGGCTCTTAGGAAGGAAGGGTCATACGATCACACCCTTGGGCCCCTTCAGTCATTCGTCGGCCAAACTTCCCACCAGAACCTCTTAGTATCCTTTAGCGAAACCCCCTGTACACGACTTGGCGCAATATATTTGGAAACCTGGGAACAAATGGGTTATTTGCGAGGCACCGCGCGTATTTATAACGGTCTAATGACGATGTAAAGCTATAAATGGTTAGGAGAAAGCTGTTGAAAATGGGTGATCGTTTGGACACATTTGATGCTTTATAGGTACTACACGCTCTAGTTATGTCTACGATGACCGCGTTCCACAAAATGGCGGTATTTGGGTTCAATGAGGCGAGCAGGTGGGATGGGAAATGACCCAATTGAAGTATAATGCGAGCTGTGACAGCCTCTGACGTCAGACAAAGTATCCCAAGGGATTGCTAAAGACCCTGAAGCACAGTTTTTGTAGCATTTTCTCGGATCGCTCTGTTCGTGCTCAAATCCTCCTATGAACAGAAATCTTACGCCACATTGACGCCGGTTTTGACCTTTTTGGTTGCCAACTCATACAATAAATACGAATGACATTTAAAGTACTCAGCAACGTTTGCCTGTGGAAGGATTCTGCCGTTGGGATGGTCCAGCCTACGGTTGATGGATTTCACATGAACAAATAATGTCAACTCGTTTTTCTCGATCCGCTGTTCATCAGTCTAGTTTTGGAGACGTGTAACATATCCATAAAGTTTCGTATAGTCTCGTACGTCAATTCGCCAACAGCAAGAACAGCAAAATCGTCTGCGAACATTGCTAGCGTGTTGTACTCTCTTCCTTGGTAAGGATGGGTATCGATGAACAAAACGTTGATTCTTTCTTCTAAATACAATGATGTCAAAAAAAAAAAAATGTTTTGATACATTGATTGATTTATAGTAAGGAAAAAGTAACTCATTTTCATTGGAAATGTTCAAATTTTCTTTAAAAAAAAGAAAGTTTTCCTAAAAAAGGAGTTTTTTTTTCAGTTATAACATGATTTTCATTAGACTAATTAGAAGATCATACACAATTTTTTTTTTTTTAATCATTTTTTTTAACACGTCAACTTTATTGTATTATTATTTAAATATACACTCTAGTTTTGATCGATATGATAATGCAACACACTGCATTACACTGCATTACAGACAGTACACAATTATTATATTGTTGCAAGATTACACCTGCACCAGTCTCCTGGGCAACCAGCATTACAAGGTCATGAGGGCTAACTCTCGAACATTTGTGCATCATATCAAATTGGCCGATACCTTCCCGTTTGCTTGAGACAACATGTTGAATTTCCAGAACCAGGGAAGACTCGAGAAGGTTCTCGGCCAAGGGAGCGAGCATAAAAGGGAGGAACGCCACAAGGTGCAGCTCAGTTTCGAGTCCAAATATAGACGCCTAATGATATAAATTGTGCCCTGTTATAAATTAGTGCGACAATACTGTGTTACAACCATGTATTGTGCCTTGTGATTGCATAAGTGTGTGAATGAGGACAGTGTATTTGAGTGAACAATATTGTAATAAATTATTTACAATCGTTACAATATACTTATTCAGAGTTGATATGAACGATATAGAGTGAAAAAATGTCAATTTTTGCAGGCATTTTTGAAGGAGAGGGTAAATAGAAAGGACAGAAAACAGCAAGAGGAGAAAATAAGAATGGACAACGAAGGTTTGAGGTTGATTACAATAAGATTAATACATAAAGATAAAGCATTTCCTTATCCTTAGTACCTGCGACTCAATTTAAACTCATCAATATTCCTTGAATCCGTGTAATTACTCCTTTATTTCTAGGCAAGTATAATAAAAACGCTGCAAATTTTCACAGGGGTTGGTGATTCCTTGGACTAGGAGCATGGGGACTAACTCCAATTGATTCAGCGTCCAAAATTTAGTGGAAAATTATACCCCACACGCATAGGTACCAGAAATCTCAAAACCCACTTTCGGAATTGGTAGATAGATACTCATTTTGGACCCATAACCTTTTTCCGGTGGGTGCCGATTGTTCCGGAACCCGTATTATTGGATTAAGCGTCCAAAATTGAGTGGAAAATGATACTCGACACGCCTAGATCGCCGAAAGCTACTCTCCCCCCCCCCCCCTCCACACATTTCAGATTTTTAGAAAATTTTCCACCACCAAAACCGGCGAGGACGGCGGACGGACATTTGCAAATTTTGCATTAAAACGTAGGTTGATTCAAGGAATAACCAACCAAAACTGAATGATAGATCATCACAAACAAACATCACTCATCATCACTACTTTCTGGCACATCATCAATAAACGTGACGAGTAAAAGTGGGCAAAGTAAGCTCCCTTGTGGAACACCAGATTGCTTTTGAGGCTCTCGCCCATGGGGAAGGATGACTTGAATGAGGATGGGGGGGGGGGGAACTCTGCAAATTCTTACACAGGGGTTGGTTATTCTTTGGATCAAGGGCATGAGGAATCATTCCAATCGATTCAAGGTCCAAAATTAAGTGGAAAATTACACCTAATTACCAGAAATCCCGAAAACACATTCGAAATGGGTAGGTAGATATTGTAACGGATTTATATTCTTCGTAAATAATTCATTACAATTGTTCACTTGATACACTGTTCACATTCGCGCACTTACACAATGACACAATCACAATCGCGGTTGTCGCACTATTTATAACACCGCACGATTTATGACACAAAGCGTCTATACTCAGACTCTGAACTGAACTGAACTGCGCGGCGTTCCTGGGTCCGTTTTATACTTGCTGGCTGGCTGAGAACATTCTCGAACCTTCCCTGGTTCTGGGAACTCGACGTGTTGTCTCGAGTGAACAGGAAGGTTCCAGCCATTCGATACGTCGCACAATTCCTTGAAAAGACTCCCTTAGGTCATTGATCCTGCGACGCTGGCAGCCCATTTGACAGGCGCAGGTGCCAGCTCGCCACACTATGTACCCATTTTTACCCATAACCTCTTCTAGAGGGTTCCAACCGTTCCGGACTTAATTCATTGGATTCAACGTCCGAAATTAAGTGTATCCCCGCACGCCTAGATCGCCGAAAAACCGAAAATCCATATTTCGAAAAGCACATATTGGGCAGAATCGGAGAGATTGACATTTTGCGTGAAAACATAGGTTGATTATTCCAGGATATGAGGTGATATACCAACTAAAATGAGGTGCCCAACATTTCAGATTACTTCTTCCGTTTAACCACTTCTTCATCCAACTGGTGCTCTTCATAAAAGCCCAGGTGGGATTTTATAAGACCAATAGAATGCAATAATTGTACAATACGAGTGATTTGAACTAATCCAATCATAATTTTTCTTCAAAACCGTTCAATTGTGCAAGCCCCTTTAAACCGCTAATTCAAGGAATGTACCTTTTCATTAGGCAGTAGTATTGATCAGACAAAAGGCCCCCTCCACCTTAAAACAAACCCCACCCTTAAAACAAAATGCCTCTTAATTTTGTGGCTGAAAACGTTTTCCTTCTCATTGAATTTCTCTCCTGAAAATATCATATTATAATCGGATGAAAAAGGGATTTAAAACGAACGCTCGTTTAATTATTGAAGCATCCTCCATTCGGCTCGATGAGATGGACCGGGTTCTTCAACATTCATCTCAAAAGGAAACAAAAGAGAAAGATAAATGAGTGGCGATTACCTATATATAGGCTATATAACCTCCCCTCCGATCAAGCCTTTCCAGTTTCTCTTTTAGTCTTGCCATTCTTGCTGCTCCCAATCTAGTTTTTTCTCCTTTTTTTGGACGGACCTCTTCGATTATTACTAATGGAACTTTTCGAGAGATATCGAAAGGGTGGGAGAGGAGGTAATTTTTTTTTAAACGGCTTTCCTGCACTTCCCACAAAGGGGAGGTCTTTTCAGTGATCGGGCCATTTCTTGGTTTCCCATTTTTCTTCTTTTTAAGAGAATCTTTCCTGGGATCGGTTGTCCAGATTCTGTTCCAAGACACTTTTGTCATTATTTCAGGCAATTTGGCGATTCGGGTGCTCGTTGAGAATAGAAATTGATTCTTCAGAAGTGGAATTTCCCGGTTAACTACAAAAGAGGCAGGTACGATTTGGTGTTTCCTTTAGAACACGCATCACCCGTAAAGCTTAATCTACTCGAATAGAGTGGACGGTAGAGTAGAGTCCTCTACACTCTACCGCCCACTCTACCAAATACTCCACTCTACCGTGAACTCGATTTGGGTCGTTCAGACGCAGTTGAGTGCAAACCGCCGAGAGTTGCGTTGTGATTGTTCTTAAGTTCGTTCTGTCGATATTTTTTGGTCTTGGTCTGAAAGAAATTTGTTCCGATCGGGCTGAACAGTTTCAAGGGGCAACTAGAGCCGAGAACAGACCCCTGACCCAATTTTCAGATTTTTGGAAAATTTTCCATTACTATAAACTGCGCGGACGGCGGACGGACATTTAACTTTTTTGATCAAGACACCTTGAAACGTCCAGAAAAAAAAAATTTGGGTCGAATCGGGGAGGTTGACCTTTTGCACGAAAACATAGTTTGATTATTCAAGGAATAACCAACCAAAAGGATTTGGGTAAGGAGTTGGATCGGTCGTAGGGAAACCCAAGGAGCATCAGCCACTCTGCTGGAGGAGCACGTGTTTGTGTAAGCCTCTCTCGAATTAAAATGTGTTTGAATTTACTATAATTTACTTCGGGTTTCTTCGGAGAATTTGGAAGGGACCTAGCGAGAGGATACGGGATGTAAGTCCAAGACTTACGACTGAGCGTTAATTAGGGATACCAAGGATGAGCATGAAATACATTGAAACAAAATGAATTATAATTAAAACAAGGACACGTTGCAAAGGAGAATATGCCTCAACCTGGGCTAGAATTGATACAAGACAAAGTAATTCGACAAAGTAAATTAGACAACATGTGGAGCATAAAATACAATAAATACAAGATACATGAAATTATGATATACATGAAATACAATTTAATGAGCAAGTGCATTGATACCGGCTGATGAAAACGGCGTCGACGTCAAAGGAAAAACAGGAGGGGGCATGCTGTCCCGCAGGTACACAGTGAGGCTTATTAACTTGAGTCCTTTATCATCTCATGGCATGGGGAACACAATATTACAGCTTCGGTCGACTTCAGCATGGTAGCAGAGTTCACTTCAGAGCGAGCACAGGACAAAGCCAGGATGGACTGAGTGAGATGCACTTGCACGACAGGGTTACAAAAATATATGACTCCAACATGTTGGGCACCTCGGCCCCAAGGGGCGCCCGGTTGGGCGCCTTCGCAACAAGTGAGCGCTGGGCCTCTCTCCAAAATGCGACGTCTGGGCAGGAGCTGCGCGCACATCCTGGCGCATGCTCCATCCCTTCTGGCCTTCTGGAGGCAGCAAGCCTGGGGGCTTACATTTGAAGACCCACAAGAGTTCACTCTTGCAATGAAGATTCCCTTCCCAGGCTTTTGATCACTTGCTTAAACTTGCTTTGCCCTTGATCCAACGTCTGGACATTGTAATGAGGGATGCCATAAGCTCAAGGGGGATGTTAGCAGTGACACTGGAGTTCTTCTCCTCTTTTCAGTCTACTCTGCTTAAAAAACTGTTTACATTGGTAGAGTAGGCAGTCGAGTGGCAGGAGAGTCCGAGTTCTGGTGGTGAGGGAAGCAGTAGAGTAGAGTACTTTGGTAGAGTACTCCTCTCTACTGCTTACTAGTCAGTAGAGTGAACTCTACTATACTGAAGACGTTTACATCAGTAGAATGCAATTAGGTCACTCTACTCTACCCATGTAAACAGGGCTTTAGACGTCACCAATTCACAGCCATGCGAGCAAAAAAAAAGAGATAGAATCAGCTGGTCAGAGATGGCAAAGCCAAACTGACGGCATATCACGTCTTCAGTTTCCCCATCAAGTTAGGTAGGCGAGACCTGGGAAAAGGGGGACCAAATGTGTATTTTGAAGAAAAGATTTTCGAGATTATTGGCGATCCAGGTGGGTGGGGTATCATATTCCACTAAATTTTTGACGCTAAATCCAATTAGACGGGTCCCGGAACGAGTGGTGCCCACTGGAAAAAGTTATGGATCGAAATGGGTCTATCTATCCACCAATTTTGATTGTGGCATGTGGGGTATCATTTTTCCACTATAATTTGGATCGAAATCCATTGAAATGGGTTCCAGAACGATTGGCGACCAACGGAAGGGGTTATGGGTCAAAATGGGTATCTATCCACCTATTTTGAAGGTGGGTTTTTGTGATTCTTGGCACATAGGCGTGTGGGGTATCTTTTTCCACTAAATTTTAGACCCTGAATCGATTGAAATGGGTCCCCATGCACCTAGTCCGAGGAATAACCAACCCCTGTGAAATAATTTGCAGCATTCTTACATAATACCTATATACCTATTGACGAAAACCTATCCAGAATTAAGCATTATGGAGTCAGACAGACATTCCAACCTACCTGAACGAGCTGGAAACTGCCTCTTCCTTCACAACTCTGCAAAAATAAATTATTTTCATAAGACTAAATCATGGGGACACAACATTCACAAATAATTTATTGTTCGCATAATTTCCAGCCTCAAGGGCGCAATCATTTCCAGCTGAGACAGAATTTTGATAAATAATTCCAATGACGGTCTCATATGGCGACCATTGACTAGAATGCGAGTTCGCTTTGGGTTTTCTAATTACCATAAATCAGCTCTTCTCGGGATAACGAGAGATATGAAAATCCTTTGGGTTTCGTACATTATGAATAACTCTATCCATAGTAAATGGCAGCGTTTGAGGGTAAAGCTTCCATCCCCCGATGGGAAAACACCGCGCGCCCGTTGATGAGATGATTCACTTTTTGGCTAAGTGGATCTTCTGTGGTAGGAGCAGGATAGAGGGCGCTAACGCAATCAAAACCCCCCCTCTCACTTCGCCTCATGGTCGTGTTTTCTCCCCACTCTTGAGGTTTTTCGCTCCCCTCTCCCTCCCTCGCCGTCATAGCAAAGGGGATGTGAGCTAACTGCTTGAGCCAACAGCCCCTAACCTTGTTACGGCTACACATATCCGCCCCCGGGCCAATTATAAACAATACAGGTCCAATCCATGTGTGCCCCTCAGGCACTCCACGCCGTATCAGCGACGATCTTGCAACTCTCCTAACCATCAAATTGAGTTAATCAGACCAAAAATCTATCTTTAAAAACATTTTTCATCATTTTGTACTAAATTTTGGACGATTGGAAAGAATCCTGGTCACTGACTCACAACCCCACAAAAAAAAAGTCAAAGTCCATGAAAGCGACCTGTGGGGTTTTATGTTTTTCGGGTCGCTGATTTCGAATCTTTTGCCAGTTTTTTCAGATCAGATCGCTTTCAAGGTCATTTGAAGGTCAAATGGAGAAAATATAGCTAAAAAAAATAACGCTTAAAAAATCTGAAAAAATTCAGACATAGGTTTTTAGAACGCTGAATCCAAATCCAGTGTCGGTTGACCTTCATGAGGTCAAGGTCATTTGAAGGTCAAACCAACAAAATAACCTCAAAAAAAAATTGTAAAAATTTATGAATGTGTTTTGAGGGTTGCTGAATCCCAATCCAAGGTTGGTTCAATCATGTCTGGTTATCTGAAGGTCATAAAAGGTTATTTGAAGGTCGAATTTTTACAATTTTTTTTGAGATTATTTTGTTGGTTTGACCATCAAATGACCTTGACCTCGACCTCATGAAGGTCAACCGACACCGGATTCGGATTCAGCATTCTAAAAAACCTATGTCTGAATTTTTTCAGATTTTTTAAGCGATATTTTCTACATTTGACCTTCAAATGACCTTGAAAGCGATCTGATCTGAAAAAACTGGCAATCAATTTGAATTCAGCGACCCCTGAAAAACATAAAACCCCACAGGTTGCTTTCATGTACTTTGACTTTTTTTTGTGGGGTTGTGCTATCTTCCTATTCATTTGCTCCAGAAAATTCCAAATGCACCAAAAAAATGTTGCGTAATTTTTTTTTTTAGGAATTTGGGGACATTTGTATATAACTGCGTTGATGACCACTGTCCATTTCAGCCAGCACCTGCGCAATTACCTTGTTTGTTGCATACCGCTTGTCCCTGTAAATAATGAAATGATAACTAGTTTCATTTGGTGGAAGAAGTAGAAGGTGGGAGAGAGGAGGACAGATAGAGGATCGGGCTATGAAGTCTCAGAATGGTGTAAATGAAGTGTTTGGCCCCAGGCCTCCCTATAAGACCAAAAGATGCCAAGGAACAGCCAGTTCAAATTACCCGCCGTTTGGGTCGACCAGGGTAGGACCATTTTGCTCGCGCTAGATGACCCGACATCAGCGCTCGCTCGTTCTGCAAACTAAGGGGATAACCTTCTGTCCAAGGGAAACCTCTCACTTGCAATTCAATTCTTCAACATGTTTGTATCGCTGTGCTCATAAATTTCTGTATCCATTAACATCCTTTCGATCAGTTATTAAAAGTTGTTGTTGTTATTGAAGTATTATAGGAGTGTTTGAACATACATTTTGCTGGCTGAAGAAAAATTTTCGTCACAGTTCGCGCGACGGTCACTACACCGCAAACATTTGACCGCGAAATGAACATGTTCAAGTTTGGCACTGAACAGCTCGAGCGAGATGGATCACTGAAACATGTGGATCATCTTGTGGTGGGAGAAATAATTAAGGAATACATGTCCCTTCCGTCACTCCGAGAACTCACCAGCGCGCGCTTTTTTTGAAATTTCAAAAACGCGGTCACTTGACCGTTCGCACGAACGCTTGAAGGTTAGGTTACTTTTGTATTTATTTGTAGGCAGTGTTGGTGACAAAGAGTTGTTCCGTTCAGAAGTAGAATGGAATAGAAACAAACTTTGTTAGCTAGCAGCTTGTTTTACATTTGTGTTAGTATTTCAATTTATTATTCTTTAAGTGAACAAGAAATAAACCTTTTGTATGATTACAAACGTCTGATTTTGCCTGGAATTTTATGCTTCCGAATCCACCATGATGTATACTCAATACTGTATACATATACAATACAATGTGGGTACTCATTCTATACTGTATCGATATCAATACCGTTGTTTTGATACTGATTCGATACCAAATATCGTATCGATAGCGGTATCGGAACGTCCCTAGCCCTGCGTGAGGAACTCCCAACGAGGAAGTTCCCCGCACTTTTCACCCCTCATTTACTCTGAGGCTCGCCAAACATCCCCTTCCACCCCCATGGAACACCCGCACCAAAGTAAATGAACTTCCAAGAAGCCTCCGTTCCGACGGGGAGAAAAAGGTCGCCCTGAAAAGTTGAGACCCGCGGAGAAGTCACTTCTTTGTGTTTGGGTCCGCCTTTGTTTGTTCGGCGATCTCCCCTCCACCTCCCCCTCCCGCCTTTCTCCGGTGGGGCCGAACGCTCGTTGAGCGCTTTTGTGCGGGGAAAAACCCTCCGTTTACCAAATCCTTTGACGGGGGTGGTCGTCAAAGCTGCACAATCAGGTGAAGGCGGGGCGGATAACGGCGAGCAGAGGCGGAGTATCTTCACCTAGGGGAAACTCGCCGCCCCATCGACATACCACACTGGAGGAGATATTTTTGTTGAGTCCTTTGTGTGATACAAGAAATTGAAAAACAAATTAATTTTAAAAAACTCCCCAAATTCTTTCACAGGGGTTGGTTATCCCTCGGACCAGCAGCGTGGAGACTCATTCCAGTCGATTCAGCCTCCAAAATTTACTGGAAAACGATACCACCCACGCCTAAATCGCCAAAAATCTCAAAAACTCACATTCAAAATAGGTAGATAAATGCCCGTTTTGACCCATAACCTCTTCTAGTAGGCGCCAATCGTTCTGGGACCCGTCTCATTGGATTCAGCGTCCAAAATTTGGTGGAAAATGATACCCCACATGCATTGATCGCTAAAAATTTCGAAAATCCATTATTCAAAATACACATTTTGACCCCTACACCCTCCCCAAGTTTTTTCTGATCGGGCTGAAAAGTTTTTAGAACCAAGTAAAGCCAAAAAAGTGCCTCAGACCAAAATTTCAGATTTTTAGAAAATTTTCTACTACCGAAATTGACGTGGACAGCGGACGAATGAATGAATGAACATGTTTATTGTCACCTTACTAATACAGACAGAGATATAAGCTTATACAGGAATAAATTAGGGTATATTAAAGACTTTCTCTAGGTAGTGAGGTAACGCAGGGTACGAGATGGAAACTAGAAAACTCCATCACGATTATTTCGAGTACCTATATCTAAATCCTTCAGGGTGACCGTGCTGGATAGTAGATTCACTGTGGCCCAGCACGGAGTTGCTATCAAGTTACTTTAGAATTTTGAACATCAATAATTATGTATGGTTATCTCCATATTGACTTATTTTTAAGTATACTGCACACTTACCCTTAAATCATACATAGAAGTAGTCCATTGGCTTACTCCGTACAAACGTTTGCTTATTTTGATCCAGACACCTTGAAACGCCCAAAATGAAATTTGGAGGCAGAATTTGAGAGGTTGACATTCTGCATGAAAACATAGGTTGATTATTCAAGAAGTAACCAACCAAAAACTATTTTTCTGTACCGAATTTTTGGGATTTAGGCGCGTAAGGCGCTATTTTTCCACTAAATTTTGGACGCAAAATTCATGAATATGGATTCTGAATTGAACAATCGAGGATGTTACTAGTGGTTCTAGGACATACAAGTATTTGGGTGACCTCAAAACAAAGTACTTTGCCTTATGAGCAAGATAGACTTTAATTGGTTAACTATTTCGGAATCAAATTTCCCTTCTGCAATTATTTTAATTGCAACTTTGAGCTTGTACCCTTATCATAACTTTCCTCTTATGACTCTATTTTATTCTTTTATTCTCTATCTATTAGGGAATTTCTGAGAAGATAGAATCATAAGAGGAAAGTCATGATAGGGGTATAAGCTCAAAGTTGCAATTAAAATAATTGCAGAAGGGAAATCATAAACAATATAAGTAACGCTGTGAATTTCCGAAAGATTTAATTATCAAACTTGATTGAATTGATTACACGGTGAAGATTTTATATTATTTTTTGAAAATTTGTATTCAATTTGATTCCGAAATAGTTAACCAATTAATCCTTTCAGTACGTCATTATGTTCCACTCATCCGAAAATTTTGAAATTTTGAGGGATTGTTCTGTGGCCTTTTTTGAGCTTATGTGATTTTTTTCAGAATTTTAGCACTTGTTTTTTAGGAGTTATAATTTGTACAGTATCGTGTACAAGATGACTAAAGGGGTTCAAAAAGGGTTTGAAAGAAACATCAAGAACTCAAGAACAAACGTTTTATGAAATGAATGCAGTTCACATGAATAATATCAGAAATAGTGTGGAAAATTTAGAGGAAAAATTGTGTTCTTGATTTCAGGCTCTGGGAAGGTGATATTGTCTGAAACTTATTTTTTTGACTAATGCACAAAAATGAATTTCGCATTTTTCACAGAGCCAGTGGGTCCTGGCTTTGCATCCTGGATTCTTGCATCTTGATGCAAATGATTTTTCGTCAAATTGGGATAAATGCCATAGTCCATCGTACCTCACTTCTGGTATTGGTCGAATTTCTCTCGGGGAGCTCCCTGCTGAAGGAGTCGGGTGAGCGAGACGATGTCGGAGTGGCTGTTGCTGAAGAAGGCCTCCCACGCTTTCTCGCCGGGTTAACATTCATTCTCATAAACTTTTTATCGGCTAGAAATGATTTAACAATTTTATGACATAACAGGGTTATTCATATTTATCGCAAGTTCCTCATTTTCATTGGTCAAGAATGGCCCAAAGTACACTTGATTAATTTAGCAATCTACTAGAAGATGAAGATGAAGATGAAGTCCCATGCCTCAATTTGCGTTAATACAGCGCCATTATCGTGAAACATTTATAGATGTTCATCGTTCAAATCATCTTCGGGATTCATGAGGGCCGTTACGAGAATGTTCCTTTACATTAAGTCGAACGAGGGGATACCATCGGACGATTCGAAGGGTCACCAAGGGGACATTTCATATACATTTATGAAACACCTAAAATTCCATCAACTCAGGGATTTGAAATCCCTCACTGGAGTCCTACTCGCCTAGACATTCCCAGAAGGGCCCGAGGCTTCCTGGTTGAAATTTTCATCGGCCCAAGGGCCGTCAGAGGCGGGAGTTGCCGATTGCAGGGTGAATATTGCATGGTGACCTCACTACAGCCCTTTCCGGATCTTGAATTGCTATTCACTCCTGTTCGTTCGAGGTTGTAGGGATGAAAATGGAACGGACGAATTTCCAATTCCATGTACCTTGTACCTGAGATAAAAGGCTAATTTCATTTACCCCAGATTTGTACGAGACAATATAATAAACTCAAAAAAAATTGCGAACGGCTAAATTGTTCAACTGGTAATTATTTCAAATCAGTAGCCACCCAAAATACGTTAGAAACACAAGATGAAGTGCTGAAAAATGCACCTTCCGCGCCGTTTTTGGTACCTCTAAAAAATTTTCTAAAAATCTGAAATTTTGGTCAAGGACCCGTTTCCGGCTCTAGTTGATCCTCGAAACATTTCAACCCGATCGGACCAAATTTGGGCGGGGTAGGGGTCAAAATCTGTTTTTTGAAAAATGGATTTTCGAGATTTTTGGTATGATTTTCTACTAAACTTCGGACGCTGAATCCAATTAAATGAATCCCGAAACGATTGGAGCCCTCTGGATGGGGTTACGAGTGAAAATGGGTACCTATCTACTCATTTCGAATGTGTGTTTTCGAGATTTTTGCTACCTAGGCGTGTGGGGTATCATTTTCCACTGAATTTTGGACCCTGAATCGATTGGAATGGGTTCGAGACACGCCATACCCACTGTTTTTCCCATGTCCGATATTTTCGGCGATTTAGGCGAGTGGGGTATCGTTTTCCACTAATTTGTTTAGGCTGAACCGATTGGAATGAGTCTTTATGCTCCTGGTCCGTGGAATAACCAATCCATGTGAAAGAATTTCCAACGTTTATTATCAAATGTTATCAGAATTGCTCGAATCTAACGGAAGGGATTCCTGATAGACCACCCAAATTGATGAATTCTCAATCTAAACTTGCGTATTTTGCAGTAATAGTATTAACATGCCCACCATTGGGCAGGTTTTTCTTTGTGTTAAGAAGCGTTTTCGGAATAAGAGAGCTTTCCTTCAAATAAGTCCTACGAGTCACCTGAAAGGGGCCACCATGGGTTCCGTCGAGAAAAAATGAAAAGGAGGGAATGTTGAAGAATTATTTACCAGAAAGTTTAATAAGCTGATAGCGGCATTGTCTCTCGTTTCCAGTTTTGTTCTATCTTAATGAACTATTCCTTTTTGGTTGATTAATCAAGGAATAACCAGAGTAGAATAAATGTAATCGTACCGCAACACATGACGTCATTGACGTTTTCAAGGTCAGCTGACGTCATTTTTCAAGATCAGTGGGCGTCATTTTTCGAGATCAGTCGACTTATTTTTCAAGGTCAGCTGACGTCATTTTTCAAGATCAGTCGACGTCATTTTTTAAGGTCAGCTGACGTCATTTTTCAAGATCAGTTGACGTCATTTTTAAAGGTCAGCTGACGTCATTTTTCAAGATCAGTCGACGTCATTTTTTAAGGTCAGCTGACGTCATTTTTCAAGATCAGTGGACGTCATTTTTCAAGATCAGTCGACTTCATTTTTTAAGGTCAGCTGACGTCATTTTTCAAGATCAGTTGACGTCATTTTTTAAGGTCAGCTGACAGCTGACCAACGTTACGTTAACGTAACATTGTGTTTACTGAACGTAACGTGTTTACTCCAATGACCTCGACAAATGACGATGGCAAATGACGTCGACAAATGACGTCAGACCTTATATTAACAGTGTTACGTTAACGTAAGGTTGATCAGCTGTCAGCTGACCTTAAAAAATGACGTCGACTAATTTCGAAAAATGACGTCAGCTGACCTTAAAAAATGACGTTGACTGATCTTGAAAAATGACGTCAGCTGACCTTGAAAAATATGTCGACTGATCTCGTAAAATGGCGTCAGCTGACCTTGAAAACGTCGATGACGTCATGTGTTGCGGTACGATTACTTTTATTCTACTAAACCATTTCCGATTGGCCCCAAACTTTGTTTCTGGACGTGTCATGATTTTTAGATTTAAAAAAATAAAATGTGCGTCCACTTTGGTTTAGAAAATAATTCTAAAAATCTGAAATTTTTCTCAGGGACTTCCTTTCGGCAATAGTTAGTCCTCGGAACTTTTCACCCCAATCGGACCAAATTGGGAGAGCAAAGGGGTCAAGATTTATCTCTTGAACAATAAATTGTCAATATTTTTGACGATCTAGGCGTGTGGGGTATCATTTTCCACTAATATTTGGACTTCGAATTCCTCGAGGTGGGTACTGGACCGATTGGTGCCCACTACGAGGGGGTATAGGTCAAATGGATCTAATTATCTAATTATTTTGAAAGGGAGTTACAAGATTTTTCGGTACCTAAGCTTGTGGGGTGTCATAGGATTGTGATCAACTGATTAGTAGAATCGTTTTCTCTTTTGGAAAAGCACAACATTCTTCCATTCAATCTTACATTGCTCCGTTCCAAATGTATACTTTTTCAACAGTTGACCTCATTTTGCACTGAATTAACCAAGTACATAGAACGTTCATAGTCATCACTAAGTTCCTGAGGAGAGCAACCAGGTTCAAAGAAAAGATTCAAGACAAATATTAAGCTTTTGAAAGTCCAGGAAGCACTGAAAATGTGAATTTATTGAGCTGTCAAATGGTAAATTGATGCTTTCTTATCGGCTTCATGGAAAAGTTTGGCCACGAATCACGCAGAAGAGGATAGTTGTTGAAAATTATTACTTAATTAGGTGAACCGACACTTCAAACCCCCGTATCATTGGATACAGTACCCGTAGTTTGTAGAAAAGGTTTTGGTTTTGGAAATCAGGACAAGGTTTGAAACTTAAAATGTCACTTTTTTAGGGTGAATCTTAGATATCGGCCTTTGGCACGAAAATGTAGCGTTAGTGAACCAGAGAATGACGAACCAAAAGGGTATGAGGTCATAAGTAGCATACTTGGTAAGAAAATTCCGGCTAAAACCGTTAAGTAGAAGATTGCTTATTGCCACTACAAACGTAGGTTTGCTCTGATAAATTAATTGTTAATAATCAATGTCATTTTTTATTCCAAAATCATCAAAAATTTGAGTTACGTATAAAAGTTTCTATACCAAATTTGGTTTGTTTGGCGTCAGTCGGTGCAGGCATAATTCATGTGATAACAATAAATTCACATAAATTATCTTCCCGCAGCGTGTTTAGATCTAGATTCCGCTTCCTCAAACCTCCTGAACGCGAAATATTGCCACGATATCGTATGATATCACTATCAGCCGCGGTTAGGACCTCTATATAAAGTCCGTGGCGTCGACAAAACGCAACACTCGCATCGCTCGGTCCAATTGCTAACAGTGTTGAGTTTCTCAAACGGTGAATTTCCACTATGGCGGATCCAAAAACCCTGTTGTACTTGTTCGAAAGGCCGACGGAACCCGTGTTTATGCCGAAGGGTGAGAAAAATGCCGTGTTCGACGTTCCCGATGAATACTTGGTGAGTCCTAATTTGGCTATAATATTCACAAAAATAATTTGGACCTTCAAACTAAAATAAATAAACAATAAATACTTTTTGTAAACTCAGTAAATTACTCAGAAATTTGACAAAACTTCATGATGATTCATTATTTTCAATGATTTCTTCATTGAGAGAGGAAACTTTGTCTTCAAAGTTCGCAGGTAAAAAAAAAAAAAAAACCAAAATTTTTTTTGAAAATGTGCAATTTTGGTCAGGGACCTTCATCCAGCTCTACTTCATGCTCTAAGCTTTTCAGTCCAACCGGCCCTAATTTGGGAAGGGATAGAGTGAAAATGTGTTTTTTTGAAACAGGATTTTTGGGTACTATGAATGGAGTACCAATTCCGACTACATTTCGGACACTAAATTCATCGAGAATGGTGCCCACTGGCGTGATATTAGGCAAAATGGGTACCTATTCACCTAATTTGAATGTGAGTTTTTGGGATTTTTGGGGCGCGTGGGGTATCATTTTACACTAAATTTTGTCACTGAATCGATTATAATGAGTCCGAGACTCTCTATGCTCACTGTTTTCCCCATTTTTCTCATGCTTCTGGTCCAAGGAATAACAAACCCTGTGAAAGAATTTGCAGCTAGGAACACTAAAAACCCCCGGCTACCCTCACTTGTATTTAAAAACTGTACTTTGAGGCGAGTTTGAAGACCAGATTCCACGTCATTTGCCTCCTTCTTGGAATTTTGTGTAAGCTCTCTTTATCCTTACATTATTAGAATAGTAAGGATCACCTCAAAGATATACCTTTCTACTCCAATGAGCTCCATCCAGAATTATAAAACATTGTGGAGGAATTTGCAGTGTTTAAAAAATATTGAAATAAACCCAGCCAGTCTCAGTTTGTGGCAAACGACCGAAAGTGAGAACAAGCACAGCCTAAATAGTGTCTCTGGCCGAAATTTGAGATTTATCAAGGCATATGAAAGCCTTTTAGTCCAGGCAGGCAGTCGAATTATTTTTGAATTTTGGAAGATTGATTCATTGGGATTCTTTATTTACACACCTGGGACACATTCTATAAATTATTCAAAAATTTTTGAAAATAAATAATTAAATAGATTAATTCTTTTACATTCTCTTGTTATACTTATATACCTAATGATTTTTGAGCAATATTAACTCTCATATGCTTATGTAGCAAGTATTATTTCTTGAAAATTTTGTCTATAAACATTAGTAATCAGCCCCAAATCATATAATTCCGGATATTCATTGTGTACCCTTCGATTAGAAAATACCACTTGAACATTTTTGATCAGTGTCGTGGTATTTGTATATTTTGTTTACATTCCTAGTGTGGGGTTAGAAGTTTGGGGAGGATGGAAATTCTAATCTTTATTCGAGAAGAAATGCGATATTTTATATTAGAACAATATTTTATTGATCACGAGTCCATCAACTTCCTCAAAGCATTGCAAACAAGTTATGTCTTTCCTCCTGTCATGATGCCACTTCATGCGACATTCTCGATCACTCTCTCACCAGAATGTAAGTAAATTATCACGTTATGAGCAAGTTTCAGCGCCCATCTGATTGATTTCCGCAGGTTGAAAGATATCGCCCGCTTAAGAACGATTTGGCTGCCAGATTTGGAGCTGAAGAAAGGATTCCAGTGAAGACCATAACGCTCCCCAATCTCGACTATGTGCTCTTGCTCGATAGAAGGGAAAACTTTTCTCTTTTTCTTCCATTCCACAGAAAAATGGCTGCCCGACTTATCGAAATTTTCCTAGGTATCTACTAACAAAAACACATCACTTTACCATTTCCGAAGCAAAATTCCAGTACAATTCCAACAACCACGAACGATTGCTATTGAAAATTACAGGAATGAGAACATTGGAGGATTTTATTTCTGCTGCCGTCTACTGTCGTGACAGAGTAAACCCTTACATGTACATCTACGCGATGTCGGTGGCCATTATCAATCGCCCGGACACTCAGGGCCTTCAACTTCCATCACTGACTGAGACTTTTCCGGAGAAATTCGTTGACAGTTCTGTCTTCGCTAAGATCAAAGAAGAAACTAACATCGTCACGGAAGAAAACAAGCGGGTATGTGACTTTGGATTTAATTCATGATTCGATAGTACAAGTAATTTCCAGCGAAAAGTTCCACTTAGGCCTTCCGAGAAAGAGGTTCCCATCCCACGTCATTACTTATGGTTAAAATATTATTATTGTTATTTATTCATTTATTTTTATTCTCCTAGCAAGCGTCACTCTTCTATTTTCCAAGTTTTTCTCTTTCGGCATACCAGAATATATGTTGAATGAACAAACGCTAAATTTCCAATCATTCTGATATCAAAATCTAGTTTTCAGATTATCATCATCAGTCCTAAGTCGTGAAAACAAGTTTGAGATAATTTCACAAGTTTGGGTTTTCTAAAATTCTGATTTCCCTCTCGAAATAAAAGACATCACAACTTCCGTTTTTTGTCAGCTTTTCAGCAGTAAATCCGAATTTCATTTGGTACAGAAATCTATTACGTTTCAATGTGGAAAAAGCAACAAGGTTTCAGGTTAAAATCCTGAATTTTGGCTACGTTGACCGGTCCTAATTAGTCGGAGGTGAATTTTTACCCGCCTAGACCCTGTCCATGGATTACAAGGAACGGATTTTCCTTCTTTTTGGATCCGAATTACCATAAACTTTGAGAAAAGAGTCGAAAAAAAAATATAAATATTTATTTAAAAGATCCATTTCATCGACTTCCGCTTATCTCTGGAGTTGCAGCAAAACCCACGATTATATAGCATTCACAAATCTTCCATAATCTGGATTAAACCTTTCACGATTAGAATTATACTCTTCACAAACAGAAGTCATTAATAATTGTGAACATAAGGCCAGCGAAATATCAATAGGTAGCGACCGTATTGGATTGGAAAGCGACCTTAGAAGCAGCGCCAATATCTTCCCTGTGGACCGTCAAACCTTACCTTCCTTCAATAGTCAGGGCAGCAATAATTTTCGTTAATGATTTAATATCAAGATTCCATTAGTTTTTATTATTTGGTGCTTGTAAAACTTCAGCGATCACATAATATATTTTTGCGAATATCGCTGACTGGAACGCTTGATAGAGTTTTGTTTGAACTAGTGGTGATAAGAACACAACTCTCAGAAGGCACGGAAGGCACAAGGAAGAAGCGGCAATGTCTGATTTATATGCAAACAATGGCGATGTGATGGCCCCGCAAAACATACCGCGAGATAATAAGTCAAAACATTTATCTCCCGACGTGTTAGCAGCAATTGAATTAACCATTGTGGGATTAAGACAAACTATTTGAACAGAATCTAGAAATAAGTTATTGTGTAGTGCGTAATGTCCTACGCGGTTTGAATTTATTAATTAAAATTAGAACATAACAGGATGAATTGTGAGACCAAAGTTTCAGCTCAAAGGGTAGTTTTAATGAATCTGCTTTGCGAAAAATAGATAAAATCGTATTTATAGACAAATCAGGGTTCAATTTACGCATGCGCTGAAGTCCACTGCATTCAAGAGAACACTGTAGTTAACTGGGGTGACTGTTCCTACTGTAAAATTGGTCTTTTGTTCACTTTTATGTCCTGAAAATAAACTTACACTGCGGGAAAGCTGGTTATAGAGCATTTATTTAGTGTACCTACTTGCAAAAGTTTTTGATTAGGAAACCAGATTAAAACGACCCAAACTAGTTTACAAACAACAAACTTTGTACTTTGGACATTTTGAACAAATCAGGACCATCCAATCATAAGTAGGAGATGAGATCAAAAACACGTAAAATCATTTCAAATAGGTATAGAATCGCTCGTTAAAAGAAAAATGCCCAATGGAAGGCAAATTAAGAAAAAATGGACAATTTAGATAAATCATAATAACATTAGCAACTCATGAGTCGCCCTTTTTTTAACAGTTGAGGTTTGAAATCCCCGTTGATTACACAGCGTCGAACCTCGATTTCGAGCATAGATTGGCGTATTTTCGAGAAGATTTGGGCATAAATATCCACCATTGGCATTGGCATTTGGTTTACCCAACCGATGCGGGCCGTCAAATCGTCAACAAAGACAGGAGAGGAGAGTTGTTCTATTACATGCATCAGCAAATCCTTGCCAGGTATTTAAAAAATAACAATTTATTTCACTGAAGACTTGAACAAGTCATTCAAACACCGGAAAAACTCCTTACAATGGCGTTTTCGTTCGAAAATCATCTCGTTCGAGGCTTATTGCTTAACAATAATTCATTATTGAATGTTATATCTAACAAATAATCTTTTTGTTCATTCAGGTACAACTTCGAAAGACTTTGCAACAGCATGGGACGAGTTAAGCGCCTGAATAACTGGAACGATCCGATTGAAGAAGGCTATTTCCCCAAGCTGGACAGCCAGGTTTCTGCAAGAAATTGGCCACCTCGCTTCGCCAACACACGTTTGAGTGTTAGTCCTTCATTTGATTGATTTTGGATAATATAACTCAACGTTTAGGGATTTACTGATAGTTGAGATAATTTTCAGGACATTGATCGCGAAGATCAGCAGATCAGGTTCGATTTGCAAGATCTTGAACGATGGAGAGACAGGATTTACGCAGCGATTCACAGAGGGGCCATTTTGAATGTACGTTTACAATTTCTTCTAATTCTTTATCAGTTTACAGACAATTTTAAGATAAAACATGAGGAAATAAGTTCGGTGTTTTCCCTCGTGTTGTTGGATGGCATATTTGGTTATCTCATTAACGTTTTCCATCTAGGACATGGACGAATCAATCCCTCTAACGGAATCAAAAGGTATTGACCTTCTTGGGAACATTTTGGAATCAAGTCTCATCTCGCAAAATCGGAATTTGTACGGGGATCTCCACAATATGGGGCACACTGCTCTCTCCTACATTCACGATCCTCAGAACAAAAACCTCGTAAGTTGTTTTATCATTGAATTCAGCTCGAGCCAATCTAGTAGACCCAATGATACGAATTTACAATCAAAATTATTGACGTACAGGAGCCATTTTCCGTCATGGGGGACACTGCCACTGCTATGCGTGATCCTGTCTTCTATAGGTGGCACGCTTTCATTGACGATATTTTCCAAGAGCACAAGAACACCCTCCCTCAGTATAGTGATGCTCAGGTACTCAAATCTTCATTCATAACATCATTTTGTTATTTCAAGAATCTTCAGTTGTATTTTGTCTCTTCTACTCACAGATTGGCTACCCCGGAGTTACAATTAACGGCATTCAACTAGTGACTGATGGCGCTGACTCTCCCAATTCAATTTATACTTTTTGGGAAAAGAGCGAGATCGATTTATCACGCGGTTTGGATTTCAGTCCACAAGGAGCCGTCATTGCAGTGTTCACACATCTGCAGCACGCTCCGTTCCGATACAAGATACAAGTAAGTTGGTGATTTGGCTCAAAAGTAGGTCTTTTGAACACGATCAGCAAGTATTTTCGCAAAATAAAATATGAAGCCTACTTTCATTTAAATCGATTTTACTGGATATTTTCAAATTGATAAGCTGATTCGAGATTTTACGTCTTTTTGGCAGATAGAAAACAAAACTGGCTCCGACAAACTCGGCACCGTGCGGATATTTATGGCTCCTAAATATGACGAAAGGGGCCTCCCATGGTCTTTCAGAGATCAAAAGAACATGTTCATTGAACTGGACAAATTCGTCGTACAACGTAAGTGTATTTCGGGAGGTTCTAATGTATTGGGCAGGCCTCTATAGATCCAAGACCACCTTGTGGCCTGCGCGGCCATTCCTTGGTCAGGTGATGGCCGAGACAATGAAATATTGAGGAAGTGAAGCATCCACAAAAATGAATCTATCTTGTGAATTGAGTTAGCCCTTTGAAATGTACTTGATTTCACAAATAAATGCAGCACCAGCTAAATATTTATACAAAATGCGCCCCTGAGAGATACACCTTCAATTCAGAGCATTCCCAAAATTTGCATTTCCAGTGAAACCTAGAGTCAACACAGTGGAAAGAGCGTCGCACCAGAGCTCTGTGACAATACCGTTCGAAAGATCTTTCAGAAATCTCAGCCAAGCACCGCAGGGAGGAGTCGAACTTGATCGTTACATGTTCTGCGGCTGTGGTTGGCCTCAACACATGCTGTCTCCCAAAGGCACGGCCGATGGATTTCCATGCGATTTGTTCGTCATGGTGTCCAACTGGGCGGAAGACAAAGTGAGCGCTGTTTAACGCGTTAGAGATCTGATGCCTTAGTGGTAATTTAACTGTCTTTCAACAATTGCATTTCATCATTTTATTTCAGGTGGAGAACAGCGGAGACAACGTGTGCGCAGACGCTGCCAGCTATTGCGGCCTGAGGGACGCCCTATACCCTGACAAGCGTGCCATGGGCTTTCCTTTCGATCGCAGGCCAAGGCCTGGAGTCCAGTCTCTGCGACAATTCATGACGCCAAACATGCGCGTTCAAGATGTCCGAATCAGATTCACCAACGCGTACAGAGACCCAAAAGATGCCAGTCCTCTTCCTCATAGGAACTAGTATCGCAGGACCTCAATTGCGAATGACCAGGGCCTTCCAAGCTGTCACATGAACATATTCACCTTTTTGATGTTGGCTTCATAATGTCGTTATCATGTAGAATGTGTAGTTTTGAATAAATATCTCTCTAATATGACTTGATTGTTATCAGAAAGCACATGCACCCATTTATGAAACAAAGGGACTAGCCTCTTTTCAAAAAACAACACAACTATCCCTATTTTAGGACTAAGAAGCGAAAACCTCGCTCTCCAAGGCCATGTAATGTAAGTGAGAATGGCATAGGTAAACAGTGTGCACAGTCTGATCATGCTTCTACACACCTGCGGGATTATTGAATCTCTATGGGTGTTTGGCCACGCGCTTTTTTTCTGATTCTTCAGCCTTCCGTTCAAATTCAAACAGCCCACCTTTTATTGCTTCCCAACTGCCCAGTCATTGGCCTGTGCTTGGCAAATACCACATTCCTATTGGTCTAGTCGTTAGCAAGTTGTTAGCCTTATTATTTGGGGAACAAGGGGATGGAGGATGTACCTCGTGGGTCTGCTGGAAGGACAACTGAAAGAAATCGTCACAATGGGTTGCTTGGGATGGTATTCGGAAAGAGAGCGACGAAAAGAATGATGAAGAGTGGACTGTGCAGGACATTCAAGATGAAGGTGATGTATGTCTATACTCTTGTTCTAGGACTAAGTTGGAAGATCAGGGATGCCGGCCAAATCACTGCTAGGGATGTTGTAATTCTCCGAAGGGAACAAGGAATCTAAACTAAATCATTCGCAAACATTTTCTCTGAACCCTTTCGGTGGTGTCCATACGCTGATACGCTTATCGTAGTATGGATACCAAATCACCCTCGAGAATCGTCCTTAAAGTACTGTGATGCCGACCACACAAATGAAAGAGTCTGATTCAGAATGCCAACACCTTGCACAATGGACACTCTCTCCAATGGTTGTCCCTTACAAAGAATGACCAAATATGTATGGTCGGTGAAATCTTCCAGGCAAACGTAATAACAGAGCATTTGCTGACGTTCAGGGCCATGTTATTGAGACTCCTCCCAGAATGGCCGTCAATGGCAGGCTGAAGTTCATTGCAGTCACCCTAACACCAAACAGTCCGGAAAAATTTCAGGTCATCCGCGAAGAAAAGCCTCAAAGTGCCACCCAAAGCACCATTGAGGTTGTCGACGAACAGGTTGAAGAGAACTGGCCCTGGGAACCCATTGGTCTGAATACTCCCAATGTCTGAAGAAACCCTTTGGACAATGACGATCCAGTGCAACAAGCTGATGTCGACCCTCCAAATAGCTCCTGAACCAACCAACACATTTATTTATCCATAGTGGGCATCCTTCAACAATCCATCTTGATTCAATGCTCAATATACTATCAGAATGACGTACCAGGTTATCAGCACGTTCTGGAGGTTTCAAAGCTCTTGTCCCATTAAGCAGCCTATGGCGGACGGAGATCTCGGTTTTTTCGGCAAATTTCAGGGCAAATCCGTATCGGCTTTTGGCTCGAAAACAACATGTTCATTGTTCATAGAACAAACCAAAGAAGACGAGCGCATCTTAACGACGATTAAGTCTACGCCTGCGCAAAGTCCAAGATGAAGTAGTCCGGTTACTCAACGCTAAGTCATGTGGATGAATCTGTCCTTAGCAGTCCTAGAACGCTTCCGTGAAAAGTCAGGAGTCAGACATGTGATGAGACTCCAGCCAGTGAAAAAGCTAAATAACGGAACAAGGATCGGAAAGGTAGGTATCGATCGACAAGTAACAGATATGTGGGTGAGAGGATGCAATATTTTTCCACCGAGGCGTTTGCCAAGGCTTCAGTCTCAACACATAAACAAGAATCACCAGGGTGGTCCCGAGAGTGCTGTAGTCGCGCCCCCTGCGCGGGTAACCTCAGAGATTTTTCCACCTGTATCACTTATCCTGCCTCCCCCACGTATAGTAAGCTTTCCGAAACAATAGCTTCCATTTTCTTTCCCAATTGACACCCATATATCCGAAAGAAAAGGATCTCGGGCTCTTCCATTTTTCCTCTTTTTCACTTATGCCTTAGAATAACTCACGGTTTGGCGCCGTTAAGTCTCAAAGAACAACTTTTCGCCGTTAAGGATAGAAGCAACGACATTAAACTTCCCTACAGAGGTCCCTCCCGCCGTATCTAGAATGCCTCAACCTCTCAGTTGATAACTAACCCCTTACAAAATCTCTGAAACCCGATGAGAAAACTCTCTTCGACCTTTTAAAACAGTAAACAGGACTACACACAACGAGCTCATATATCAACTTTACAAAGGTTCGACGGCTAAACCACTACCTGTCAAATTTATTCTGTTATTTCCATCAATTGAACCATACTAGCACCACTTAGGTAGGCTACCTAGGTGTGTGGGGTAATATTTTCCACTATGTATCAAACGGAGTCGATTGGAATGAGACCAGGACACTCAACACTCACTGTTTCCCCCCCATGCTCCAGGTCCATAGGTTTTGAAAATCCACTTTTAAGATATGAAGTTAAGTACCCATCTTGATCCAAACCCACTTCCAGAGAACACCACTTGGTCTGGGACCCATCAAAATGGATTCAGCGTAAAAATTTCAGAGGAAAACGATACTGTGGTGGAAAATTTCTTCATGTTTCGTTAATACTGCATCTCTTCTCTGTGCTTCATTCTCAGCCATTCATCTCCAATCGGGCCCAAAGTTTTTTTCTGGACATTTCATGATGCCTAGAAAGGAAATCCTCGGTCCAGAATCATGGAGAAATCGGGAGAAAAGTGAATGGGTAGTAGTCTCATTCAAATCGATTCAGCACCCTAAATTTGGAGGGAAATGATACCCCATACGCCTAGATTCCCAAAAATCCTTAAAAACACATTTTGAACCCCCCTCTCTGTCCCAAAATATGGTCTGACGGGTTGAAAAGTTTCGAGGACGTCGGACTAAAACCAAAAACGAGTCTTTGACCACAGTTTTAGATTTTTTAAAAATGTTGTACTACCAAAAATGGCGTGAACGGTGGACGGCGGACGGACATCGGTCGGGCTATATTTCATGCAGAAGGAGAACAAGTCTTCTTGAAATTATCCTGCTGAACGGCAAAAAGCCATCATTCTTCGTTTTGATAAACAGACATGGCCTTCCCAGATTAAAATCATTTTTAGAATTTGAATCGAGGAGACAAACCCGCATTTAATCAACGGCTCCTGTTTGCTGAAAGTTTAGACTAATTAGGCCCATCCCATAGCATTCTTATCTACTTTAAGAAAACTTTCTTAATTGCCCTATCTGAATATCAGGGCTTCAAATAAAACCTGCTGAAGGGTGCTTACGGCTTATTTTTGTCTGTTCATACTCGTGATTGTTGGCCCCTCTGAATCGCAACAAGAGGCTTGAGCCTGTCCGTGAACAAACCAGCAACACAGTTCAGTCTTGCGGAATAGAACGCCTCCCCTTGCCGCAGGAATCCCCTTTATCGGAGTTCGCTTTTCCAACTGATAGTCCCTTTGAATGTCTCCTTCGAAGTTTCTCCGTATTAATCAAGTATTGCTCCTAACCCTCATTGAACATCTAGATGGTGAACAATGCCCAAGTTTATTTACCCCAGTCAAACTTCCTCCTGTATTTCCTCGCCAGCCCTTCTTCACAAACGTTTCGATAATATTATAGGTGATCTTCAGGGCTTCGTATATCACCGCAATTGTAGGGGAGAGATCTTCTCTGGAATAATTTAGCTCTTCTATTAATTTTAAATGCATTCATATCCTTCCCGTCATCAACCTCAAGAAGACCACCTTTCCGGAATGAAGCCGCTATTGTATTTCTGGCGTTCAAAGTTATTTATATTCATTCCAGGAATTCGTATTACAACCAGAAGCGCCCTACCGGTATAAATGTGCGTCCGCCGTCCACATCGTATGGTAGTAGAATCTAGAAATCTGATATTTTGGTCAGGTATCAATATACCCATTTCGAATCTGTGTTTTCGAGATTTCTAGTATCTCGGCGTGTGGGGTTCCATTTCCCGCTAAATGTTGGACGCTGAATCGATTGAAATGAGTCAGAGGGACCTTCCACACTCACTTTATCCCCATTTTCCCCATGATCCTGGTCCGAGGAATAACCAACTTCCATGAAAGAATTTGCAGCGCATTCTTTGTATAAGTGAATGACCGACGAGAACTTGGCTGAACTCTCAACTACAGCTTTTCCATTTGTCGCTAACTGAAGAGAAAACTTGGCATTACGCTACGAAATAACGATCAAAGTTTTCATTAGACACATTCTACAGAAAGACGAATTTCAAATATCGGTGAAATACGTGGACACCTTTTAGCGTGTGTTTGATTCATCGTTTCATAACTTCGGTGTAAATGCCTACATAATGGATGAAAGGTTTGAATTAAGCGGATTGTTCAATCCTCTGAAGGAAACTTGACATACGTATGTACGAGTATGAAGTTGTTGAATACGACGACATTTCTGTGGAAGGATTAGAAATTGGAATACGAGTACAAAGCTTTAGGGAGACGTTGAAAATGTCAAGTTTCTGATGCGAAGTTCGTCACTGTACGTTATCCATTGATTCATATAATAGGCTTAGTATTAGGCTTCTGAACTTTTACCGTGAATGTTTTGTTTCTAATGAATGGAGGCTCTTTGGAATATTTGTGGATCAATGTTCGTTTTGATGGGAATTCTCCAAAAATATCATTGTTTGTTTTCAAATTACACACAAACGAACATTTTGCGTGAGTTTATTTCTCACAAAGAAGCAATTTCCGTTCACCAATTATAATGCCTACCCTGTTAGAGACATTATGATCAATCAATAAAATTGTTTTGGCACTTAACGAATCAAGTCTACGTCTGATGCTTGTTTCCCGATGTCTAGATCAGACATAGGAAAAACGGGGAAAACAAAATGTGAAGTGTACCGGACACTTTCTAATCGATTTAGCATCCAAAATTTTGTGGAAAATGATACCCCACACGCATAGGTACCCGAAAATTTGGAACTCCACGTCCAAATTAGGTAGGTAGGTGCCCATTCGGACCCACACCCGTCCCCAGTGGGCATCAGTTCGGTGCCCGTCTCAATTGATTCAGCGTCCAAAATTCAGCGAAAAATGATACCCTATATGCCTAGTTTGACCAAAGTACCGAAAATCGAGTTTCAATTTCTGGCTTTAGTTGGTCCTTGCAAATTTTCAGCCCAATCGGCCCAAACTTGAGGAGGGCATATGTAAAATTGTTCTCAAACTCGATTTTCGGTTGGATATCCCTTGAATAATCAACCATTATAAGCAAAAGTCAATGCTCTCCGATTCGCCAACATTTGTTTCTGAACGTTTCAAGTGTCTATAACAAAAAAATCAAATGTCCGTCGCCATACGTCGTATGCCGCCCAAGCTGATTTAGGTAGTATAAATTTTTCTAAAATCTTCTGACATTTTGGTCAAGACCAGTTTACGGCCCTAGTTTTTCCCCAAACTTATTCAGCCCGACAGGCCGAATTTGTGGAGTCAAAATGTTATATTAAAAATGGATTTTTCGAGGTTTTTGGCAATGTAGGCGTGTGATGCATCATTTCCCACTAACTTTAGACGCTAAATCCTATGAGACGGGGATCTCGGGACAATTACACCCCACCAGAAGAGGTTATGGGTCAAAATGGGTATCTATCTACCCATTTCGAATGTGTGTTTACGAGATTTCTCGAACCCAGGCGTGTGGGGTATCATTTTCCACTAAATTTTAGACCCTGAATCGATTTGAATGGGTCCGGGACGCGCCACACCCACTGTTTTCCCCATTTTCCCATGTTGAAGAAATGATCCCCATGCGCCTGGTCCGAGGAATAACCAACCCATGTGTAAGAATTTGCAGCGTTTTGTACTTTGTGGAAACTGATTATTTGGGGTATCATTTTCCACGTTTCCACGCGTTTCATGAGGGATGGAAAGACAGTTCAATCGTCGTAGCCATGGAACGTATTTACACTGCTGACTATTCACACCGAGTCTCGTCCTATCTAAATTTAATGGATAGTTCAAATTAATCCTAGCGTGTGCTCTTAAGGCTGATTTACGGTACATAAATGAATTTTAAAACCGTACCTCAGCATCTAACGTCTATTAATAGCCAAGACTCACCGAGGTCTTTACACAATCCGAAGGGCAGCTCTATGACTCGAATGGGGTCATCATTCAGGGGTCTTGTCACCGTAAAAACGGCTTTCAATCCTATCTGATGTATCCGACATGAGAGGCCGCTTCGTTTTGTGAGACTCGAGGGTTTCATATTGAGACTCTTCAGAAGTGCTTCCCATCCGTCCAGAAACATGCTGAGTAATTGACTGAGAGCGCGTTCAATGCACCACAAATCACTTCGTAGATTGGAATTTTGGTCGTCTGCGTTTTGACTGACGTGAGTCACGAGTTCGGTGTATTTCTGAGTTTACAATTATTTATTGGAGATAATAATATTTAGTATTTCTTCTGTGATATCCTTCGATTCGTTCTTCCTGTGAATCTACCCTCGCTTTGTTACAGCGTCGAGTGAAGAACGATTTATGAATATTCATACGTGCTTAAGCTGCGATAAAACCAACGAAATTTGGCTCAAAATTTACTTTTAGCCCGACAATGGCGGTCCAAAGGTGGCGAGTTTCATGACAAAGTTCACGACACGTGTAGAAATCCGAAAAAAAGGCTTCGTCGGCACGTTTTCGGTCGGAGTCGACTCCCACAAACGAATATGGAAGCAATTATATCTCCAAGCCATTAGCGACACATGTGACGTCTCTTCAAGATCACAGATTATCAAGATCATTTCCATCAGAAAACAGTCCCTCTTCAAAGGGGGGGCATTTGGTCCCCAGCCCTTCTCCATGCCGTGCTCGACCGAATCCGTTCATTCAGTGGTACAATCGAAGCTTTCAGTGCCACAAAAACTTTTTTCCCCTCAGAGGAAGAAAAAAAAAGATAAAAAAACTACTTGACGTTTGAATCCCTGTTTGGGGAGTAGTGCGATTTTTTGAATTTATTGCCGTTCATTACGAGACATTTCTCTCTCCACTGCTGTGCCAAGTGTCTCCCTCATGTACCATCACCCCTCTATCGCAATCTCACTTTGCCCCTTCATCCTCGAAATCCCACTTTTCCATTCTTTCCCTCCGAGAAACCTTCGTCTTTTATTAGCGATAATATTTTATCGAAACGGTTTCCCTCCTTGGGTTTTCAATTTCTAAACAGGTGTCGTCCTTTTTCATTTTTTGATCGTGCGCCCTTCAATGGCAGATATTGATGGTTCATCCATTTTCGAAAGCACTTCAACTCACCAGGCTCAATTGAACAGAAGATGTTTGGCTCTTTACATACTTTGTGCTATCATGACGTTTCTCATCGATATTTCGCACTCTTGGAGCGGAACAACCATATTTCACACTTTTTTCGTAGCTTTTCACTTTAGCACGATCGATTTACCTTTTTACCTGTTGCCATTTCTCACCTAAAAGGATTGAAAAATGCTGCAAATTATTCCACAATGGTTGAACTATTACGGTGGAGTGTCCCGGACTCATTCCTATCGGTTTAGCGTCCAACATTTAGTGGAAAATGATACCCCACACGCCTAGGTTCCCGAAAATCTTGGAAATCTACTTTCAAAATAGGTAGGTACGTACTAATATTAACCCCTTACACACTTCTGGTGGGTGCCAATTGGTCCGGGACCCAAAATTTAGTGGAACTCGTGGCGCATCCCTCCATTTAATTGAGAATAAATGCCCATGAATGAGATAAGTTACAGGGAAAATCCTACCTACCCGCAACGTTACTGTACATTCGAAAGGAAATACTTACCTAATAGTACGACAGGGAATGTGCTCAAAAGCTGTACAAAATCTCTATTTGATTGTTATGAGAAATTAATCCGAACGCGTAGCGGGATGATTCGTGGATTGCATTTGGATCATACGCCACACAATAATTATAAAACCAAATATTTTTTATAGGAACTTTTTTTCTTTTAAGTGAAAAATTGTTGTTTTATGATTTTATCTTCTTGTGGTTTCGAAAACATTATACCTAGGAATATCATACAAAACGTATGAAAAGAACCGTCCACTCAAATCTGACGAGGACCCATCATGATCAAGTAGATACATAACATACCGTGACAATAACCTTTACTAATGACGTGGCAAATGGTTTTTCCCATTTCTCTACTAAGTACTCAAAGCCATCAACATCTAAAGAAAATTTATTTTGTGTTTGAACTCTCATGGGGTAAGGGTTATCCCGCTCGTACCTCTCGTTCTTAAGTTTACAGCAGCTATAAACCTCTCTTGAAGAAGATGACAAAGTTTACGTGAGAGTAATTTATCATTCTGTCTGATTTCTCAGAGGTAATTGCTGAGTACTTCAACTTTCGGGAGAGTAATAAGCATTACGAAGTGGAACTTTTTTATGCATGACGATATGGAGCACTAATAATTGCAACTAAATAGTGCTTGTAATAACATGCACTTTATAGGTACCTTATCTGATGATGCTATTCTTGCAAATATGAGCATCAAATAATTTAAAATTATTAACTAATATTATGTTGTGATTCATTTTATTCATATAGAATTGATACTTTCTTTGTATTCCTGATAAAAAGAAGAAAACCGGAAAAGTGACCACCTTTAAAATACCTAAACAAATTGGGTTTCTAATCTATTTGAATTTTTGTGACTGAATGTCTGGGATGGATGGGATGGATTCGACAGATTTTTAGTTTTTCTAGTTCTTCAGCGTACATGGTACACAGTGAGAGGCAATTTAGAAATTGTTAGAAGGTGAAAGAACTACCTACTTAATTTCATACGTAGATACGTGAAAATTTTATTCGTTTTTGCGAAAATAGTTTCAAAATGGTGAAAAATGATACCCCCACACGTCTAGATCGCCGAAAATATTGCAAAATTGGGAAAATAAAAAAAAAAACAGTGAGTATGGTGTGTCCCGGACCCATTCCAGTCGATTCAGAGTCTAAAATTTAGAGGAATGTGATACCCCAGACGCCTAGATCTCCGATAATCTCGAAAATCCATTTATCGAGAAACACATTTTTACCCCTCCCTTCCCAAATTTGGTCCGATCGGGCTGAAAAGTTTTGAGGACTAACTACAGCCAAAAATGAGTCCCTGACCCGAATTTCAGATTTTTTGAAAATATTCTACTACCAGAATTGGCGTGGACGGCGTACGGACATTTGCATATTTTGATCTAGACACCTTGAAACGTCACGAAAAAAATTTTGAGTTGAATCTGAATTGACTGTTGGCATGAAACCAACCAAAATACAGGAAATAAGGCAATAAAATACATGTTTACAATACATATTGGTGGAATAATTTGAAATAGGGCTTCAGATACAATCCGGAATTATCTGGTCAGTCTGGATAAAAGTAATTCGAATTCAATTTTTTGTAGCGTCGACCTTTTCGAAATCCTCAAAAACGATGAGAAGGGAAGATATGTCCAACTGTAACATATCTGTTGTCTCTTACATCTTTGAGATGGCTCACAATTATCAATAGAACTATAGAATGAAACATTACTGACTCACCCCCTTCTACAAGTGTTATCTTCTCTTCACTCTCTATAATATTCTACATCGCCTTTATATTCCTCTTTTAAGATTCGTAATAATCCCTCATCACTAAATACAGTTTTTCCTGCCATGGCTTTTCACAAATCACTTAAAACGAAGAAAAAAACAACGTGATTTGTACTTGAAGAGCAATGAACGACGGATTCAATCGTCGCACAACAAAAACTGCACAGCTGAGGGGGCTAGAAACAAGTGCATTTCTAACCACTGCTACTTCTTCGTATCAGAGAACTTGTCGGAGTCGATGCATTATTTGCAAAATCGTTTTCGCAACGCCTTTCGTTTAAAACTGAATGAAATAAGTAAAATAATTGACGCACGCATGCGTGTCATAGCCATTATACGTGATAAAAAGGAAAATAAGTGCGCGTAGACTCCATCTTGGATCATCTTGGATCTTGGTTGTGCCAAAGTCACATTCAGGCCGAACTTCGCATATCAAGTCAGATTAAGGATGAAAATGATTACATATTTTAAAAATTGAGTTTCCGAGGATCCAAGGTACAATATTTTCTACCAAATTTCGTCTTTAAATCAATCATTTCAGGACCGATTGACGAACGCTGAAGGAGGGCACCTACCTACGGACACCTTTTCGTATCATCTGTTCTGTTTCTTGCTGGTTAGTACAAGAATAAACGGACTCGAGTCTTTTGTTGACTATACTCAGATTTTTATCATGCTTCAAGATTACCGTGATTCTCCCTTCATAGAAAATGCCCCTAAGGAAATATCAGATTACCGTCTAATTCCTTGCATCACTGAAAGCCTCGGTCTTTCACTTCCGGTTGTATTATCTCAAACGTTGTTCACACTTTTAATCTGAGGCTTACCGACCATCTGACAATGCTATTTGTACTTTTCTACCACCATCTGGAGGTCTATAATCACAGGAGGTTGGTTTATAGCAAATTGAGGATCGAAACATCAACGGGGATATACTCAAAGGCAAATCGGGTTTTCGTTGTAAACTTTTCCATTAAGGAATAGAAACATTTCGAGTGCCTGATATGTATAGTGTTTGTCGTTAGGTATAAGAGTATTCAACGCCCTCGCTTCAGAAGGCGGTCACGTTTTTAAAATTATTACCGGTTCCAAACCTAACGAGAATTCATTAAGCGTTGAAAAGAGCCACTAAATGAATAATACGAACGCTTTTTACACCTCCAACAGTTGGCGCCCCTTGGAGAAGAAACACCTTAAAATAAAACGAAAATATAAAAAAACCCATTTAAGACGTAGTTATAGTGGAGGCGTAGACTTCACGGTTCGGTTTGAACCAATTGATTGTGCCGACAAAGCGTTTAAGCCAATGCCGCCACACCCGGCAAAGAGATCACGTGGCACAGAAAAGCTTGTCGAAAGAGCATGTTCTGAATAGTGGTTAAGTATTCATTTTCAATATTAAATCCTGCGCCGCGTACCTAAATGCGCCAAGTATCGAGAATTGTAGTGGGGAAATGGTGGTTCTGCATAAATATCAGTAACCAGCTGGAAGGTGACAGACTACTGCCCCTTCTGACGTCCACAGCCTGCATGATAGTGTTGCCAACACAACAAGAAATGAAAGCCAAGAAGCTCAAAGTAATTTGCAGGACTGTTTACCCAGGCTAGGTCCCCAGTATAAATCTACACTTGTCCAGGTCTTAGTGCCCCCTCCCCATTCCCCAAACATTATCTAATGAAGAATTCCCTCATCTATCTCTGGAAAAAAGTTCAAGATTGCAAGTTAATCCTATTTTCCACCAGGTAGAAATGTACTGTCTCGGTTGATTTCAAAATTAGTAGGATTATATTTCAAGTACCTACCTATCAATGTAGTAATGACTTAGGCCGTTGGGAGCGCTCCTCTCCTGTATGAGCCCCCTTCAGTGAAGCCGAATTTCACCAGAGAAATCACCATAGTATTCAAGGTTCAAAATATGTGTTCGAGTGATCAATAAAGCAAGTTGTGTCAGAAACATAATCAAGAATTTCATGATCACTTTTTACCCTCGGTAAAAAGTACACCACAATTAGGGTTGCCCCCAGTTGGGGGTGGGGGTTTTGGACTGCAAGGGCCTTGGACCAAGCGGACTAGAACCCCAAAAATTAGTATTAGATGGGTAATCCTGAAATTGTAAAGCCATTATCATTGAATCTTTACAAATATCCTAAATTTTTGGTCCAACCCTTTGTTATATTTTCGAGAAGGTCAAATCTTTAAGACCTTATTTGAGTTGTACTTGACTGCTGGCTCACCCTAAAAATCAAAGGGGCAATCAATACTTTAATTCATTCAGAAAAAGTACCTTCTTAACTAATGGGAAATAGGACAACCTTGCTCTTCTTGTGTTGGCAACACTATCATGTGGGCAACATGACGGCAAAGAGGGCTGTTATCAATGACCAGTCAGCTGTTTACTGATAAGCAAACCGCTGGATTCCCACTACTTCAATAGTAGACCAGATCCTGCTATTAGGTAATTTCTTACGCTTGATCAAGCTTCGTATTCAGCAGAAAAAGGCTGGGTCACTTATCATAGTAATTACCCTTATCATTCTAATCTTAATTACGAAGGGACGGATCGTAAATGATCAATTTGATTCAACTCAGACGGTTCTCACTCTTCACCTCAGGAGGCGGTATCACTTATTTCTCAAGCTTTCGATAACCGCGGGATTTAGGCGTGGAGCACTTGAGGCTCGATTAATATTCCAACGGCACAAACTGGATAAGCTGTACCTGACCGAGAGTAAATCAAGCCTTTCGAGGAGTGGAAACACTGTTGTTGTTGATTATTCCAACAGTTATGGTCTATTCGTTTACCCAAACATTTTTTTGTAGGTATGAGTCCTAGAAAGATGATCGAATAACCGATCCCACACAATATGTGTACATCGTGATTCCGAGCTTATCCGACTGTATGGAGTCAGCCAATTAAATTTACCCAATATGGTAATTCAATCGATGATTCCTTCGGTAGAGGGAGATGGAGATGGAAAAAAAAAAAAACAATCGTTTTATCGGCCCCTTAGAGGAATACTTAGAGTTAGGTGTGGAATCTCAATCTGGAATGCTCCTCCTCGTTTTGGTAGGATGAAGATAGTAAGTCTGAGCCTGTCGTCACATGAGTGGTTGAAACGGCCTACAAGCCACATGGAAAAGAGCCCTGAAAGAAGAATTTCAAAAAAGCTGCAAATTACCATATTTCTTGCGTATGGGAAAGCATATCTCTGAAGTCTCCAAAGCAAGAACCTAGCCTAGTTGGCTCCAAATAATGTCATCATGATTGTGCGATGCTATTGGTTCGGGATCCATCTGATAGATTCAGCGACGGTAATCGATGCAAACCACATCGATGTAAATACCCCCTTTGCTGTGGTTCAGCTATCGGTCAGTTCTGGGATTATTATTGGGCGATTGGCGATTAAGAGCACGGAATTCGATCTGGTGACCTGGATGCAGATTGCTTATGACTACTAACTATCCAAGAAGGAGGTAGAAGGCATCTTGATGAAGGACAATGAAATTGTGCTAACGGAATAGGACCCGGCTGCCAATACTAGGTTGTAATGCCCAAACGCAAACCCTTATGAAAAGGGACGAACAGAAAGGATAATTCAGTTGAGCGCCAACCGAACCAGTAGATTGCTGTTGGGTTGGAGAGGAAACGAAGCTTATGAAACACATTAAATCGAACCAAACACAAGTTCGAGAGTAGCGACACTCTAATTGAATGTGAAATCCCCCATTTAGAGCTAAAAGGGTACCTATCTACGTCATTCCGACATATTCCAAACTATAGTGCGATGCCTTGTGATCTCGGTCAGAGGTAAGTACAAACCCCAATGCTCTAACGTTCGACGATAATGAATAGCCATTGCAAAGTACATGCTAGATAGCAAAATTAACATAGGAAAGGAGCGTATCAAGCCTTTAACAGTGAGTGACCTTGACTCATGTCGATACTATAATTGAGGTCCAATCATAATACCCACCCAAAGGTTTGAAATGAGTCAATTCTTGTTTTCCAATGATTTTGCCTATAACTATGAAAGGGGAAAAGGGACAAAAATAGTGTGGATGATGGGTTTTCAAAAAAAGCAACCCGCTGAATGGTGACGTCACAACCCGCGTGAAAACATGAAATGACAGCTACATTTAAGACAAAAAATAACCATAGCCAAATAAAAATAGCCATCTTTGCCACTCCAGCCCGTTCCAGTGCGCTGCACTGCACTCTCACTATTATAACGATTAATATTTTTAGTAAATAATTTATTACAATCGTTCACTTGCATACACTGTCTTTGTTCACACACTTACACAATCACAAAGCACAATTCACAGTTGTAACGCAGTTGTTGCACTATTTATAACACGGCACAATTTATAACACAAAGCGTCTATATCCAGACTCCGAACTCAACTGAACTGCATGGCGTTCCTGGGTCCCTTTTATACTCGCTGCCTCTCGGTCGAGTACGTTCTCGAACCTTCCCTGGTTCTGGGAACTCGACGTGTTGTCTCAAGCGAACGGGAAGGTTCCAGCCAATTCGATACAATGCACAATTCCTCAAAAGTGACCCTTAGCCCTCCACAGGTCGTTGATCCTGCAATGCCAGCAGCCCATTTGACTGGCGCAGGTGCCAGCTCGCAACAATATGTTACTCCAGATAGAATACTGAACAATGTGCTGCTGTGGGCGTTTTTGAAACCAATGATTGTGATAACTCAAAAATCAAGGAGGAGCTCCTTGGCTTGTCTCAATTGGGAAACGCTGAACGTTGACGTCAGAGAATCGTCTCTACTTTTTTAAAAATATACTACCTAATATAGGTTCATACTTTCTAAATTGCTCATTTTACAGGAGCAGGGAGGAAGGGGCAAAGTTACCTACTGAAATTTAGGGATAATGTATCAAACATTACCAATTTTAATGCAATACAGATATTGCCTCTCAAGTGCAAGAGACAAATAGTAATTGACACATCCGTATGCGTCATTATTAGTGGAATTAAAATGCTTTTATAGAAAAAAATCCATAAAAGAATAAATAAACCTTAAAAATTGGAAAAAAATTGCACTTGGAGCTAGTGAAACACTGGTGAGTCCTGGCTATGCGATTATAGGTGAGCAATCGATTACTAGTTGGTTCCAGACAGTCTTTCATCATAAGGATAACCTCTACCAACAACTGGGGGGTGGTTCCTTCCGTGTAAAATTAGTCATTCAACTCCCCCACGACGAAGATGTTTACCCGGGTAATCTTCACAGCACCCCCCTCCCCCTCAGAAAATACATTAACCGACTTAAAGACCAGAAAGTAATATCAAGCAAACAGATGGCTCCCATATTTGTTCGGAACGTATCACAGCGTAATGGTTCGAATCTTATCCACGCAAACAAGGGAAAACTGAGCTTCGACATAGAGGAGGGGGACGACGCGTAATATCGCAGCTGTAGTTTAATTCAAATCTCATCCATCCCGAACAAAGCATTACGGATTAAGTAGGCAGACATACTGAAGTATCCAAGAAAAAAAATCCAGGAACATTATCTCTTAAACAGAAGGGAAACAATTTAAGTTATGAGCCTTTTTCAATTTTCACTTTATTTAAAATACCTACAACGCGCTAGGTCGTCACGATGAAAGGCAATGCTGCCTAATGAGGTCATAAATTGTATAGGATGATGGTGAGACAATTTGAAGTTTCTAAAAAAAAAAATAAATAATAATAATAATTCATTTGCAGTAAAATGCATTAAATGTATAGCGGCGCAGGGGAGTTCTCTGCTTTGTCTATCATTCAGTCATACGACCAGTCTTTTACGATGACAACCATGAACAAACCGGTTGATAATCGGGAGATTCATCCGCTAATTATCTTTCGAGAGAGAATTACGGTTGTTATTTTATACTCGTCAGGTTGGTACTTGAAAATACAGAGCTAAAAATTAAGCTTAGGCAATTAATTTATTCTTCGATGCAGTATCAATTTCATTTCTCTATCGTTCTAAAAATTCCCATAATTAAGATTTTAATTAAGGAGTCAAATAAGCAAAACAAACGACAAATTAGACGTCGGTTTAATGTAGATGGTGGACGTGAAGGGAGGGCTTTACGTAAGGTAATAATTAATATTAAGGCTTAGTTATGATTTAATGGAGAAACGGCTGGGGTGAGAGCGCTGCTATCGCTGTTGAAGACAGGTGGGGGGTCGGAGTGTTCAACTGTTCATCAAGGACCCATGTGCCACCTCTGTCTACCCTTGAGCCTCATTTATCGCAAGATCCGTCGAGACTGGTAGCCTAGGCAATCTACCCTTCCTTCGGGGCCGTTTAAACCCAATATGTTGTGCATTATACCGTCATAACCCTCCCTAACGGTTTTCAGACAGTAAAATGGGAAAGCGAAACCCAGAGGATTATGAAAAACTGTAAATCCCGTTTAATCGAATTCAATTTTCAAAAGGGGAAATTTCCATTATGTAGGAAGTTTCAAACATTTCGTATCTTCTCCCCAAACTGGATATATTATTATGATGAGGGAAATCCTCCATTTCCATTTTGAAGTAATGTGCAGCAATCCTGAGAAGGTAAAGAGATTCGATAAAGAAGTTTTTTTGTTAGGATGGAACACACAGCCACGATAATTTCACCAAACGTGAGTGTGGCAGAAAGCTAATTCATTTAGAAGAAAATCCTAACGCTTTTTAGTAAAAGAAACCGTCTAAGGAAAGGCTACACAGAGTGATTGGCTACTCGGGTAACAAACTCGTAGGAAATTTCATGCTGAACCAAAAAGGTCCTCATCAAATGGCCCGAATCCTAACCGTTTTTCAAGCAAAAAGTAAATCTCTCCGATTCCGCCCAAAATTCTTTCTGAGCGGTTCAAGGTGTCTAGATAAAAATTAGTAAATGTCCGTAATCCTCAAGCCGATTTTGGTAGTAGAATAATATTTCTAAAAATCTGAAATTTTGGTCAGGGACACGTTTCCGGGTCTAGGTGGTCCTCGAAACTTTTCAGCCCGATCGGACCAAATTTTATGGGGTGTAGCGGTCAAAACGTGTTTTCTGAAACATGAATTTTCGAGATTTTCGGCGATCAAGGCGTCTGGGGTATCATTTTTGACCAAATTTTGGACGCTGAATCCTATGAGACTGGTCTCGGGACAATTAACACCCACCCGAAGAGGTTATGGGTCAAAATGGGTACCAATCTACCCATTTAAAATGTGAATTTTCGAGATTTCTGGTACCTAGGCGTGTGGGGTATCATTTTCCACTATTTTTCAAAATTTCGATTTTTACGGTTTTTCAAGAAATTCAGTATTTAGTGACGAAAAAAACCCATTCTTCCCCAATTTTGAGGGCACCATTCGAATCTACGTGAAATGTGCTAGTTAATACAACCTCAGACCATGAATCCACTCATGTCAAAGCAGTATCAACCACAAATGAGCTTTTATAAAGGAGCAGTTTTCAGGAAATTTGCCTGTGTCCACGTAAAGATATGTATTTCAGATACAGCATAGCAAATGTACCAAATTTCCTAAATTTTTAATTTGTTTCGTTTGTGGATGATGCTTTGACATGAGTTGATTCATGGTATCGACCAAGGATGTAATTTCACGTACTTAGATTCAAATGGTGCCCTCACATTTGGGGCAGAATTCATTTTTCACGGGGTCATGGAGTTTTTTCGTCAATAAGTAATGAATTTCCTGAAAAACCTTGAAAATCGAAAAAATTGGAAAACGGTTAGGAATCGGACCATGTTGAAGAGGACCTTTTTTGTTCAACATTAAATTTCCTATGAGACTAATGCGAGTAGCGATCAACATAGAAATGAATTTGGTGAACTTTTTTAGCGTCCCTAAAGCTGTAGAATAGCTGAGAAATATCATCAAAACTGGTAAAACTGAATAATCCTCTGACTCCAAAGTCAAAGCGTTCTACCAATGAATTGAATACTTTAAATGGAGGAATAATAGAGGTACTAGAATCTTAAAAGATGAGCCCATTAATCGAACTGATTTTGAACCATTTTTTCCTCCAACTGAGCTCATAACAATACTTGGAAGGATTTCATGGGAAAAGAGATAGATTATCCTTGAGAAAGGAGCAGGTGTTGGAGGTGAAGGATGATCAAGAATCCTTGATAGATGGTCAGTTTCCCGTGAAAAGAACCGAAACAAAACCAAAGCCCTGTGAAACTTATTAATTAAAAGATTATTGAATGAAAGGTTTTTCCTTCAATAGACTGAAGGATGATTGATTGATCCTGTTGAAACTCGTTTCTTCTTCAATGCCTTTCACCTCTATTAATCATATTTTCGAATTATAATATCTCCTTCGACGGAGAGGAAGGAGAACAGGCCTCATGGAAATTCGACGTGCGGTCGAACAAGAGGAAGATCTTGTTTACATTTGTGTTCCTCAACTCATCCCTTAGAAGGTACTTAGACCCTCTTTCACAGTCCATGGTTTTTATCTAGAGTCAATCCGTCATTCTCCGTTGAAGGCCTATCAAACGGTGCGATACATCATCCTTTCGGCGCAATCCTAGCGTTCTCCCAGAGGGTCAGTGAAATAATTGGGTTCTTCGGGGGGTCTATGCATTTTTGATTTTGACGGATCGTTTTGATTGACGAAGTTCATGAATTTACATCTAGAGAGACGAGGCATTCAGATAAAATCGAATTTTTCGTGTACGTGGAGTTTGAAACCCAAATCCGGACCCCGCTTTGTCGAAGTTTATTACACCAGTAAGAATCATTTACAATATCTATCTGCCTCAATTATATTTAATACAATTAGGACTTCAGATCCGTTCCTCTAATTCATGTTCCTCTGAATCTTAACGCATTCACTTTCTACACATGTTCATGTGGTTTAGCGCTCTATTAGCATTATGATGGTTCTTTTGCATCCAGAGAACATAACTTCTGCATTATCATTACCACAACATGCCTTTATGAGCGGCAGCCGTTTGTTTGATTACACACATTACAACCCCAAAACTGCCTCCATATAATGTCCAAGCCGGCTTCAGTACTTGATTGTACAGGACCCATTATCATGATAAACATTCCTGCCACTAAGTCAGTGCATTTTGCTGCATTTCAGTACAAGTTCAATTTTCTTCTACTTCTTAGCGTGTTCCTTCCACCTGATCGTAGTGTCCAACGTCAAGCCCTTGTATTTGGCCTTATTCACCTAGAGAATCGCCACAATGTTGACTTTAGTCGGGATGAAATTGTTGACGTCCAATCACTAATTGCAGAAATGATCTATCAGAAGATGAATTCAACATTGCTGCCCTCAACAGCGAGGATTGCAGTATCATCATTCCAATAATCTCTGGTTAATCGCTAGCGCACACGAGGAATAAGAGTGGGCCTGATACGCTTCCTTGTGGTAAGCCGGCATTCATTTGCTTTAGCCTTGAACAGAAATCATCCAGCTTGACGCGAATGTACCTCCTTAAAACATGGTATTTGATCAACTCAACTTGTTAATATGGTAACACATTCCTCAAGTAATGAATTCGAAAGAGTACTTTATGGCTTATGGCTATGGCCTAATGACCTATGGCATTTGATGAAGTTGGAGTTTTTCAGAGAGAAACGTAGTGCCTACCTACAACTAATCAAAACCAACATTAGATACCAAAGAACACAAGTTAGAGTTATTAACTGGAAAATTTCATAATTATGTCAGATCCCCGGCTTTTATAATTCTCTGCTACAAAGTTTTCTCATCTCGTATATAAAGATCTGGAGCTAGGGAAATGTATGATTGACATCTAGACCGGATTATAAAATTCAAATTCGAAATAATTCAAATAATTTCGCAGAGTCAATCTTCGTTTGTGACGATTGGTTAGGAAAACACCTCAGTTGATTCAGTGTCCAGCGTTTAGTAGAAAATGACAACAAAAATCTGCAAATTCTTACACACGGGTTGGTTATTCCTCGAATGGGGGAAACAGTGGGTGTAGCGGGTCCCAGACCCATTCCAATCGATTCAGGGTCAAAAATTTAGTGGAATATGATACCCCACACGCCAAGGCACCAGAAAACCTAACACATACAAAATGGGTGGATACATACCCATTTTGACCCATAACTTCTTCCGGTGGTTGCCAAACGTTCTGGGACCCATTTTATTGGATTCAGCGTCCAATATTTAGTGGAAAACTATACCCCACACGCCTAGGTAGCAGAAACCTCGAAAACTCATATTCAAAATAGGTAATAAATACCCAATTTGACCCATTACTTCTTCCAGTGGGCGCCAATCGTTCTGGGACCCATTTCATTGGATTCAGCGTCCAAAATTTAGTGGAAAATGACACCCTACTCGCCTAGATCGCCCAAAATCTCGAAAATCCATTTTTCAAAAAACACATTTTGACCCCCCCCTCCCCCCAAATTTGGTCCGATCGGGCTGAAAAGTTTCGAGGACCCGTCTCGGCTGGTATCAGACCCCTGACCCAAATTTCAGATTTTTAGAAAATTTTCTACTACCAAAAACGGCGCGGACGATGGACGGCGTACGGCGTACGGCGTACGGCGGACGGACATCGACCTTTTTTGATCAGGACATCATGAAACGTCCAGAAAAAAATTTTGAGCCGAATCGGAGAGGTTGACCATTATCATGAAAACATAGGTTGATTATTCGAGGAATAACCAACCAAAATCTCAAAAACCATTTTCAAAACGCTCATACTGTTCCTCATCGGGTAGCGATAGGATTGAGAATTGTCGAACTAGAACCAAGAAATCACTGACTATGATTTCAGATCTTTAGCAAAATTCCTTCTAGCGAAAATACTGTGGAGAGTAGAAGGACATTTTGGGTTAAGATGGGCTTACATTTGAGACAATATTAACAAACTTATTTTCATATTGGACCTTAACTCGTGAAAATATAGCGTTCCTACGCAGAAGATTATAAACCTTTACCCTGGGGGAAAATTATTAAATTCAACTCTTTCAAAATATTATATTATATTTCGATCGGGAGGTAAGCAAAGTGATTAGAGCTCATTATTATTCAGGTGATGAAGCCGCAACCGTATACAGAAGTACTTCCGCATAGTAAAACGGCAAGATGAGCTCAGCAAGAGATGTGAGCTGACCCAGGTAAACATAATTACACGGTAGAGTTGAGGAATCGCCTTTAAAGAATCCCATTTCCTCGGGATGGAGGTGAGTGTGCGGGAGGCTCATTCCGCAGCCTCCATCCATCAGTTGGCCCTGGAGTGAGAAGGGCGTTTCGTTCGTAACACAAGTAGCCCTTATTCCAAGCCTTCCTGTCCAAGCCTTACTGGCCCCTCACGATTCGCCATGTCCGAGAAGTTTCACTGAATGTATGAGTAATTGGAGAGTTCAGAATCAAAATGGACCACTCCAGCATTGAAAAATTATACTTCATATATTTGCAACTTAGAAGAAACATTGTATGTAATGCTCTTGAAAAGGATAGTTCTAACGTATACTCAGAAGAAACATGAATGACAATAAAGTACAGCAAAATGCCAGATAAGTTTCAAAAGCAGACAATTTCCAGTTCCACCTAAAGCCACCAGGTTCGCCACCAGTGCCACAAAATGAGGTTTATCACAGTATTTTCAAGTCACAACTAGAACTGCTACATTCTACATTTATCTTCTAGAAATAGGTATCAATAAACAGAACATCGATATTTCCACTTCGATTTTTTTCTTTAGAAAACAATAATGTACAAAACATTGGGGAAAACATCAATTATTTGATACATTGATTGTTTTTGGGCGGGAAAAAGTAGTTATGGACAGATAATATTGTTGCGAGATTGCACCTGCACCCATAATATGGGCTGCCGGCATCGCAGGGTCAACGACCTGTTGAGGGCTAAGGGTCACTCTCAAACATTCATGCGTCATATTGAATTGGCTGGAACCTTCCCTTTGGCTTGAGACAACACATCGAGTTCCCAGAACCAGGGAAGGTTCGAGAAGGTACTTGACCAAGAAGCTGCCAGTATAAAAGGGACCCAGGAACACCGCGCAGGGCAGTTCAGTTCAGAGTCCAAATATAGACGCATGTTATAAATTGTGCCATGTTATAAACCGTGTATTGTGCCTTGTGATTGTGTGTGAGTGAACAGTGTATTCAAGTGAACAATTGTAATAAATTATTTACTAAGAACATAAATCGTTACAATATGAAGCTTTGCCACATTTGTTTCTTTTTGGTTGGTTATTCCTTGAATAATCAACCTATGTTCTCATGCAAAAAGTCAATCTCTCAGATTCAGCCCAAAATTTTTTTCTGGACGTTTCAAGGTGTCTAGATCAAAATTGCAAATGTCCGTCCAGCGTCCACGCCGACTTTGGTAGTAGACAATTTTCTAAAAATCTGAAATTTTGGTCAGGGGTCCGTTCATGGCTAGTTGGTCCTCAAAACTTTTCAACCACCCAATCGGACCAAATTTTGGTGGAGTGGTGGTCAAAATGTGAATTTCGAAAAATGGATTTTTGAGATTTTTTGCAATTTAGTCTTGCGGGGTATCATTTTCTACTAAATTTTGGATACTGAATTCAGATTTGTTGGACACTATGATGGTGAAAGGCCATAGAATGTATTTTTGGTAGGTAACTATCTTTCTAGATGAATAAAAGAGTCATGTCTGATGAATTGTAGCATCACTGAACTTCAAAACGTGACTAGCCTGCAACTACGGAAAGATCGCAATAACACACCGCGCATTTCAGGCTCAGATGAGCCTCAGCTATAAAATTTTCTCTCGCCTTCCGCCAACAATACCTCAATTCCGAGCAGCGCATTGATGCCAACTGAATTGCGATGCGCCCTCGTGGAACGGCGTAATTGGCTCAGAAACCTAAATGCACCTGCCATTGCCGAATTTATTTGACACCCTGGCGCCGGGAAACGCCGAGCTCAGAGCGAATGCTAAATAAACCGGATCCCTGATGAGGTGTAGGCCTCCAAACTCCATTTTCATTTGCACTTTGCGTTATCGGAACCTCTTTCCCTCCTAGGGTGCTTCGCCCTTCCAAAGGGAATAGTTGATTTGAGCTCTGATAGGGATGAAACGGAGTAGACTTCAGAAGGGGACCACTCGAATATTGAAAGGGATTAGGCAAGTACGCAACAGAGTTGGCACGCCCTTTCACTCTGCATTTTCGGTTTTCACTCCTCCGGTTGTCAACTGAAAGTCCTGGCGTGACATATTATCCTTTCATCACTCCCAACTGCCAAACAGCGAGCTATCTTTCACAACTGAACGTGCTAGGTACGAAATCAACGAAAAGCCCTCTTCATCCGGAATTTCCATTATTATGTATTCATTCTTTTCAATGTTTTATAGTTAAATCAATGATCAAAAATGACTAAAAAACGGTCCAAACGTCCGAACAATATTTTAATATTTAAAAATTTGTACATTCTTTCCAACATTGAGGTGTTCTTTAGTGCTGCACCCTTTCTTAAAACTATGATTTCTTCTCAAAATCCAACCCATTTGAAACGGTATAGCTCAGTGGCTGCCCATCACTCAAGAAAATTTTTTGAAACGTCAAAAAATTCCCATTGAGGCCTGTAACATGGAACCTAGTTAGGATTTGGAAAAACCAAAGGGGGGGGGGGGATAGGAGTTGAGTTTTAGCCTGTCTAGAACATTAGTCCTGTCTTTGTGTTCCAAAATTCGTGGCTCCAGCTGGTCCTCGAAACTGGACAAAATTTGGGGAGGGAATGTGTCAAAATGTGTTTCAAATATTGGATATTCGAAATTTTTGGCGATCTAGGCGTGTGGAGGATCATTTTCGACCAAATTATGAACGCTGAATTCAATGAGACGGGTCCCAGAACGATTGGTGCCTACTGGAAGAGGTTATGGGTCAAAATGAGTATTTATCTGTCTATTTCGTATCTGTTTTCCCGAGATTTCTAGGCGTGGGGTAACATTTACCACCAAACTTTGAATGCTAAATCGATTGGAA
>CM034002.1:8425234-8455790 GCA_019603395.1 Cyrtorhinus lividipennis | reverse complement strand
CCTTCGCTTTGCGACGGTTCGTGATTGTTGAATGTCTGAGTTCAAGTGAACAACATCCGAATACGAAATTTTGCTGGTTCTGCTCTACGTTGGTACCTTCCTATCTGCCAGTACTGTAGAAATACCCATTCATGTGAAGCTATTTTTTTTTTCCTGAGCTGCTGGTGAATAATTCAGATGCCGAATCAGATGCCAAAACCATTCCTAACCCACATACTAATATTGTGATTAAAGTTTGAACATAAAACACCATTTTCAACAGTTTTGGAGAGAAATATCTCGGTTAGAAAGTGGCCTGAAGGGACCTAGAAAGGAGTAAGCATCTCTTTACGATTATGTCCAACTCCAATTCGTCAATCAATTGCAGTTAAGTCAACTGCATTGCTTGAGGAGCTTAAATTATACAATAAGTGAACACCATAATCTTGAAGGCTGTTTTGCCCTTTGCAAAGTCACTGTGGGCAGAAAATGGCAGTTTGTTTAATACAGGACCACTAACTCTCAAAACCATTCGAAAGATTCGCCTCTTTGACTGCAATGCTGATAATTCGCAGATCACCTCAAATTTTCATTGTTTTTCGTATAAAAAGATACCTAATTATAGCATTTTCACGTCCAAACGGTGGTTTTCCATTTCAAATAGAGGTTTTATACATTAACATGGAGGATGACAGAAATACATGATTTAGTCTTGGAAAAGTAAAATCAACAAATTAAGTGACATTCCATTTTTCCCAGCAAATGGGAAAACAGTGGGTGTGGCGGGTCCCGGACCCATTCCAATCGATTCAAGGTCCGAAATTTAGTGGAAAATCATACCTCACACGCCTAGGTAGCAGAAATCTCGAAAACACATATTCAAAATGGGTAATAGATCCCATTTGACCTATACCCTCTCCATGGGTGCAAATCGTTCTGGGACACGTCTCATTGGATTCAGCGTAAGATTTACGGAATATGATACCCCACACACACTAGTTGCAGAAAATCTCAAAAATCAATTTTTTGAAATACACATTTTGACCCCTACTCCACCCAAATTTGGTCCGATCGATTTGAAAAGTTTCGAGGACCAACTAGAGCCGGAAACGGACCCTTGACCCAAATTTCAGATATTTAGAAAATTTTCTACTACCAAAGTCTGCGTGGACGTTTGCTAATTTTGATCCAGACACCTTGAAACGTCCAGTTAAAAAAATTTGGGCCGAATCGGAGAGATTGACATGTTGCGTGAAAACATAGGTTGATTATTCAAGGAATAACCAACCAAAAAATAAACAAAATTGTCAACGTAAGTCTCTACCTGCAGCAGCGGCTGTCATAAGGCGAATCAGCAGGCACCTTCAAAAAGAATGACGTATGGAATGTCTTCGCCATGTTGTGTTGCACGGAGTAGGTATTGTTAGAATATAGGTGGCTAGCGTGGCAGCGTTTAAAACTAATGTAACACGAATAATTCCGTCAAACTCTCATGAAGAAGGGAAAATCTCAAATTTGACGTGAAAATTTCTTCTTCGTGGGTGGTTGGTGTAAGCATCTAGATTGATTGACGATGTTAAGTTCCTATTATTGGAGACTCCCACGGAAAAATCAGCTTCTAATATCAAGAGAGTCTGGAATACATGTAGCTTATCATTCAGCTAGTCTTAGATTGTGATCTCGAAAATCATTGACAAATAATCCATCATTGTTGATTAAGCGTCTCTATCTTGAGTTTTCCATTTGAAAAATCAAAAGGGAGAGAGACGCCCAAATCGGTTGAATTCCTGCAGAAAATCAGCTTTGAAATTCTAAGATCAGCTCTTTCAGAGCGTCAAGACGTCTCGGCTTTCCCATCTCAACGGATCTCATGCGCACGAGGCCGGAAGTGACGGCGAGTGCTCGAGGGCACCTTTTAAGAGCGTTAAAGTTTTCTCTTAGGATGATGGTACTGTTAATACTTTTACCTACAACCAGCTCCCCCACAGACGGAGGACTTGCTTAAGCTCGACTTGGAAGGGAGAAGTTTACTTGAAGGAAGATGTAGCGTTGAGAAGCTTTCATAACGTTCGTCAAGGGACTGTCGGCTCCAGAACTCGAGGTCTCTTTTCTGCTTCGTGAGCCGCCTGAGGTTCACTGAGAGATCGTCCTCATTTTCAAAGAACATTTTCCCCGGGTTGCACGAATTCAGCAAAAGTCCATCTTTTCCATTCATAACGACGGAGGAGGAAACGTTCGTCAACACGGAGATATAATGAGCTTATTCCAAAGTCAAAACATTCCTCTTGCCACATCCTAATGTAAGCTTGTAAAGTTCGCCCTTTTTTAAGAACGTATAATTCAATTTATTAGCATTACTCAGAATTATTATTATTATTTAACATAATTTTTTAATGTAAAAATTCATCAATTTAATTTTTATGGATAATTCCTGGATATCGTTTTTGTTATCAACTCTCATGACCAATGCACAATTGCTGTTAGAATGAAGCACTCGGTATCGTTTTTGTGCGTTTTATTGCGTGCCAGGTTAGGCCTGGTTCGTACTCATTAATTTATAATAACGCAGAAACGTCGATTTAGGGGAGAGCCAATCAGAATCAACTGTACAAGGGATGTACTGCGTCATTCGATTGAGATCAAAGTTTTGATTTTTCAAACGCGCTGTACGCGCGTTTTATGCCGTTTTCCCATTCATTCTTCTAGTTCTTTGCGCAAACTATGGGTAGACAATGAAGAAGGAAGAAGAAGAAGAAAGGGTGATAGTGAGCAGAGATTTCATTGGGTCGAGATAAAATAATTATGATTTATTTGTGATCTGTTCACTAATCAAATATTGTGATTACCTACTGATGAATAATGTGAAAAATCTGCAATTCAAGCACATAATCCACAAATAAGACTTTAAGGTGGATCGTCACCTGAAGTCGAAGAAGCTTTACAGACTAGCAGTACGGAAACGGTATGAACAGCCAAGACACGTTTTGAATGAGTATGAACCTTGCTTCATTGCGCACGCGCAATTTTTACAAAATTTCAATCGAGTCGCAATTCCACAGAAGTATGCTGATGACACAACTCTCGTCTGTTTTCGCGGTCCAAAGCTTGCTTTCAGGAATGTTGCAGTTTCCGTGAAAGCTCATACTGTTTTGGCATCGGATTTGAACTGCTTGTATGGCTTCTGCGAACGAACCGACCATGGGTATCGTTTCTCGTTTCCTCTAAGGGTGAGTGGGAGAAGTGGTTCATATGAAATGCTAACAAGAAAAGAATGATTGAGATTCTTCTTTTAATAAAAATATATAAGAACGGAGAAGTATGAGCGTCTTGGCAAATGAATGTAATACGGCCATTCACTTTTCCAGGTCCCATCGGTATATGAGAGAAGAGCGTTGAAAAATTCTCATTAATAACCTCGTCCCTTCAAGATGCATACAACCCATTCCCGGTCTCGATACCCTCACAAAAAGTAAAGGGAAAGGAGCATAAGAAAAATTCCGACTTGTTAAAAGGGGCTTTTCACGCACGCTCGTCATGAGGAGCTTGATATTGGCTTTAGGGAAGGTTGACCCGGTCCCATCAATCAACCTCATGCTCTTCCTGGTCCTTATCTTGCGCTTTTAGAGACGCGGATTTTACCTCATCCTCTCGGCCTTTAGAGAGCCAACAAGTGCCTTGATCTACGCCCTGTAATATCGCTTTCGTTAGCCCTTTCCTGCCTGTCGTCCGTACACGATTATGAATTTTCCTACATATTCTGTGAAAAATGGGGGAATGAGCAGAACTAAAGCTCACAAAGTAGGGAAATGGTTTTATTTCAGATGACCATCCCTTGGACCGAACCAAAATTAATTCACCTCATCACACTATCACAGGTATCTGATACGCCTATTGCCATTGATTCTGACCCACAGCAGCAATCCTGTCAGATCGGACTAGGCACGTAAAACACCCTCATGTTCGTACGGCAGCAACCCAAAAAAATCATGTTTCAAATCATGTATGTATAAATTTCAGATCCAAAATGTCGGTCCGTGGAAAATTCCATCTGAAGAATCTTAAACTTATTGTGCACAAAGACTATGTATGGGTATTAGTTGCGCGACTCATTTTCAGCCCAATTGCTCCAGGGATTTACAAATTCGTTCAAGAAATGATTTCTCGTGGTTTTTTGGAATTTCGGTTAACAGACCTGTTATTTTGGTTGATTATTCCTTGAATAACCAACCTATGTTTTCATGCAAGAGGTCAACCTTACGGATTTGCCCCAAAATTTGACAGTTTGCGTTTCAACAATACTAGATCAAAGAACGCTGCAAATTCGTTCACAGGGGTTGGTTGTTCCTTGTACCTGAGGCATGAGGAAAATGTGGGAAAACAGTGAGTGCAGAGTATACCGAACTCATTCCAATCTATTTAGCGTCCAAAATTTAGAGAAAAATTATACTCCACACGCCTAGGTGCCAGAAATTTTGAATCAGAAGTAGGAAGATATATACCCATTTTAACCCATAACCTCTTCTTTCATTTTGAAAAATGGAATTTCGAGATTTTCAGTGATCTAGTTGTATGGGGCACACATTTCCCTTCTCTCCCTCTGAATGCAACCATCTCTGGATACTTCCAATTACCTATAACAATATGACATTATGGGGCAGCGTTTTGTTGTCAACATTGTTCCCAATTTTGAAAATATCGTGGACAACCTTGATTCCACCGTAGTGGGCGTGACACATAAATTTCGCCAATGAGAGGTCGATTCGGACATTGCGCGCTCCCCCACGAACGGTTTTTATCGCGAAGGGGCGAAAAGTGTGTTACCTGAAATTGTTGCTCTCGAGTGAATTTGAAACTCGGAAGGGGGCGAATAACGACCAGTAACCTTCGAGGGTACGGCGAGGGGGGTGAGTAGAGGGTTACCTGCACTCCTGTGTGGCATGTACCGGCTGGGAGCGACATGTCCCCAGGATGGATGTGTCCTTGTCATAGGATTGCACGAAGCAGGGGTCGCCTTCCCTCGGCCCAGGAAATCGATTTGGGTTTCATGATTAAACACACTTGCCTCCGACGGTTTAACTGTCGCCTCCAGTGCAGCTCAGCGGCTGCACACAACCCGCAAACTTCTCAACGCAGAAATGCGCCCACTCCAGAACCGCGTATGTGCCAGCAAACTCGGTCGAGTTCAAACCGTTCTCAGTGGTACCCAACTACGTTTCAGTCTATGTGCTGGCAGATTGAACTTTGAAGCATAATACAAGCAGTTGGATAAATTGTTTTATTGAACCTTCAGTAATGTACTCGAAGTAGACATTCTGCCACCTACATCTGCACAACAAGAACTAATTTACCTAACTGCAGAAACTCTCCATGCAAAGCTCTTTTACACTCCAATTTATTGATGCAATTACATTTTATCATTCTGAAATTCTCAATATCTATGTTTTGATTAGTTATTCCTTGAATAATCAACCCATGTTTTCATGCAGAATGTCAACCTCTCCAATTTACCCCAAACATTTTTCTAGGGAGTTTCAATGTGTCTAAGTCAGAAAGAGTCTGTCCGCTGTACGCCCTCCGCCGTCCGAAATGGGGGGGTAGCTACCTACCTATTTTGAAATGGGGTTTTCGAGATTTTTGGTGATCTAGGCGTGTGGGGTATCATTTTCCACTAAATTGTAGACGCTGAATCCAATGGGACAGATTCCGGGACGATTGGTGCCCTCTGGAAGAGGTTATGAGTCAAAATGCGCGCCATCTACCTACTAAGTATTAGGTAGTAGAAAGATTTCTAAAAATCTGAAATTTTGGTCAGAGACCCGTTTCAGGCTCTAGTTGGTCTTCGAAACCTCTCAACCCGATCGGACAAAAATTGCTTGGGGTAGAGTCAAAATGTGAATTTCGAAAAATGGATTTTTCGGATTTTTTGCAATCTAGGTGTGTGGGGTATCATTTTCCACTAAATTTTGGACGCTGAATTCAATGAAAAGGGTCCCAGTACGATGTTGTTATGGGTCAAAATGTGTATCTACTACCCATTTAGTATATGTGTTTTCAAGATTTCTGGTACCAAGGCGTGTGGGGCATCATTTTCCACTAAATTTTGGACGTTGAATCCAATAAAATGGACCCCGGAACGACTAGTGCCCTCTGGATGAGGTTATGGGTCAAAATGGGTAACTATTTACCCATTTCGAATGTGGGTTCACGAGATTTTTGGGTACCTAGGCGTGTGGAATATCATTTTCCACTAAATTTCGGACCCTGAATCAATTGGAATGGGTCCGGGCCACTCCACACACGCTGTTTTCCCCTATTTTCTCTATGCCTCTGGTCCAAGGAATAACCAACCCTTTGTGAAAGATTTTGCAGCTTTTTCTAAGTTTTAGTGAATCATTCAGTCATAGTTGCCTTCCAGTAGGAAGCCAGCTCATATCGCGGCAATTGGATAAATATTCAACAATAGGTAGATCGCGTATCCCACCGACAGGCTTTTCAGGAGGGTCCACTGAAATTCTGCCTTGCCGTCGATCCCCTATAACAGGCTTTCAACAATATAGCCAACCGATCCCTCCACATTATATTTCCGCCTCTGAGCCCCCAACCACGCTTGTTCTCAGTGGACCCCTTCTCATCCCATTTGAGGACAAAGGATATATTTTACTGGCGGCATAAAAAAAAGAAAAGGAAAGCCTCAGTAGCCACAGAAATTGGGTCATTCACTTGGAGGTTTCACAGCATAAAAGGTGATTGAGTGTGATGAAGCGAAGATGCGACGCACGAGGAGGCAAATGGCACATGGCTTGCGTCGGTTGTTTATGACCTGTTTCCTTCCGTCCACAAAATAAAAGAAGCCCTTGAGTTCGTGTGATTTTACGTTTACCCTAAAAATCACAGTTCATGGTGCTGAACGTCCATGATCAGGAAGCGAATGAAGAAATCGGTGCTCAAATAACCGAAAACATCTTTATTCAACAGCCCGATATTTTTGTATTAATTTAACTGATCACCTCTCAAACAAGAGACGTTTTCTAGTATGCATTATCAGGAAAGGGAATATCCTAACTGTATTTGAGTTACTTGTTGGCTCTCACGATAAACATTTAATGCCCTTAAAAATTCTCTTCACGTTCCTCGGAGGATCTGCATATTATACCGCACTTCCTCGTACGTCTAGGAGTATTGCAGTCGTTTAACACGCAACTGGAATTTTTTTCCAATATTTCGTACGCAGAATATATAATTTCCGACCGATTGCCGTACACCATGCGAGACTTCGCCCCGAAATTGATATAAAAAATGGTCTTTTTGGGGTAGGAAGTTTTAACCTATTAATTTCAGTAAATACGGTGGAATTCATATTTTCATTATTCTCTGAATGAGAACCTCATTAAGTTTACACCAGAACATTCCCATTTGCCTATATTCTAGATTCAAAACTCTACGAATTCTCTCACAGTGATTGATTATTCCATGGGCATGGAGCGTGGGGGAAATGGGGTATCAGCGAGTGTTTCCCCAACACATTCCAATTGATTGAGCGACCAACATTTACCTACATCGCGACAATGGTCCATCGTTTGGTGGAAAATAATTTTTACAAAATTGTCTACTACCAAAAACCGTATAGAGACGAAAAGCTGGCGTACATTGCGTACCTTGGGCATGATCACATAGGTTGATTATTGAGGGACCAATCAAAAACCAAAATGGTCTGTCGGCCGTTTTTGGCAGTAGCAAGCTGTTCCAAATCCAAAAATCTGGAATGTTGGTCAGTGACTCTATTCAGGCTCTGTTTGGTCCTCAAAAGTTGGTCCCCACTACACTACTCCAAATGGGTACAGTGCATGAGTATTTTGAATTATTTAAAATATCCTTCAGCAATCCTCTGCTGGACGCAATTTCAAGTAAAAATTTAATGATCTTTGTTTTTGTCATTGTCCGCTTAGCAAATAGCTGCTCACGCATAGCCGGCAGATAATCCTGAGTAAAGAGACTCGCAATCATTGGTGGAACGCTTCTCCCACACACCCAGGTTCCTTTTTCGCGGCCCTTTTGTCCAAGGTGAAATTAAAAAGTGCCAGAATGAAGAGGATGAAATGGCCGAAGTGATTCCTCACTTCAACTCAGCGATTCATCACTTGAAAATTCAGTGCGCCCTTCTTCCTTCGCGGAAGAACCGAGAGAAACACGCTAACCCAACAATAATTTCCGGGTGAGAAAGGTAGAAAGTGGATGGCGCAATGCATCATCCCTCCGCTCAGTCTACCTTCATGTAGGTGTACATTTCAACCTTCACATCACGGAAAACCCCTCGTTTAAATAAGGCCGCTTTATATTTATTGTTATAATGAGAAAGAGACGCGGAGAGAAAATTTAAATATGCGGCTCACGGAGCCCGGAGAGATGGAAGCATCGGGTGCTTCATGCATGTCGTTTATTGACACAAGAGCTCTCTTCTCTGTATTATAATTCATAACCTGGTAAAGTCGTCTCAATGATTCGAAAGTCTCAATTAGACGACTGTTTTGATATTCAAGCCACGCTATCGAGTTCCATAACGTGAGGGCGGGTTATGGAACTTAATTCATCGATGCTGCAATTTATGAATGTTGTCTTTGCCTCGAGGTATCGTCGACAAGGGTGATGCTGAGGTGTTACCGACCAACGCGGCTTGTTCGAGAGAATCTCTCCTCTGTACTCAGTATAAAATGATGTATCACTTCCACGTATTATGGTAGCAATGGTAACCGCAGACTACCTCAAAATAGTGGGAACGTGAGTTTATGGATTAACTCTTTTGTGGCTGTTTCAAGAATTGTTTTGGGTGTTGGAACGTGTGGATGGAAGGATTCAGCTTTGACAGCAGGTAAAGAGAAAATATCAGTAATGAGATAATTTTTTCCGTCTAACTTCAGCATTTAATCTATGAATAATAAAGAGAAAAAAGCAGCTTTGAGCATGAAGGGCTCAAGTTCAAACTGAAAAAGGTGGTTCCAGTAAAGAACGTCAAACTCCTAGATTCATACCTTTCTAATAGGTGCTTAAGAATCAAGCAAGCTGATGCATTTCAGTACCAAAAAATGCAACGCTGGTGATCCACAAGGTAGTATACCTGGCCCACCGTTGTATGTACTTTCCATACACTAGCGATCTCACTAATGTTGAAGGTAGCGTAACTCTTACTTTTGCTGATGACACTGCCATAATTGCGCTGTGAGGTCACTCCATCTCCAAAATAATAAAGAGAGAGTTAAGATGAGAATTGGGATGAATGAGACAAGGTCAGGGCACTTGGACTTCACTAATTAAATGCTGCCTTTCTCAATAATCAGGCAGTTCCTGGTGCGAATTGAGCCAATTATTTAGGCATGACGGTAGTCGCCAAACTTGAATGGAAAGATCATATTCATTTAAAGTCACAGCAAACAGATCGCAGGCCAAACTGGGCAAGCAAGGATTGGGCACCAATGCGCCCAGAGAAAATGCCCTGTATGAAGGACATGTCCACGAGAGCCCGGCGGGCAGAGGGGCTGAGCAGGTGAAACTGGTAACCCAGGGCACTGTAGTCCACGTCCTGACGACAGACCCCAAACTTGAAGGCCAGGTAACGTAGGAATGCACGGTACACTGTTGAGCTGATCCACATGGCATTCGTATGAGGGACGACAGAAGCATACTCCAGGTGAGGCTGGACAATAGCCCGATAATGAGCGACGAGGGCAGTGGTACTGGTGAACTCCCTAGTGTTTCGCTTTACAAACCCAAGAACACGCATAGCTCGAGAAGATGCCCGGGCAATGTGTTCATTGAAGGTCAACTGCCTGTCCAAAGAACACCAAGATCGGAGACCATGGAGGGACGTCTAAGAGCAACACCGTTGATGGTATAAGGGTGCATATGAGGGGTTAGCAAGCGGTGATACGTCATCACTGAACATTTGCATGGGTCTATATCACTTTGGATTCTTCTACTAGCACGCATGGTAGAGTGGCAAAATTTCTTGAAGACATTGACCTCTCCTTTGGTAATGTTGTGAAGTTTCATTTGACAGTATACACGCTTTTGTTAGGTTATTGATATTATGACACCATCATTTCGATATTTGGTGTACCTAGTTGGTCCAGCTCCCTTCTTTTGCTATTCGGGCCCACATACAGTTGGAGGTTTCACATTACTGCAAATAGTCCTAGCTACCGTTAATTACCAGCTACCAGATTGTGTGTTCGTCATTCGAACTCCCTGCATAGTTGTAACTGCGTAAAACCGTTGAATTTGAAACAACACAAAAAGCGACCGGTGATCCTGCAGGATGAGCGATGGTTCGGATAATTTCTAAAGCCTCTGATTTCCACTAATGAATCCTGGTTCTCCACTCCTGGTCCAACGCTCGGGACTACTGTTTACTAGGTTCCCCTTCATTGTAGGTTCGAGCCATTGTTTCGCTTCGGCCGACGTTGATTGTCCGAAACACAATCCAAGCCACTTCATGCTTTACATTGTTGCTTACAATCAACAAACCCTCGCCGTCTCATTAGCTACTAATCAATCTCTCCATCTCTTCGCAAAGCCCAGAGGTCCTTTCTCTAATAAGAAGCTAGTTATTTCACGTCGCCTTCGCTTAGACTCTCGATGAATAACGTCTCTCGGTGAGATACCCTGTCGCCTTTTGGCTAAAAATAAAAATAAAATAATAACAATTAAATAAAAATTATGATAGTTTCTCTACCATGAACGCATATTTCACGGGAAATAATCCTCTTTCGTCCCCAAATCTCGTCTTTCTGCGTCATTTCCCTGGTCCTTCAAGATATACAGTAAAACAGAGAAGTCCAAGAAAGTAACTAGTCTAGTAAAGTAACAGAACGGAACTGACGTGCACCTATTGGCCAAAATATGTTAGCAGAGAGCACTGCCAATTAATCTGTGATCATTTGCAACGAAAAACGTGTCGAAGAAGACACTGATGATGAAGAATGTTATTGATTTGAAGCGCTTTAAAGTACCTAATTATGATCAGTTACTAGGCTAGCTCAGGAAAAATTTAATGCCACTGTCGATAATTTTTTATTAATAAATTATTGTCATTCCAAATGCTGCCTAAACTCATTTACAAGATGGACTATCCAAAACCTCAACCAATATTGAATTAAAAGGTAGAACAATCCAATGAAATAAGGGGAATGGGAGGGCGGCTTGCTGCCATGCAATCTCTGATGTGACTTATGATGTGCGATTTCTACCTATCTTGAGCTGATTCAACCCATATTTTTTGCTTAAAGGTCCCATCTATCCGATTTCTAGTTGAGACCGGACAAAATACGCCCCGTGAACCTGTTGTGATCGGATTACTTGGTGATGTGGTGGCCAACTGAAGGTTATTTTTTCGTCAGATCATTCGAAACAAGGTCTGAAGAAGCTTCCACCCTTCAAGCTGGTTTTCCTTTCCATCAACATGCACCCTCCTTACCGCCTCCACATCAGTTCCTTACCCTTTTCAAGGTAAACTCAGACAGTTACATAATGTATGGGAAAAGGTAACAGGAACTGGGAGAGCGCCGCGGGAAGAGGGATTTCGTTCCAACGTCTAAGCCAATCTTCCGAGCAATATCTCTACTCAGTCGTATGTTCTATCTTGTTTCTTACTTACGGCTTTCGGGTGGCTTGTAAACTCTGTTTTCATCTTCGACCAGCTAGAAGTGGAATCAAATGTGCCAAAGTTGTAGGTGATAAGGTACGCCGAGTTGTAATTTTGATCAAAATTCGAAACTATATCTGAAAATCGTTACTGCACGTCATGATTTAAGCTATTAGAACGTAGGTTTCTTGCTAAGGGTTGTTATCGTTAAAACTAAGAGAAACCTAGTTGATCAGTCAAAGGAGAGATATACTATACAATTCTCACTTGTATGTACGTGAAAATACTAACATAATATGACCCACAGATGGAACATCGAGAAGCTGCGATTTCGGAATCGATTGAATTGATTCTATCTAATTATTACTCCTAATAGGTGGTTAATTTCTCATTTTTGTTTGATAAGAGCGTGAATTGAATATAAATTCATTATCCTCCCTGCATTAATGTATTCGCGTAGTTCATCAGTGGACACACGAGCGATACACTCAATATTATTGTAGTTTAAGCGGTTGGGGCTCAGTTTATTATGCCTTTTTGTGAAAACTAATGTTATGGACTTGAATGAAATTCATAAACCTGAAAATGTGAATTAACTTGAACGCAAATATGAAACTAAAAATAAAGCCAACATTGTATTTTTGTTCAAAATACACTGAAATGTCAGGAATTAGGGCCGTTACGCATGTTAATTAACTGGAATAAATTCCTTATCCAATCATTGGGTCATTATTCGAAAATTAAGTCAAATCAAGAAACAGAGAGATTAAAAAAAAAAATATCTACCACATTTAAGAATTTAACATTATTGACCATTCTTGACAATTTTGGGGTCGTGCTACTCCGATTGCTCGCTGAACCGGTTGTGAAAATCAAATTAATTGGTTGAGGGATCATATTTTCGTCTAATTTTGGGTAGAATTAGAATCTGCAATAAAAATTGGGGTTCCCATTTTAGAATAAGAATGTTAGTGTCACTTGTGTGAGGTGGCCCGGGGTGCGTAAATGTGATATATGAGGATATAACAGTTGGTGTGGTGGGTTTGGGACCCATTCCAATCGATTTAGGGTCCAAAATTCAGTGGAAAATGATACCCCACACACCGAGGTACCAGAGATCTTGAGAACAGGCATTCAAAATGGGTAAATAGGCCCCCCCCCCATTTTGACCCATAGCCTCATCCAGAGGGCACCAATCGTTGCGAGACCTGTCTCATTGGATTTAGCGACCAAAAGTTAGTGGAAACTCATAACCCACACGCGTAGGTACCAGAAATCTCAAAAACACATATTCAAAATTGGTAATAGATACCCATTTTGTCCCATAACCTATTCCAGAGGGTACCAATCGTTCGAGGGCCCTTTTCATAGGATTCAGCGTCCAAAATTTAGTGGAAAATGATACCCCACACACCTAAATAGCAAAAAAATCTCAAAACCCCATTTTTTGAAATTCACATTTTTACCCCTAACCTACCCAATTTGGTTTGATCGGGTTCAAAAGTTTCGAGGACCAACTAGAGCCATGAACGGACTAATTTTGAACTAGACACCTTGAAACGTCCTGAAAAAAATGTTGGGCCGGATCGTAGAGGTTGACTTTTTGCATAAAAACAACATTGACATTGAGTTCCACCAAATTCTCAAACTACAGTCCTTGACTCGTGATAATGATTCATTCTCGGCTGCTCTTGTGTCCTCGACAATAGCGTCTTATCCAAAAATAAATTCCGAGCCTGTTTGGGCACCTGGTTGACTTTCAACAAAAACGCTGTCCTCAGTCCAACCAACCTCATTGGAAACGGATTCTGTCCTAGTGGACAAGAACGATATCGGTTGGTGCATCACTTCGTTTCATTCATTTCCTTTCCCACCTCCAGGGTCTCCCTAGAGGCTGTGACGGGCGGATAATCCGGTTCCCGTTAACTGACGTTCTGAGCCCTTCGGATGCCTCAAAGGGATTTCACGGGGTCTGAGCAGTCAGAAGACGCCGCTTTCGACTAGCCGACTATAGAGATAGTCTGGACTAGACAGAACAGAGGACGCCAACAATAATAGGTAGATAATAATCGAACTGCAACGTGGATGGTGTTACTGCTATAACTTCGAGTTGTACCAAGTGTTATCCTCCAAATCGTTGTGAATTACTCTGCTAACTTGTACGCCATGTCGTCTTTGTAAAATATAAATTCAACACCTCGGGTTGGGACACACAGTTACAGAATTACTACGCACAAGTACTTCATTCAAGCGCGGTTTAAGGTACAACATAATATCGCACCCGTCGTGGAATACTGTCACATCCCAAAAAATACATTTTTCTGTTTGTGACGGCATTCAACTAGGAAAAGCGTCCATTTGTTCAGAATAGAGCACCAAGCACAGTCCAGTAGTTAGCCGCCAGACGGCGGTAGTTAACGTTTCGCCTGCTGCATTCGCTGAATACATCCTGTAACATCCTTCACTCTGGTCATAACCTTGAACCGTCTGGTCTTTTTCGCGATGTGAAAGTATTCCACGAGGGTGCGATATGTGTGATATGATATTATTGGATAGTAAATCTGAAATTCCCGATTCGCCAATTGTTGTCTCTGGGGGTGCAAGAAACTCGCAAAGTATTTCCGATAAAAACGATGACGTGAGTAATGTAGAAACTCATCTATTTCCGATAAGTAGTAGGTAAAATAAGAGCGTACAACTGCAGTATCCAACCAGATCGAATGACCCGAGCCGCAAGGTTGATCACCTCAGCCTGTTATGGTCGGCATAAGATTAGCTGGCACTGTCGTTCGATCTAATGGGAGCTGTTCGAAAAAGAAGCGAACGTTTCAAGTTTCCTTCGAGGGAATGCTCTTAGGCTTTGGTGTATTCCACTCGATCTTCGAAGTCGAAGTGGATTCCACCTCAAATACGGAAGCGCCTTCTCACTATATATCCCTCTGTAGACAAGGAAGAGTTCGGACTCGTGGCGAGCTGGTTGATCGCTAACGACCCCTTTGACCATTCGGGGTCGGCCCGGTCACATCTTCAGGGTAAGGACTTCTCCAGGAGATGCTACCGACTTGAGCTCTCGGAAAGGCCAGATGGATGAAAACGGCGGAGGAACTGGTTTGGCAACGAATCGAGGTTCACAAATTGTACTAAAATGAGCTCCAAGGGTCTCTTACTGCTCTACTGAGCCCTAATGGATCCCATGGCTTAATTTTAAACTATACGCAAGATGGGATCAATATCGGCTGAATTACATGCAAAAAGACATGCTTCCTTTTCCGACGCAGGAAGAATTTTATTGTTGAGCATGGCCTGGCACGACGGGGAGGGCCAGATGGCCAGGATAGCAGTGGGAAGCCGTTTGAGAACAAAATGTTCGGGATACGCCCCAAACCAGGTGCTGTGCTGATCAAGACACATAAGCCCTGCCTATTTCAAATGAATGATGAAGTTTTCGTCTTTTACGTTTAGAAATTAGTCACATCAGTAGCCTTTCCATATAAATTTGAGGATTTCCAAAGCAAATTTAAGATATTTCCAAACTAATAACGGTACACAACATCAATAAAGGAGAATTTTCCTTACTAAGCTGAGAATGTGTCCCTTGGTGTCCCAAGACCTTCATTTTGAATAAAATACGATAACAAAACAGACAACCCTAAACACCAACGGACCTACAAAGGAACATTTCATCCTAGTCACAAAAACACAGTTTTTACGTTCACTCAACCTTTGTCAATGTTTTGGAAAGATTTCCTGTTTTGGTTGGCTATTCCCTGAATAATCAACCTGTTTTCATGCTCGCGATCATAGGGATAATTTCCAATCGACCCCAGAAATTTTTTTTTTTTTGGCCATGATGCCTAAATAATATACTATGTCCGTCCGCCACGCTGTTTTGGTAGTAGCAAATTTTCTAAGAATCAGACATTTTGGTCAGGGATCCGTTTTTGGCTGCGAGACTTTTCAGCTCGATCGGACCAGATTGGAAGGGGGGTGAAGTATGGGGATTCGAAATATGTTTTTCGAAAAATTAATTTCGAAATTTTAGGCAATTTATACGTGTGGAGGGTATTGTTTTCCGCTAAATTTTTGACACTGAATCAATTGGAATGAGTCAGGACACTCCACACTCTGTTTTCCCCATTTTATCGATGATCCTGGTCGCTATTGGTACCTAAGCCCCAAAATGACTCAATCAGACTTGAGAAACCAATAAAATCCGCACAATCATAACTATTCAGTTTACAGATGACGTTGCTTCAAACCCTTGTTCTTTGATTTTTCCTGAGAGGGTAGCAACTATCTCACCATGCTGGTGAGTTTTTGAGCTCGGTCCAACTGAACCCCTTGAAATGACGTCTTCAGCTGCCATGCATAGTGCATGTTGTGTGGCCACAGTTTGTTATTAGAACCTAAAAAGCTCCTTAACCCACTTGAGCTACGGTCGTGCTTCAAGGCGCTACAGAATTTCCGAAGGTTGGGAACCAACAGTGATTAATAGGCCGCGTGGAAGAGAGACATCAAGTCTTGTGAGGCCTAGTTGACGCCTGTTATCATAACACACTTCAACCTCACTTGAGAAGACCTCTTGGCCGTACGTTGCTGGTGCCAGACGTAGAGAACCCAATCGCATTGTTTTCAACTTGAACGGCTCCGACTGAAAGAAATTTTCGACCAGCACCAAAAAACCACATCATCAATTTCACCTTCTCCCTTCAGCTCGTATCACTTCAGACTTCTCCAACTTGGGTCTGTCAAGTGGTTGAAGTGCGTCTATAGATCTGGTTGGTCGTTCCTCAAAAACTCCAAGTCATTTCAATCAACGAGTTTTGTACAAACACGTTACTGCTATGTAAATAGGAATTTTCTAGGGGTGTTTTCTCGGAACATTTGCTTTCTTTTGAGTGATGTCTTTATTGTAACATAGAGCGCGTAAACGCGTTTCTAATGCCTGATTTTTTTTCAATACCATGTACTTTTGTTATCGATACCACTGTTTTATGTATGAGTACTGGTATCGATACATTGGCCATTGTCGAAAAAATCACTCATATATGGAGTTAAATTGTACTTTTTCTCAACAACCCCTTCAATTTCTCTACCATCAACCCATCCTAACCCAATCTATGTTGTTCATCATAGCCTGACCGGGCCTCCAGCAACTTAAAAACATTTTCAATCATATACGAACAAGCATAATCCTGACACCTGTAGCAACTCCTGTGTCGAGTGAATGACTCATCTCCTAAAGTGGAAATATTTTGGCCAAAACATGGAACACACTGCCACCAGCACAGCTTGAACCCTTGGAGTTTTAAGTGGTATGGGGATGAAGGGATTTTAGCCGTTTTGTAGTACCTTTTTGAATAAACCGCCTTTTAGAAGTGAAGAAAAGTTTGCCATTTTCTGCTGATTTTCATAATTTTTATTCTGGTAAGTATTTCTAGTAAGTACTCTTAATACTTCTCTTTCGAATGTACGAACCAAGTAGGTACTTATAAGAGTACTGTTATCGATACTTCGCCCGTATCATATAAGTCCCTACATACGCTGGGATACAGCGAACTCGGGGTGTCATTCGGAACAGTTGGAACAGACTATTCCACCAGACTGTTCCGGAACGGAACTGTTCCAAACAGATACCTGTTCCAATATACCTGTTCTGTTCTTTTCGGCACATCTCTACTGGGATTATGTGATGGTACCTGCCTAAACATTCTGCTTGCACCCCAAATTGAACGCCACCATGGATGGGATGAAGTGACGATTTTGGTCGTAGGCTGTATAAATGTATTATTGTACTGTTTTAATATAACGTTAAATGTGGAGTTAACTTATGTACCGATGTATTTACCTGTTTGATTATTAGTAAAATATCTATTGTTTGTAATGGTTTTTAATGATAATTCATCTTCATCCCGTACCGGTCTGTTCTGAGAAACAATCAAATATGATACCTTCTCGCACTCTCTTTTCCGGCAGAGGTTTGAACAACTAGAAGCCATTTGAAGAACCTATCACAGCAATAATCGGGGTTTTATTTCCCCTCAATCTTCCCCCGTCTCCCCGGCGACTGACTAACGTTTTGAAGGAAAAGCAAATAAGGTCACGAGAGCCATAGCAGAGCAAAGTACCAATCCCAGAGGAAAACTATCGGTGAGGTGATTCGTTATTACCGACTCCATGTGCTATGAAGGCTCAGCTAGACACGATATTGCCATGTTTACCTCTGAAACCCATTAAAAAGCGTCATTAACCCTTTTCCTAACCGAAAATGTTCTCCTGTTTTTGTCTTCAGGAGACCAGAGGTCTGAAGCCGATCGACGCGAAACAATAATCGCCGTCGTAAAAGCTGTTTTTCACGGACTGTAGTAAAAATCTTTTCCGTGGTTTGCCGGATCGGGGTTCGGCGTAACTCAAGCGGGCTTTTGTTCTGAAATGTGAACCACCGCATCATCGGTTCATCTCTGAGTAAATTGACGCGGCACGATGACGGGATATTTCCCCTTGTTTTTAGTGCTGGGAAAAACATTATTGCTTGCTCGTTGGAAATATTTGTCGACGACGCTGTGAAAAATACGAGATAAACCTGCAAATAAGTATCAATCATTCGAAAAAATGAAAAAAAAAAAAAAACATTAAAAACGCTTTAAATTATAAAGCAATGGTATAGGTATACATTATTTTTTTTGGAGTCATAGATGTAAGCACAATTTTTCATATTCTCTGAGAAGTAGCAATTTTAAATTATATCTTTCGCTTACCACACAGGTACCCGCTTCTTTTGTGCAGACATAAAGCTTACCCACTGTAAGAAAAAAATGCATAAATAATTATTTAGATTTAAATCACTCACGATCATCACTTACAATTGAAATCAAATTAGTTAATTTTTAAAGAATTAAAGAAAATTCCGTGACACCAGCGTTCAGCGTTTCCTTTTCCACCCCTGTTGAGACAACCCAAGTGAGGTCCACCATGATTTTTGATCATTGGTTTCAAAAACGCCCATGGGTGCCCTTTAACAATGGCTTGTTTACAACGATAACAAAACTAAGGGAAAGATTCTGTTGTCCACTACAATGGTCCGCTAGAGCGCAGCACCATGGAGGGCAAGTACTGCTGTTGCAGTTCTTCACTGAACGTCAGTTTTTGTTTCAAATGCAGCCGTCATTTCACTTTTTCACGCAATTTGTGACGTCACCCTCCAGATGGTAGTTTTTTTTTTTAAATCCATCATTTTTGATTTATCTCTTTTTTCCTCTTTCATAGTTATAAAAAAAAAAAAAAAAAAAAAAAAAAAAAAAAAAAAAAAAAAATCATTTACAGACCCATGGGTTGGTTTTGGGGTCCATCTGAATCGAATATTAGTCCTCTAATATTTTTTTTTTCCTAGAATGATACCCCACATGTCTGAGTCCTCAAAAACTCAAGAACCCATTTTCAACATACTCGCTAATAATCCACCTCAATTTCTGGCAACCGCGCAAATTGACTCGATGTGCAATATGTCTGATTAGAAAATAATACCCTAAGAGACCGTGACCCTGAATTTGATTGTAAATTGGTTCATTTACATCAACAGGACTGATATATGGTACTTATTCAAGGATTTCCAAGATTCAATCCAGGGGAAATCACTGTCTTTCACTTTTAATTGATCATCTGTTCATTACTCTTTCTTGGGGTTGCCCTAATCTGGTTAGAAAACGAAAGAAGGAGGAAGGGTGGAGATTGAAGAAATTTAAGACCTCTCTGATTTTCCATTTTCCTGAGTTTCTGAGTAATTATCAAACAACCGGCCCATTATTTCATTATATCTGGTGATTAAAATCAATTAATATTCTATTTTCATGCAATAAGCGTTTCGTTCACTTTAACCTCCCCAGTCTCCGTTTAATAATTATTTACCGACCACCTTATTTTGATGCCTTGGACAAATATGCTTCAACAAGAAAAGTAAACCTCACGTTCTCATGCTCAACATGGCACACGTGCTTGTATTTTTCATGTAAATCCTCGTAGAATATTGTGAGTGATTGAAAAACTTATTCAGGGGCAATCGCTGTAACGACTATTCATTCATAAATAGTTATTATGCTCCTCATTTCTATCGTGCACCATGATTATAATTATAACGTCGTACAAACTAGTTTCTGTTGGAGAACGTACTGCCAACCTAACTGACGATCGATCTGTATAAACTAAATAATTGTAAGCCAGTAGGAGGGAATCAACAGCACATTTAATAATATTCAGGATTTTCATTAGTCAGTAGTACGGTACTGTAATGAAGTGTTGATAAAAATTTCAGAAGTCGAAAGCTCCAGACTGCAATAATCCAAAAAACAGGTGCAACTGTGAACCTCCATGATACGCAGTTGTAATTGTCACACTTTATAGTTATATTGTTCTAAGCCAGCGGCTCCGAAGGAATGACGTTATCCAGGTTCTTGAACAAGCCGGTCCGTCAACGTACAATGACATAAAAGATTGAATAATTTATGACGCGAAAGAAGGGAAACTATAACAAGAGCCTCTATAGGGCTGGAAAGAATGGAATAGAAATGGAGATTTCCCTCCGAGAGACGTCTTATCCCGAGCATTATTCGTTTTCATCTTTTGTTACGTATTCGGAAAACTCCACTAGAAACTCAGGCCGAGGCGAATGGAGAAAGAGATAAACAAGGTTGAAGTTGCGTGGACAACAAGGGAAACTCGCATTAGGAAAAGTAGAATTTGTTCTCTTTCAAGAACTAGCTTCCGAACCTTTTCTACCACATCGTTCGAAGTGTGGCGAAGTACCCTCATGGCTGTAGTGGATGTTTGGCCGTATTCTGCAGCCCGCATGGCGGCGTTCTCGAGGGAAACCTCCCGAAAACGAGGAACAAAGACACGGGCAAGAATTGTGAAAGTAACAAGTAAACCGAGGAGATGAGATTTTCCATTAAATTGAGGAAAAGCAATAAAAGGGACTTATAGGACGTTGCCGTGGTTTAGGGGAGCGCACGGCAGGTGTTTCCTTACCTCATCCTCCTAGTAGATCAATAATCCATACGAACTTCTACGCGGAGTCTCTCTCTCGCTCAACGTTCAATATATTCAGATTATAGTTCCTCCCTTTAGGAACTACAAATTTGATGTGATACCACAGATTTATTCTCCAATACGACAAATCCGTCTCATTATCTCATGATCATCGTGCATTTGTGCACCTGTTTTCATGCAAAAAGGCAATCTCTCGCTTTCCAAGGTGTCTAGATCAAAAAAGTCAAATGTCCGTCCGCCGTCCACGCCGACTTTGTCAGTAGAAAATTTTCTTAAAATCTGGCATTTTCATGGGGTATCATTTTCGACTGAATTTTGGATGCTGAATCCAATGAGGTAGGTCTCGGAACGATTGGCACCCACCAGAAGAGGTTATGGGTCAAAATGGGTATCTATTTACCCTTTTCGAGATTTCTGGCATCTAGGCTGGCGGGGTATCATTTTCTACTAACTTAACGAAGCTGAATAAATCAAAATGAGTTCGTGCTCCTGGCTCGAGGAATAACCAACCCCTGTGAATGAATTTGCAGAGTTTTTTGGAATGCGGAACAATCGCAATCGGAAGAGCCTGTTTCGAAATCAAATTTTCTTTTGAAAAGGCATCCGTATTTTTGTTGCAACGATTTTGTGATGTATGTGAGATGTTTCCACCAATGCAGTGGCACTCGCATAGGTGGTCTCCGCCTGTCAGTACAACAGAAATAGACGGCAGTCTCTGATTTGCTAGTGCCACACAAGTGGTAGCTGAATGGGCAGTGTCCAGTGTGCATAGGCGTAAGCATTTGGAAGTCCTTTCTGCATTTGGTGAGATGAGAAGCTTTGACTGCCTCAGGCCAGGTTGCCTCTGCCAGTATGCAGCCAATCCCGGTTTCGGGACCGATGGGGGTTAGACGTCGAGCCCTGCTTGGCAAGATTGGCGTTCTCGTTCCCAGGAATGTCCAGAAGGCCACATTGAGGTAAAGTTGAATGCTACAAGGTGTGCAAAGCTGCCTGGTTGTCTGAAACTGGAGTGATTCTGGCGCCTATAAGTCCTTGATTCTGGATGCCCTGCGCACAGGCAGTGACGGCAAGAACCTCTGCTTGATAGACATAAAAGTACCAATCAAAAAGAGCAACCTAGAAGTAGCTAGCCCAACCCCTTTACCCAAAGGCCAGCGCGCCCGTCCACCACTGATCTGTCAGTGTGCCGTTGCTGTTAGCCTGGAGGAAGTATAGGTAAGCCTCCCTTCCAGCGCTGTGGATCCTCATTGACCACTTTGAATGGTAAGTGTAAGTTGGTCCCAGACATGGCATCAAAGACCATCAAGCCTTACTTATAAACATTGACTCTGTCTAAAATCTCCGTTAGGCCCTTGAGTCGCACTTTGTTTTGTCCCCCGTGCACATACTCACAGCCCCCTAGAATGCAAATCGCAGCGAAAAACAGTGCCCAGCTCCAGCATGACCTCTGTAGCTGCTGTGGGGCACGTGCTTCCATGATGCTCGATCAGGCCAGTCTTCGCATGTTCAGCAACCGCTCTTGGACTAAGGCTTTCGTGGTGGCTTTCCACCCTAGAGGCCTAACAGGGGTTCTGACAGTTGCAACATGCACCCTCACTTTCTCCATGATTTGGGCTCACATAAACCACCCATATTTTGGGTAATATGTTCCTCATCCCTGTCCAGCGACAGAGCTTGTACGATTCCAGGAACCGATCTTTTTGTGATTCGCAAAATTATGCTGTGTACAAGATGCTTTGATGCATTTGATGTACGGGATGATTCGGATAATTCTTTAGCTGAGAGGTTCTTGGGTATCCCTACAATTCGAATTCGAGGTTGCTTCCCAAGGCCTCCAAACCCGGCATCTGCCAATTTTGGGTTGAATATTTTGTCCCTTATCCCGTTGTTGCATTTGCTAACTAACATACGTTTGGATCAAGTTTTTCGGAGTGCAAACGTTTGTACTCCCAGGGCTGTTGGGTTCACTATTCTCATCAGCTCCCCTCATATTGGGCTCTGAGTCTATCATGATGCACATCAACAATACTTTTTGTGTATTTTAAAAATGGATTTTCGAGATTTTTGGCGATTTAGGCGTCTGGAGTATCATTTTTTACTAAATTTTGGACGCTGAATCGATTGGAATGAGTCTCCATGCGCCTGGTTTGAGGAATAACCGACCCCTGTGAATGAATTTGCAGTGTTTTTATAAGTGATATACAGACATATTAAGATTTTTTATTTATTTATTTATTTTTTTTTTGACGGGAGTAATAGAGTTTTATCAATAATCTAGAGGTATCGCAGTTTCCATAGTGATCAGTATACTACTGTCAATTTCCATCCTTCTCTGCAACTTTACTCGAGTGAAGTCAGCTACGGATTGATGGTAGAGTCGAAAGTTTTCCAGATTCATCATGTTCTGGCGACGGTAGGACCCCCCCCCCCCCCCCCACCTCCAAATCGAAGTAGAAGTTGTACTACAATCGAAATCACATTGGCTTAGGGTTGTTTTGCTAGTCAATCTGACAAAGTGTTTGTATTCGGTACCTACGTAAAGTTGTTGGGCCATTTAATTCCCGATTAGCCTCGTTTCGACGGTATTGGTTAGTGATCCAACCGAGGGAGTTTGAATCCCAAATATCAATACAAACCCCTAACAATTCAACCTGTCGCAGGTACGGTCGGAGCACCTCCGGGAACGAACACCCCTCCCTCGGATATCGGTGTCGGTTCGCAGGGCGCACGCTCGGCCCCCGCTCGCCGCCCTCGCGGATGATCGCCGAGCCGCCAGTCGCCTTCCAACCCCTGGAACACGAATAGACACGTTCGTCCCGCGCTCGTTCTTTCCCAGTGCTCGCGTGCTGATCGTGAAGTGATAATCCGACCCGAGTGAATTTTCTTCCATTTTCACCCTCGGCACTTTTTCCATTTCTACGACTGACGCATCCCTGGGTGGAGATTTTTGGACCTGGAGAAGCGTCTTTTTGCAAAGGTTGGTGATTTCTCCTCAGCTTAAATTTAAATTCATCCCCTTAAAATCGGGGAACACAGGTAAAACCGGTTATTTTCAACGAGCATGTCAATATTATACATTTCATTTTCGGTCATCCCAAATTTTCATCAAATTGAGAAAACACTCTTAATTGTCAATATTCTTCCAAAATACCTCGTTCAAAATTCATCAAAACTCATCGTCGGCAATAAGAGGGGAAAATGAGACATTCTTTGTCAGTAATTGACCGTGGGGCCAAGTTCAATATTGTGTTCCTGGCAGTTGGGTGATTTCTAACCATTCCGATATTTCATTAACAACGAGGAATGAGTATTGAAAACTCCCTTGTATAAACCGTGAACATCAAAAACTTGAAGAAAACGATATTTATATAATTATTTATTTATTTTTTTTTTTGAAAAGGAAGTTGTGGACGAGAAAGATCTATAGATAATCTAGTTTTGAAGTTGGCGATTTTTCATTGTATTTGAACCGATTTAACCTTAATCTTATGATACGATTTTTTAGTGATTTTGTGTATTCATGTGGCAATAATTTTGACTTTCAACTATTGTCAGATGCACGTAAATTTATGTATTTTCTCTACTTATCCCGTTATCTGGGGCTTTAATTTCACAGACTAATTCAAGAAAAATATAAATATTGTGGTCATAAGCACGTAATTACTGGCATAAAACTGCTGAGTTGAAAAGAAAAATTTTTATAGCCATTTATTCGGTTAACTATACACGAAAAATTCTCAAAATGTATACATAAATAGTACGAACAGTTCGGTCAACTTCCTCATTTTTTTCGGTATCCGGACTACGGAAACGCATAAAACAGACAAACATTTCTCTCGGCGGAAACATATTTTTTTCCTACTCGTGTCGAATTTTGACAGCGTTGAGACAGACAGTTTGTTACAAAGTTTCGCTCAAAAAAAGCGTTCCGTCCGTTTCAATATGACAGGAACCAACTGGTGCCTCGGGGTTTTGTTGAAGGGAAGGCGAGCTATGATAATATTGGTGAACGAAATCTTCATGTTTTCACTAGTTCCGAGTCTGACAGTTCTTTATAAATAAATATTTTGAACGTTTGATGTCACGATCTATTCATAAGGATTTGGTATGTTGAACAGGTTAGGAACTGCGTATACCACAGGTGTCTTATTGAAGGTGCATTTGCCAATTTTAAGTGCACTGGCCACCTCATTGAGAAATAAACAATCCAGAAAAATAACAACTATTTTATACTATTTGTACTTATTCCTTGAATGATCAACCGATGTTTCCCTGCAAAAATTCAATACCTCCGATTCAGCCCAAAAAAATTTTCTGGACGTTTCAAGGTGTCTAGATCAAAGAGTTAAATGTACGTCCGCCGTCCACGCCATTTTCGGTAGTAGAAATTTTTTTTAAATCTGAAATTTTGGTCAGGTATCTGGGTCCAGTTGGTCCTCAAAATTGTCCACCCGATCGGATCAAATTTGCGGAGGGGGGGGGGGTCAAAATGTGTTTTTGAAAAATGGAATTTCGATATTTTCGGCAATCTAGGTATGTGGGGTATCATTTTCCACTAAATTACGGACACTGAATCCAATAAAATGGGTCTCAGAACTATTGGCGCTCCCCGGAAGTGGTTAAGGGCCAAAATGGGTATCTATCTACCCATTTTGAATATGTGTTTTCGAGATTTCTAGTACCTAGGCGTGTGGGGTATAATTTTCAACTAAATTTTGGACACTGAATCGATTGAAATGAGTCTCCATGCGCCTGGTCCGAGGAATAACCAAACCCTGTGAATGAATTTGCAGCGTTTTACCATACATTTTGTCAACACATGGATGAAGAGTGCTGAATCGTTGGGGTATCAAGAACTAAGAAAGATTAATCGATTTTCCAACAGGTGTGGCATATTCCCCCAACTCACCCTACATGCTAGGAAATGTAGAGAGTAGAATTTTTTTCGCCATCATTTGCCGTGCTCTTTAAATAAATTACGATTTCTCTCGGTAACTATTTCTCATTTAGGTTATTCTTTACATTTTGTTGTGAACCGTGCATTTAAACTCCCGGATGACTAAGGACAGTTGGTTATGCTAATGTGTTCACACGAGTACTCCGTACTCTAATTCCTGTGAGCTCATTGGTCAGCAACACGATTGTCAATCATCCACCTATGACTCGGTCCGTTTCTGATCAGTCATTCCTATACTTAGCATCAAATTTTCATTGAATCTCATCTGAAACAAACTGAAGAAATTCCCGGAGAAGGTAATTCATTCATCCAGCTGCTAACTCATTGACATATTTTAGATTAGTTCATTCTCGTTGGAACTTAAAAAATTCGTAATAAATCATCAAAAAAAAAAAAAAAATTAATTTTAATAATTTTCCAATACGGAAATAGTCTCGTTCCATCTCCAATCTACTTTGCTCATTCATCACTCTTATTCACCAATCTATGTTTGCTCTTTAATTTGACTTTTGGATTTTCTTTTCCTTTATATTCCATCGCGAAAGAGTGGTTTCAATAAGCATTCAATCGTTCCAAGTTTGCCTTATTTTCCTCGGGAACTCCCCACTCGCTCCTCATTATTTCCAAATGAATTTGTTTGATCGTTCAAAAGGCAAAATATCACTGAGTTTCCGCCTCATTAGCCCGAAAACAGACCTCCCTCGTTTTTTGACGAACGATTACTGTTTGTTTACCAAACAAAATGCTTTACATCCGAAGAGGTTGCGGGATGACATTTTCCTTTTTGGCAGCCGAGCCTGCCCTTGTAAAAGGTCGCTTCCAACATCGCTCATCCCCATTTGCCACGAGGCACATTCCACGAGCCTTTGGTTCGGTGGTCATGTCATTATCCGACAAGAAAACAATTTCTCGATCCATAGAAGAATACCATACCCGGTTATGTTTTCCCTTAGCACTACGTGGAATGATCACCCTACTCGCCTCCGAACCCTATCCGAGGTTATCAGCTTGGGAATTCTTAACGCGATCGCGAAGACCTTTCTGGAAAAGGGTTAATGAAGTGAAACTACTATCGATTATCGTGATTTAAGAAAGCGCTGAAAGCCTTCGACCCAATTAATTAACCCCAAGAACTCGACTTGAGATAGCTTAGTATCGCTGGAAGGGAAAAAGGAGCTGCAGCTACCTCCCGTGGATATGCGTTTTATCTTCACAACAGCGCTCTTCGTCTTCTTCTTTCTTATTTCTTTTTCATTTCTATCCGGTCATTTATGGAGTCACAACCTTCGGTGTGAACAAAGGACCTCGATTACCGTAAATTGAAGACGAAGGCGCTCACATTACCACCGGATGTTGTACAGACAAAATGGAGATAAGAGAATAGGGGAAAAGATTGAGATCATCCGAACGGTCCACTTCAATAAGGATAACTCTGGAAGTCTTGATTATTCTTTTAACTTTTTCGCGTCTTTTTGTCTCTTCCTAAATATTTGAAAAATATAATTTATTATTGGTCTGTGGTCGATCTCCTCTTTCCAATATTTGAAACGAATGAGAAAAAGTCCAACTAGACGCTGTAACTAGAGTAACTAGAAGATGTAAAACACAAAAATACAACTCGACCATTGCTTAAAATTGATCTACCTGAAATATTGCTTTCTGATGTATTCGTGTAAAATTGGATCATCCCCATTTGTAGACAGGAAAATATTCCGCTTTCAAGTTTTGGCGTGATTTTCAGGTCGCACGGTAAATGCGATTGAAATTTACTCGTTTTTCAACTCTGGTTCATAATGATAATTGATATTGCATTTCAGGGATAATTAATTAACTTGCAGAAAAAGTGAATTTTACAGCTAATATACGCAGGTTTGCAGGGGAGTTGCACGCGATAAGGAAGTAGTATGACGGTCCTGTTGTACAATAAGTGACTTTTGCGCTAAATCCGAATCTAATGAAGAATGATGGGTTTCTAATTAGAATTTTCTAAGTTGGTTTCGATAAGTTTTGTAGTACGAGCACTCAACACTACCCCACGCGTCATCACACTCCTGCCCCTTTCTAAACTTATTAGTTTTTCGCACTTCTAGGCAACTTTATAGAATTACTGGTTCCGATTCGGTGTTTCTTTTGCTTTTATTTTATTGTACGTTTTTGCTAACTGTTATTAATCTAAGTTCGTTCAGACCAGTGGATTCTCATGAAGCAAAGGAGGACCACAATTTTGGACCACGGTGGTCCTTTATTACATTTTGGTTCAATAGCGGTGGATTTGTACGTACTATCCGCCGTCCAGTTTTTGAAAAACTCATTCAACTTATCAACGAACAAGACCAGTAACTCTTGAAAATGGATTCTTATTTTGAAAATATGGTTTCTAGATTTTTGGTGGACTCGTACGCGTGCGAGGTATGCAGTTTTCCACGAAATTTTAGACTCGGGATTGATTCAAAAGGGTCCCGGACCATTTACTGCAAACGAAGGCAGAGTGTAGGTTAAATGAGTGCCTCAAAAATGGTGGGTCGGTTTATTATGGGTAGATTTCCACAAGATTGATCACCAGTAGTTTACTACCATTCTAACTTATATGGCCTGTATTTGCTCGACTACTTGAATACTTTAATACCCCATTTTAAATTTCTCTTCGACCAGAACTAGCAATCAAAACTTATTCCGAGAGGGTTTACGATGGGATAGAAAAAAAGAAAGAGGAAAAACTCGTCTCGAGAACTCCGATCTTACTTAACGGTTTAATAAGATGTTCGTCGTCCTAAGAAAAATCATCCCTCGTCTCCTCCGCGTTGGTGACTGAATAGAAATCCCCCGCCTGTCGTTCGTAAAGAAAGAAGAAGAAACGGAAAAAAAGAAAAAAGGTCGAGTTAATAAAAACGGCGAGAAAAATGTCAGTCATCCGTCCCTGTCTTTGCGCACCTTACACTTTATAAAACGTTGAAGGCGTGTCTCATTCACTCCAACAATTGTGTTTTCATGCTCGGGAATTTGAGCGACTGTGAACCTAAAAATCGGCCTCGTTATTCCCGTCCTACATCCCAGACGGACACTGTGGGTTAGCGGGCTACGTTTCACCCCTTTTTCTAACCTAATTGAATTCAATGAAACCTGCAACGTGCAATCGTATCCCATCGGCTCCTGCAGGTTATGCTATTATTCGAATGACTTTATCGAATAATGAAATTCTCGTTAATAAATAGAATGGGTTTCTGCGCACCCAGGGGGCCCAAGTCGTGCCAAACTGTTTTATCAGAGCAAACAAAAGCAAAATGCGCGCCAAAATGGGTATTTATGATTGATTGATTGTTGATTTATTGATCGGAAGGAGTGTGGTCCATAAGGCCCACTCTTCCACTTCCCCTGGAAAATTTAATTTTACACGATACCATCATAAAATCATTCGTTAGACTTTAGTCTAATGATAATTTATTATAAATAAATGAAGAAAGTGAAGGTTTTCCATCAAATTTTAATATAATTTCCCGCTAAATTTTAGACGCTGAATCGATTGAGATGGGTCCCGGTTCGATTGGCACCCATTAGGGCCCTACCAATCTATTTCGAAAATGGGTTTTCAAGATTTTTGGGTACCTAGGCGTGTGGCGGGACTGGAAGTCACAATCCACACCTATTTTTCCTCATAATCTTGCTCAAAGGAATACCTCATCAACAAAATGGTACAATTTGCAGCGTTTTTGATCTACTCGGTCCACTTCACTGATGTTGTAGCAGCGCATTGCCAAAATTGATGAAGACCTAGGCGTGTGAGGTATATCGTGTTAGACTCGGAATTGGCTTATGTGGGTCATACGGATATTTGCGAACGGAGATTTGGGTCAATTATGTATTTAGAAAATAGTTATTCGAAATCTTTGATGACCAAGGGCAGTATAATTTTCTACCATGATTGAGAAGCTAGATCGATTTAGATGGGTCACGAACCAATTGCTACACACTGGCAGTGAGTTCCTGTGTCCTTCTTTCATTACAATTTTTGTCAATCCTTGAAATAGGTGAGTTTTTAGCCTACAGAAGTCAGATAAACGTTCACCTACAGTCGCGTTAACTACCTGAAATTATAAAACGTTTCGGAAAGATATTAATTTACTATTTTTCTTCATCGGCTATTCCATACCTTCCAATTGCTCTGATGCTAGGAAGTGGACCGTGAGCACTTTATGAAAAATTTATCAGGTGATAACTAGATGGTTTTTCATCCCCTTCTCTGCGAATGGGTTTTCAATTGAGACGTATTGTCTCCATTATGGTCTATTGTGAATGAAATTTGAATTTTTTTTTTTAAATTGTTGATGGTACGTGAAGAATAAATAGAGAAAAAATGGGAAAACAGCAGTATTTTACTTGATGAAACCTCCGGCTAACATGGCGGAGTTGTGGCTGCATCAGAGCCGTAAATTTTGTGTTATTTGTTTAGTGGTCCATCGACTGGCCACTAAAATCCACATCAGCGTGCTCTATGCGATTAAGGTAGTACGTCTTTGCTCTGGCAATCTACCAAATCGAAGAACCTAGAAACTTTTCCGAGGCCTAACTTTTCCTCGCGTCGCTCGATAATCGTGACTTTTTCCCCGGAGCTTTCCAACACAGTTTCGTTCCTCTCTTTTATTCCCCTCTCTTCGGTTCATTGCTGGAAGGTTCGACGAGGTGGGATAAGTAAAAAAGCCGAAAAACTGTTCCCCGAGTCCGCAGAAAGAATTCGTGCGAGGAAAGTTTGCCATTTAGATTCAGTCAGTAGGGTGATCCCTGTGAATGCGTTCCCTATGCGGCGAAACTCGTTTTTTCGGTTCTTTCCACTCTGCTCCCCTTTTCTTAAGCTATCAGTGCAACTGTTTTTCCCTGTTCGGGGTCCATCAGCTCTATTGAGTGTGCTGCGCGCTCGGAGGACTTTCCTGTGTCATGGTGTGGACGAG
>CM034002.1:8395895-8425209 GCA_019603395.1 Cyrtorhinus lividipennis | reverse complement strand
AAATATTTTTGATCAGCAACTATGTACACAACAGGGATAATAGCTTTTTGATCTACGAAACATTTTAGCCCAATCGGATTGGAAGTTGGAGGAGACGGATTTTTGAATGAATTTTTGAAGTATTAACTAAATTTTGGACACTGAATCGATTGGAATGAGCCTCCATGCTGCAGGTCTCAGGAATAACCAACCCCTGTGAGAGAATTTGCAATGATTTTTGGTTGGTTATTCCTTGAATAATCTACCTATGTTTTCATGATAATGGTCAACCTCTCCGATTCGGCTCAAAATTTTTTTCTGGACGTTTCATGATGTCCTGATCAAAATAAGTCAATGTCCGTCCGCCGTCCGCCGTACGCCGTACGTTGTACGCCGTCCATGTTCCGCGCCGTTTTTGGTAGTAGAAAATTTTCTAAAAATCTGAAATTTGGGTCAGGGGTCTGTTCCCTGCCGAGACGGGTCCTCGAAACTTTTCAGCCCGATCGGACCAAATTTGGGGGGGGGGGGGGGTCAACATGTGTTTTTTGAAAAATGGATTTTCGAGATTTTGGGCGATCTAGGCGAGTAGGGTGTCATTTTCTACTAAATTTTGGACGCTGAATCCAATGAAACAGGTCCCAGAACGATTGGCACCTACTGGAGAAAGTTGATGGAATATCTTATACAATCCATGTAACATACAAACTACATATTGCTCTCCTTAGACTGTTAGTGGTCATGAGAGTTTGCAGCTCTGTTCATTTAAGTCTCAAGTCACTCCTTCTTCTAGAGTTGTGAGAAAGTGAGTACAAAAATATATTGTTCAAATTGTGGTCCGCGAGTTATAATTCCCATTTTCTCACCAAGAAAGTTCAAGAGAAGTAATGGGTAAAATTGGGTATTTGTTACCCATTTTGAATATGTTTTTTCGGGATTTCTGCTACCTAGGCGTGTGGGGTATAGTTTTCCACTAAATTTTGGACGCTGAATTCAATGATGTGTGTCCCAGAACGATTGGCAACCACCGGAAGAAGTTATGGGTCAAAATGGGTATGTATCCACCCATTTTGTATGTGTCAGGATTTCTGGTGCCTAGGCGTGTGGGGTATCATATTCCACTAAATTTTGGACCCTGAATCGATTGGAATGGGTCTGGAACCCGCCACACCCACTGTTTCCCCCATTCGAGGAATAACCAACCCGTGTGTAAGAATTTGCAGATTTTTCTATTATGACGTCACATCTCCTACTCATATGAATCGTATCCCAGTAGTTCTCCCTGGAAATCTATTCTCCGTCTATAGGAACAACATTGATGTAAGGCTCAAATATCGGCGTTCAACGTCAAATATAAAAGAACTGAAGCTTCCAGTAAGTTCGCCCAATCGTGGCAGGAGGGTTGGGGTATTGGGCCGTGTAGCCGTGCAATATCCTTTGTGCATGAGTAAAGGCGCATCTCCCCTCCGTTTTTCTTGGCTCTACTTGTATCTAATCTACCATGCTTTTCTTTTTTTCCTCCCCCCTCCCTCTACTACCACTTGGTACATCTGAGAGACCTCGGATTTCCAATTCAGATCTTACCCAGGTAGGTTCTACGCCGTTTCGTTCCATCCAATTCCTCTTTGGCTCTTTCAGTATTTTTCGACTGAAACGTTCTTACACTTCTTGGTATCCTCCAGGTTGAAGCTGAGCTTCTTTAACTCCTACGAGTTTTTGAACCATTCATGTTTTCGGCTTTTAGCCAAACTATTTACTGATTGTGAGGCTTTGGAATTTTGTAACTAATAAGGCAGCAATACCTCGTGTTGCAATTTTGATCATTAACATACAAATTTAGTGGGAAATGATACCCCACACGCCTGAGTACCAGAAATCTCGAAAAATCATTTTTGAAATAGGAAGATAAATACCCATTTTGGCCCATGACCTCTTCCGGTGAGCACCAATCGTTCTGAGACCCGACCCATTGGATTCAGCCTCCGAAATGTGATAGAAAATGATACCCCGAACTTCTTGATAGCTGAAAATCTAGAAAATTTCTTTCTCAAATTTGGTTTGATCGGGTTGAAATGTTTTGAGGAGCAACTAGAGCCAGAAAAATTTCATCACAAAAATTTCAGATTTTTAGAAAATTGTCTATTACCAAAACTAGCAGACAGACATTTTTTTAAATTTTGATCGTTCTGGGACTCGTCCCGTTGGACTCACTGTCCAAAATTTGGTGAAAAATTATACCTCTTTACACGCTTAGATCGCCAAAAATCTCGAAAATCCATTTTCCCAAATACACATTTTGGCCCCTACTCCCCCTTTCACCAATTTGGTCCGATCGAGCTGTACGGCGAACGGGCATTTGCTTATTTTGATCTGAACACCTTCAAACGCCTAGAAATAATTTTTGGGGCAGATCGGAGAGGTTGACTTTCTGCATGAAAAACAGGAATAACCAACCAAAATCGATGAAATGTTTTTAAGGAGGTACAGAATTGACGGTATAAAAGTTGTCCTTTATAATTTTTGAGTAGTCTGGCCAACCTCAAGAATGGAAACGGTTGTCCATGTCCGAATCGTTGAATTCCTATTTATAGGTGCAGATAAGCAAGTTTGTTCACGTTTCGGTTTCTCCACGTTGACTCAATCCCAATGCACCCCGGTAGTGGCCAGAGCTTATCTCGTGAAAGAACGGGACCCTCCCGAACGACGAACCCGATGGTCACACAGATTACTCGTCGCCTCGTGGAGTTGTTTGATGAATTAAACATGTATGGGACATCTGAAGAGCCGTCTCGTCACTTGCTTCCGACGAGCCGTTCTGACACGTTAGGAAGTCAAACGTCCTGGACGATTGGTTTGATCGTCCTTGAAATTCCTATTGCGGCGAATCGAAGATAAAACATTAATGAATAAAACGGTACAAGAAAAGTAGGCGCAAGTCAGCCCATCAGCTCCCTGTCTGTCACGCATGCGAAGACCTCCTGTCATCCCTGTTGATTCTTCTATCATTCACTGTGCTTCAAGTTTGACATTTTCTTCTAATACGTAATCAGACGTGAAACTCTCGACAATTATCTCCTTGGTTTCACGATAGGCAACAGGTTTTCTTGCGTCTGACCAGAATTTTGTTAGCTAAAAAGTAAAGTTTCTCAATGAACCACTTCAATTTGCTGCCCAACACTAGAAAATATTTGGCTCCTGTTTTGAAAACCGATGATTGTGCTCACCGGCAATGTTGAGATGACACCACCATCATGGAAATCCTTGGTTTTGGTTGGTTATTTTATGGTTGGTTAGTTATTCCTTGAATAAAATATACCAATAAATCTAGATCAGGGACCAATTTCCGGCTCTAGTTGGTCCTCGAAAAATGGATTTCCGTGATTTTTGGCGATCTAGACTCTTGTGGAGTGTCATTTTCCACTAAATTTAGGACGCTGAATCGAATGAAATGAGTCTCCATGCTGCTGACCCGACAAATAACCAACCCTCGTAATTTTTCTGGGCATTTTAGGGTGTCTTAATCGAAATTATAAATGCCCGTCTGCCGTCCCCGCCGTTTTTGGTAGCAGACAATTTTCTAAAAATCTGTAATTTCTGTCAGTGATCGGTTTCCGGCACTACCTAGTTGGTCCTTGAAACTTTTTAGCCCGATCGGACCAAATTTAGGAGGGGGATGGATTTTCGGCATTTTTGGCGATCTAGGCATGTAGGGTATTGTGGGGTATCGTGGAGTACCGTTTTCCACTAAGCATTGGACGCTGAATCGATTGGGATGTCTTCGTGCTTCTGGTCCGATGAATAACCAACCCCTGTGAATGAACTTGCAGAGTTTTTAATACGTAAAATACTGGTAAGCCTGACTTAGAATCTTATACGGCGATATACGAATCAGTCATGGTGAAGAACAAGGTTTTAATGCCATAGAACCATTATAAAAAGTATTTTACTGTCCTGATGATGTGCTCATTTGTTCAGTATTTTCGTTTTGAATGTAAATTTTCATTCTATTTAATGTTATATTTCTTTGTTTTTCAGGTGAGTCATCACAGATGCTACTACTGTGACAAGGCCGGCGTAAGGTAAATGGAATTCTATTTCAAAATCGGTGTGCAAAGTATGAAATGATTTACACTGAGAATCCCCAACAATGGGATTTCATCCCTTCTTCGAAAACTGTCAACGTTGCATATTCCACAGCCACGGCAGCACTCGAGCCTCCCTCATCGCCCCAGATTAGCATCCCCCGTTCAGACCTGCCCTAACGGAAATCATCCCTTCCGATATTAATTGCTCCGACTATTAAAGGTGCTCGAGCACTCGTCCTCTAATGACCCCACAGCTTCCCTGGGCAGTATCTCATCCTAGTTCGAATTTAACGTTCACTTTACCACGGAAGTTGTTCGGTTTTTCTATAATTTGCAGTTTTCACAAAATAATGTTTTTTACTAATATCAAAGAATAATTATTTGTACCACTCTCCTGTCGCTTGCCTCGTTTTGCAAATTATCTCACCGATTCTTCCTTTTGCCACGACCTGTACATTGTTTCAGCTGACTCAGTAAAACTTTCTGTAAGGGGTTTTCCTGCTAACTATGTGACTTGTATAGTTTGTATTCGATGCACCACGCATGATGTGATGTATTGGTAATTGAACTTGTCCCGTACCATTTGATAAAATAAATAAATAAAGAGTGCATCCCTATTCGTCATTTCAAACATTTGAATTGAAGGGATATGACTTCGAATTCCACGTAAGAGATTAGACTGATCACGAAAAGGTCTTGGCAGACTAATTTCATATAACAAAATCAAGGAATAAGTCAACTGTTGCTTTGTCTGCATTCAGATCTCGTGTAATACACGCACGCTTTTCGAGTTTTTTTCTGAATGAACGTCCACATGAAGGATTTATTCGCGTATCAGTTAGCGACACAATAATAATTTCCATTATAAATGCATCGCCTCATGTCCGGGTGAAAAGAGAGCCTGAAACAAGGCGCTGAACAAACCTCGACGGAACAAAGTAAACAGTTTGAACTTCGGGCTAAACGCATGCAGACAGGCATGACTCAAACTCGGATCATTACGATGAACTTCCCCTCTGCTTGGGTTTTCTACACGCAACCACTTTCCAGCAGTGCCGTCACTCGTCTATATCACTCAGAGGAAAGATTCGATTTTCCTATGACACAAGACATCGTGTTTCCTGGTATTCTTCATAATATAACTGCTTATCGATCTACCTTTCCGAGTGAATTTCCGTAAGTTAGCTGGGGGAGGCGCCAAACAATTTATCGTCCGAAATTACCTCGACCAATCATACTGACTCAACTAATTAGTTTTTTTAGGCAATGTGACACAATTTTAAAAACCGCTGCGAATTCTTACACAGTGGTTGGTTATTCCCTCGAACCAGACGCATGGAAGAAAATTCTCTTCAACATGGGGAAAATTGGGGAAACAGTGGGTGTGGCGGGGGGGGGTATGGGACCCATTCCAATCGATTCAGGGTCCTAAATTTAGTGTAAATGATACCCCACAGGCCTAGGTTTCAGACCTCGAAAACACCATACATTCAAAATCGGTAGAAAGGTACCTCAGTTTGACCCATATAGCCTCATCCCAGAGGGCCCCAGCCAATCGTTCCGGGACTCGGTCTCGTCTCATTTAATTCAGCGTTCAAAAGGTTAGTGGAAAATGGTACACCCACCACACACTAGATCGCCAAAATCTCAGAAAATCCATTTTTAAAATACAAATTTTGACCCCTACCCCCCGCCCAGATTTATGGCAATCTAAGAGTGTGAGGTATCATTTTTACTAAATTGTGGCCCTAAGTGGACAAGTCTCAGAACGATTGGCATCCACCGGACAAGGTTATGGGTCAAAATGGGTATCAATTTACGTATTTAAAAAAAATGCGGCTAATTTCTGACTGTAGTTGAGTACGATTTGTTTTTACACGACGGGAGAAGTTCGAAAAACAATAAACTTAGCGGGGAAGCGGCCTTCATTTGAAGTCCAAGTCCGTAAAGGGCCAAAGAGAGGAGGAGCTCACTGACCGTTGTCCCGGTAAGTTACGCACTGGTACAACTCAGCTTCACCCTTCCAGTGCCGTAAGAACAACTCTTAACAAGTACAACTCGGTCTACAGCTTTGGTTTAACGATCGCTGCCTTTGGCGAAGATGCTCCAAACAACGGCAACTTGTTATAGAAACCGTTGTAAACCACCTTGAAGCAGGCAAGATTTGCCTCAGGTAGGGATTAACGGCGTACTATGTCACCGCTGAAAGGAATACAGTACCTAATCTCTCCAATGGTTTAGATTTCTGCTTTGGTTTTGCTTTTTCAAGTTTAGGCAGAAGTTGGTGTTATCCAAAATCCGAGTGTTCCGCCAGACACTGGCGATTCACACTGATTATTTTGAATTTCAAGACTTTGGCGAGGAACAAATGAACATATTTCATGTCTCTTGATCCTCTCTAACAAACTGATAATCCTCTTGATTCCTTCTGGAGGTCTTCTTTCAAGATTTTTACGAGAAATGTCATCTACATGAATAACGAACTGAGTGAGGTTTTGTTTCCTGCCTTTCTCGACTCAAAGAAAAATTCTCTTTCTTCAATAAGATTCGATTTCAACCGGGATGTGGACACAAAACCTCCACACAAAAGGTACAACCTTATATACACTCCTTTGTGGACAGCCACCAGAACAACAAGGATCTTACAAAGGGCTTGGCTACTGCCTTCGGTCATTCCAAATGAGATCCTCATTCAGTGAGAGCCCCTTCGTTCGCTTGTCAATGGATGAAAAAAATTATAAAAGGCCCTCAGGATCGGAAGATGAAGACAGGAAGGAGACCGAGTTAACGAACCCAGACTGAATGGGGAATCGTGAATCTCGTGGACACAAACATCGATGAGTCGACCATTGTAAATGTACCGTGCGCTCAATTTATCCTGAATTCGTATGGTTGCCTCTATAACCAAGTATGAAGAACTCCCATGCTGATTTACTTAAACCTTTCGGATTAGGATACAGGATCCTTCAGTGAGCCCAAATCAACATTCAACTGTTCGCAGTTGTGTTCATAGTCGTCATCTTCCATAAACTTTATCTGAAGGTAAAAAGATTATTTTATGATTTACTGCTGAGTGATAGACTATAATCCACTTTTGTATCTCCCGATAAGGTTTGATTTGTCATCGCCCGACGGTTTTTTTCATTCGGAGTTCAGTGCCTTATTTGAGGTGACACGCTCATCTTCGAAGATACGGCGTTATCTGCTCGACATTTCATTTTTTTCGTATATGCGCGCGTGTGTATGTGTGTGTGTCTATAAATACCGGATAATGTCAGCGGGGTCGTATAAATATTGTCTCGTCAAATAATGATGGATAGGAAATACGTACGTGCTGCGGAGAATAGATTCATCGGGCCGACTGAAGGCATATCAGATGGAGATTACGAGCGTGCCAGATTATTGTAAATTTATCCAGAACTACTAATTGAACTTGCAGATTTGCCTTCTTAATCAGAACCTTCCTCGTCACTCTTTTCGAGCAATGGTAAGTGGTAAAATACCTCATAAGACCAGTACCTCAGGCACCCTTAATTAAAAGATTTGTTGAAGATAAACAGGCAAAAGGGAACTTGTTCGTTGAATACATGGCTAGTGTATTCACGACAAACACCCCTTGTGTAAATGCATCCTTGAAGGAAATACTCCCAGCCGATATGCCGAAATACCTTCTGTTTGAGGTACGAAAATACGACGTACGACGAAATCAGCACCAGGCTTTGATCTGAGGTCAAGTCCTAAAGGATTTAGAAAAGCAATCGTCAACATTTATCAGATAATAATAATAAGTAAGTGTCACGGCCATGGAAAATAGTGGAGGTAATCATCGTATGCATCGAAACCACGCAAGCCATCAGGATAATCAACTTCTTACAGGCCTATCTCACTAATACCGATGATATCCAAATTGTTTGAGAATCTATTTAACAAGCGCTTACGGGAGTCCGAAAGAAGAGCTCAATAATTGAGATGGCATGGAATTTTAATCAGCATTAAAGAGGCCAAAAAGAGAAACGTCTGCTCAGTCATATCACTTGATGTAACTTGAGCATTTGATGAAGTTTGACACGATGGCTTCAAGTGAAAACCTTAGAAAACAGCTACTGGTATATTATGTGGATGTACTGAACGCATAACCCAATAAAAGGTACATCCGATTCAAGCAGAACGACGCTTGCTTTGAGCTTAATGATTAGAGCTGGCGTTACACAGGGCAGTGTACTTGGCCCGATCTTGTACCACCTCTACACCAGTGATCCTCCTCTACGACCAGTACTTGAAAGAAGCACAATCGCTACCTTTGCACATGACATAGCAGTCCTAGCTGTTGGAACTGCGATTAGGATTGCCATCATCAACCTAAACCGGTCCATTACCGGATAAAATGGAATGAGACTAAGTCGGTACGCGAAGATGTTGCCAATTTTAGCGTCCTATCTCATTGGCGTGGCGAGGTCCTCCCATCAGAGTTCACACTAGTTAACACTCAAAAAGAGGGACTGGTAGGTGTGTAGGCGATCGAAATTGGCTATCTGTAATAATCAACGCTCTACAACCAAGTCCTGAAGCCAGTGTGGACATGATATGGGGCGCAGCTGACGGGTGCTCAATCGACGTAAGGAACAGCCAATCCTCATTGGGTGGCGATCTAGATCCTCGATGTTCAGGAGCCTAGCACCAAAATGTATGGACATATCTGTTGTAGCTATGGGGCTGCACTGCTTGCAGCAAGAGAGAAATCCACAACGTGTTCAGGAGCGCTGTTAACGAGCACTTGTACATTCGCAGGCATCACCATGGCCTCGAAGTGCAGAATGTAGAATAAGTCATCAAAATCAGGGCTGTCATTCATCTGGAGCGTTCAAAAGGTCACTACAACGCAGAAGCAGTCATGTAGCTTGAAGTTGGCAACCTCATGAGGAGACTGAGGTGGACTGTGCTCTGGACTGTGCGCACAGAAAGTAGTACTTACCTCTTTTGTAGTAATTAGGGTCAAAATTAAGCTCCATAGGCCACATTATGCCTGGTGTATAACTTAAAAATTAATTTAAAAATTAAAAAAATAATAGTAAAAGATAATAATAACCACGATCAGATTTGCTGGGCGTCATGTTATTTAATTGATACTTGGCATTCCTGGTTTAGCAAAATGAATTTTTCATGGTGGGGCCCTGTTGATGATTTTGGAGAGGTGAAATAAGGTTCAACTTGGATGCATGCGACATTAATGTTTGGCCGAAAAAAAAGAAGTGATAACGAGCCATTAAATTATGATTTCCAGGAGGGCGTAGGTTTTGCCTGGGGTTGAAATGGGATTCAAAACCGGTTATTCATTTAGGGAGGTTAAATACTGGTTATAACGGTGTTTTGCTGCGTCAAGGGAGAACTGTTCACGGTAATTGTTACTGGTATCCCAAAGGTAGCAGCTCCTCCTGCCGTCATCCACGAGGGAAGTCCTTCCTCCCGAGGCTGCCATAAAATTTCATTCCCGCGTTTGCCTTCTCTCTCCGAAAAAAACCCGTTTATCTTGATTCCCCGTGATTACGGCCGAGCCTTATGGTTTTTCCTAAGAAAGTTTGCGCTCCCGAGCCACGGGAACTATAACTCAGTGAAAGGGAGGTGGAAAATACTGTTCAGATCCGACCGTCAACCCCCACTCTGCCAGCCTAACGAGTCCTATTTGAATTACGGTTTGGGTTTGTCTGAGCGAACACGAGTAGTCGACCCATTTATCTCATTTTGTGCAACCGCTTTCATTCTTTACTGTCAAATTAGGAGCGGCATTAGTCACTCAATTACGAGCCCTGGGGAGGATTTAGCGATCATCTGCATATTCCAGACGAAATAATCCAGTTTCGAGTGAAAATTGTGGCGAAGAACTGAGTGCTGCAACTACGGTATTGGGATCTCGCAGTTTCGGCGTGGAATTATTACCTAAAGGTCAAGGACCACTGTTATCCTGTACCTTGAAACAAAAAAAGGAGTTCTTTTCAATCTGGGTGAAAACAAATTTGACCAAGATAAGGAAAAGGACAAGACACAATGGTATTATGGGTACTGGGAAAGCTCACAGGTGGGATAAAATGAAGCTCTTTGGCTAAAGTAAAGCTCAGATGTGCTAGAAAGTGTGTAGAAAAAACATAGGTTGATTATTCGAGGAATAACCAACCAAAATTCAACTCGATCGGCCGGACAGTGTCATAGAAAAATATACCAAAAAATAGTCCTTTTATCCCACTTCCCGCGAGCTTTCCCAGCACTCAAAATGTAAGGCGTTACATCCATTGGGCCATGTAACTACCATGCAAGTGGGAGCATCCGTCTTATATTTATACCTAATGCGCCAATGATACCACAGCTGTAGAACCCCGATTACCCGAACGACGATTAACCGAATCGCCAATTATCCGAATCGATCTAAGCGTAATATAAATAATTCAAAGCAAGTATTTTTTTAAGAAAAACGACTCTTGTGGGGACTCAAGAAAACGAATGCGAATAAAAAATTTATACTGTAATTACCGTTTTGCCGTGTTAATGCTTGCGATCATAGCGTGGTGGTGCGGCAAGTTAATAATTGTTAATATAGGAGTACATACAGAAAAAACGCTGCTTCCTTCACAGGGGTAGGTTATATGGTTATATTATATTATTATAGGGTTTGAGAACCATTTCATTGGATTCAGCGTTCAAAATTTAGTGGAAAATAGATTGCCAAAAATCTCGAACATCCATTTTTTAAAATACACATTTTGACCCCTACCCCACCCAAAATTGGTCCAATTGGGCTGAAACGTTTGGAGGATCAACTAGAGCCTGAAATGGGTCCCTGACCAAAATTTGCCGATTATTAGAAAATTTGCTTCTACCGAAATTGGCGTGGACGGCGGACGGACATTCGCTAATTTTAATCTAGACACCTTGAAACGCCCAGAAAAAAATTTTGGTAGGGCATTTTGGGGGGGTTTTGGTACGGCATTTTGTTAGCCGTAGAATTTATTAGAAACCTTCATGAGTAATGCCTGTATTATCGTATTGAACTGCTTCAATGACCACTTGAAAAATAAATATCCTTTCTCAGGCCCTGAAATGCTGCACTTGAATCGTACACCACAATTATGCTGATACTGGGTTGAAGCAGCCAACGTGACGTCGCTCCCAACCTTCTATTTAGCCATAAGTCATCTGTCATCTCATACGAAAGTGTATTAGGCTCACAAACGCCTCCCAGTTCGATTGTTTATCGGTGAAATGAACATCATACGTCTGCAAAGTGATGGATGACCCGGCTGGGCGAAGCCCGAGCGCCAATAACATTTGCATCGAAGTGGCTGTGAGAGGAGGTTGTTTTTTAACTGATTTGCATTGTTATTGCATTTGTAGCGATGCACTTATAGGATGAAGTGCGGTTTCATACTTTGCCTGTCTAGCATAGAGAATAATGACTTATGAAGGATGGTTTTGCATCACCATTGCTTCTGTAAATAATAATAGTAGACATCTCAGTGGAATGAAGTGACGTTTTGGTTGGTTATTCCTTGAATAATCAAAAAAAAATTTCAAGACGTTTTAAGGTGTTTAGATCAAAATTAGCTAATGTCCGTCCGCCGTACGCCGTCCACCATCCACGCCGACTTTGGTTGTAGATAATTTTCTAAAAATCTGAAATTTTGGTCAGGGACCCGTTTTCGGCTTTAGTTGGTCCTCAATACCTATTTTCGGTGGGGTCAGGATCAAAATGTGTATTTCGAAAAATGGATTTTTGAGATTTTTTTCAATCTAGGCGTGTGAGGTACCATTTTCCTCTAACTTTTGAACGCTGAATCCAATGAGAGACGGGTCCCGGAACGATTGGTGGCCTATGGATGAGGCTATGGGTCAAAATGGGTACCTATCTATCCATTTCGAATGTGTTTTTTCAAGATTTCTGGTACCTGGGCGTGTGGGGTATCATTTAACCACTAAACCACTAAATTTTGGACCCTGAATCGATTGGTATGGGTCCGGGAGCCACCAAACCCACTGTATCCATTTCGCGGGCGCTAAGGTCTAATGTAACCTGGCAAAGCAATGGTGCAGTTGTCCCCAGACACATATGAATTTTACTAATGTTGCTCAGCTGGGAGCGACGTTGAATGTGCAATTGGACCAACTGAAACACGCCCTAATTGTACATTACGCACTCTCAACTCGTGGAAGATAGAAAAAACTGTAGCGTGATGCGCAGACGGTGTAGGATTCCAGACGCTGAAAGTCCCCCCTCTCCCCTCTTCATCACCCGATGAATGATCTACTCCCAGATTTAAGAGCTGGAAAACTCCCTCCTTCATTGTAGAAAGGAACACTTAAGAAAGCACCCGTCCACGAGGCCCGCAGACTTATCTTTCCCTCTTTCCAAGCTTCCAATTACGCTGCGGGTGACGGATGACGCCCTTTCCGGAGCAGATGTTGCCGTGGCGATCTCTTTCCCTCGTCCGAAAGGGAAACCCAGTCCGTCTGTCCAGTTTCTAATTGGAGGGAAGCTGAAAAGCTGAAAAGGCATGGCGAGCACGACCCAGGATCTCAGCTAGGAGCCCACGACACCTCGGGCAGATGCCCAGTTCCGCGGGGGTTGTCGCTCGTTATTAGCCACTAAACGCTAACTAGCTACAAATGTAAAACCCCTCGAGTTAATCAGGGAGAACACTCCTCTTTCTCACCTTCGTGTTTACTTAAAGCAAACAAGCTTCCTTTCGACTCGCTATGTTTCGCTCCGTCGATTTTACTCATGTTACTAACTACTCGAGTCCTCATTTGTTTTTAACCTTTCACCCTTTTCCACTCTACACCAAAGATTCACCGTTGAGATAATAACCTCGACGATCCACTCGATCGGTCTCGACCTCGTCTGGGCTCAACCTAATATCAACGAATTACTTTGTTTGCTTGAGTTCTCGCGCGACCTGAAATTTTGCTTTGTTTTTGAAGTCTCAATGGGGTAGTAGATACCCCCATTACAGGAATAAACCTTTTTTAAACTGTATTCGTGCAATGAATGGTCCTCAGTGCATTATCAGATGCGCCGACGAGTTGGATTAATTGAGAGTAGCCTCGTGCAACTAGTTCCCTGGTTTATACGCTGCAAATCCTAGTAAATATACTCTGAGAGCCCATCTTTTACCCCATTCATTTAGCACTGGTTTTCAGGTTTTCTAGAGCAAACATCATATTTAAAAAGCTTGCTATCTCTACGGAAATATTTGAAAATTCACGTTCGTGTTTAGTCCCGTATTCATGCTTCTAGCCACCTGAATGTATCATTCAAGCGAGTACTTTCAACGGATGGTCAGATTACAAACGTCCAATGAAAAGAGGGTAGTTTTAACTGAAATATGGTTCAAACGAAAGTTGGAAAATGGAAAAAATAGTGAGTGTGAAGTGTCCTGAACTCATTCCAACCGATTCAGCGTCCGAAATTCATTGGAAAATGATACCACTAGAAACGATATACCATGGCCATCCTTGCAGTTTTTGGTAGTGAGAAATTTCCTTTAAAAAAAAAGCTGTTTTTTTTAATGGCTTTTTGAGATTTTTGGCAATTTACGGATATCATTTTCAACAAATTTTGGACGCTGAACCCAATGAGACGGGGTTTGGAAGTCTACCGAATGAGGTTGTGGGTCAAAATGAGTATCGATCTATCTATATCAAAAGTGAGTTATCGAGTTTTCCGGTACCCAGGCGTATGGGGTATCATTTTCCACTAAATTTTGGACGCTGAATCGATTGGAATGAGTCCATGACACTCCCCACTCATCGATTTTCCCCATGCGCCTGGTCCGAGGAATAACCCACCCCTGTGCATGAATTTGCAGCGTTTAGTTATGGCTCAGTGGTGTACACGGTCCCAAAATGGTTTTGATAGAACAACCCTGTTAATCTGTCTTTTTTGTGACGACTGCATGACGCATCCCTTGCGAAGTCAGGGCGTCAAAAGCCATACTTCCTCGAATCCAACCTTTCATCTCCAAACTCGGGGTGCGAGATGTCACCCTTATACGTCATCTCCCCGTTATGATCCCCGACTGCATCTTCCATTGTAACCGTGAGACCAGACTCAGGATTACGATGTCCTTTGTGTTTCTTGCACCTCTCTACAGATGTCTCTGTTCTGTAACCCCACGATGAAATATGCTTCAATTTCACGCCTCCCTTTTTTACTCCTTAATCGTCGTCAGGTTTATTCTTTCCTTTTTCTCGCCGATTCAAGGCCACACTAAAAAGATTTTACGCTCAACCTTCGTATCCGCCGAACCCTTATTCGGGGCAGTAAAAAGTGTGTGTTATGAATCTTGCATTGAGCAGACGCTTTAAACCGAAAGGGAGAGCGACAGTAAAATTTTGATATCCTATTCAGGGATTTTCCTTTACCGAGGAGAATCAACTGGTAGACTGTTCTGGTACATATCTTGAAAATTACTACTATGCACTGAACACGGTATAAAACCAGCCCTAACATAGCATCGTCATGTTCTTGTACGGAAACCGATCGTGATTTCCTTCGCGAGATGCGTCGAATAGAATACAATATTAAATAACGTTTGTTTGCACGATCTACTGCATTTGTACAAATATAATGTTCGGCTGGAATATCATCATTTAGTTTAAAACGTTCGCTATGGGTCAACCTGTGTGCGTCGCACGCGTCTGGCGCGTGAAGGCAGCCTTCACTTCCGATCGCTCCTCTAGTATACCAGAAAGTGAAATGGAACATATTTCAACTTCCCGCGCCAGCATTGAACCTTCTGAAGGTACTGTAAACGTCGGAGTCAGCTGGGGTTTTGCTAAGATGCAAAAAATAATTCCAAAATAGAGGACTGGTTTGGAGTTTTCTTGCCATTTTGCATCGTTTTCAGTGTTCCCGCCTCAAAATTTCTTTCAGTGCTTCGCTTCGTACACGAAATACTTTGGTGCAAGTAGTTTACTCCAAGGTAGATAGGCGCGTGAGCCGCACTGGGTTAGGAGCTCGCTTCGAATTTCATTCCACATGTGGCGCACGCACCTGGCGCGTTCCTATTTCAGATGACTCCCGCACAGCTGCTCAAACGAGCTCAACAATTCCGCAGCGAACGTGTTAATGTTGATGTGAAATCATGTGCAGGGAGGAATGAATGCAGTTTATTAAGTGCTGAAAGAATAGAGCTTTTAGGATTGTATATATACCAAACAAAACATTTCATTCTTTTTGGTTGGTTATTCCTTGCGTGATCAACCTGTGTTTATGTAAAAAGTCAATTTGTCGGATTTGCCCCAAATTTTTTTTTCTGGGCGTTTCAAGGTGTCTAGATCAAAATAAGAAAATGTCCGTCCGCCATCCACGCCGTTTTTGGTAGTAGAAAATTTTCTCAAAATCTGAAATTTTGGTCAGGGACCCAACTCCGGCTTTAGGACCAACGAAACTTTTCAGACCGATCGGACCAGATTGGTGGAGTGGGGTGGAGAGGGGAGGTTAAAATGTGTTTTTCTAAAAATGGACTTTGGCTGTTTAGGCGTGTGGGGTGTCATTTTCCACCAAATTTTGGACACTGAATCCATTGGGACAGGTTCCAGAACGATCGGGGCCCACCGGAAAAGGTTCTGGGTCAAAATGAGTATCTATAGACCAACCTATTTCAAAAGTTGGTCTCAAGGTTTTTGAGATTTCTGGTATCTAGGCGCGTGGGGTACCGTTTTCCACTAAATTTTGGACGCTGAATCGATTGAAACGAATGTCTGGACACTCCACACTCACTGTTTTCCCCTATTTTCTCCATGCTCCTGGTCCGAAGATTTTAACTATACTCGTAATCGTACGACTCTCGTATTTATAGAAACTAAATTGCTGCGGATTTTTCAAGTCTCGATTACATCCGTGGGAAAGCAGCCCAGAATGGCCTGTCTCTTGAGTCACCGGCATGAAATTCATAAGGTCTAGACTGCCACCTTGGTCTCTCCGAACCCCTTCAGAACACCCTTGATGGCTTCACATAGATCACGTTTCAGGGGACGATCTCGTATACGCAATTGACTCGTAGGATGGGTTGGAAAAAGGGATAGTGAGAGCCCAAGTTTCTTGAGAGGGTCGAGTTGAGAGGTTTTAGATCAATATTTATGAGAACGGGACGGACACGTACAATTAGGCGAAGGGGCCCGTTTTGTTTGAGCGACGAGCCCACATCTTTGTCAACGAGTGAGTGACGAGATGTCATTAACCATTCACCACCCTCGCTTTGGCGCCTTCCGCTCATCACTGGATTTGACAACTTATAGCTAGATATCCCTCTACTCCATCCCAGATGGTGCCTGAATTTACGAGTATAACCCCAGCTGTACGTAGATGGTCTGAGAGGCCATCACGAATTTTCTCCCTCATCCCAGAGATGGAAGCCCGGATTTGACCATTAAAAGCTGTTGATTTAAATTTATTTCTTCTCGCAACCACTCAATATACGTATTATTTAATACGAATGTGTCTCATTATGAACCATTCATCAAAATACGCCGATTCATTCAAAGTGGATTCTTATATTAAGCCTCCAAGTGAGGATAAGATGAATTTCAGTCTTTGGTCTTCTGCTAATTTCAACAGAAGATAATTTTTAACTAATAATCTCTGAAACTGAATTGAATAAGAAATACGGTTCCAGGAAAATATCTCTACAGTGGATTTGGGTTTTTCATATTATCTTGCTTTTGGTCGACGGCAAAAGAGAGAGTAGCTACAAGGTGATCCCACGGGATCGTTTTAGCAGAATTGCAAGGGCCGGAGAAAGGTAAGAGCAAATTAAAAATTCAGAAGCCGGGACGAAATGAATGAGAGACATTCCAGGGAGAAAAGGGACGCTCATTTGGTGTAAAAGGAAAATGGCCGACCTGGGGAATTAGACGCGATAATTTTGGCCCAAACTGTACAAGAAAGTGAGGAAGGCTGAAGCGGTCCAAGGCAACAAGAGCCTATATTCCAACCTTTGCCCTCTCACGAGGGATTCGTTCTCATAAATCGTCTGGAAAGGTTTCCTATCGAGAAAAGAGAAACAGGTTCTGTTATTTGGGATTAAGTCAATCCATCGTCGGGGAGAACGCGAAAAACGTGAGCGGTTAGAGAGGTGGAGGTCGGTTTTGTAGCTACAGAGAGAAGTTTTTCTTCCCTGGAATCAATAACTTATCTGTGATAGTCGGTTGATTACTATCCGCCTGTGCCCCGTTGATTCTGCCGACCTCGTTTTAAGAAATCTTTCATTTCAAATGTAATCCAATCAAAAGATAGCGGAAACCTATTATCGAACGGTCGGTTCTTTGGCGAAATTAAACCACTTAAAAAGATCGTTCTCCGTTTGATTTCCTTTTTTACGTTTCTTTCGATTACTGCTCGCTGCTTTTCAATGGAAAAACCTGTCTACGATTACAAAAATTCACTGCATAAGATACGAATGTCTAGAATATAGATACTGATAAGATTCCAATAACTTTGCGCTGCCTACCAAGATGTAATTTCTCTGACCTCCAAAGGTTACGAAGTCCGGCTAGTGTTATGTATGCGTAACATACTGACACATATCTTGAGACAACTGCACCATTAGTACGTCAAGTCCCGCTAAACGTCAGCGCTGTCGTGATAAGGCCCTGTTATCACTGTTAGCCATTATAGTAACAATGTATTTTTTTGAGATATTTATACTCGTTTTAAGAACGTTTTCAGGGCAATAAATTCATTCTATTTAGAAAATTACTATTCTATTCTATAAAATTTTTATGATAGAACTGATTTTTCAACATTTTTTTCCTCGTTTTCTTCCTTCGGAGTTTTTTTTATTTTCCCCGCCAAAATTTCAGGAGATACTTTTTTTTAGACTTACCTACCTATTATTCTTTCTCGATCTGTGATTTTTCCTATGACAATGAGGTAAATTTGAAAATACATTCGTAAAAACATTTAACTGCTCTGTGTTTTTGTTTAGAAACAGCAGAAGTAAAGTCAAGTCAAGTATGAGATAGGTACCTAACCTCATTTCAGGAAATATTATTCCATTCCAGTGATTGCTGAAACCTCTGTAACCTACTTGAATAGGTACAATTTTACGATATGTGCTGAATCATAGCAGAACAGAACGCTTTATATGTCTCTAAAGAGGAACACTGCAATAACAGTAAAACGCTTAAAATTCTTTCACAGGGATTGTTTAATCTTCAGACCAGGAGCATTCCAATCGATTCAGTGTAAAATGACACCCCACACGCCTAGGTACTAATAATAATCTCAAAACCCACATTCGAAATGAGTAGATAAATACTCATTTTGTCCCCTAACCTCTTCCGGTGGGCGCCAATCGTACCGGGACCCGTCTTAATGCATTCAGCGTCAAAATTTACTGTCCAAAACCTCCAATTTGGTGATTTGATGGCATTCATTTCTTGCTCATTTTCATTTCTCCTTTTTAATCTTTTCTAATCGGCTATTTTCGTGTGTACTGCTTTGTTTCTTCCCTGAATAGAATAATTTACATTGAAATTAGAGACTCTCCATGGTCTTCACAACAGTCACATTTGTACAGAACGCGGTCAATGTAAAATGTCGATACATGCTCATTAAACATTTCAAAGCTATTATCCCGCCCTCGTCATTGTTGACTCTTCGAGACGTGCTGTGGTTTCTAACCAGACCGAGAATATAAAATTGTTCCTTCCAAAGGGGAGTGTAACGCTTTTAACGTGCTCAACCGAAGATTAATGAGATGCTGCAAGCTTACAGTGGAAGTTTTTTCCGAAGCTAACTAGGCTCTTTTCAGGCTGTTAAAACATTAATGAAGTGTGTGATGAGTCTCGAGGGCAATACAAAAGACTTCTTCGCTAGTGTCCCCTACATTCAGGCTAAGAAATTTTGAAAATGACGCTTCTTTCACAAGTGATTGATGAATCATTATAGTTATGATCTCAAAAGGCCATTCATGATGCGTTCCGCCCGCAAAAAACTCCATTCATTATTGTGCGAAGGAAGGTTTGTTTGGTTGTTAGCTTGAAGGTCATCGTTTTTCCAAGAAAAAAGACGAATCAGTCTCATCAGCACCAAAACCATGGTAGCAGAGTGAAGACTAAACGCTCTTTAGAGGTACCTGCTTCATTCTAAAGGTTCTCGATCACTTGTAGTATTTTAGTTACCCTCAATCACTATCTACATCTTCTAACTCGTACCTTGTTGAACGATAAAAAAACAACTTGGAGAATATTGATTCTAAAGTGTTGCCTGAGGCCCTAAACGCCGGTATAAAAACACCTAATGAGCGGATCCCACTCCTGACTCATGGCTACGTTAATCACATCTTTCTTAATCGTCAGTCTATTTTACGGTTGAAATAAAAAGACAAGCGTCAATTCAGGCCGTCCAGAGCAATTTCGTTACTAAATGAAATCACTCATCACTGAACTCCCACTTGGGATCATAAATCAAACTCAAATAATCATTAAAATTTCAAGAGATATCGCTAGGTTGTATCGTCTAGTTGAACTCAAAATGATGATGTTGAAAAAAAAGTGTTTTCTTATTCTTTTCTAGGTACCTAGGTACTTATTTCAGTTAATGCATTGTGTTTCGTCCAGATTAGAATCTTAGAACCCTCAGTTCGGGACAAGTAACACAGCTACGGTAACGCCATTTTGGTTATTCCTATCATACCAAGCACGATGGCGCTTTTGTTTGGTTATTCCTTGAATAATTGCAAAAAGCAATTTCACGCAAAAAGTCAATCTCCCCGATTCGGCCCAACAATTTATTCTTGGCGTTTCGAAGTGTCTGTGATAAAAAAATCTGCAAATTCTTACACACGGGTTGGTTATTCCTCGAATGGGAGAAACAGTGGATGTGGCGGGTCCCAGACCCATTCCAATCGATTCAGGGTCCAAATTTAGTGGAATATGATTACCCCACACGCCTAGGCACCAGAAATCCTGACACATACAAAATGGGTGGATATATACCCATATTTTGACTTTGATCCGGTGGGTGCCAATCGTTCTGGGACACACATAATTGAATTCAGCGTCCAAAATTTAGTGGAAAATGATACCCCACCGCCTAGGTACCAGAAATCCCGAAAACACATATTCAAAATGGGTAATAAATACCCACTTTGACCCATAGCTTCTTCCAGTGGGTGCCAATCGTTCTGGGACCCGTTTCATTGGATTCAGCATCCAAAATTTAGTGGAAAATGACACCCTACTCCGCCTAAATCGCCCAAAATCTCGAAAATCCATTTTTCAAAAAACACATTTTGACCCCTACCCCCCCCCCCCCCTCAAATTTGGTCCGATCGAGGCTGAAAAGTTTTGAGGACCCGTCTCGGCCGGGAACAGATCCCTGACCCAAATTTCAGATTTTTAGAAAATTTTCTACTACCGAAAACGGCGCGGACAATGGACGGCGGACGGCGTACGGCGGACGGACATTGACCTTTTTTGATCTAGACACCATGAAACGTCCAGAAAAAAATTTTGAGCCGAATCGGAGAGGTTGACCTTTTGCATGAAAACAGGTTGATTATTCAAGGAATAACCAACCAAAGGTCAAATGTCCGTCCGCCGTCCAAGCCGATTTTGGTTGTTGAAAATTTTCTAAATATCTGAAATTTGGGTCAGGGGTCCGTTTCCGAGTTGGTCCTCGAAGCGTTTCAGCCCGATCGGACCAAATTTGGGTAGGGTAGGGGTCAAAAATGTGTTTTTCGAAAAATAGATTTTCGAGATTTCTGGTAAATATGCGTGTGGGGTTTCATTTCCCACTAAATATTGTACGCTGAATACAATGAAATGAATCCGGTAACGATTGGCACCCTCCGGATGAGGTTATGGGTCAAAATGGGTACCTATCTACCCATTTCGAATAAGTTTTTTTTGACATTTCTGGTACCTAGGCGTGTGGGGTATCATTTTCCACTAAATTTTGGAGCCTGAATCAAATGGAATGAGTCCGGGACTCGCCACACCCACTGTTTCCCCCCATTTTCCCCATGTTGTAGAAATGAGTCTCCATGCGCCTGGTCTGACGAATAACCTACCCGTGTGAACGGATTTGCAGCGTTATCCCAAGGGCGAATGGATCACTAACAGCAATGATCACCTTTCAAAGCAAAATAGGAAATGTATCCTAGAATTTGGAATGACCGAAGAGTATACAAAGGAAATAGAGGACAGTATTAGAACTTTGACAATGGAGGTTTCACTGACAGATCGGCAAACAAGCGCCACAATTAGCTTCACCTTTGTTGTCTCCACGCTTCTGTTTCTACCGCCGCTCCACCCATACAATTAAACTAACTAGCAGAACACCAACAACCCCATGAGGCCTTTCGTCGCTTAATTCGGATCAAACTGTTTAATTAAAACTGCGGAACCGGATGAAAAGATGTTGCAAATTCAAAGCCGACAAAGCATTACCTCTGTTTGACAAAATCAGATTAAGGGATAAGAGTTGAGATTATTTCCTATTTTATTCGGATGAATGTAATGAAAAACTTCTTGAGAAAAATGTATGTGAAATGATCGAACTTCAAAATTATTGTGCAAATCATGTGTTAGCTCAGGCGAGTAAGTTGATTAGTTTGAGGATACTCGTCCGTTTCGATCGATAATTTCCATGAAAGGGGCCACGATTCAGGGGTGGTCGAAAGGTGCGTGTAAAATTGCATTCCAATTCCGCTTGACCCCTCGAACATATGTCGGAAGTCAATATAGCCGAGGGCTGCAAAATAAATTGGGTTTTATTAACATTCCTCAGTGACTAACTTACCAGGTTTTTCATTTGGGAGGGTTCGTCATCGAGAATGACTCGACTCAAAAGGTCTTCAGAAATAGTAGTCGGTAGAATCCGCTTTCGATTATAATTATAGGTCAGAAACATGGGCGGAGAGAGGAAGTAGAAGGCGATATTGTAACAGGACCTGCGATAAATCAACCCCATCTGGGAAGGCCTTCGGTTGCATTGACTGGCCCTCATTCCCTCAACAGGGAGCCCCTATCCACGATACCCCGACTTTTGGCTTTAAGACCATTCGGAGTTGATATCTGCTTTGTCACGCCTGACCGTTGGTCACTTCCAATTTATTTTCGAGGCGTTTAAAAAGAAAAATGTGGGTCGCCCTCGAATTGTACATTTTCGCTTCAAAAAGGAGCTAGTGCCCGTGAAGTATATCAGAGAGAGAGGGAGGAAATTAGGCCATTATCAACCAAGGAGTGATTCTCAATGGTCCCACTTTTCACAGCTAGGCACAAAAGTAATGTTCGTTCCAGTTTGTTCACGGAGTTACGTTCCCAAATTAACAATCGTAAATCACTGTACCTATTCCATTTGGATCTTACTTTTCTTCTAATCGTACCAAAACACTACGTGAATAAGAATCTAAATGGTGCCTACGTACTCTTCGCAAAGATCCGACTGATTTTACATTTTTGAGAGCTTGGTGCAGGTTACCTATGCCGCAAAGACATTGATTTCAGCCACCCCTTGCACTTTGCATAATACGATGTCTAGCTGACCATCGATAGTTATTGGTTGGTTATTCCTTGAATAATCAACCTGTTTTCATGATAATAATTGTCAACCTCTCCGATTCGGCTCGAAAATTTTTTCTGGACGTTTCATGATGTCCTGATCAAAAAAGGTCAATGTCCGTCCCTCCGTACGCCGTCCGCCGTCCATTGTCCACGCCGTTTTTGGTAGTAGAAAATTTTCTAAAAATCTCAAATTTGAGTCAGGGGTCTGTTCCCGGCCGAGACGGATCCTCGAAACTTTTCAGCCCGATCGGACCAATTTGGGGGAGGTAGGGGTCCAAAATGTGTTTTTTGAAAAATGGATTTTCGAGATTTTGGGCGATCTAGGCGAGTAGGGTATCATTTTCCACTAAATTTTGGACGCTGAATCCAATTAAATGGGGTCCCAGAACGATTGGAACCCACCGGAAGAAGTTATGGGTCAAATGGGTATGTATCCACCCATTTGGTTGGTTATTCCTTGAATAATCACCTATGTTTTCATGATAATGGTCAACCTCTCCGATTCGGCTCAAAATTTTTTTCTGGACGTTTTCATGATGTCCTGATCAAAAAGGTCGATGTCCGTCCGCCGTACGCCGTACGCCGTACGCCCGTCCATCGTCCGCGCCCTTTTGGTAGTAGAAAAGTTTCTAAAAATCTGAAATTTGGGTCAGGTGTCTGTTCCCAGCCGAGATGGGTCCTTGAAACTTTCAGCTCGATCGGACCAAATTTGGAGGGGGAGGGGTCAAAATGTGTTTTTTGAAAAATGGATTTCGAGATTTTTGGGTGATTTAGGCGAGTGGGGTGGTCATTTTTTCCACTAAATTTGGGACGGCTGAATCCAATAAAATGGGTTCCCAGAACGATTGGCACCCCTGGATTAGGGGTCAATTGGGTAATTTCCCCTTTGAATTGTGCGGGGATGCACCTAGCGTTGTGTTTTCCCAAATTTTGGCAATAATGTGTGTCAGAACGATTACCCACCGATAAGTTATGAATGGTAGTTCACAATTTGTTGTTCGGATTTCTGGTAGCCTAGGCGTGTGGGTATCATATTCCACTAAATGTTGGACCCTGATCGATTGGAATGGGTCTGGGACCCGCCACACCCACTGTTTCCCCCATTCGAGGAATAACCAACCCGTGTGTAAAATTTGCAGATTTTTTTAATCATAGAGCTATGAGTAAATTAGGTTTCAAACCTAATCGAGATAAAACTCGAAACGAAAGACGGAAATTTCCGAAACAGCTTAATATGAGAGAGATGAGCGGATTTGACCTTAATTCCAAAACGTGGAATGACAGCATGCCTCGTCTGCGGTGGCGGAGAATCCCTACAGGATCGGAAGGATTCCTCTAGTATTTAAGGGTTCTCCAAGGGAGGTATGACATGGCTAAATTGCTCTCGGTGACTATCACCGCACGCCACACATCATTAAAACCTCTGAGACGATATGACGTGAAGGGGAGGGTTTAGCCGATCTACCGGTTGAGCTGAGGGATAAAGTAGAAACCAAACTTCTCACCCTCCACATCGCCTCTGACGCCATTTCGCTCCAAAACAAACTAGGTGACTTCCTCTCCCACCTGAACGTTGCCCTCTGAACTCGAGCAAGTTCCTGACGAGCTGGTCATAGTTGGGATCACTCGGGGGTGGTGAAGAGGTGATGGAGTTAGGTGGATCCGGGTATCCAGGGGTTGCTTTCCAAACTTCCTCCAAGAATTCCCTCATATAAGCCGCACGCCCTCGTAGTCTTGTCGGAAGATCAGTTTCGACTAATTACGTCGAGGTTGGGGTGGCACCTCAAGTTTCTTGGGGGCTTGATGTTAACACCGCCAAAATTGCGTGCGTCTTATCCTCCGCACCCGATCAAATCCTCGATTACGGAAGACGCAGCTAAGACAAATACCATTCTGATGGAGTAACTTCGTCTCCAAGCAATGGGAGATTTTCAGCAGGAAAAAGAGTACTTCGCTCATCATAAATCAAAATAAGGGATACGCTGAATGGGTTTTGATGAGAAAAACGCTGCAAATTCTTACACAGGGGTTGGTTATTCGTCAGACCAGGCTCGTTTCGATTTTTTGTTTTATTATTATTCAGTATTGAAAAAGTTTGTTCACATATACAGGTAGAACCGAAATAAGCTGGCACATTTCAGAGCGTTTATGCGCAACTCTTTGTACATATTTTTGTCAATGCAGTGGTAAAAGTTCAACAAGTCTCCCTCGTTGAATTTGTTGCGCAAATCTTGGTCGTTTTGCAAATCGATAATTTCTAACTGCATTGACTCTGGCGCATTTTCAACTGAAATCGAGAAAGGATTGCTGAATATGTCCAACAGAGGTTTCACTTTTTTGAAGTCCGAAAATCTGTCTTGAAAAGAGTGAATCAGAATATCCAGCTTTTCTACATAACTGAAATTAATCGCAGTTTTGTTGAATTTTTCGGCCATTTTCTTATAATTCGGAAAATGATTGTAATTTCCAGAAGTCAGTTGCGATCTGAAAAGAGTCAGCTTGCATTGAAAGGATGATACATGAGCGTAGAGCTGGGATATCAGTTGATTTATGCCTTGAATCCGTGGGTTCAAGACATTCGAATGATTTGTAATGTAAACTAAAAAAGCCAAATCACACAACCAATCAGGATTTTTAAGTTCCGGGACATCCCTTTGCTTCTCCACCAGAAATATTCAAATTTCTTCTATTAAATTTAGAAATCGTTCAAGTGTCAATCCACGACTTAGCCACCTTACTTCTGTATAAAACAGCAAATCTCCATATTCGCTTTCGATGTCATCAAGGAATTGTTTGAATTGCCTGTGATTGAGTCCTCGTGATTTGATGAAATTTACAGTCGAAACTACCACCTTCATGACATTTTGAAATTCAATTTTTTTAGAACAAAGGGCTTCTAATAAGGAATAAGGAATTCAATATTTTTCGAATGTACGAGAGTATTATTTTGGTGACGGCGGGCCACCAGAATTTCACCGGTCTGTGCATCCCTACTCTAATGTGCAGTTTTAAGTAGGGTCATCCTAGCTATACAATACGAAATCCCATATCCAATATTGCAAAAGTAGGTTTCTTCTCCGGGATTTATTTGTTTCCTACCCGAGCAATATAACCGAAAATAGATTTATTAAAATATTATTTATGTCGTTATAATGACTCGACGATCAAGAGCTACTCAATGTAGCAGAACATCAACTCGCATCCGCTGCCGCGATTAATCGTATAAAAATACACAGCGAGGTAGATAAGTGAAGCAGATGGCACGTCATCCCTCATCTCTATTAATACAATGGGAGGGTTTTATGAATGAGAAACGATAAACGAATCATCCTTTTCATTCCAACGCGCTATTTTCAACGCAGGAAACCACACTTGCGCTATCCGTTTCGGGTCTGACTATCTCGCTCGTATACCTTTAACAAGGCCCTAACTAATATATTGGTGAAAAAAGAAGAGGAAAAAATACCTCTTAGATCAAAAGACGTCTCGGTCGAGACGTTTGGCACCAGTTGTGGCTCTCGAGAGTTTAAATCATCGCCGAGCGAGCCCTAACTCCAGGGAAAAGGAGAGAAAAATTGGTTCCACCATTCATGATAATGAGCAATGTGATTATTTTAGTTCCATTGACAATTTAAAATGATTTGAATGAATTCGGTCGCCTGTGTTGTTTAAGAAAATAACGGAATATCTGGAAACAGGGGAAAAAACGCTGCAATTCTTACACAGGGTTGGTTATTCCTCGGACCAGGCGCATGGGAGACTCATTTCTTCAACATGAGGGAAAATGGGGAGAACAGTGGTATTGGTGGATCCCGGAACCATTCCAAATCAATTCAGGGTCCAACATTTAGTGGAAAATGATACCCCACACGACCTGGTTACAGAAATCTCTAAAACACACATTCGAAATGGGTAGATAGGCTTCTCATTATGACCCAATAAACCTCAAGCCAGAGGGCGCCAATCGTTCCGGGACCGTCTCATTGGATTCAAGCGTCAAAAAATTAATTGGAAAATGATACCCCACAACGCCTAAGCACCAGAAATCTCGGAAACCACATGTTTCAAAAATGGGTAATAGATACCCATTTGACTCATAACCTCTTCCAACGGTGCCAATCGTCCTGGGACCCATCACGTTGGAATCACGTTCAAAATTTAGTGGAAAAAAAATACCACACGCCTTGATTGCCAAAAATTTCGAAAAATTTTTTAAACACATTTTTACCTTCACCAAATTTGGTCCAATCGGGCTGAAAAATGTTGAGGACCAACTAGAGCCAGAAACAGGTCCTTGACCCAAATTCAAGATTTCCTCAAAATTTTCGGTAAATGTCTAATATGTGGGGCATGGTGATAACGGCGGCACAGATATCGAGAGCACACAATCGATTGTTATTGATGACGTTATATAAGTCATCATGTTTTCACGGCAATTGTTGAAAAAATATAAACAATACCTAATAATATAAAATATAAAATCATAATAATTAACTCATGATTGTCAGTGTCGTTGACTGAAGGAGTGACGTCAGACGGACAATCGATCAGCTTTTTGTTTGAGTTTGATAGTTCGAGTGAAATCGATAGTTTGTCATCGCCCCGTATACTAGAGTTCAGCCAAATTTTCTACTACCGAAATCAGCCTGGACAGCGGATGGGGGAATGACATCTGCTACTTTTGGATCTAGTCACCTTGAAATTTCCAGAAAAAATTATAGAGCCAAATCAGAGAAATTGACTTTTGGCATGAAAACGGGTGGAAAATTCATGAATAGGACACCAATCAAAATCCGTTTTCAATTTCGAGTAAATTTGGGCATGTTATTTGCTTGGTCAAAATATTTGCTTTCCAAGCTCCCTAGGTGTACTGCATGAACTCAGTTGAGGGTATATTTTGCATTGTGGACAACCAAGATTTGTAATGAAACTTGAGCTTATTTGTTCAAGTTTCAGTGAGGCTACATAAGACACCATCCAATAGAAGAGTAAATTACCATCTTACTGGAGAAGGTGATCATCCTCAGGCTGCCATGACAGAACCAATGTGCACTTTCACTTGAACAGATTTGGGCACTGGACCAGAAGGATTCTGGAACCTATATTCTCATAGTTTGTACCCAACCCGCACTAAAATTCGCGAAAAATTGGGGAAAACATGTTTAGTTTATTTGGAGCACAACACACATCAACTGCAGACTGCAGTAGGTAGAAGGAGGATTAGGGAGAGACTGAACTGAAGTCTTGAAAATCCTGGGCCTGTACCCTAGTTATGGGTTGTGGAGGGAGAAGTTTCACATGGGAATCATATCAGTTCTCCATCAGTTGCCCCTTGTCCAACTCTCCTGTCCTCATTTGAAACCTTCCACCAGCTGGGAAAATTGAAAAAACCCTACTCCCATCAGAAACCAGGAACTCAGCCACACTAGTGATGAGAGGAAGAAAACTTAACTAAATAAGTGTAGTACACAGAAACGGTGTTAGTTCTCAGAAGGACTCATATGGTGTGGAGAAGTGGCAAGATTGAAATTCCAATATTCCTAGTTAATTGGTTTTGCTTCATGGAACTCTGTTCTTGTCCAGACTTTTCTCTACATTTGTAAACCTTTTGAGGGCTGGGAAAATTGAGAACCCTACTCCCATCAGAAAAGGGGAACTGCCACAATGGTGGTAGGCCCAAGAAGACTCAAACTAAAGCTGGGTTCACATGGGAATCATCAGTTCTCTGAAGGACATTATGGTGGAAAAGGCGCAAAAGGCTAGAGACCGCTATTTCTAGTTTTACTCATTCTCAGAACTCGCCCCTTGTCAACTCTCCTGTCCTCATTTGAAAACCTCCCACGAACTAAGAAAATTGAAACACCCTACCCCATCAGAAACCAGGAAACTCTGCCACAAATAATTGAATGAGAGGAAGAAAAAAATAAAAAGTGTACACAGAAACACGGCAATTAGTTCTCAGAACGGATATGTGGTGTGGAGATGTGGCATGATTGAAATCGTTCTGGCCGATATCGAAAGGTAGTAGGTTCGGCCCCACCCGAGAGAGCGAATTTTTTTGTCTTCTTGATTTAAGTTTTTTTACCCCATAAATTGAAAGATACCTTGACCCATAACTTCTTCAGTGGGCGCCATCGTTCTGGGCCCATTTCATTTGATTCAGCGTCCAAATTAGTGGAAATGGATAACCCCACTCGCCTAGATCGCCCAAAATCTCGAAAAATCCATTTTTCGAAAAACACATTTTGACCCCTACCCCGCCCAAATTTGGTCCGATGGGCTGAAAAGTTTCGAGTTCTAGGCCGGGAACAGACCCCTGCCCCAAATTTCAGATTTTTAGAAAATTTTCTACTACCGAAAACGGCGCGGATAATGGACGGCGGACGGACATTGACCTTTTGGTTGGTTATTCCTTGAATAATCAACCTATGTTTTCATGCAAAAAGTCAAACTCTCCGATTGGGCTAAAAATTGTTTTCTGGACGTTTCATGGTGTCTAGATCAAAAAAGGTCAATGTCCGTCCGCCGGCCGCCGTCCGCCGTACGCCGTCCATTGTCCGCGCCGTTTTGGTAGTAGAAAATTTTCTAAAAATCTGAAATTTGAGTCAGGGGTCTGTTCCCGGCCGAGACGGGTCCTCGAAACTTTTCAGCCCGATCGGACCAAATTTGGGCGGGGTAGGGGTCAAAATGTT
>CM034002.1:8323495-8394942 GCA_019603395.1 Cyrtorhinus lividipennis | reverse complement strand
ACGGGGACGGCGGACGGCGTACGGCGGACGGACATTGACCTTTTTGATCAGGACATCATGAAACGTCCAGAAAAAAATTTTGAGCCGAATCGGAGAGGTTCACCATTTGCATGAAAACATAGGTTGATTATTCAAGGAATAACCAACCAAAAGGGTTTTTTGAGGTATCTGGTACCTAGGCGTGTGGGGTATCATTTTCCACATAACTTTGGACGCTGAATCGATTGGAATGAGTCACCATGTTCCTGGTCCAAGGAATAACCTACCCCTGTGAATGAATTTGCAGCGTTTTACATCTTGCATCTTCGAAATCTTTGGCTTCAAGCCAAATTATTTCCTCACCAAAATTATATCTAAGATAGCAATGAATGACAACTGTTGTCGTGTTGTTTGAATTCTGAATCGAAATCATTGGCCAAATATTAAACCAATTATGATAATACAATCGCTAAAAACCACTTTTGGCAAGAAAATGCTAGACTTACCGCCTTACATCAAATGCAAATTCTTCAGTAGAAGCCATCTAAATCAAAATGACGTCCAAAGTTCTCTAGAAAATAATATCCCACACTCCTGGATTTCCCAATGGTAAGTATATATATGATAATTGCTGGAAAATGTTCTAAATTATTCAAAGGTCTCTTCTGCCCGGTCGGTGGAGGACATTTACAAACTGTACTTTTAGCAACGTAACAGATATAAATTTGGGGAGGAGTCCACCCTTTACGAAAATAGAGGCACGAGTGTATCACATGATGGGTTCCCCTATTCTCTCATAAGATTGTACACCCGGATTAATATAAAATAGCTCTGTATACCAAGAGCCTTAGTGCGTACATACCCTGTCTAAATAGTAATTATGTAGAGCAATTATTGGTACACTGAATGCGGCTACGGTATTTCCGAATGGATAATTCCTGAATTTACTCTTTGAATCTCCGTCGAACGTCTGTTACGCTGAGATTTTGTGTAAATGTATTCTCAACTCAAACCGCCTCATCAAGACAAATTCACTCTAGTGAAAATGACAACATGATACTAAGATATGTACACAATGGTAGGTGGAAAAAGGTAGGTACTCTCTCCTGATATTACTCTTCCCTAGATTCGTCAAAATCCGATTACGAAAAAAAATACAGGAAATGAAACGAACATCAATTTACAGATCTCGGAGAGAAAGAGGAATCGGAGACGAAAAGAGACTTGTAATGGAATAAAGAGTGAAGAATCTCTCCGCAACGTAAAAAAAGTTTAGCGTGGGGGGGTTGTGGGGTAGTCTTTAGAATTAGGCTGCCGCTAATACTAAGCCACTTCCGAAAAAGGGCCAGGGGTTAACCGAATTAAATCCCCAGCTTTCTTTGCCATTTCTCCCAACGATTCGGAGGTTGCACTTTCTCTCGCGGTGGGAAACAAATCTGAACTAAGCTGATGTTCCATTCTAAACGCCGTAGTTTTATGTGTTCTTCCTCACTTAGCACGTGTACTAAACTTGATACGGTTCCGTGCGTGTATAACGCCTTTAGACGCATGAACGTTCTATAAAATCGTACTAAGTTCTTTTATAAAGTGAAAAGTGCGTCTTTCATTCAAAACAAAACACGGCCAAGGTATAGAAATAAGAAATTGCGAGTGAGGAAATAATGATTTTGTCCAATCATGAAAACTGACTGATTTCGGTCCTTGCTCCTAACATTCAAAGATACTGAAGAAATATTGAGGCGAGATATCTAAAAGCTCGCATTCTGAATAATCTGAAGTAGTTTTGCAAGCATCATCTTCTCTCAAAATCACATTTATAGAAACAAGTTTTGAAAGGATAGTTGATTTGTGCGTGAATTGACATTTTTTGCATTGTTTTATACTGATGAGTATCTCTTTCAATATCATTTTTTAGGCTCAATAATGGAAAAATTTATACGTGATTTAGTAAGTGGATCGCAATGGTGCATACTGGTATACTATGCAAAGCTCCCCAGCTCTTTCGGTGTTACGGCAATACCTGTTTACGCAGCCTTGATACATCATGTTATAAAGCCCCCTTACGCCTATCTGTGCGTTACAACGCTCAACCTTTCCATTCGGCAACCCGAATACATTTCATTACATTTTTGAAAGATGATTTTAAGAGTTTAACGAATTTAGTAAGTACAAAGACGATGAATTTTCCAACAAACCTGATTCTTGCGGTTAATTAAATCATTTTGGGGTTGTAGACGTTGTGAAAATGCGTTTTTAGTTGTAAAAATACGAAATTTTTGTTATTTAAGAGCGCAATTTAGTTCCATCCCTCTTCTGAGACGACTGGATGGCTGTAGCGTGTTGCTAGGAGGGTTTGCATACTCACGACATTAATAAAATCCTCTTCCGGCGTTTTGAATTCACTTAACGAAGACATGACAAACTACCCGACCTCATAAAGATTGAAGAAGAACTAGAAAGTACTCAACACGGTCGAGGACGACAAGTAACTGGAATCGACTCAACAAATAATCAGTTTGAACCCGAATTTCTTCAAATTTTTTTTAAATAGTCAACTTTCAAACTGAAGTTAATATGTTTAGCATTCAGCGAACCCTCCAGCCCCCCTTTACACGGAATAATATACGATAGGAGATGTGCTGGACTCTTATACAGCCTGGTAGCATCACATTAGTAGATGGCTCGGATCTGGGACGGCCTCATGACTGGCAGGTGTCTGCCGTCCCAGATCCGGGACGGCTGCACTAAACGCGCTAACTGTATGTTTCGTAGCCTGCAATTTTTGGTTGTTTTAAAATTATTTTATAAATAATAATAATTACCTAGTAGATATAGTAATATAAAACTATTGATTATTGATTATTAGGCCTCCGACGATCAGCTTGGTGGACAACCTGGTCGTCAACGTTGAAGTGAATGTTAACAGTCTGTGGGGTGGTTGACAGGCGGAGATTTTCGTTGACAACAAGGTTGAAAAAGATCAAATTACTTTTGATATTCCGTGGGCTGAGAGATCTTTTTTGCAACCAAGTTTTACTATTTGTGAACAGGTTGGCGACAAGGTAGACAACACCAGTTGTACATCGAACTCTAAACGTATCTTTCCGTCGTATTTCCGTGTTACTTCATTGTGTTCTGATACGTTTTCACTCGTGTTATCGTTATTATTTCGTCTTTTTGGGTCATTCGCCGTATTATGTGCACCATACATGTCCACCAAACACCCTGATATGGGTTAACTTTTTCACGAAAGGGCGAGAATTTCCCAATGTGTGGACAATTAAGTTGGAAAACTTTAAAGATCGGAATAGGATGATAAATGCATGGGGGCAGCTACTGGAGTTTTGTCGGCAAATTGAGCCCAAAGCTAACAGCCTGAAAAAAGGCTAAAGCTAAATAAACATTTCTCTGCTTCACGGAATAACATTGGATCACGGATATGTTTTCTGTAAACGCGTTTTACCTACGTTTTCTACTTGGGTGTTTAAAATGTATTGTAAAAAAAGATGGTTTAGGTAAATCAGTAATTGAAAGTAGTACCTCGATGTTGATATTACATATCCATGTTATTTAGGTATTTATGCATATTACCTACCTATTTATAGTACCTAACTTACCTGCCTATACCAAACTTCATTAATGATTTCCCGCAGTTTTCATTCGAGTTAATATAAATAAAATAAAAATCTAATGTGCCGGGTCGAAAATTTTGCGTATGTCATCATATTATCTTATTGTTACGAATTTTGGTGTCTTTAGGCAAATTTCAGAACGACTCCCAGCCCAAAAACATACTTATGTTAAAAGCTATATCGCTGCATTACCGCTATATTACCGCAATTTTGATTTTTTGAGGATTCAGCATTTAATAAGCCTAGGAGGGGACAAATATTGACAGGTTGACAATATGGTTTACCATTTTAGTTAACCTCAACATCGCGGGCGGAGCCTCATGTTGTCAACCAAGTTGATCGTGTATGGGCCACTTTACTCTGCAACGTCCTCTTCATTCTAAATTGCGAGAAATCCAAAATTGAAATTGCGTTTGATTTGTGGCATTGGGCCGATGAGCGGCTCCGCAAGGTCCAATGTACGCACTGCTACTTGTAATTCTGGTCAGTACCTTGCTCATTTCATTCAGTATCCGGCCTGTATCACCAATAATATCAATCGTATGATTCCGAATTGCTTGTCCCCTTTCCTCCCTCGTCGCACACCGTTCCTCCCTTGTAAATACTAGGGTCATGCCCTCATGCAAATTTGTCTTGCACGGGGCATTAGGCAGCCATAATGCTCTTGACTCTAATGCATACTATTCCAATCTTAGTTCGGTAATAGGGCCCCCCGAATTTGACTTGTAAATAGCTTCTTTGAATAAGATTGCTGGTCCATTAATAAAGAGGGTGCTCTTGAATATCTAAGCCTTCTAAGGCAATATTCTTCCACAAATGGATATTGCCCCTCATTTCCTACTTACAGCCAACTATTTGTGGCAGATGACTCTTCACTTCCCTTCAATGATGCTCGAGAGTCAGTGAGGCTTTGAGATTTCATCGATCTATAAATCCCGGATAATTCTGCCACTCCGTTTTGTTCTGAATAGTTGTGTCTGGATAATTGGAAACGGTCCTTTCCCGTTCGTCTTTTTTTTTTTAAACTTTAAAGGTTTTTTTTAAAAAGAGATGAACTTCAAAGGAGGAAGCTCAACTGGAATCATTTCAAGGAAAATGGCAGCAGTTTGTTTCTTTGGCTAACTTCTCTAATGTTCTGCCGGCCCGAGTTATTGGCATGTAACAATTTCCATTCGGGATGATAATACGTGGAAAATTGAGAGCCTTTTTGGAATGGATTTAGTTTCAGGAAGGTCCTACGGACTCTCAATGTCTTGTTTGTTTCAACGTTTGAATGAAACCTAGTTGAAACCGCGGAAAAAAACGCATTGTTCCGTCGGGATTCGCATTCAAATGGAACCAGTTCCCATTTTGTGGAGTGGTTTTTGTCATTACGGTAATGAGCGTGGTGTTATCATTATGCACAGTAAAGCGCTTCTCATTAGAGAGGGTTATGTGAGTTGGGAGTGCAAAAGGTTGAGAACTCTAGCGAGCAAACTTAGAAGGCTTTCGGTGATCCGAGCTTTTGGACGACTAACAGTCTCAGGAAGACAGAATGAAACTTCTCCGAGATGTACGGTCATCTAAATAGTGATTTCGGCGGTGAGGAAAGAAGAGGGGAGGTCATCTCATGAAATTAAGCGATGAACCTCGAGAGATTCTCCTTGAGTTAATTGTATTGCGGAAAACGCCAGGGAAACTGGGCGGGGTTTTCGGGGCAACAAATCTGGGGGTCGCTGAATGAAGGGTCTCTGTAAAAGGGTTGCCTTGGATATGTGCCTCATGTTTACAGGCTTTGTGCTTAGAGTGTGCATAGCTAACATCCCCCTTAGATGGAGTTGATACGACCAAATCCTTTCTAGCGCTGGTTCGGTTCGAGGAAAATAACAAAACGACACGAAACGGGTGTGAACCATTAGCTAATTGAAGAATACATTTCGTTCAAAGCTGAGAAATAAACACGCTACCAACTCGTCCTTGAGCTGCTTGAACAGATTGAATTCAAATGCCAGCGTATAGCTCGGTTTTCGTTTAAACTACATTTAATGTAAACTTGTACCATCACTCTAAACAAGGACTACAAAAAAACAGATTAAAACAGAATACAAATAGGTATAGTTTGAAAATGTTGAAATGTTAATACGAATAGGAATAATGATGAACACAAATATAAGAACGCTGCAAATTATTACTCACAGGTTATTCCTAAGAAAAGGAGCATGGAGAAAATGAGGAGAAACTCCGAGTTTAGGGTGTCCCGGACTTATTCCAATCGATTCAGCGTCCAAAGTTTAGTGGAAAATGATACCCCACACGCCTTGATCGTCGAAAATCTCAAAAATCTGGTTTCAAAAAACACAATTTAAATCTGAAATTTGGGCCAGAGATCAGTCCCGGCTCTAGTTGGGTCTTCGAAACTTTTCAGCCCGATCGGACCAAATTCGGGTGGGGTAGGGGTCAAAATGTGTATTTCGAAAAATGGATTTTCAAGATTTTTGGCGATTTAGGCGTGTGGGGTATCATTTTTCACGAAATTTTGGACGCTGAATTCAATGAAATGGGTCTCGGAACGATTGGTGCTCTCTGGATGAGGTTATGGGTCAAAAAGGGTACCTATCTACCCATTCTGATATAATATAATTTCACGGGTCGCAGGACGATTGGTGCCCACGGGAAGAGGTTATGGGTTAAAACGGGTATCCGTCCATCTATTTGAACGTGGGTTTTTGAGATTTCTGGTACCTAGGCGTGTGGGGTATCATGACCCACTAAATGTTGGGCGCTGAATCGGTTTTAATGAGTCTGGGGCACACCAGACACACCAGGGGTTGGTTATTCCTCGGACCAGAGCATGGAGACTCATTCCATTCGATTCAGCGTCCAAAACTTAGTGGAAAATTATTCCCCACACGCCTAGGTACCAGTAATCTCGAAAACTCAGTTTCAAAATTGGTAGTTAGACACCCATTTTGACCCATTACCTTTTCCAATGCGCGCCAATCGTTCCGGGACCCGCCCTGCAGGTGTCCGAGGGTTAACTGATAGTAAATTATTAATACATACTAATTTTGCAGATACATTTTTTTTTTAAACCAAATAGGTACCTACTATGTCAATATTATAGGTGAGAACCGTTCTCTTTTTTGACGCCGTGGAAACTAACCTCAGAAATGAAGTGTTCTAAGGAAGAACCGCAAGAATTCATAATGCTCTAGAAGCCGACGAAAAACGGGTCCTGCAATATACCGAGATTATTTGAGGTGTCAAGACTTGTAGGGAACCGGTCGGTGGAAAAGCCAAAAAGTGGGAAGAGAGATCGTTGGTAGATGAGGAAGGAATATGCAAGAAGCTGCGGTGAAACTCGTGTGGTGGAATGAGAGATGTGCAAAAGGACTTTACCCAGCTCTGAGAGAAGTTGGATGAAGAGGGGAGGAGTGTCCTGGCAGCCAGAACGAAGATATATAACTTGAGGCTCTTTTTCTTCACTTGGGGGACATGGGGTTCTTGTGACCTCTTCAAAGATAAACTACCGTTGAAACAAAAGGCAATAAAATGAAGGGGCGAACAGAAATATATTTCCATTTATACGAATCCTTATTATTCCATGGAATGATTATTACTGTGGCTCTGACAATGACAAACCTAACGCTATCTATTTTTCTCTACTCTTTTATAAACCCTGGCGACTACCTTATCCGTTTGATGCGGTTTTTCTTCTTGAAGCCTTGACTAAAACCCTCATAATGCATCTCATCATCCCAATGGATTACAGGCCGCGTTCAAACCACCCAACCAAGAATTGATAAGCACATTACTCTGATATTAATGAAAATAATTTATCATCGGCCTTAGATTGTAGTTATACTTCATAAAAGTCGTCAAAAGGAACGCCGTCCATGTTCCGCGTCGTTTTTGGTAGTAGAACATTTTCTAAAAATCTGAAATTTGGGTCAGGGGTCTGTTCCCGGCCGATACGGGTCCTCGACACTTTTCAGCCCGATCGGACCAAATTTGGGAGTGGTAGGGGTCAAAATGTGTTTTTTGAAAAATGGATTTTCGAGATTTTGGGCGATCTAGGCGAGTAGGGTGTCATTTTCCACTAAATTTTGGACGCTGAATCCAATGAAACGGGTCCCAGAACGATTGGCACCCACTGGAAGAAGTAATGGGTCAAATTGGGTATTTATTACCCATTTTGAATATGTGTTTTCGGGATTTCTGCTACCTAGTCGTGTGGGGTATAGTTTTCCACTAAATTTTGGACGCTGAATTCAATGATGTGTGTCCCAGAACGATTGGCAACCACCGGAATAAGTTATGGGTCAAAATGGGTATGTATCCACCCATTTTGTATGTGTCAGGATTTCTGGTGCCTAGGCGTGTGGGGTATCATTTTCCACTAAATTTTGGACGCTGAATTCAATGATGTGTGTCCCAGAACGATTGGCAACCACCGGAATAAGTTATGGGTCAAAATGGGTATGTATCCACCCATTTTGTATGTGTCAGGATTTCTGGTGCCTAGGCGTGTGGGGTATCATATTCCACTAAATTTTGGACCCTGAATCGATTGGAATGGGTCTGGGACCCGCCACACCCACTGTTTCCCCCATTCGAGGAATAACCAACCCGTGTGTAAGAATTTGCAGATTTTTTTATTACATATCCACGTCAAATTTCATGAAATTTTTACCTAGCCCTCAATCGATTTTTTTGACAGCATGCTAACAGGTTCAGTGAACACGCAAAGTTGCGCAACTCCAAAACCGTCAATTAGGTAGTGTATGATAGTGAATTCTAATGTGTGAAACATACATTTTCATTGCTTTTTAACGCCGATTCACATGATGCTATCCGTTTCTTGATTAGTCTGAATTTTCACGGGATAATGACCAAAATTCGTTTATTTGGGGTAAAAAAAAAATCATCTATTTTAGCGCGTGTTTGCAGATTAAACTTCATAGGTTTTGTAGAGTTTAAAAAAAGAGTTCTCTATTTCATTTAAACTTTTTTGAAGCCTACAGAAAAACTATAAAATTTAATGTGCAAACACAATTTCGCTCATTATCCCCCAAAAATTTAGTATAATCATGAAAAGAATAGCATCACGTGAATCCGCGTTAAAAACAATAAAAAGTCATGTGTCGCACAATATAGTTCACCACCATCCTCTGTTTGACATTTTTGGTGTCGCGCAACTTTGCGTGTTCGCTGAACCGGTTGCGCGCATTCAGAAAAATTATTTGAGGGATCACATTTTCATCAAATTTAATGTGGAATCCGAATCTGCTATGAGAAATGCGCAAGATGGTGATTTTTGAGATACATGCAATAACAAAATCCACCACAAATAACATTTTCAATTTTTTAAAAACGATTTAAGCACACAGGGGGGGTGAATTTTTTGGAACACCCTGTATACCAACCTACACTTCAAATTGGGCCTTCCTAACGAATCGTTTTCCATAAAATCACAAATTCACTCGCTTGTTTGAATTCTAGTAAAACCCAGATTATTCTCTTCATTAATCGGCTTCTCTCAATTTTATTTGCTCCACCTTGCTCAGACAGGTATTACCTACCAAGTTAGCCCCGAAGCTATACTATTTCCTGAACACCTGCCTTTGAGATTATTCAAACGCTTACCTTACCGTATCCGCGTTGAATCCCGGCTTAATAAAATCGTCGGAGATTCCGCTCCTCCGAGTGAGCTTTTACTCGATGGGCCTATTACGTGTAACAGCATCCGCTTTAAGACTTTGGACGAAGATTTGTCCTCGTATACCAGCCTTGACTTGTTCAATATTTAACCATAACCATTGATTGGAAAAACTGAAAGATGTCTGTTGGGACATTCTCGACCTGAACTGCTATACCTCCTTAATAAATTGACACCCTCGAGACTAACAATTTATAACTTCAATTAAATATCGGTTGCAAATATTTGCGGGCAAAATCAGCCTGAACAGGCTTCAGTCCCAATTTTGTGATCTCCACTGGGGTTGAATAGGTTTCCCAAGCCGTTATGGGAAGTAGACCCACCCAGATACACAACTAAGTGTCACAGGCACTCAGAGAAGTACAATTAAAACGCTGCAAATTCGTTCACATGGGTTGGCTGTTCCTCGGACCAGGAGCATGGGGACACAGCCCAATCGATTCAGCGTCCAAAGTTATGTGGAAAATGATACCCCACACGCCTAGGTACCAGATACCTCAAAAAACCCTTTTGGTTGGTTATTCCTTGAATAATCAACCTATGTTTTCATGCAAATGGTGAACCTCTCCGATTCGGCTCAAAATTTTTTTCTGGACGTTTCATGATGTCCTGATCAAAAAAGGTCAATGTCCGTCCGCCGTCCGCCGTACGCCGTCCGCCGTCCGCCGTCCACGCCGTTTTTGGTAGTAGACAATTTTCTAAAAATCTGAAATTTGGGTCAGGGGTCTGTTCCCGGCCTAGGACAGTCCTCCAAGCTTTTCAGCCCGATCGGACCAAATTTGGGCGGGGTAGGGGTCAAAATGTGTTTTTTGAAAAATGGATTTTCGAGATTTTGGGCGATTTAGGCGAGTGGGGTATCATTTTCCACTAAATTTTGGACGCTGAATCCAATGAAATGGGTCCCAAAACGATCGGCACCCTCTGGAAGAAGTTATGGGTCAAATTGGGTATATATTACCCATTTTGAATATGTGTTTTTGAGATTTCTGGAACCTAGGCGTGTGGGGTATCATTTTCCGCTAAATCTTGGACGCTAATTTCAATGAAGTGGGTCCCGGAACGATTGGCACCCTCTGGAAGAAGTTATGGGTCAAATTGGGTATATATTACCCATTTTGAATACGCGTTTTCGAGATTTCCGGTACCTGGGCGTGTGGGGTATCATTTTCTACTAAATTCTGGATCCTGAATCGATTGGAATGGGTCTGAGACCCGCCGCACCCACCGTTTTCCCCATTTCCCCCATGTTGAAGAAATGAGTCTCCATGCGCCTGGTCCGAGGAATAACCAACCCCTGTGTAAGAATTTGCAGCGTTTGAATATGCGTTTTCGAGATTTCCGGTACCTGGGCGTGTGGGGTATCAGTTTCCACTAAATTTTGGATCCTGAATCGATTGGAATGGGTCTGGGACCCGCCGCACCCACTGTTTCCCCATTACCCCCATTTTGAAGAAATGAGTCTCCATGCGGCTGGTCCGAGGAATAACCAACCCGTGTGTAAGAATTTGCAGCGTTTGAATATGTGTTTTTGAGATTTCTGGAACCTAGGCGTGTGGGGTATCGTTTTCCGCTAAATCTTGGACGCTAATTCCAATGAAGTGGGTCCCGGAACAATTGGCACCCACTGGAAGCCTGAACAGGCTTCAGTCCCAATTTTGTGATCTCCACTGGGGTTGAATAGGTTTCCCAAGCCGTTATGGGAAGTAGACCCACCCAGATACACAACTAAGTGTCACAGGCACTCAGAGAAGTACAATTAAAACGCTGCAAATTCGTTCACATGGGTTGGCTGTTCCTCGGACCAGGAGCATGGAGACACAGCCCAATCGATTCAGCTTCCAAAATTTAGCTGAAAAATATACCCCACACGCCAAGATCGCCAAAAAATTCAAAAATCCATTTTTCGAAAAAACACATTTTGACCCCTACCAAGATGTTGACCAACTTTGAATGCTTCCTGTTTGAGACCTGTTGAACTAATGAGCATGCATTTGTGTGTTTCAGGTAGAGAATGAACTCTAGAGTTGTTACATGTCCACCAGGGGGGGCACCACAAGGCAGGCTTCTGCAAATGACAAGAGTTTCGAAGGTAGGTTGGAGTATTATTAGTACATGTATTATAGTTGTAGTATTATAGTATTGGACAACCCACCCGTGTAGTCTAGAGCTAGTTTTGGTATTCTTCGCAAGACTTAGAAATTATTTGTGGTATAAAGAGAAGCCTCATAAAACGATTTATCAACAGAAAATGAATAGATAAGCGTCAGTATGATCTCGCGTACCTAACTAAATGCAATGCTAAACACGTCTTTCCAAAGAGGTGCGGTAACCTCGAGTTGTGATCAAATCTACCCAAGTTCTAAGAGCCACTCGAAAGTTGTTAATCGATTCAACGCGAGTTTGTCGACCTTAACTCAATTCAATTTAAAGCACTGGAACAAAATCCCTGACCCTCGGATGATCGACTATTTTCGGTCGTCCACTGGTTACACCGCGTCGAGTAAAGTTGGGCGGTTTTTGGGATTGATTGTTTCTTCATACTAGAAAATGAGAGCTGATTTGGAAGAAAACAGAATTTAATTAATTTTTATAAAGAGAAGAGGATTTGAATTGTAACTCACCTCGCATTTTGGGAACTCCTGCTCTTCAGGACGGTCGACTTTCCATCCCAACAGGGGTGGAATGCAGATGACCCCACTGAGTATCCACACCAACGTGATCATGATGGCGGCTCTCGACGGCGTCCTTTTCTTCAGATAATCAACGGCTTGAGTGATTGACCAATACCGATCGAGGGATATGAGACACAAGTTCATTATGGAGGCCGTGCACAATAGGACGTCCATCGCCGAATGTATGTCGCACCACCAGTTACCGAATATCCAGTATCCCATAAGTTCGTTCGCGAGGGAGAAAGGCATGATGACAAGTCCCAAGAAGAAATCCGCTACCGCCAATGACGCAATAAACCAATTTTGAATGTTCTTCAACGCTTTTTCCGTAACTATTGCAATAATTACTAACATGTTCCCAACAACCACAACAATCATCAGCAGTGTCACTATTATGCTCGCGAGTATTATATGCCACAGCGAGTATCCACTTGGGTACAATGAGTCCCCTCGGAGGATTATGTACGTGTCGTTCAAATCAAACGTACTATTGGTGTTGTTGTCAAAACTGTAGTTTCCTGAATCGCTTTGCACGAAAATCAAATATTCATCATCCCACTTGAAGAGGAAGTCCGACGTGCCATTCTCCTGTTCCTCTAATGGTTCCAACAGCTCCATAACACGTAAAAATACAAAAATACTATCTACGTTGAATTTATTGACTATTGTATAAAAGGCAATTGAATTTTGTAGTATAATTTTTTCCGAATCCTAACATGTAAATAGCTTTAAGTAAATAATTTGTCTAATGTCTTTACCCGTTTTGACCGAGGCCCTCTATTCATTCGAAGGACTTAAACGTAAAACTAAACGAGAAATGTAAAGGAAATAAAAGATATTTCTTCTTTTATACACTAACACAGACTCTTCTAAGCTAAAACACTGATAATATGTACAGATTTAGTGAAAAGGTTTGTTCGATTTTTTTCTCCGGCGTCGATGCCGGGGTCATAAACCGAATCACATCCCAGAGGCTGGTGAGGGTCCAGCCTCCCTAGCGCTGCCCTCCGCCTTTGGTGTACATCCTAGCCTCAGTCCGATCTTCAGCCTGCAACAAAGGAAACATAATATTTTAAATTTTACGAGAATCGTGATGACCACTAGAAGATAGTTCAACAGAAAAAGCATGGAGATACAGATCGATCCTCGTCTAATCGCGCATTGGAACGGGGTTCAGAGACCGGCGATCTCGTATCATAAATATGAAAATACAAAACGCAAATTCTATCACAGGGGGAGGTTATTCCTCGGACCAGGAGCATGGAGACACATTCCACTCAATTCAGCGTCCAAAATTTAGTGAAAAATGATACCCCACACGCCTTGGTACCTGAAATCTCGAAAACCCACATTCTAAATTAATAGGTAAATTTTGGACTAAATATGTACTTTAATAAATGGATTTTCGATGTTTTGGCCGATCTAGGCGTGTAGGGTATAATTTTCGACTACATTTTGGACGCTGAATCCAATAAGACGAGTCTCGGATGGATTGGCGCCCCCCAGAAGAGGTTATGGGTCAAAATGGGTACACACATCTCGAACCCATTTCGGGGCTACACATTGCGAATGTGTTTTCGAGTTTTTCGGGTACCTAGGCGTGTGGGGTATCATTTCCACTAAATTTTGGACGCTGAGTCGATTGGAATAAGTTGCTCCTGGTCCTAATGCTCCTGGTCCGAGGAATAACCAACCCCCAAGAAGTTATACTATTTCGGTAGCGTTAGGATCAACTTGGAATTTGATTATCAAAACCTCATATCACTGCAGTTCAGCCTGGAAGGAACAGTACAGCGCTCTAATGGTGGGAAACGCAACTAATGTTCCCTGAGTGGACTAGCCGGCCGTCTGAGAAACATTTTATTCTTCAGATTCGACTCGCTGGGGTCCACCTGACCCCACAGTGTTGTTCTAAAGACCGTTCACTCCAAAAACCCTTCCTTCCAGTTGGATAATCGACACGCCGTAGAAAGCAGTTTAATGGTGAGGACCGTTTTAAAAAGGCTGATTGTATTTGGAATATGCTATTTAGCGTCGGGCTGACTTGTCTCCCGTGTTAAAGAAAGTATCGAAAATTGATTGGGGTAGCGGCACCCTCATGTGGAAACATCCCCGTCCGTCCAATTATAGCTAAACAAGAGCGCTCGCCACCTGATGCGTATCCTTCCTGTCCAAACTCGGGATTTTCTCTTGGGTAAAGAAGAAAGAAGAAGATTCATTATTTAGCATGATAAACTGGAAAAGCGTATAAGCCGGTGTTCCCGATTCTCATTAATCTATATCGCTTACCAGTGGGATTTACGGGTTATTCTCTATCACCCATTTTTTACCCGTTCATTCAATTTGGTCGTAGTAGCGCGAGTAAGTAATTTCCATCGGAGATGTTTTTGATACATCGTTTTGAAGAGCCGTGATATTCCTAAATTGTGGCACTGTGGTGCATTTAAAAACTCTATCATTTCTCACGAACACACAAGATGAATATAATCATGTGGCCTCAGTGCGCCTCTGATAGTGTCTTTGTCCTTAACGGTACTCAACTAGTATCATTAAGAACTAGGAGACTCCCCAATTTGAACTATCAATTAGGGTTATGACTTTAATGAAATCAGTTCTCGTTATAACGAGCAACAGTACCCCCCCCCCCCCTATTCCCCGGTGAACAATTGGAATTATTTCGATTCTATCCGCGGTATCTCTAACTTTCTCCCTTTCTCACTATCCTCTATCGATCTGCCAATCAAGGTTCCGAAAAAGGATTTCACCATTAAGCACCTCATTAAAGACTCGAGGCTTGTATAGAATGGGAATAAAGCTTCTAGTGCTCTTTCCCGTTAATTCCCGCTTTCACACTTGGAAAAAGGTTATAGGTACCTGTCCAAAACTAATGGCCGTGAAAAGAGAGTTGTCAGGAGAGGGGAAAAATACTGTTTATTTCTGTCAACGGTAGAATTCAAGGTTTTGGCGCACTTACCATCCTTTACCCTGTCATTTTGGTGAGACTTGAAAAGAATCGTTCGACGAGAACGGCTTTTGAATCGCACCACACAATTCTTGCCAGAAGTAAATCGTTAACGCCGTCACTTTTGTGAATGTAGAGAGAACGGAGGATTATTTTGGAGTCTTTTCTACTCTTAAATCGATCCATTCTATTGATTTCCGTCGCAGTTTCAAGATTTTAGCGACAGGTTTTTTGAGCAGCAGGAATCGAATTTGCTTAAAAAACATCGACAGGGGCGTGAAATAATATATCACGCCGAATGAAGTGTGTTTTCCAGTTGTTATTATCTGTTCAATTGGCGCTGAATAGTGTTAATAATTTTGGTTGGTTATTCCTTCAAAGAAATAATGAACCTACGTTTTCATGCATAAAGTAAATCTCTCCAATTCGACCAAAAAAAAAAATTTCTGGGCGTTTTAAAGTGTTTAGATAAATAAGTCAAATATCCGTCCTCCGTTCGCCATACACCGTACGCCGTCCACGCCGACATTGGTAGTAGAAAAGAAAGAAGAAATTTTCTAAAAATCTAAAATTTGGTTCAAAGGTCCGTTCCCGGCTCTAGTTGGTCCTCAAAACTTTTCAGGCCGATCGGACCAAATTTGGGCGGGATAGGGGTCAAAATGTGTTTCTCGAACAATGAATTTTCGAGATTTTTGGTACCCAGGCGTGTGGGGTATCATTTTCCATTAAGTTTTGGACGCTGAATCCATTGAAATGGGTCCGTGACCTGCCACACCCACTGTTTTCCCCATTTTCCCCATGTTGAAGAAATGAGTCTCCATGCGTCCGAGAAATAACCAACCCGTGTGAAAGAATTTGCAGCGTTTTTCATATAGTAGGTACCTTGGTTGGGGTTTGTTGAGGTGGGTGTCGAACATCTCGTTTATATGAAAACCCAATTTAGCTTTTATTAAACAGTTTTTCCCCAAGTAGGTACCTATTCACTCTGGAGACCTTAAAGATTCGCTTTCCCTCATGAGAGAAGTCTACTTAGTGTAATTTTTCATTATCATCAACGATAACGCTAGTCTGCACAGCACTGTCACTCAACTTAATATGACCCTGAAAGGTGTACAAAAAATCTGAGCTGAGCAGTTATCGAAACCGGTTCAAAACTTTTGCTATTCCCTGCAAGACGGAGGACGGGTTTTCTCACTAAACTAGCTCCTACATATGAAACCCATTCCCTTTCGACTCACGCCTCGCCCGCCTAAGGCAAGTGATCCATACATATGGGTAAATTATCGTTGAGGGCGGAATCAAGTATGGAAACGGATGGAAATCGATTGATGAATTCCTAAATTGTACGTAAATGGAAGAAGATGCGGTAGGGAAGGATGGAGAAGAGGATGCGGTTAGATAGCTTCAGAGTGACGGGGGAGGGGGATACTACCCTGTGACAGTTCCCTGATTGAACTGAGCATTGTCCTGGATGAATCAGAGGACTCATCTACTCCTTTCGTCCTCTTCTCATCGCCCACCATCACCCGATCACTCCACCCTATACTTGAACCTTCCATTCCAGACCCCATCAAGTTCTTTCTTCCCCGTCAGAAACCTGGCCTTTAGACTCGCCATCCCACTGTGATCCTTTCATTCAATTTTGACTTTCTCAGTTTCGAGAAACCAATTGTGACGGCAGATGTCGGTCGACTTGTGGTCAACTTTTGCTCTTCGGTATCATCCAAGGAATCAGATAATAATGATTGCTGCTTGGGATTTCGCTTATCTCCAACAACCCGTTTTCAACATACGGTTAGTTAAAAATCCCATGTCTGAAGTGTACCTAACTTCCTTGTGTTACTTAATTCATTTTTACAAAAAAGGCAAGATAGGCTGATTTTTTCTCAGAAATTTCAATGTTGATCCTACACTCAAAGTGATCATCTTAAAAAATAGTTGAAAACCCCCGTTTTAACTAATAAGGAAATTTGGACATTTGCCAAATTCATATTTCAAATTTGTACGAGTTCCTTGTCGAATCTCTTCCCTTGGTTGGTTATTCTTTGTATAATGTCAACAATCCCAGGTTCTGATCAAAATATGTATCTACCTCCCCATTTCAAGTGTTGGTATTCGAAAATTATCGTACCTAGACATGTGGGGTATCATTTTCCACTAAATTTTGGACGCTGAATCGATTGAAATGAGTCTCCATGCGCCTGGTCCGAGGAATAACCAACCCCCGTGAAAGAATTTGCAGCGTTTTTGTCACAAATTGAGCAAGTAGCTAAAAAAAAATCAAGAACAATGTTTTAAGCAATTGAAACTAGTCACGGAAAAGTTCAAGTAGGAACTGAGAAATTCAAAATCATCGGTAACAGTATCCTTTTCCTAAATCATTTATCAACAACCGGGCCGACCGTAAACTTTGAGGAAAACCTTGAGTCTTGAACACTTTGGGCAGGGTAGAGAGCCTTGAAGCAGGACATAATTTATACTTTCCTCGCTCCTCTGATGGCGTCGAAAAGTTCAGTTCCCCTCCCACGTTGGGAACCCAGCAAGAAGGATATCAAACAGTAAACAACAAACAGGGGCGACCCTTGCAGCCGTTTTCTCGGGTGTCTAAAGGAGAGAAGGCCAAAGCGGCACAGGTTTTGAAAGTAAACGAAATTCATGATTTGAAACTAAACAAGAAAATATTATGCATTCATGATCATTCTATTTATAAATGTATTTACAGACTTCACGAATGAAAATTGAAGATTCCCAAATTAGGTGTTGACGGAATGACCCAAACACCTCAGCAACTTGATCGAAGTTGTGGAAGTGGATACTGGGGTGGGAAACGATCCAAATTTGAAGCAAAACTACCAAGCTTACGCTCGTAGGTAACTCGATTTTAGGTCGAATATGTGTGAAACCCGATAAGCGAATCAGAAAAGGGGAGTAACCAGGCCAAATGCCTCAAACCATCGAGTGAACATCGGCATACCGGGGACAACATGAGTCATGTCTTCAGAACGGTGACAGGGAAGAACCAGGTTCACGGTCCGAATCTACATCCCAAAAACCTCACGCTCAATTTTAGGCCAACAATTAGGTGTAAATATAGCAATGATTGTCCCATACACGCTGAATCGATGGGAATGAGTCACCATGCGCCCGGTCCGAGGAATCCGCTGTGGAAGAATTAGCAGCTTTTTTAACCCTAATGGCAGACAACGGACCAATTTTTGGATGCTAAAACCACCTTTCTTTCACTAGATCCACATGTGAATAGATCTTGAAATATTGATATGTCCAACGTCCAACTACAACATAGTCCTGTGAAAACCTCACCTCTGCCTCAGCTGGGACCCTCAATGCTCTAAGCTAGCTAATCCTGCCCCAAACATCGGATTCCCATTTTTTAACCGGGTCAGGTGCGTCCATCATCGAGGCTGTGATCTTTATGGCTTCACCCCTTCGTCCTCCTAAGCGAAAGAGGCCTTGCCCAGGCTCCTCGTTTTTGCTGGGTTGACAGTAGAGAGGGGCCATGAGTAGAAGGCCAATTTCGAACAGTTACGGACTGGGAAGGGCGCACAGGGTTTAGGATGTGGGATCCCGATCCTTATAATCCCACATGTAACAAATCGCCCCCAGTACTCGTTTCTCGCTGTCAATAATTCATTTTGTTGCAACAGCTTTGAAGCTTTTTTTCATGATAAATGTACGTGAATATCGCAGCCACCTAGGGAAATTAGACAGAAAGGGAAATATTTTCAAGAATCCGATTTTTCTCAACCGGCTTAGGTACATTTGAAAGTATATCGATGATTTAGTGATTATATCATAAGTAGATTCACCTCTTAATATCATTTTGAAAAATACATTATTTGGAGAGGTGACCAGATAGTCGTAAATTAAGCTCAAAGTAAACTTCACACGAAAATTATTTAAAGTGTAAATCATCAACCATTTTAAACATTCAAAATGAAGTTTCTGGTTGTTTTTGTTGTAGTGAGAAAACCATAGTAGACAGAGGTGATGCAACCAATGGTATATATGCCGTAACAGTGTGACATAGTACTGACACGAGCAGTTCTGATAGTGAGATCACTGTTAGAGCAGTGCCTACAGGTATCAGGACAAAAGTAAAAGTAGTCTCAATGGAAAACCACCGGGGCTGGTTATTCCTAAAGGCCAGGAGAATGGGGAAAATAGTGGGTATGGAGTGTGTCGGACTCATTCCAATCGATTCAATGTCCAACATTTAGTGGATGATGATACTCCACACGGCTAGGTGTACCCGAAAATCTCGAAAACCCACATTCAAAATAGGTAGGTAGGTACTCAATTGACTCAAACCCCCCTCTAGCGGGTGGTAATAGGTCTGAGACCCATCTTTTCTGAATCAGCGTCCAGAATTTAGTAAAAAATTATACATTCACGCCTAGATCGTCAAAAATCTCGAAAATCCGTTTTTCAAATTTGTGGAAAATGTACCCCACTCGCCTGGGTACCAGAAATCTCAAAAACCCTTTTTCAAAATAGATAGATGGATGCCCATTTTAATCCATAACCCCTTCCAGTGGTGCCAGTCTTTCCGGGACCCATCTAAAATTTAGTCGAGAATAATACCCCACCCACCTAGATCGCCGAAAATCGCGAAAATTAAAATGAAGGATGTCACAATGTACAACTAGACGTACCGTAAATCCAAGACAATGTGCCAAATACATAGGATTAATTGTTGACATTAAAATGAAGTTCCAACAACAAATAAATACAACACCATCACGAAGTTCAGGAAACTCCTCTACGTACTCTCAAAGCTAACATTGATCCTGGACCGAGATTTGTTGAAACAAGTGTACGTTGCTCTAGTCGAATCCGTGCTTGCTTAATCCCCCCCTTTCCATTTAGAGCAGAACTTGCAGCACATCATTTGATCCAATAATGAAGATTCAGCAAGCAATTATTAGGGATGTGGCATAGGAACACAGGCTTGATGCTACACAACAATAACTGTTGAATACTCGCCAATGTAAACCAAACCTTACCTACGTCCTAGAATCTTTTACCAAGGCGGTGAAACAATGGACATCTTGAAGGAACAGCTCCCCAGTAATGTGGCAGGCTGCATGATCGCTGTATTTATTTTCTTTTACTCGTAGAGTTGAAACGAAAAATGGGACGTCTCGCGCAAGCTCTCGAAATGTATACTCGGAAACTCGAGTCTAAGTGACCGCTCTCGCTGCTCTTATGCCCGGCAGTTCTCTCCCTTTTTTTCCCCTCCCTCACTCACCCTTTGTTGGACGGGCCGCAAGCACGCTAACCTTAGTCATAAAGAAAGCGAAGAATAATAGTGACAAATAAAAAGTGAAAACCGGGAGCAGTGTAGGAAATGGCTGGCAGAGTTGGCACTGGAAGCTCCTTCTTCATTTGCCCACTCGTTCCCTTCATGCCACAAACAAGACAAAAAACTGGAGAAAACCAACATGCGAGTAGATCCAAACCCGTTCTAAAAAGTAAAAGTAAAGTAAACAAGGACTTTCACCTTGGATTTTCGTCCGACTACCTTGGTCAGGTTCGGGGAGGTCCGATGCAGCCGTGTGTCACCACGTCAGCACTGACAATGTTATAATGATTCATCGATTTGATAAAGTACAGCTATGCAAACCCGTTCTACTACAGATAGAAAACATCCAGTTTTAGGGATGTGGCCAATGTCAGAGCCAATGATTTGTCATAGTTTGAAGTGAATGAATTAACCAAATATAAAAGGTTTGCTCTAATAAAATGGAATTAGAATACGGGTTGACACAGTTGAAATGAATGAACAGGGCATTTTGAACCTTGTGCTGTTTGTGGGAATTGCTATACGAGAAATAGACTCCTTTGTACATAACACAGAAGCAACTAGAGTACATAAATGCTTGGAGAAGATCTTGGCAATCAACTACCCTACGGGAGATCAGCCAAAAGAATATCTCCGGTTTGAATGTACTAGCAAGTTCTTTCCCAGAGATTCGTTATTCCTTGGACCAAGAGCATGGAGACTCATTCCAATCGATTCAGCGTCCAAAAATTAGTAGACAACGATACCCCACACGCCTAGGTACTGGGCTGAAAAGTTTCCAAGACCAACTAGAGCCATAAATGGGTCCATAGCGATTACGTACGTACGTTATCAATAAATTGTCGGATTGAGTATCAGAATCTGAATCACTTCTCACTTCTTTCGACGCTATTTTGGAGATTTCCTAACAGCATTTCAGGATTCTGACGTCTACAAGAGGATATAACGATGACATCATTCACCACTGTCCGCTTATAGCACATCTACTTGAAGCTTTCTCAAAACTCGGAAAGGAACGAGGCAAATGCGATAGTTCGATCTCGAGTTTATTTACATCCCCGTTCACTGCAACCCAGTCACAAAAACGCTTGTAGGATCCGTTTTAAAACCACTCAGAAAGTGATTCCGAGCGTCTTATGTTTGCTGGACGCCTTCCAACTCCATTGGAGAGACAGATATATCAAACATTCATTTTTACGATTTTACTTTGTACTTTATGAAAGTAGTAGGATCTACCACATCTCGCTTTCTTGTTTCGGGAAGCTATACGCATGGGAATGAAGACATGGTTGAGGAACCCTACAAGGGGGTCTTCTGAAGCATCACAAAATTTGTACCTTTGCTGATCATACAGCCGGTAAAATTTCGATGTTGGCTCTGGATTGGTTAGGGTAGTGTCCGTTGGCGAACACCAAGAATTGCTGCATGGGTACCCTCCTACTCCACACTGCTCTGGGCTCCTCATTTTGGCGTTTTTGTGGTAATTATGCTCAGTCCTAATTTGATGAATTGTATGAAAAAATTCTCGGGCCAGGAACATCCCTGATTCATTCAAATCGATTTAGCGTCCAACATACAGTGGAAAATGATACTCCACACGCCTAGTGTACCAGAAATCTCGAAAACCCACATTCCAAGGGGTAGATAGATACCCATTTTGACCCATAAACACTCTCAGTGGACTCTAATCAGCGTCCAACATTTAGTCGAAAATGATACCCCACTATGCCAAGATCGCCAAAAAACCTCAAAAGTCCATTTTTTGAACAATACATTTTGACCACTACCTCTCCAAATTTGATAATATCGGGCTGAAAAGTTTCGAGGACCAATTAAACCCGGAAACAGGTCGCTGACCTAAATTTCAGATTTTTAGGAAATTTTTCTACTACCAAAAACGGTGTACGGCACCAAAACTTTCTTATTGTTGCTCTCTTACAAGGCAAAACTAGGAATAAATCCAAAATATTTCCAAAATTGTTCTGATCTTACGAAAGGTAGCATCATTACGTTCTTTTCTTCATTCTTCCAATCATTAAGAGTCATGATTATATTTTGTCCATCTATATCCGGTTTGATTCCCCTGATACTGGCCTACTGCTCGTTCATATCAAATCATATCAATATACTGAATTTCATAAGAAAAACACTTCCCAGCCGTAGGCATAATTTGTATAATTATGAATGATTAAATAATGGTATACTTGAATAGGGAACGTTAATGCGAGGGCGAAACATTTCGTTACTCCGAACGTAGCTTTAGTGTTAATTAAATTATGATAGCAGGTTAGATAGAAGGACTTAATTAAGAGCTTTATGCAGCCCAAGCGCCTTGTAGCGCAGGAAATTGGATTTCTTATCAAAAAGCATTGGTCGATCTCCAAGTCCTTGGGGGTGGCTAGACCGAATGACGTCGATTATTGGGGTGGCAAAACTGGACCTGTTTCACCGATGGAGATATTCATCGAGGTGATAAAATTGCCATTACCTCACATGCGAAAGGAATTAGAAACTCTTCTAGTAGTTAACCCCCATTTTGACCCAATGGGATTCGCAGACGGAAACATGGGGAAACATGCTCAAGCGTCCATTCTTTGCTCCAATAACCCGCTCATAACCAGATAGCTTCCATCAACACTCATTCGATTCCATCAACACTCATTCGATTTCAACGTGAATATGGGACTTTAAAAGATTTATAAGCTTTTTTTGTTCCTTCAATCCAGTCATCACCTAATTTTTCGAGCCTAATTTTCAATCATGAGCGCGAACGGCGAAGGTTTGTTTGAATTAGTCAGAAATGCCCTGTGAATTCCTTCGAGGGTCAGCTATTAGGTAGTTCATAGTTTGTTGTTTGTTTTCCGAAGGAAAGGCCTTTTTTATGGAAGATGGAGGTTACGATATATTAGAACGACTTGTTCGTAATAAAAGTTTATGTTTGATATCTCGCGAACAACGGACGGGTTCTCCATCGGGGTGAATTGCCCCAAGAGAAGGCCTTAGATGGAAGGAAGTTTTGGTATAAGTACGCTGTTGGAGAATGATTGCCCCTACCCCCTACCCTGATATCATCCCTTACGTGAATGTGTTAACGGGAGTGTTAAGTGTTATTGCTCGAGGAAAATTCACTTTAGTATATTGTCGGGAGGAGTTCCATACTAGAAATACAAGGGATGTAGAAACTTCTGACTCGAGGTAACTTATATGAGATAGCGAGAATCAAGTTTCGTCTACAACATTATCTCAACGCCACTCTCCTCTCGGTAGAGTACAGATCCCAGAATGCTCTTTGTTTAAGATTCCGCAGGTACGTTGCGATTATTCCTGCGGCAATGATGTGACGTGGGAGGAGGCCTTCTGATTTTGACAGTTTATGATATATGTTGGAATAAGAAGTAGGTCTCTCCAACGCCTAGAAAAACCAAAAAGTGGTATTTCAGTAGCTCTCTATTTTCCGATTTTCTCAGGGCCAGAATAACCTAAAAATACAGTCATCTTGAAAATATTCAATTTAGTGACATTTCATAGGGGTATCCCCCAAGGGGACTATAGGCATCACCAGCTCCAGGATGTACTAGTTGCAAATATCCATTTCGATATTTCCAAATGTTTTGAACACAAATTCACCCAAAAATTACATCAGAATACAAAATATTAAGATAATCATCGGCATACTCATGCCAGTACTCTGATTGTCATGGAACCATCATTTTCATCTAACCGATCAACGTTTTCTGTCACCAAAATCAGAGGGGCAAGCCTGTAGGAAAAAATTATCAATGTATATGTATTCTTATTCATCAGCCTGTATGATACAGTAATTCTGGGAGTTGATATAGTGATGTTGTGGTAGGTGTCAGGTCCCCGCAAGGATAGGATGCAAGGAGCTGACTGGGTCCCTCTCACTCTGGCACTGTAATATTATGGTCACCTAGATAGATAGATTAATTACACAGGGGTAGAGGGAATGTCCGCTGCAGTTTTCACTGCAGTGTCCACCCCCCGCCCCTAGGCCTAGTGGCCCATTGTGCTAGCCCCTGGTTGGTCACAAAGCAAGCCATACTACAAAGACAAACACGCATGTTGTGTGATAGGACCCCGGACAACCGTTTTGGATACTTACTTGCCGGTACTAAATTAGCCTTATGACGCCGGGGGGTGCTGGATTCGAACCAGCAGCCTTGAAACTTTGACCACAGAAGTCTCAAGCCCTTAGAGACCGACGCCTGAACGACCTCGGCCACCTCGGCCCCTATGGTCACCTAACTACTGATGCCTTGGTTTCTGTAAATGCTTTGTAAGCACGTCCGCCAGCCTTACGGTCTCTTCTTCATCAATGGTTTGGGTTTTGAAAGCAGCACTCTACATTAGACCATGCGCATTGAATAGTTAACATCATCGAAGAAACGCCAAAACAAAAGAAGGTATGCTAAGCAATCATTCTAGTCACAAGCTTTCGATAAAGTTTGGCACAAATGCCTGATGCATAAGTTAAAGAGAAAGCTGCCCTACCAATCTGTTGAGCTGCTCTATTCCTATTTGCATACAACAGGACGATGTCTACTCACAACCTAGAAAAACGTAAGCTGGTATACCCCAAGGAAGTGTATCAGGCCCACTCTTATACCTTCTGTACACAAGCCACCAACCAGAAGTTGAATTCAACACAACAGGTACGTTTGCAGATGACACTGCATCCTGGCAGGAAAAATGTACTGGCTCATTGGCCGATAATCTTCCATGACAATAGGAAACAAACTGCTTCTGTACAGTCAAATACTGAAGCCAGTTTCGGCGTACGGAGGACACCACTCATATAGGCGAGTATCCCTCTCGACAGATCTTAGTAAAATATCCACGTTTTTACAAAGTCATTACCAAAGATTTTATCTGTTAGCCTTCAAACCAAATGGCCTTCCCAAGACGTGTATTCGAATTAAGGGGGCGATCGGCGTCATAAAAAGGAAGTTCGATTACTTTTCTCCGTGATCACCTGAGGATGCCTCTACGTCTAGAATCAAAGGCAACAGAACAAGAATCTCTACAAGCTCCTAATTTCAACTACTATCCATCAACAACTCATCCGAACGTTCTGATTGTACGAAGACATTTGACGTTTTGTGTCGCAATCTACTTCAGTGGGGTTAGATGAATGGAATTGGAATTCATTTTGAATGATTCATGAAGAGAAGGGCAGACATACGGAACTGAGAACCAATGAATCGCAATTCCCACCAATAAACGGGTAATTACTAATAACTTGCTAACCCATTGCCTAATCCTATTTCCCACCTGATTGATTTCGCCCCTTTCGAGGATATTGCATGGAAACCAAGTGGATCAGAAGGGACCTGGTACCTATTGCTAAAGTGACAAAGTACTCCCGTATGCAATCGCATTTTAGAAGCGTTCCTATACTTGTGACCTGCGACCCAAGTATCTACTGACCCTCTGGAGATGGTCCTCTGTTAGGTAAGCACCTGTTGTTATCGCACACGGAAAGGGAACCATTACTGCATTTAGAGACACCTCGGGGATAAACGCCCATGCGGTAGGTGGCTAAGTGGGGGTAACTATCTCTCAACTCCAACGAAGCACTGTAATAGATCATTCGTGTGTAGTTTAAGCACCGAGAACGCCACAAGTTACGTGCAGTCTCGATTGAAGCACGTTGCGGTTTTCTGGTCGAGTTTGTGTAGCTAAACGGGCGAGGAGAACATTTGCACCCCTGCTCAAAGCACTATAGCGTCGAACGTACCTACTAGCTAACATCATTTGAATTCCGAGCACGACTCAGTAAATACGACCTACGATAAAAAGTGGAATGTCAGTTCGTTACTAACATTTTTTATTAACTTTTACGACCCTCTAGTAAATTTTGGAGGAATGTGACAAATCGTTTTGAGACTGAAAGCTGAAAAGTTGAGGAACTTCCACGTGACATGTTTGCTATCCAAAATAATTTTTACTGGCTCCAACATCCAAATTCGGAGGAGAATGATATCCAAACGCCAAAAATTCCCAATAAATTCGAAAAACCAATAGCAGGAAAACCATTATTTCTCATACTCTGCGGTTTCGGGTAATTTGGCTGAAAATGAGGCATAAACGGACCATATATGCGATATTTCAAATTTTCCTGAGCTTTTTGGACGGGTTTTCTTTTTACGGACCGCGGACAAACATTTTGCATGGTGAAAATACGTCACACATCAAGACTTTTTCTTCAAAATAAGACTATTTTTATTATCTGAATGAAAGTAACCCCCTTGACCCCCTCCCATCTACCCTCTCTAATTTTGTCCGGTCGGGTTGAAATGTTTCGAGTACCAACTAGAGCCCAAAACGGGTCTCTGACTTCATTGACTTTCTGCATAAAAAGGATTATTCAAGGAATAACCAACCAAAAGCGCTCTAATGATGGTAAAAACCATATTTAACTGTTATCATCAACCATATTTAGCTGTTGAAGTATAAATATTACTTCATTAATTTTTTACCGGTGTATGTATGCGTTTACTGAGCTGGGATTATCAGAAGAAGATGGGAATCAGAAAAGTTTGGTTCAGACGAGGTTGGGTGCTTTGGTTTCCATCCAAAAGCGTGCCCAGTTCTAAATTAGAGGTTGACAAGTACAGTTGGCACGTTAGGTATCACCGCCCAAAAGTTGACCAATTTCCAAACTTTCAGTCTGGTATCGACCGCCCGCTATTCCCATGCGGTGCATAGTTATTCCACTAGGTCGCTTTGAGCACGAGAGACCAAAAGAAATCAAAACGTTGATGTTATCTCGCCCAGATGCACATAAACGGTCCTTGAAAAAGTCCCTTCTAAAGCCAAAAGCTTTGCGAGCTCGCTTTCATCTGACCTGGAACGTTCCACGAAAGGAATACGCGCATCTCACCCCTAAACACTTTTCCAAGTCCCTTCTTCATGCTTCATAACACTGCCAATGCTGATCCTCGCTTTCACACCCTTTTAGCGCTGTTTTGATGGTCGCTTGCATTTCCCTTTGTCCTCCCGTTTCATGCTCTACTTTTCCCCAATCTCCACAAGTGATTTGTCAACCGACATGAATCTCAGGGGGCACTCATTCGTGCGTGGAGTCCACCCAGTTCTGAATCTCGCATTTCCCATATTCCTCCGTAAAGCAGGTCCACATAACCTAGAAATTTAGATTGTCCAAGAGTTGTTAATCTGCCAGAATGAAAACCTTCAAATCCAATTAGAGGCAAACGCTCGTCTTCCTGAAAATCGATAAATGTAATTCTAATAATTCAGGCAAGAAGTTTCAGCAGAGAGGGGGTAAAACAAACTACAAATTTGAACAAATTGCAGGAGTCGTGCCGGGTGATCTGTAGTATGATCGAGGGTTTAAGCTAACTATTTGATCCGTGACGATGATCTATACCTAAATGAATGAATTTGGCACGTCTATGGTGCTACTCCCACAATGTGATCGATTTCTTACTTTTCTTAAAACTACCGGCTAAAAAGGCAATTTTAAATGTGCTTGAAGGCTAACATTTTTTTTTCAAAAACACCAATAACTAGAGCGTGCATTGCGATTTCAAAACTCATTCATTTCACAAATCCCTGTAAAAATTATCAGATACGTTTCAAAGAAGTTTGTGTTTGAACACTAAATAGGTAGGACTCCCGAGTTTTGTAGATTTTAAGTGTTTTGATACTCTGAAGTAGCCTAACAAGAACTTTCCACCACCCCTCACAACCACCACACCATCCAACAGTTATTCCTGTTATTCTGTAAATATCTGATTGAGGGGAATATTTCTCTCTCATTCCTGAGCTTCAAATCACACACACCAGCACGTTTTTTTTTAAATTTAATTTTAAAATTTAATTTTAAGAACTTCTTTATTGTTTTGAATCAACCTACCTCCTAATGAGGGTTGCCTTCGTACCCACGGTTTCTTCGTAGATGGAGGGCAAACTTAATTTCTTAGTACTCCTAATACAATTTAATAGAAATGTGATGCTGAAAAAATAAGTTCTCCTCAAATAGGTACGTATAGAAGTGTCACCTTTCAATTTAGCATTTAAAAAATGCAAAATTATTGCGACATTGATATATTTTCATGGAGAAAGTCGAAATTTGTTGGCAATTGACGACTTTTACCTAAAACCCCGCGTTTTTTCTCATTCAAACGCCATTTTCTCCCGAAACTAATTTTTTTCACTTAAATCGTTTGAAAGATTCTGGATTCTGGGCAAGTTTTTTTCGAGGCTCGCAGAAAAACCTCCGTTGTAATAGCATTAAAAACGACTGGAGAAAAAGTTGAATTTTATGAAATCATCAAATGTTGAACTTGGGCAGTTTCTTTACCAATCTGGACAGAATAAAATTCTTCACACACTTCAAAAATTCCTTCACAAGGGTAGGTTATTCCTTGGACCAGGAGGATGGAGGCTCGTTCCAATCCAAAATTTAGTTGAAAATATGATACCCCACACGCCTAGATCGCTGAAAAAATCCCCAAAATCCAGTTTTCGGAAAACACCCCCCCCCCCTTCCCCCTGTCGTCCGATGGGGCTGAAAAATTTAGAGGACCAACGAAGATCTAAGAGGCTCTTTTTGCTGACTGTTTTTGATCTTGAGTTTGTCCCATAATTTGTGTAGACAGGGTGTATTTTTTCCTCGGTTGTGAATACGTTACCGGGCATTATATTTGAATATGTACGAAAAATTTTACATCACCTAGGTGTATTTTCATTGGGAAAAACCAAAATAAAAATAAAAAGGTTTGGGGAGTCAAAAAGACGAGTAAAAGACCACGGGGGTTTGAAAAGGGCTTTTGAAGCGTGCTCCATTTAATGCCTGACCGCACACTACAGCGTCACCAGTCTCATGTTCCTTATATTACTCCCTTCCTCGAGCGTTCATCCAGTCAGTACCACTAAAGAAAGATGTTGGACGTCCGCGTCATGTATCATTTCGTGGTACCAATATTAACTCGGCACATATTTTAAATCTTTTATTACGATGTGGAGTAAAATGTGACCAGTTCTTGTATCATTGTCACAACCACTATTCAACAGAACAAATGTTTTTCCTGGGAGGTTTTCTCTAGTAATTTGAAATCACCAAAAGGAGGCACAAAGCGTATGATTGTCCCCGATAAGCCCCAGTTCTAGCTGTGGAGCCCCCTCCTCTGGCATTCATCAGGTGTTCTTTTGAGATATTTAGGTGTTATTTGATCTCGTGGCAAGTCCAACTCACTAAAACCTCATCTCCCTTGTGATCCCAAAAGCCAACCAATAGATTTTTGCCCTTTCCAGTAAAAAAATCACAGGGGTTGGTTATTCCTTGGACCCGGAACGTGGGGAAAATGAGGGAAACAGTGAGTGTGGATTGTCCCGGACTCATTCCATTCGATTCAGCGTCCAAAACTTGGTGGAAAATTATACTACACAAGTCTAGATTGCCAAAAACATCAAAAATCCATTTTTCGAAAAACGCATTTCGGTCCCTGATTGAAAATGTTCAGATTTTCTGCGCGATTTCACCTGCGAGTAATGAAGATGTGTGTGCGCCTCTGACCTAAACCAACCTTGTAAACGGATGATTTTCATACCGTACCCAAAAATTCAACGAATCCTAACTTTACAGTCGGTGCGGTACATAGAGTGGATAGCCCTGTCTCTTTAGAATCTTATCTACGTTTATACTGGAAAAAATTTTATACCATTTGGACGATTTTGGGAGGGAAGGGTAGGGGTCCGTAAGTCTACCTTCACCTATGCTTTAATACCCCTCCAATGTGCATGATGGGACTCCAAATGGCTGTAATAATTGTTTAAACGGACCCCTACTATCAATACCATCCTGAGGGCTGTTGCGACAGCCTATTCAGCGTGGTGTGTATTATTGAGTTAATTTCTTGCCTGAGAAAGCGGAGGAAACCGATGAGGCTAAATCCTCGTGAATGTTTTATAATTAGCTGAGTCGCGAAGCGATCCTACGATCCCTATACTAGGGTTGGGGTTTAGCCGGCCAAGTAAAAGCGGGCAAGTTTATCAGGAGATGGAAAGGCTTAGGTATTATAGCGAGCTTTGGCTTTGTATAATGCGAAAGTACTCTTATCGGAAGAACTGACCATAATCTATGTCCCACATTTACGGCAACTGCAGAGAATTTCCTCTGTCTTTTGTAACGCGGAGACATAAAATAGTAAAAATCAATAGACTTAATTACTTTATTTTTTCAAAATTTTAGTAACTTTTTTTGTGCATTTTAATCTTTTGAATAAACCTACATCCTAATAAGGGTCGTCTTCGTATCCACGGCTTCTTCGTAGACGGGGTATTTTAAAAACTTCAGTTCTTAGTACTCCTAATACAATTCAACAGAAATGAGATGCCATAAAAACTAATTTCTCCTCGGTCGGGGACGCATGGGAGTGTCACCGGATGATTTTCATACCGTACCCAAAAATTCAACGAATCCTAACTTTACAGTCGGTGCGGTACATAGAGTGGATAGCCCTGTCTCTTTAGAATCTTATCTACGTTTATACTGTTTGAGGATAACTCGTGAAAAAAAAACTTAGGAAGAAAATGTGAGAAAAAGAAAAGAAGAAAAACTTTGTGTTGATATTTCAAGTTGACTCAAACTTTTTTTCTTTTACAATAGCTTTCAAGAGAAAGGAAATTTCCTGTCGACAATATTTTTGTTCTCAAGTTACCCGCCAGAGTGCGTCAACATCAGAGAATATTCTAGTTAGAAGACCCTCGAAAATTGACGTAGCTAAAATAAATAAGCCGATTAGCGCGTCCTTTTTTATTATTTTTTCTTCATTTTCTTTTTATTGTACTTCGTCCCCCAGACACCAGTTTTGAAAGCGAGATCTTTCCCATTGGCTCTCTCGGGTCAAAGAAAGAAAGTACCGAAGAGATGGGAAGCTGAAAGTTAGTTATAAGTTAATCCTCCAAAGCTCTCGAAGCTTGAGTTCCCTCACGCCGCTTGGAATTTGTCACTATGAAACATGAGACTTAGCTGCTGGTTTTCTGCGTTCATGGACGGTAATGGAAAGAAAAGTTGGAGACTATGACGAGAAAGTAGGGACTGTTCCTCCCTTTCAAGTTAGGCCCAGCTCGTCGGATTAGAGTTGCAGACCGATTGAATTAGGAAAACACAAGTTGGCTTTATTCAATAATACCTAAGAACCTCCCTTCCCCAGGAGGGTAGTCCAGTGCCAATATAATCACGAGTAAATGCCCCTGAGAGAAGAAAATGTTCTCACGGAAGAGTGAAAGCTGGGTGAAACTTGATGACGAACTTAGGTCATCTGTCACTTTTCTAGTGTTAGAGGGTAGAGCCAAGATTTTTGTCGAGCAAGGCTGAGAATGAGATTTACCATCTTTTTACATTATATGCACGTTTTCTCGGAGAAACGGACTGAACTTTGATTCTGACCGCGCGATAAATTCATTGTTTCATCCAACATCGCTAGCCGCTGTCAATTTCGTGATGTTATCAGTGAACACAAATCTCTAATTTCCCGTAAGAAGGATTTTTTGTCAATTCGATTTCTATTATAGGCATGAGAACAAAGTATGTTTATTCCTTGAATAATCAACCTATGTTTTCATTCAAAAAGTCAATCTCTCCGGTTCGGCCCAAAAATTTATTCTGGACGTTTCAAGGTTTCTAGATCAAAATAATCAAGTGTCCGTCCGCCGTCCACGCCGATATTGGTAGTAGACAGTTTTCTAAAAATCTGACCAAAGTCAGGACCAAATTTGAGGCCCAAAATTTCGTAAATCCGTTTTTCAAACAACTCAATATGACCCCTACCCTAACCCCCACCCCCCAAATTTGGTCCGCATCTGTGGGGTTCCCATTTAAAATATAAAGAAGTGTAAAAAAAAAAAATTTTATACCATTTGGACGATTTTGGGAGGGAAGGGTAGGGGTCCGTAAGTCTACCTTCACCTATGCTTTAATACCCCTCCAATGTGCATGATGGGACTCCAAATGGCTGTAATAATTGTTTAAACGGACCCCTACTATCAATACCATCCTGAGGGCTGTTGCGACAGCCTATTCAGCGTGGTGTGTATTATTGAGTTAATTTCTTGCCTGAGAAAGCGGAGGAAACCGATGAGGCTAAATCCTCGTGAATGTTTTATAATTAGCTGAGTCGCGAAGCGATCCTACGATCCCTATACTAGGGTTGGGGTTTAGCCGGCCAAGTAAAAGCGGGCAAGTTTATCAGGAGATGGAAAGGCTTAGGTATTATAGCGAGCTTTGGCTTTGTATAATGCGAAAGTACTCTTATCGGAAGAACTGACCATAATCTATGTCCCACATTTACGGCAACTGCAGAGAATTTCCTCTGTCTTTTGTAACGCGGAGACATAAAATAGTAAAAATCAATAGACTTAATTACTTTATTTTTTCAAAATTTTAGTAACTTTTTTTGTGCATTTTAATCTTTTGAATAAACCTACATCCTAATAAGGGTCGTCTTCGTATCCACGGCTTCTTCGTAGACGGGGTATTTTAAAAACTTCAGTTCTTAGTACTCCTAATACAATTCAACAGAAATGAGATGCCATAAAAACTAATTTCTCCTCGGTCGGGGACGCATGGGAGTGTCACCGAAAATGCAAATTATTGCGATATTGATCTCATTTTAATGAAGTAAAGTCGAATTACCTGGAAAACAATGATTTCCACCGTTAAAATCCACGTTTTTTCTCATTCAAACGCCATTTTCTCCCGAAACTTTCCTCTAAACAAATTGTTTTCTTATACCATTAAAACGCTGAGATACTGGGCATGATTTTCCCGAAGATTTCTCGCAGAATAACCTCCGATTTAATAGGTTGGAGAGCGACAGAAAAAACATTGATTTTTAAGAAATCGTCAAGTTTTTAACTTTGACCAGTTTTTTCACCAATCAAAAAAATCGGACTTTATATTGGAGAGGTAGGAAATTCAACGCTTATTCCTACGGTATCCTTAACTTTTTATTTTACATAGTAATCGAAGGGATTTGAAGCCGTTTTACTGTGACAAGATCGAAAACACGAAAAAAATCTTGTAAGTGAAAAAAGTAGGATTTTTGTTTAGTAAAAAAAAAAAGTCTAAGAGGCATGTTTTGTTGCAAATAACCTGTAGAATCGATCCTTTGAGTTTGTGCCATAAATTGTGTAGACACCTTGTATACGCATTTTGATTGATCGAATATCTCATGAACTAAAAAAAACTTCAGACATGTTTGGACGCTCGAGGAATCCTTCATGGAGTTCTCTACTAGATAATCCCTCGAGTATTATGATCGTTCCAAACAACGCCGGAAAAAAACAAAGGTTATTCTTCCACCAAAACTTGAAGCACGCTGAAAACAAAGTTATGACCTCGAGTGAGTTTCCTTCTTCGACTTAGCTGTTCCCTCCCTTCTACGTCAGTTCTGCCGACAATATTGAAATTAATTGAAAAAATGTCTGGTTAGAAACCTAATTAAAAAGTTAAGGTAATAATATTCGTACTTCATTAAAGAATCACCATAATTTTGCAACAGATCACTAATTTGGTGGGTTCCGTTGCAAGTTTCAAGGTTTTTCTAGTTTGAACTAAACGACAAGCCTAGTACGTCTTTTTTCCCCTTATAATAGATAATACTAGGTAGCGTGTGCCTTGTCATTCTATTTTAGATATTTTTATTTACGTACTTATAGGTTTATTCATCAGTATAATTTAATTTTTTAATAAGCCCAATTATATTACCAATTTCAGAGGATTTAATCTTTTTTTTTAAATAACTTATTAATTTATTTCATTTATTTTATAGGGTTGTAGAGAGAGCCACTAGGCCCTAACCCACCCCTGATCGCTAAATAAACACATTCAACCAATCAATTACGTTTGGTCTGCCACTCACCCCGAACAATCTAAATCGTGCACTTCAAATGGCATCGTTCCTCAGGCTTACTAATGATTAGCATCCAATTCCAGGAGCATGGGAACACACTCCAATCGATTCAGCGTCCAAAATTTAGTTTAAAATGATACCCCACACGCCTAGATCGCCGAAAATCTCCAAAATCCATTTTCCGAAAAACACATTTTGACCCCTACCCTCTCTGGAAATTTCGTCCGATCAGGCTGAAAAGTTTAAAGGACCAACTAAAGCTAGTAACGGGTCCCTGACCTAAATTTCAGATTTTTAGAAAATTTTCTACAACCAAAATCGGCATGGACGGCGTACGGCGGACGGACATTTGCTCATTTTGATCTGGACTCCTTGAAACGCCCAGAATAATTGTTGGGACGAACCGGAGGGATTGCTTTTTGCATGAAAACATAGGTTTATTATTCAAGGAATGACCAACCAATAGGGTATTGAGTATGAGGGAGTTATTCGATCATATTGTTTCTACGATTTTGAACAATAAATCCCCTACTAGCCTCAAATTAGGGATTTCTTGAGTGGTAAAAGGCGATCCGATCTATTTTATTGCCTATAAAACCGACTTCGCCGCTTATTCCTTGATCGTCGAGTATGCTTCGGTCCCGTGTCGAGTAAAGGAGGAATGTTCTTGGCACCAGAAACTTTTGTCCTCTCCAGAGACCCATAATCTGAGAAATGTGCCCTTTCCTGCCTCAAAAGACGTGGCAACGTTTGACGTCCATAATAAGCGAACCCTAAGGGATATTTGAACAATAGGACGAGCTGGGCGGGGGAGCCAAAGTTGGTTAGGTTGAGAGTAAAGCTACTGAGGAAGGGTGACTATTGGATCCCTATTTCCAACCCCCGAGGCGGCAAAGGACGTAAGACAACTCCTTGTTACTGGTTGTTTTTTCTTTATATTAGACAAGAAGACGTGGAAAGACAAGGACAAAGATATTCGTGATCCTCCCATTCTTTCTCCTCGTCTGCTCTCTAGTTTTCGTCCTTCCGATATTGGATGTACAGCCAACCCCATACCACCAGCAGGGGCGTATACCACAATATCCAGGCCTCTTCCAAACCGTTAAATCGGGAACTCACTCTGTCCCGCTTTACGTTCCTGGCAACCCTTCTCACACGAACCTCCGTTACCCCATTACCTCATTGATCATAACCTCGTTCTCGACCGAAGTATTTTTGCGTTTCTTTGTCATTTTTGGGAAATTGTGAAGTTACTGTCTCACACCTGTTTCTATAAAAACGGGTCTCAAGGGATGACATTATTCACAGATGAAAATGGGAGTATGGTAAGCATCACTGTTTGAAAAAAATGCATCTGTTTTGCCATCCAACATGCATATTGAACATTGTATAAAACATGCGACAAATAGAGAAGAGAGAGCAGGGAAACCCTTGGAGACACGCCCTGCATAACCCTTACCAGTTGTAACAAGGACGACTCCTCTCCAGCCTATAAAAAGCCTGCACAGGTTAACTTCGTGGTAGTTGACTGTTTGCTCTTGAAGTACCTAACACGTTCCCAACTTTTTCTCTCTGTCGCCCAATCCTTGCTTGTCAAGCGATTCAAACTCATTCGGGAATTTTCCAGTTACTGAGTAATGGCATCGTTACGGTGCATCCCACAGAGTACATCTCTTATCAAATGTCTCAGGACAAGCAAGTTTGAACCACTCAGTTCCTTTCTCTACTGGTGGCATCTCCTATGTTGCATACCAGGTCCAGCATGTTTGAATACTTAAGTGCACCACATATTTGTCCCTTTCATCTCTATCACCTTTCTTTCTGTCAACCAGCAGATGAATTTTGAACTTTTGAAAATGATATTCTCCTCGGGACTTAGGTTCTTGGGCTCCTACCTAGAAGCTACCTAGCTAGAGTGCTCCTACCATAGCCTAACGGAATCTCTCAGATGATTCGTCGTTCTAGTTTTTATGGTCCCAATGTTCTAAAAACGCCACCTAAAAGGCCCCGAATTTCGGTAGAGGAAAGATATCTCACAGACTCAAAACTGAGGGGGTTCAATCACAGCAATAGTATTAGTATTTGCAGCTTCAGACCCCTGAGCAGGGTCTGAAGCATGAATCAGAACAAGCAGAATTCATTGTGGCATTTTGGTTTTTTCCACTCTCCTTTGTTTCCAAAGTATGAAAAAGAACTGACGAGGAAGGTCCAAAAAGAAGAGAACCAAGCTCTTGATTGTTGTGATTGTTGTGCGTGTCCAAATTTGTGTTATCCTTTCTCGTCAGAACATGTTTCATCCCGGTCTTTGTTCTTCTCATCCTTCAAGCTTCGGAACACATTTTCGTCTGTAGATCTGCAGTAATTGAATTGCTCCCTCGAGCGTACAATCAAAAGCGCCGTCTCGAGTCGTTTTTTCTTTATATCCGACGGTTTCAGTTCAGATAGGACAAGTCAGTGCTATATTAAGCCCGGGTTAGGCCGGTTCATGGAGTCTGGAAGATTTCCGATAACGGAAGAATAGTAGTCTAAGCGGTGGTTGTACGTAACAGTCGCAAGAGAATACTTTCATTAAGCATTTGACAAACGTTTGTTGTACCCTGTAGTACCCTAATAAATTTACGTACTCCTTTTAATTATTTCAAACAAGACAGAAAAGTAAGCAGTTGTTAGCAATCACGTATTTGGTTACAAACTGAACACCTCAGAGGGTGCAAATTATTGAATTCAGCGTGAATAGTTACTGCACTCTGCTCGGAACAGAGTTCTGGAGGGGAAACGAGGAATAGTTTCTTAACTTGTTTCTCAATACATAGTTTGTTAAACTCGACGCGTATGAAACGCGTCATGCCCTGCGCAGGGCGAATGCACCGAATATATCAGGCAATACGTTAAGTTGGAACAAACCTTTCGAAATCCTCAAATGCGATGTGATAGTATAGCAGGTAATTGTAGTGTAGACCTGCTTTACAGGTCTTCATACCTCTTTCGCCAGTACACTCGGCGATCAAATTTTAGTGGGAAATGATACCCCACACGCCTAGGCACCAGAAATCTTGAAAACTCACTTTCGAAACTGGTAGATTGATACTCATTTTGTCCCATACCCTCTTCCGTTGGGCGCCTATCGTTCCAAGACCCGTCTCATTTGATTCAACGTCCAAAATCTAGTCGAAAATGATACCACACACGCCTAAATCGCCGGTAACCTCGAAAACAATTTTAGGGCAAATTGGAGTTATTGATTTTTTGCATGAAAACTGATAATTCAAGAAATAAACAACCAAAACCAAAAATTCCCGCGCAAATAGCCTGTGGACAGGACACAAAAAGTCCTGCCTCAATAACAGGCGATGCAGAGAGACAGGCGGACACTGCTTTTTTGAGAAGGAATACATAGATTCAGACAATTCCCTGGAGATGTTTTGATTTTTACATTTGAATATTCAAGAGCCCTGTTTGATTTGCTCAGCACAGAGGGTTGGTTTTACAGTATTTTGGAAGTTTGTCTGGAACCTGACCTACATCCGGCAGTGTACCAACTGATGCTTGAGGCTACTACATACACACCTACGTAAGGATTGTACGTAAATATCGATTTTCAGTTGTTCGCTAGTGGAACAGTAGAGAAACAGGCCGGAAAACTGCCCAATAAGAAAAGGAAGTCTTATTTATACCGAAGAAACCAATCCCCTACGGTTGGATGCACATCGGAGAAGAAACCCTTCCGAGGAAGGACCCACGTCTATTTTATCGCTGAATATTTCAGATGGTTGGAAAAGTATCACCGGATCACGATAGGGTTTTACGGCTAAACAATCTGATTGAGAGTTCTGAAGATGGCGTGCGAGGTGAGATAAAGAGGAACGAGTTACGTTCGAGACAGGGAAAAAGGAAGCGATATGGATATTTGTATCTTTCGAATATTGCGAGGGTGCTGAATGTGTACTATTAACGGGGATTTGCAGTCTTTTAGAGATGTTCCGTAGCAGAGTTCTACCTGAGATAGTTTCACAGTACTAAGAACGACGCTCTTCAATTCCTTGAATAATCAATATGTTTTCATGGTGGCCTATCTCCCCAATTTCCCCCATAATTTGACGTTCTACGTTTCAATGTGTCAAAACGATGCAAATTATACCACAGTAGCTCATTATCCCTTGATTGAAGGTACGAATGAAAAGTATCCAGGACTCATTCCGACCCACCGCCCCTCCTCATTCCACTGGATATAAGAAAAGGTCAAGACGGGTGCTATCTATTTTGGGTTTTTCAAAATTATTGGGGACCTTGGTTTGTGGAAAATTATTTTTCTACTTAATTTTGGGACGCTCGATCGTTTGGTCTTGTACACTCACTCTCTTCACCATACTCTTGCTCCGAAAAATGATAAACCATTCAGGAAAAAATTTAATCTTTTCTGATTTATAATTCATTCAATGCTTTTAGAGAACGTATCAGATTAAAACGCCGCAAATTCCTTCACGTTGGTTATTCCTAGGACGAGGAGCATGGAGACTCATTTCTATCGATTCAGTGTCTTAAATTTAATGAAAAATGATACCTCACACGCCTAGGTACCAGAATCTCGAAAACACATTAGGAAATGGGTAGATAGATACACATTTTGACCCATGACCTGTTCCGGTGGGCGCCAATCGTTTCGGGACTCGTCTCATTGGATTCAACCACCTAAATTCAGTTGAAAAAACACGCCTAGATCGCTAAAAATTTCGAAAATTTCATTTATTGAAATACACATTTTGACCCCTACCTAAATTTGGTCTTTTCGGGCTCAAAAGTTTCGAGGACCGACTAGTGCCGGAAACTGATCCTTGACCCAACTTTCAAATTTTGAGCAGAACAGGAGATATTGACATTCTGCATGAAAACTAGTTAATTATTTCAGGAATTTTTCTGAAAATATGTCATTTTGGTCATTTGTCATTGATCTTATTTTAGGCTGGCCATCTTCACAATTTTACTCAATTGAGTAAAACTTGGGCTTTTATATGAATATTTCTTCTCTGAAAATGGGAATCACCCGAACGAATTCGTCCACCAAATTTTGAAAGCTGACGATCGAACTAACTTGTACAAATAAATTTGCGTAGAAGACAAGATCGACTGAAGGAAGGCTCGCTGATCAAAATGAAATAGGTATTTATATCATGTCAAAATATTCAGCTCATCCGCTCGAAATTCATTTTCATGCTTTAATCGCTGAAAAGACGTTTCCTCGAATTGGATGGAACGGATCACACAACCAAACCCCGTTAAGCTCTCCACAGTTTGGACTGCATTCTCGATAATATCACGGTCACGCGACGGAGAAGTAAATTGATAATTGAAACGTTAGATAGAACCGCGATTCAACCCCTATTTCATCAAGGCCCAACCTAAATAGAATCTGCCGGATTGTTATGTGCAAATCAAAGTTGTACGAGGCACGCGAAGAATTTTCAAACTGTTTCACGGTTCGGAAATGCATCAGAGTGGGGATGGCATGGACTTGAGAGCCATTTCCGGAGGACGTATTGCTTTTTTTCCCACATGCATTCCACGTTCCACAGAGTCTAATCCCTGAAAAACCTCAATTCGTTCATTATTTCACTTCATAAACACATCGGTGGCGTTCAGCTGGTTTTGAGCTGTACGTATTGAGCTGAATCGTTATTACTTAACGATCCCGGTTCAATAAACCATCATTTCAACAATCCGTTTCATTCCTATCAAACAGGTGATCTGCATAGCTATCAATTCTGTAGTTGTTAATGAAACCAAGTCAGTATTTTTGACATTATCATAATATTATTATAAATTTCATGAGTGTACTGAGGCAAACGATCTACGAAAATCCTCGGACCAGAAGCATGGGGACTTCCAATCGATTCAGCGTCCAAAGTTTAGTGGAAAATGTTACCCCACACGCCTAGATCGCCAAAAATGTTGAAAATTCATTTTTGAATAACACATTTTGACTCCTATTCCCCCCCTACCTCCCCAAATTTGTTCGGTTTGGACTTTTTAGGAAAGATTTCTATTTTGATTCTAGACACCTTGAAACGCAGAGAAAAAAAATTGGGGTGAGTCGGGGAGATTGACTTTTTGCATGAAAACATAGGTTGATTATTCAAGGAATATCCAACCAAAAGCGTATATTGTGAATCTATGCACCAATGAACAAATGTGATAAAACCGGAAAAGAACAAACAACCGTTATATTGTTGAATGGTCGAGAAAATTATTTCGTCGGGTGTGACACGATTCGCGTTTGCTGATCATAGATGATTTGCGTGGTGACGCGCTTCGTGGATTCGGTGAAAATGACCTAAGAGACGACCTCTAGATTTTATCGTATGCTTTGTGCCACTGACAGCAAATTACAAATCAATCTATTGAATCGTTTATTATTCGAGAGAAATGACATCATCCATGGCCTGCCCGAGGCAGAAGTATTGATTTCTGGATTATAGTAACCGCTCCAGAAATTTCGGATAAGGCGGTATGAACGATGTGAGCCGTTCAATATCACGTAGTTGTGTACATTTAGCATTACTTTACGTTATTCCAAGTGGATTTCACTCGTACGGGATAGCGTGCCTCCAAAATATTTTTAATAAGAAGGACTTGAAAAACAATTTTATTTTCTTCTTTTCCCAGAATTGCACATTTTGGTAGGTTATTCCTTGGATAATCAACCAATGTTTTCATGCAGGATGTCAACCTCTCCAATGTGTCTCAAAAAATGTTTTTTGAAAAATGGATTTTGGAGTTTTTTAGCGATCTAGGATAATTTTCCTCTGAATTTTAAACGCTGAATCGATTGACATGGTTTTGGGAAACGCCACACCCACTGTTTTCACCATTTTCCGCATGTTTGATATTTTCGATGATTTAAGCGTGTGGGGTATAATTTTCCACTAATTTTTTGACGCTGAATCGATTGGAATGAGTCCCCAAGTTCCTGGTCCGAGGAATAACAAACCCCTGTGAAGGAATATGTGGCGTCCTTTTTGAGCGTTTCGAAGTGTCTAGATCAATGTAACGAAATGTCCGTACGCCGTCCGCCATGCTCGCCTTTTTTGGGAGCAATTCAAGTTGAATACAACCTCCTAGTCCTCATCCCTCGTTGAAAAATCATTTTCAACGAACCTATTTTCACCGATGAAGGAAGGAAAATTGGAGTAGTGAGCTCAATTAAAAACTAAATTATATTAACCCTTAACGCGAAACGAAGTAGTACATGAATCAATAATTATACATCCGCCTATATGTTATCCACCAGCTTGTTAAGTCACCCCATGAAACACATAATTTATCTACCCCAAGTGTGGAGGTTGTTTGGTGAGAACCCCAAAAGAGGCTCTTCCAGCTGAAATAGAATGTCAAATTCAGGCCACCTTAAACGCTCCTTAGCGAGGAGTTGAAAGCTTTCATTTGTTCTTGACAACCCTTCGGCAAGTGCTCGCCACTATGTGGCTAATCAATTTGATTGACACCCAACCTCGATCATTTGCCTACTACGGAAAGGACTCAAACCCTACCTACGGATCGTCAACACCAGGGTCGGCCATTTCATTCAAAACCTCTATCACATTTCCACTGAAGATCAGTGGTTTCTAATATTCACCGTATATTCTCTTCCTGCCTGCTAACAAAGTGAAATGAGACGGAAAACGCTGCAAATTCATTCACGAGGGTTGGTTACTTTTCGGACCAGGAGCATGTGGAAATGGGGGAAACAGTGGATGTGGAGAAACCCTGACCCATTCCAATCAATTCAAATTGGGGGGAGGGGATCAAAATGTGTATTCAAAATATGGATTTTTCGAAATTTTCGGCAATCTAGGCGTGTGTGGTATCATTTTCAACTAAATTTAGGACGCTGGACTCAATGAAACGGGTCGTGGAACGATCGGCGCTCACCGGAAGAGGTTATGGGTCAAAATGTGTAACTGTCCACCCATTTCGAATGTGTTTTTTCGAGATTTTCGGTACCTTGGCGTGTGGGGTATCATTTTCCACAAAATTTTAGACGCTGAATCGATTCTAATAAGTCTTCATGCCGCTTGTCCGAGGAATAACCAACCCTTGTGAATGAATTTGCAGCGTGTTTCTCTTCATAGAGAAACATAGAATCAACAAAGTAGAAATAAACTAAAATAAAACAAGAAAAATAAAAATGACTTGATAATATGGATAGCAGTGAAGACAGTGTACTCAAAAGAAAGCCACCTTTAGGTTACGACAATATAAACTTGAACGGGAACAATCTCGACAAACCAGGCAGCTCGGTATAATAGCTGCAATAAAAAGCGACAAGGTTCCAGTATAACGCTCAAGACAGTCGAAGAGACAGAAAAAAAAAAAAAAAAAAAAAAAACAGTGTTCTAAATACAAATGGCGACGCCGGAAAGAAGTCGCCATACCTACCACGTCGGTGCAATCCTTTAGGGGTTTGAAAAGCGGAAATATGATTGGCTAGGTGACAAGCGGAAAAGGGATTTATTGCGAACATCAAACGTGAGACTTCTAGTTTACGATGACCTTTCTTTCATTCCAACCGTAACCCGCGCTAAGGTCCAAAGGGCGTTTTTCGAATGAAACTGCCTACTCCGTATTTCAAGACGCGTAAACCGATGAGCGCCCATAAAGGAGAACTATGGTATTTTCCCTTTTTTATTTTCTCAGAAACGTGAACCTATTTGCAAAGATAGATACAGAAAAGGTGGGGGGTCGTACGGATGGAAGGTAATAAAAATTGAGATCGGGAAGAACACGCAGTAAAAAGGATTTTACAGGCGCATATTTCGCTGATGAAAGGCGTCAACTAAGCGATTTATCGACAGACTTGTGTTGGTTGCAACCCTCGGGAAAAACCAACTTTTCTTAAATAGATTTAAAAAAAAAAAAAAAAAAAAATTGTTTAGAAGTTGCTTTTTTAAACTTACGAATTCTTTGTTTTTCAGCCAACTTTCAGGGAAGGAGAATATTTAACTCTTGACAATTTAGGGAATAATCCAAACAGTAACTGTATACTTATAGGTGGTTATCAACATCGGGGTGTTGCGACCATTGGTCATGTCTAGCATAGTGCGCTGGCTCTGACGGTTTCTCACCAATAGGACTCTGCTGCCTCTAAAAACGCATTACTGTTGCAACCTATGATAAAACCACTCACTCACTTCCTATATTTTGGTTTGGAATACTTATGCGTTTCTCACTTTCTCTTGTATTCAATAAAGTTCACAACCCCTAAGGTTTTGGTTTAAAGGCATTTTGATATAGGCACCTACAAACTGGTCACCCGACCATTATCAACATTGGGCGAGTTGGTTAATTAACATTGTTACCATGACAAATGTTGTTAATGATTTTTCCTCATTACACCAGAAACATTGTTGACAACATTTTCAGCAAAAAAGTTAGTTTTTCCATCAACATTGCCGTCAGCACTGTTGTCAACACTGAGTTTTGTTATCCATCCATGAGCAAACATGAGGTTAGAGACCCAATTCAGTTCCCCTGCTGGGTAACTGCTCCTGTCTCTCTTATGCCACTGCCATATTCTGCAATCAGAAACTATCTCACTCATCACTGTCATATTTCGCAACCAGGAACTATCTCTGTTATCATTGCCATATTCTGCAGTCAGGAACTATCTCTGTAATCTCTACCATATTTTGAAATCAGGAACTATCTCTCTTATCACTGCCATATTTCACAATCAGGAACTATCTCTCTAACATCACTGCTATATTCTGCAATCAGGAACTATTTCTTCTATCACTGAATAACTTGTTGCTCTTGTTATTTCAATCTCATGGTGGTCAAGATTACTTTTATTTTCTGAAAGATTATATTCTATCACTTCTATTTTGTAACATTCTTTTAATCTCAAATTCAAGTATTTTCTTCTTGATTGACCTGGTTTTTATTCAACCTTTTATTTCTTTGGTAAGATAGGTACCGGATTTGTGCCCGCAACTTTTCCTAGATATTCTAGAAAATATTTGTCCTGTCGTTCCAATGTGATGGATACTGTCTTTCCGGACTAATGACCAAAATTCGTCTATTTCCCATGAAAAATCATTTTTTTTAACAAAAAAATAAATAGGGAAAAAAAGAAGATTTACAAACAAACCTATGTCATATAATGTGCAAATACGCGCTAAAAAATAGGATTATTTAACCTGAAATAAACGAATTTTGGTCATTAATCAGTTGCGTCAGGTGCCCAAGTATAATATTTCCAATCATTGCAAGAAAAATGTATAAAAGATTAAGAAAATTTCTTTTGTTTTCTCCCATATAGATAATTATAGGAGGGAGGAGGGGACTCGTGGGACATCCTGTATTTATATTGATGTAGAAGAAGTATCAATATTCAGTTACATCGCAACGTCTTTATTCACAATGTTTTCTGTTACATTGGGTCCGTAGGCAACTTTAAGAAAGCGTAAGTACCAATTTATTAGGTACATGAGAGAATAGAAACCCATCTTCACTAAATCAAGTAATCGTATTCATTCCACGAATGGCTCAAATGCAGGAAACGTTAGCTTATCTTTGTTCTAGATCTGAAATTGGTTCCTTGAAACAGAGCCATGTTTGGAGATGCGCTTAAACTAACTGTCCTCACCAGATCTGCTCTTCAATAGAAATCCAGAAAAAAAGTGGGTCACGTTCCAGGATAAACGAGTGGGTTGTTTCTATTCTTGGGAAAACTATGTTTGTCGTTTCGTCGTAAGAAGTAGATTGCTTGAAATAATTCCTCTTACACGGGAGGTTGAGCGATCGGTTTGAGCATTTTGTTTCCTCTGGGGTGTGTGCGACAGAACGAGATAGCTAATAGACGAGAGTATGCAACTTTACGTTGTTGATGTTCCAAACATGTCAGTACATATTGGCCTGCTATTCCGATGGGACTAATCAAATTAAGCAAATTTGTGGAAATGAGGATGGGATCTCTAATCAAAGACGTACTATCGAACTTAAATGTCTTACGTGTAAATTAGCTCTGGTTTGTTGTTAATTAAGTGGGATGGCGTATCTTAGAGGCCATTAGAAAGGGCCTACTAATTGAGATGTACCTAATTCCCGAATAAGTACCCATTTTTATCTACAACCTGCCCTCCTTAAAGAATCGATTCAACATCCAAAATTTAGTGAAAAATGATACCCCACTCGCCTAGGTATTAGAAATCTCGATAACCCACTTTTGAAATAGGTAGATTGATACCCATTTTGACCTATAACCTCTTTCGATGAACGCCAATTGTTCCGAGACCCATCTTATTGGATTCAACGTCCAAAATTTAGTCGAAAATGATACCCTACACGCCTGATGATACCTGATGATACCCTACGGGTAAAATCTATTTTTTAAAAATAAATGTTCTACCACAAAAATTGGAGTGGATGGCGAATTTGATCTTGACACCCTGAAACGAGAAACATTTTTTTAGCCAAACCGGAGAGATTGACTTTTTGCATGAAAGCATAGGTCGATTATCCAAAGAATATCCAACCAAAATTGGAAACTTCGCACGTAAACTCCCTCCGTGCTCATATAATTGTAGATATGCCTAAAAATTCCTCTCGAATCACTGAACTGAAAGATGTGTCAATACGACGGTACGGTGGTTCCCGAAATGAAACTTTAATTCGAAGCCCGGTCGTGGCTTGTGTACGTAATTTCATTTTCCATCAGGCATTTTAGAGGACTCTCTGCCCCTTGTATACTTGTATCGCTCATTTACCGTGTAAACCAATCCACCATCAAAACTCTTACAAAAAAAGGCAATTTATCTGCCTATAGTCGACTGTAATGTCGGTAATCGGGGGGGGGGAAGGGACGGGAGTGTTGAGCGATAAGGGAAGGAAAAATCAGTAATCAATTACCGTGCATCGACGGTGCTTTCATCAATTAAAAAACGAATATGGAACGGATGAGACCAGGATATACGGTACGGTTAGACTCGTAATTGAAACTCTACCGTTCTGGAAGTGCAGAAAGCCACGAGAGTAGAACATCATCAACGGGGACCCCCCCCATTAAAAGAATTCGCTATGCAGAATTAGGGTGGGAGCCTCGTCACCACCTCATTATGTGTTTGTCATTTGAGTAAGATTTCGCTTGCGGATGCATTAGGTGAATATAAGGGATTGGGAGTCAACTCGTCTATGGTACACCTTCATTTCAATGTAGTTTTGTCGAGTTTAATCGTACTCAACCTTCATTATGAACCTATCGAAAATACATGACGCGAAGTGCTATGACAGTACTGGAGATTTGCAGCAATGCTGCAAGACGTTCCCGCCGGCACCACCACCAACCTCTCCTTACCCACAGGCAACTTCTGCTGCGTTCTTGACGTGGGACAGTCAAAGATCATCTACTCTTTACAACACAATGTGTTCGAACCATTCCTACAATCCCCACAATCCATGGTGAAACTATGATGAATATGTCGAGATAGTGGGCAGAGAATTTGGGGTGAAAAGATGGCAGTGTCGGGGTGGAATCCACTTCAAACGCGGATGTGCTCTCATTGCAAATGGCACAGAATGAGTGGCTTTTCAACCCGTGAAGATGTAAGATGTTTCGATATACGAACGAAAATGGACGAACTTTCTCGAGAAAGGGGTGGAAAATGGAAAGAAAGAAGTGCGGTACCTAGCGGGGATGTGATAATCCAGAGGCAGCTCCTTTCACTTGTCGGTCGTTGAGTCGAGCCCAATAATTTATGTAAGGGTAGGAGCGCTACTTGGCCCCTTCTCCATCGGGAGTTTTCCCCTTTCCACAGCTCCAGCCTGTTTCATCCCCTCTTGCTCTTCTGTGAGCCTCTGCATAGAAACTAGTTTTCTTTGCAGCTAGAGCCGAGCTCTCACCGAAAGCTACTTTTGAGTCGGCAGCCTTCCGTTGAAGGAAGCGATGAAACCAACTTTCAGTGTGTTGTCCACTTGTTACGCAGTGGGTTGTCGGCAGATACACACGATTCCACCTGACTACAAACGTGAACACGCCCCGAAACTTGAAACAATGTTTGCACCAACGCCTGCCGAAGTTTCCTCTCGCTAAACTTATCCCAAGCCTGAGTTTCTTCATTTAAGAACATTAAATGCTCGATGACCAGCAGATTGAACCGCTTGTGCTTTATGTTTCAACACTGAGATGAAAAATTGCTTTTTGGTCTGGGTAAAACTGATACTTGAAAGAAAGTTGATACTTTTCTCCATTTCTTAAGATAAGTTAGCACATACTGCGGACACCTCAAATACACGTTTCTTTTGAGCGGCATCCACCTAAAACAATAGGTAATTAGGTTGATGAATGAATCAAGAGATTTCTTTGTTGTTGTTGGCAACACTCAATATCTTGGGGGCTGAGAGAGCACACCAGAGAGACTGCGTACTTATCGGTCAGTTGGTGGCTTACTAATTTATCAGGTAGATGGTAGCAGATACCCAGTGGAGGGGTTTGAAGGAGCCCCAAGCGCAGACGCTTAGTAGCTTGTTGTGCTTCTCATGAGTGTCCTATTTGTTAGTCCATAAACAGCCTTAGTCCCTTGATGAGGGTTATTAGGTTGTGAATCATTTTTCGCAGGGAATGGTTCTCATTGGGGTTTGAACAACAAAGACCTGCGGGATGTGAGTGCACTCGAAAATTATGAGAGTTGAGTTTCGTACTGCTTGGTTCAGATGAAAATAGAGAGGAGCGAAGTCTGCTAATAAGCCAACTATCGCCTTTAGGTCACTGCACTCAAGTCAGAGTAGGTCCTTGGTGAGTGAAGGGTCAATAATCTGCCATCTGCCGGTGTGTTTCTTGAAAGTCCACTCCTTGATGGCAGCTTTGAAGGACCATTTGGCAAACCTACTGCCGGCTCTAGGCAGACACAAAGGGTGTTTTGGAGCCTTTCCTGGTGTGGTCATCAGTGTTTTGTTGCCCTCAATGCCCCTGACTCAAGGGACGCTGTATTGCGGGCCGCTAGGGCACAAAAGTGTCTTTTCAGAGTCCTTCACCACCTTAAATGAGATGTTGGGTGCTGTGAGGGCCTTTGTCGACGCCTGGCTGTCAGAGAGAATGTGGAGGTGTGTGTTAGTATGCCCTCTCCTCAGACTCAGTGCCATGCGTTGATCACCAGAATTTCAGCCTGGAATACGGAGGTGTATTTCCCAAGTGGTGTTGTATTGCCAGTGCCACCTAGGTTTGATCCTATTTGACCCCAGCGCCTGTACCTGTTTCCATTCTGGATCTATCAGTGTAATTCCCCAGGTAATCAGTTCTCTGAAAAATGTTTTCTGTTTTCCAAGCTCAAGATAATTCTAATGATGTCGAAATGAACTAAAGTGGTTCCCATACCTGTGGTAGTCTATATACAGCGCGAAAAAAATTATTGTTTGATTCGGAAGACATAAAACGGGGCGGAAAATGCAAGCGCACACACTACAGGAACGTCAATGCAAACAATGAGATGCGAGGAGTTGTGTTTTCACTTGCTCCGATGAAACAAGCTCGATATTTTCTGAATGAAGTGGCGTTGTAATTGCGAAACGGCTTGTTGAACGGTTCCTTTCGCGGTCGAATATTTGTTTTCAAATTCGTCGTCTGTTTATCAATCGTGACCAACTTGCGGCTGGCGAGGGTTAGGGATGAGTTGGATGAAGAGTGAAACATTTCCGCCGGTTTGTTGATTTCGACGTATGAATGTTTTTGTTATGACAGATGCGGGTTAGGTACCTTATTCCGTCTACACGGGCCTGCCCGCATTGATTTGTGTGTTTGCCTGTCTCCTGACCCTCTTTTACCCTCGCGAGGCTCAAACCCGGTGAAATTCAACAGGCCTCGAGAGATTACATTAGTAGGCCCAGACCTACGTGCTCCGATTAACGAACGGCAATCAGTTTCGGATGGAGCTGTTCGTGAAACGCCGACCCTCCTCAATTCACCTTACTTGTATGCAGAAGCCTAAATTTCCTAAAGCTACCTACACTTCCAGTTCCAATGATACATTGTTTCTTAAGCGCGTGTCATCACGTTTGTACCCATAAATCATAGCTGGGAGTGAAGGATTTTGCTGAATCTGCTAGGAAGTTAATGGCCTTTTCCCATTTAACGTCATTTTATCGTCTCCTACTGGTCATGCCAAATTTTCGAAATTCATTAGGTAAGAGTCCGCTAGACATCGCTCCAAAAGACTAACCCCATCCCCTCTCCTCCGGCAGCACTGACCCAAGTAGCCAATGATCCGAGGAAAGATACGGGCTACCAAAGACGGCTCCCTACTTTCCAATCAACAGAGTTTCACACTGGAAAACCCACTAACCGGAGTAACTTATCGGGAAATAGCTTTTGAAACAACCAAGTTATTAAATGAATAACATATAAATATTAATACAAATGAGATAGAAATTATATAGGTAGGGTACCTACTCATTACGGTTAGTTCCGTACGTTACCGGTTTTCCCAGTAATTAGACGGTAGGTTCAGGGAAGTTTATTCTTCTTAATCGACTGTCATTTTTACCAATAGCAGAATTATCAGTGATCCACAATTACCGCTGATGGTCATCAAGCGTAGGGAATCTCACGTGCAAGGGTGTGGTCCGGCTCGTTATTTTTACATCGGCGTTCAATTTGAGTTCGTCACGAACAAAACAGGGCTAACCTCCTGATATCTTCCCCTGCCTTCGTACCGTGAAAATGTATATATTCGTTTCTATATACCAACAATAAATCCCAGGGATTTCCGCCCCATTTTCAACATGGTGGGAATTCCACCTCCTATCGGATCGACAAGATTCCTTTATACTCGTGTGCACCCCTGCCTATGGATTTCTCGCGATATTAAATTTCACCAGCCATTGCCAACCTCATTCGGGGTAGCCGATGCATAATACATGCGTTGTGCCTGTTCGATGAAACATTCCCTGTATACGTCTACACCTTATAAGAAGGAAAACGCAAAAAAGTGACTTGTATTGAACACAGTGCGTGATTTGGGGGTAATTTAGTTGAAATCATGAGTATCCACCCATGCCGATTCTTCGGCCTCTTTTGCTCTAGCAGCTGTATGCGCTTTTTCCAGAGTGAGAACTGGTTCATGCACGTAACAAGAGCCCTTAGTTTGGAATGTGGTAATTACCAAAAACAAAAATTGCATTTAACAGGAGAAGCTTCGACCCATGAGAAAACGACGTTCTTTTCAGGTTTTCAAGTTTTGGTTGATTATTCTTTGAACGATCAACCTATGTTACATGCACGCCGACCAATTTTGGAGGTAAAAAATTTGCTGAAAATCGGAAATTTCGATCAGGGACCCGTTTCCGTCTTTAGTATGTCTTCAAAACTTTTTAGCCGACTAAATTTTAGACCCTGAGTCGATTTGAATGAATCCAGAACACGCCACTTCTCTATTTTAGATATTTTCGACGATTTTGGCGTGTGGGGTACCATTTTCCACTAATTTTTGGACGCTGAATCGATTGGGATGAGTCTCCATACTCCTGGTAAGAGGAATGAACAACCCCTGTAAATGAATTTGCAGCGTTTTTTATATTACGCAGTTATATTTTGTCTAATTGCCAATTGAGTACCTTGATTATAATATCAATCATTACTGGTACAAAGACTTCTTTGTGAAGCTAGACTAGCTGAGTAGCTCTTTCCTTTTTCCCTATGATGTTCTAGTGATCCTGAAAACGTTTTTTCTTAAGAAGAGTATCGCACACAACCATAAAAATCTTGGAGAAAAACGAAAAATGCCAAAAACAACTATTTGCTAACTGGGCAGTGTGAAGTGTGAACCAAGCAAAAAGGCCGTCAAGAATTGTTATCAAATGATTTGATAATGAGCAGTTTCCACTTCTTGTACCTCTTGAATCTCTTCTTCTTCTTCTTCATTTTCAAAGTTTATGGGGGGAAAAAAGGAAGTCGAATTCCATGGACGAGGAAAGCGCATCAACCCCCGAAGGAAGTGTTGAAAGGGGCAAGTTGGACCGCCAACTTTGAAGACTCCTTCTGAAAAATTGTACTTTCCGACCGTCTGGGTCACGTTTCTCCGGAACTACTGAACCAATTTTAGAAATTCAGAAAAAACATATTTATCCCAACAACCTTCCTGGTTCTGTGGAGTTTTTTTGGTGCGTAGTTCAGTAATATCAGAGCCGGGGTTGACGAATAGGGAACGAATCTAGGACAAATCCTTCACTAAAAATGACATAATTCAAAATCACTTGCTGAAACTGCTACTAAAAGCTTACATCATGGTATGAAAAACTCGATAAAAGTTCAGATTATCACCTTCAGTATGACAAAAAAAAAAAAAAAAAAAAAAAAATCATACTTCTATTCTGTGTTTCAAAAAATGTACCGAAGGGCTGGACCGTGAGCTGGTTGCGCCACGAGCGCTGCCTGACGGTCAACTCGTTATCTCTCTAATCTTCTTTTGGTAGGTTATTCTGTGAATGATCAGCAGTAATCATCGCTGCGTCTCAAGGCACTTCAAATTTTTTCACAGGGGTTGGTTATTCCTCGAACCAGGGCATGGAGACTCATTCCAATCGATTTAGCGTCCAAAATGTAGTGGAAAACGATACCTCACACGCCTGGGTACCAGAAATCTCAAAAACTCTCTTTAGTGGGTACTCATTCTGACCCAAAACCTCTTCCTGTGGGCGCTAATCGTTTTTAGTATCATTATCATTACTATTATCCCTACCTTGTTGTCTCAGGCCCATAAGAAGGAAGCTCAAACTTCATTTCGTACGAGGTCACTAATTAATCATAAAAATGTGACTCCTCACGTCTCAACTCACTTTTGCCCAGACCAAACAAACCAGAGAGAAAGAAAATAGTAGAAAAATAGAGCTATATAGAATTATCATTTTAACTGAAGGGAGAGCAGCCTCGCGCCTCCTAATTCCTCCGAACGTCGCCTTTCTCTCTCAAATATTTTATGAATTAATTTTATCCGAATAGTTTTCTCTCCATTTTTTAGAGGAACGGGAAAAAGTTCGTTTCATTGCGCAAACCATAAGACATCATCACCGGGGACAACCCAAAACCCTCAGACTCATAACTTCACACTCAGCTTTACTCACTGAATTTGGACTCACGGGTACCTCATCATCCTGAGTGAGTTGCTTTTCGTTAATTTTTCAACAGTTTTCAATCAAGATTTCCCATTTAGTCAGGATTATGACAAATTATGAGCACATCATCAGCAGACCGATATTCACTTTCAACTAAAAACTACGGTTCCTCTCTTCTTACTTTTCGAGGGAGGTTCATATCACCCTTATCTCTTGGAGTTCGTAAATAATCGCGATACATCCCTTATTGCAGAGACGAGAAAGTCAATTCAACATTATTATGTACTGTTCGACTATCACAAAGTCTCCTTTCCGTGTAGCTAAAGGAAAAGGTTTTTCATCAGACATCCTCATTGAAAAGTAATATTGGGAACCCCAACTCTGAGAGAAAGTTCACGTTGTTGGAAGGGAAAACGAACGAATCTTCTCTTCTCATCCCAAATCAGGTTTTCATAAAATTAGTTGGTCCTGAATTCCCAAACTAAGTACGTATTTCCATAAAATTTAATCTTGGAGAGACTTCAAACAATAATTTGCAACTATCATAATCACATTATTGACCTAAACCAACCCAGCTTTATATTTGGTTTTTAGGAATTTTTCTGAAGTTCGACATCCCAATGTTGTGGATTCCTTATTCACCGGGTGAACGGTACTTAAAACCCACAATGCCTAATTTGCTAAGTGCAAAAGATTCGTCACAGGAGGGCCTCCGATGGAACTTTTTGAATTGATGCCAGCATCTCGATACCCCCACAGAAACTCATAGTAATCAAGATGATTTAGACAATAGACTTTCTCGGTCGCATTATGCGGGCGGCTAGCCTTTATAGTTTACTTGGTTAGCTGGAGGGATGCAAGTGAGTGTCAATTTTATGAGTGGGCTTCAGTCAGCTCCAACAGAAGGTGGTGCACACAATTGTATTAAGAAGAGAAATCTTCTTTATGGGGATAATAAAGAAGATGCTGAAGAGTTTTTAACAGTAGGTATTTCATTTATATTGTTGGAAAGGTTCACGGGAGGAATAACCAACCCCTGCGAATTAATTTGCAACGTTTGGAGCGAGTTCTATTACTTATTCCTATGCTTAAATTTATTATCATAAGAATATAATGCTGGTAAGGCTAATTCAAATCCTCTCATAAGGAAGTAGGTACCTAACCGATTAGGTCTACGCGTTCCATTCTTGAATTACGCATCAACTACCCTCATTCGAAAGTAGTAAATATTGTGTATGTACCTACAGTTACCTATATATTTTTCTCTTGATCACATCAGTAATTCATATTCTGTCGTGTTGAGAGCGGTTTTCGAGCTGTTAGACGCGGAAGAAGACTAACAAATCACTAGAGACAACGAGAAGCTCTTCTTAGGACGTGATCGGGGTAGGGATGTACGCGTCCCCAGAAATGAAGGATTTTTCAAGCACTTCATTCTTTAGCATCGGAGCCAGCGATTAGATGGTGTGTCTCCTAGTTCTCCACGTTTTAACCAATCAGATTCATTACCAAATACGCTGCAAATTCTTCCAAAGGGGTTGGTCATCCTCGGATATTCCTATCGATTCAGCGTAAAAAATTTAGTGGAAAATGAAACCACACACGTCTAGGTACCAGAAATCTCGAAACCCCTCATTCGAAATAGATACCCATTTTGACCCATGACCTCTTCCGGTGGGTGCTAATCGTTCCGGGACCCATTTCATTGGATTCAGCGTCCAAAATTTATTCGAAAATGATACCTCACACGCCTAGATCTCCGGAAGCCCTTATTCGAAAAACGCCTTAAGACACCCTCCCCCCCCCTCCTCCAAAATTAGGTCCAATCGGGCTAAAAGGTTTTGAGTACCAACTAAAGCCAAGAACGGACTCCTGACCCAAATTTCAGATTTTTAGAAATTTGTAAAAATCGTGGACGGCGGACGGCGGATCTAGACACCTTGAAACGCCCAGAAAAGAATTTGGGCCGAATCGGAGAGATTGACTTTTTGCAAGAAAACATGGGTTGATTAGTCAAGGAATAATCAACAAAAAAAGTATTCACACATCCCTGCTATTCAACAGATACGTTGAACTGGTAGCGTGCAACTTCAACTGGTGCACCAATGCTAGAAAACGACTGTTGTTTTGTTCGCTATCCATGCTGAGCTTTAAGCTTCACCCTCCACTTAACGCAATCTGTTCAGTGCCGCCTCCTAAAGGAAGTAATCTAGCTCTAAGCCTCAACTGGAAACATTGCGTCAAAATAATTGATACGGCCGTTGGAAGAAGCTCACCATCAATTTCACGTCTATCTCCTGCCTGACCAAATCAAATTAATAACGCGTTTTAACCTGTAGATTTGTATTGAAAATCAATCTATTGAATTCAATTTGTTTACTCTTCAGCGGAAATGATTTAGCGGACAATAAATTTCATCAGGGAATCTTCTAGGATGCTGTCATTTTGTGCGAACAAACAATACGAAAACGCTGCAAATTATTTCGCAGGGGTTTGTTATTCCTCGGACCAGGAGCATGGTGACTCACTCCAATGGATTCAGCGTCAAAAATTTAGTGGAAAATTATACCCCACACTCCTAAATCGCCAAAAATCTTGATAATCCATTTTTTTTAAACGCATTTAGACCCCTCCCCTCCCCTCAAAATTTTGTCTGATCAGGCTGAAGAGTTTCGAGGACCAACTAGAGCCCGAAACGGGCCCAATTTTTAGAAAATTTTCTACTACCAAAATCGGCATGAACGGCGGACGGCGTACGGCTCATGGCGGACGGACATTTGCGAATTTTGATCGAGACACCTTGAAACGCCCGGGGAAAAATTGACTATTCAAGGCATAACCAACCAAAACATTGGTGTATAGACAAGAAAAACAGTCCTTAAGAAACCTTTTGAACGGTGACGCTTTTACGTACGGGTTTCCACGCATTCAGTTTCTGTATGGTATTTTCGGTTCAGAAATGACTGAAAACGGATATTTATGTCCATGTATTATCCTCTTGTCGTATATGAAATCCAACCGGGGAGCTGAATACTAATCCGATCAAATTGAACATCTGGTTCAGCCTTTCAGTTGAACGTGACTACAAGTCCGAAACGTGACGCAACGCACGATTGAAATGAGCTGATATAACACGTACCCCCTTTTCATTTGAATTTAATGCGAAATTCAACGTGAAGAGACCGAAAGGGGCAAAGGTGATTTCGAACTGAATGAGATAAATTGAGAAAGCCCGACAGATAAGTAGTTCAATAACATACAACTCAATAAATGTCTTTAAAAGGAGTAAAAAAAAAAAACTGCAAATTCTTTTACAGGGGTTGGTTATTCCAGGCGCATGGAGACTCATTTCAATCGATTCAGCGTACAAAGTTTAGTGGAAAACGATACCCCACACGCCTAGGTACCAGAAATCTCGAAAACACACATTTGAAATGGGTGCACCCATGCACTCTTGTGGTGGGTGTCAATCGTTCCGGAACCCATTTCATTGGATTCAGCGTCCAACATTTAGTGGAAAATGATACCCAACACGCCTACATCGCCAAAAATCTCGAAAATCCAATTTTGGAAAAACACATTTTGATCCCCACCTCCATCAAATTTGGACCAACTAGAGCCGGAAACGGGTCCCTGAATTTCTGATTTTTAGAAAATTTTCTACAATCGAAATCGGTGGTGACGGTTTGGCGGCGGACGGACATTTGCTCATTTTGATGTTGACACCTTGAAATGTCTGGAAAATTATTTTGGGCTAATCGGAGAGATTGACTTTTTGCATGAAAACATAGGTTGATTATTCAAGGAATAACCAACCAAAATGGATTTTTGTTGAAAATTCCATTGTTTTCCCCAAAACAATTTTCTTTTTCCTAAAAGGAAACGCATTTGTGGATGTAAACAACTTGGCTGCTATAAAGATGTGTAAGTAGGATGTTCTATTTACAAAAGAACAAGCAAGAAATTATAATACTTATATTGTTGCACTTGAAATGTTGAAGTAACCCACAAAAGGCAAATTAGCAAAACTCATCAAACTTGATATTTACTAATTTCTCCCCCTTGATAACGAGTGATTTTACTGGGATATTATTATTTTTTTTATTTTTTTTTTTTAATGAGTTTACCGGTATTTTTAGTTTTGAATTTTACGATGTAAGCGTTGCTGGACACTGTGACCGATTTAAATGAGACATGCATCGGAATCAGTTAAGTAAGATGATAGTCGGTAGACTCTTGAGCGGGACAATCAGGCTTCGTAATTGGGACAGTTGGTTATCGTAAAAGGGACAGAGGGAGACTATTGGCCAACGTGGGACGACTGTACGAAAGATTTAATTATAACTAAATTGTTTACTGCGCGGTAGGGCACCAAGGGCTTCCAGAAATCACGATTTCGCCGGCGATTTCCAAGGAAACAACGGTCCGATTTCGGATCGCAAATAAGCATATTTGGACATGTACGCACCTCGTTTCTGGGATGTATCTCAACAACTGGCACTGAAACTGTTTTGTCACTTGATGAGGTTTCGTTCGGGGGATGCGAACGCTCGCGGTGAGACTGTCGGTAGAAGACTGGTTAGCCCCGACGGGGGGTGTCCTGAGCTGCCCCCTTTGCCGCCCCCCTCTCGGGCGGTGCACCCGGAGGGGTGTCTTTCCCCCTTTCCCTCTATTCCCCTCTCCTCCCCGGCGGAGGGCCCACCCCCAAGGACAAGTTCACGACTACAACCGCGATCTAAGGACCCAGCAACCCGGCAACTCTACCGCTTGGCTATGGTTTTAACTCGTGATGGGATATCCCACTCTTATTCACGCCAGCTCTCGTTCATATCGCTTTACATGGGTGAGCCAAAACTATTGCTGGCATACGTGGATAACCCCTCGACTAGGAAGTTGGGCCCACTAATCAACCAATATCACCTTAGTGTTGACATAGAAATTCTATTCACTTTAATTCACACATTTCATGTCTCTCATCTCTCCGATTTCCCCAAAGATGTTTTCTGAGCGTTTCAAGGTGTCTAAATCAAAATAAGCAAACGTCCGCCAACAACCAGTTCAGAACAAATTTGGGTGGTAGGGGTCAAAATGTGCATTTGGAAAAATGGATCATCACAATTTTCGGCTATTTTCGGATCATTTTCGACTAAACTTTGGACGCTGAATCCAACGAGATGGGTCCAGGAACGATGGGCGTCCACCGGAAGAGGTTATGGGTCAAAATTGCTACTTACCTACCTACTTTTGAATGTGGGTATTCGAAGATTTCTGGTATTTAGAAGTTTCCTCTAAATGTTAGATGCTGAATCGATTGAAATGATACTTTACACTCACTGTTTTTACCACTTTCCCCATGCTGCTGGTCCGAGGAATAACGAACCTCTGTGAAAGAATTTGCAGTTTTTAGAAATTCACGCTGTGAGGGAGTTCTATTTGATGAAACCTGTAAGTAAGGTGCGTTCACACTGTAGCTCAAATTTGTACAAGTAGTAGAAAACGAGCAATCAAAGTCGACCTTCAAGATAAGAGGCTCAGCAGAACGAGGAACACACCTGAGATAGGTGCTGCACTAGCTTCATAGGTGCGTTGGAAGCTCAGTGAAGGTATTTTTCAAATTCACCAGAAATCCTCTTTGGGTGGCAGGAGGCAAGGCATCATTAGTGGGCTCAGGAAATTGGTAAACCGTAAAATGTAGTCTTCATATTTCCTAAAGCAACCTTGATATCAGGAACTGACTAAGGGGATGAGATTGCTAGTCCTCCAACTGTTTCAATAGCCTGCACAGGTTCTGCCAGGTTCATGTTCTTCAAACCCTCACCTTAAATGTCATCCACCTTCACCACCAGAGAATTATAGTTTACATTAAATACATGCATTAACAATCAGGGTATCCTGCATCAGGACAAAATGAAGGGATGGGGTTAAGAGTCAAACTCTTCTCATTTTTCAGACAATGGATTTTAGAGATTCTCGGCGATTTAGGTCCTCAATCAATCATAATGAGTACGGGACACTCCACACTCACTGCTTTCCCCCATTTTCTCCATGCTTCTGGTCCGTGGAACAATAAACCGCTGTGAATGAATTTGCAGCGTATTTCACACAATAATTGTGAGCATGATATCAATCTTCGATTGCCCGTGGGAAGAAAAGTTGTCTCAAGTATCTAGTACCAGGAAAATCATCACTCAGATAGTGTACTGTTTGGTATTGAGTAAGTATATCTATATCTCCAAAATAATGATTTCTCCTGGGTGCATCAGTATTACCGTTGGGAAAACTTGTGATTCGAGAGCAGAGTTGAGATTTCACACGAAAAGTTACTAATAGAGCCACTGAGAGCGCTAAAGTCAACTATGAGACCTTGTTGGGTCACCTTGTCCCATATCGGAATCATCATTTTGAATGTGCACCCTATTACTCTATTAGCAGGTTGTTTATGTCAGCAGTTTTCAGAGTTTGTCTAAGGGATGCTTATAACTTCCGTGTGTGTAATGGACGTTGATTTCAACATCAGGTTTTTACATTACTGACGTATTGTGTACAGATCTGAGAGGTACAATATTGTGAATTTGAAAGAAGTTCATCTTTTTATTAGGTCGTCAGAATGACGAACGTTCAGCATTGAAGGAGACATTTGAGTTACCTTTAAAAAAAAATAGTATTTTATTTCAATTTCGGAAAATTCAAAAATTTCATAAATGATATATAAACGATCAATGTCAACACACTCGAGGTTGTCAGGCTGTATGGGTTGCACAAAGAGGGATCAGAGTAAGGTTAAAGGCTCCGTTACAGGATGACACCCCCCGACTGAACGAATTATCCGAGTGGCTGGACAAGGGATTAAAACCGATCCGAAGATAATCCTAACCTGGACGTGGGGCGAGATTAAGCGATTTGGCGACGCTGACGTCCGTTAGAGGTACAGTTTTCGGATTAAAGTGTCATTGTTTCCCCGAAACATTGCAAAACAATAGATTCTCGCTTTGGGTTCCATCGAGAACAGTCTCTCTTTCAGGTGGATTGGTTTTGACTGTGCATGGACAATCGTCGAGGTACCACATCGTGTGACGTGAGTTGATGGCAGCAAAACCGTTTATCATTGGTGTGAGTGAAGAGTCCTATATGAGTTCTATACCCAGGTAGGCTAAATGGATAGGTATCAGGAACGTTGAGCACGATTCTAGGTATTATCCAGGAATTGTAGTGCCGAGTACCAATACAAAAAATACAATTTTGTTTTTGGTTGGTTATTCCTTGAATGATCATGCAGAGATCAATCTCTCCGATTCAGCCCAACATTTTTTTCTGGGCGTGTGGGGTATCATCTTCCACTAAATTTTGGACGCTAAATCTATTCAAATGAGTCTCCATGCTGCTGGTCCGAGGAATAACCAACCACTGTGGAAGAATTTCCGGCGTTTTTTCTTCAATGTTTCCTCGTGACTGAGGGGGCAGTTTTAATCCGGAGACAGCAATCAGACTTGACGCACTGACTAGGTTCTGCATAAATAAGAGGAACGAGACTCAGTCAATTATTTTAAAGTTCAATTGATGTAAGTAGATATTTAAGAACTTATATTGCGCACTTTTAAAATGTATAAAAATCAGGTCCGAAATTTTTGCCACTTTTATTTAGAGTCCACTTCTTTGAACAGCAAAAAGCTCCAGAGGCGAGTGAGCTATCCGCATTTTATCCTCACTTTCTTCTTCCACCGATGAGAATTGAGAGCGCTAAAGCCAAAAAGGTGGTCCCGAAGTACGGAAGGTGGTAAAACCACTCTCTCATCTGAAGTTAACGTGATATTCGGGAAAGCTGCCCTCGGCGGTGTTGCGGGCGGTAAATGTTTGCGGAAGCTGGTCGACGGCAACAGCACGAGGAAAGCTCGAAACCATTAGCTCGCCTAATAAGCGATAAGCACCCAGAATGAGCGTTAGCGGTTCCCTTTTAGAGATAAGATGAAATTTCAAGCCCATAATCCCACTGGGAACTTGTTGGAGGGAGGCGGCGTTCACTCATAATGATGAACACAGTGTCAGCAACTGAGCATCGTGTACAATGTACATCGCGAACAATAGTAGTCTGTCCTGATTAAATTAGATCATTAACGCAGCTTCTCTTCTTATCTCACTAATAGCCGAGAACCGTGTCGTATACACAGTCTACTTGCGTACTCTCTACTCAAATAAGAATATGCGGTAATAGGTGTTTTTAATCCCACGAGAAATAGACGCCCACATCATGGTAAGCTGAGATTCAACAGCATTAATGAAGTTATTGACTTCCAACCAGGGAGATTCTGCTCGGGTGAACATTATAGCAAACATACGATCATTTTACCTTGCTCAAGAACATCTCAGTAATGTCTCTTAAAGATAGAGTTGCCACAAATTGCTTTTACTCAAGCACAAACCTTCCTCGAGTATATTCACGTACCGCTAGCGGCTCCCCATACTATTTACGATAGCAGGAACCGTTTTTGGAACTTTTCAGGCTCCGAACCAGTTATTGACACTGAGCTTCATGTGGAGTCCACCGATTCTGGCTCATTCCGTTATAGGAAATAGGATTTTCCTGTCCAGAGGAAGATTCCCTGTCCGAGGGCCATCAGTTTCTAGGGTAAGGACCAGTATGGAAACGTTTATTATATTTGCTACATTTGGAAATCTCTCTTGATAACTACAAAACAATGGAAATCAGGCTCCTCAAGGCTTCTTAACATCAGGAATTGAGCGTGATATGAAGGGGCCCATACCCAGATTTGAGTGTAGGGGTCAAAATGCATATTTCGAAAAATGGATTTTCGGAGTTTTTTGCGAATTAGTCGTGTCGTTTTCCGCTCAATTTTGGATGCTGAATCCAATGAGACGGGTCCCGGAACGATCGGCGTCCATTTCAAGAGGTAATCTATCTACCAATTTCAAATGTGTGTTTTCAAGATTTCTGCTACCTAGGCGTATGGGGTACCATTCTCTACTAAATTTCGGACGTTGAATCGATTTGAATGAGTCTCCATGCTTCTGGTCCGAGGAATAACCAGCCCCTGTGATAGAATTTGCAGCGTATTCTGCAGCGTACTCTGGGTGAGAGGCGTGGGAGAAAAACTTCAAAAAATCAATGCCACCATATACTTATTTCTTCTACAGAAAACAGGAAACATTTGCTGCGAAGGAAACATTCCGCGGCATTGTTCAATTTTTACTCAAAACTGCCAAAGTACTTCTACGCGTAGTAGAGATTTCCTAATTAAAAATCGTATAACAAGTGCCCAGAAACCAGGAAAAAATGGCGGAATTTTTAGAGGATTCTGACTGATCGTAAATTGCTTATTTACCAAACGAAAAAACGCTGCAAATTCTCTCACAAGGGTTGGTTTTTCCATGAGCCAGGAGCAGGAAGAATTATTCCAATCGATTCAGTGTCCAAAATTTAGAGAAAAATAATACCCAACACGCCTAGATCGCCAAAAATCTCGAAAATATATTTTAAGAAAATCACATTTTGAGCCCAACCCACCTATTTTGGGTGGTAAATCGGAGACGTTGACTTTCTGCATGAAAACATAGGTTGATTATTCAAGGAATAACCAATCATTATTTTAGAGATTAAGGTAATGATACTTCCTGAGTACCAAACATTACACCCTCCAGGTAAATATTTACTGTTCACCATACTGCTAAGACACAGCTCATTTTGATATCATGCCCATAATTACTGTATAAAAAATAATTTAAAATCCCAAAAATGATTCTCGCCTGCCATCGAATGGTCGGCTCCATCGGGTGGCTCGAATAGGTTGAACCACTCGAAGGTATTATTTACATGACAATTGACGGAGGAGTGAACAGTACATGCATATTCAGATCCGTTGATTGGTAGTTGATTAAGGTGATAAAAGTCCTAGAATATGCTTCAGCGGACTCGCATTTTAACGACGGTGATTTTCGTCGGCGTCGATGGTTTTTCATCAAGGCGGTTCAGCACTTGAAATTGACAGTCGTAGTTAATTTGCCAGCTATGGAAATTTGATACTCGATACTAATAAGATCAACTTTCAAAGCTGGGTAAAAGCTTGAGTTTACGAACTCGAATCAACTCCAGGGTCACAAACAAGTATTATTTCAGAAGAAAACGGCTTCCATTGGATGAAAAGTGAAACAATAATTCATCTGCTAGCTGTGAGAATGATTTAGGAAAGACATTTGAGGTCCATTAGAGAGATGAGTGTTCCTTTTCGAATTGTTGCCTCATCCCTTTCCCTCTGCTGGCTTTCCACTCAGCGTCAACAGAGGCAGCCGAGATATTTAATTTCCCCCGGTATACTTATCGCTCTTGGTTTTTCTTCTAAATTGCAGAATGTTTTGTTAAGAAGAACAGATTACTTGTTACAGAAGAATATCCTAGAGGGTAACCGTTTGGGAGGGCAATAATGTTGAATACCACTTTGTTTTTTCGCAGGATCCCGATGAATACTTCCCCATGATGGTGTAATATTCCATAACTATGTTTTATGAACTATTTTGAATCCATTTTTAGAAACACATTTTGACCCCTACCCCCAAATTGGGCCTGATCGGGCTGAAGAGTTTCGAGGTCCCTGACCAAAAGTTCAGATTTTTAGAAAATTTTCTACTACCATAAACGGCGGGGACGGTGGACGTACTTTTTCTTATTTTGATCTAGTCACCTTGAAACGCCCAGAAAAACATTTTAGACCAATTTGAAGATTGGCTTTTTGCATGAAAATAGAGGTTGATTATTCTTGGAATAACCAACCAAAATCTAGCCCTAAATTAATATTAACATCAAAAAGTCATCCTCTTGTACACCTTCTTCCAAGTCGTTGCAAGCATACAGTAAAGCCTTAATACATTCTCTTTCTGATCTGCGTTACAAACACCTACCCCCAAGTACTGCTCCTATCCTTTCATTTCAATATTCCTCGCTACCAGGCTCTAGGAGTCAACAACCTGAAAATATCTCTTGTTTAATCCACCCACCGTAGTAGGTTGGTGGGATAAACAGGGGGAGGGGGGGTTCACAATAGCAAAGCGTATAATGTACGCTATCGTGTTCGCTCTGTTCATTCGGGTTGAATAGCTAAGAACAATACAACAATTTTTGCACCCGAGGCGCACAATGTTGTAGAATTTATGTTTGACGAGAACGGCTATATTTCAGAGTGGCTCCACGGTTGTACTTCGGAGCGAGCGTACGCATAAATATTGATGGGTTGTGACGGGTGGAAGAAAAGTGGGGCTGTCGGGCATTGGCCCGTCAGATTCCGCGGTATCTCTTCGGTTTTTCAACCACCCCGGCATTGCACGGGGACGGAAAAGGTTTTCGGTCGGCGATTTATGGGTAAGTATTTTATTTATATTGATATAATAGGCGTCTCTCCTCAGCCTCAACCACATTTTCAGATTCCAAGACCTTTTCACGGTCTTTTCTCCTTCCGGGAAAACTTCAAAGTGTATCGGGCCGTAACGTAGATGACGGAAAGACGGCGGTAGGAATCCACTATGTATATCCTATGCCCTTTACTATTGAAGAAGACTCTACAATCTAATATTCTCTCAACTCTTCCTTCTTCTTTCGTCATGAACCTATATTGATGCACAATTATAATGCAACCTTTTTTAACGTAAAATGCAATTTTTGTTCAAAAACAGAGACGCTGATCTCTTCATTTTATCGTAATTTCCGTTACTGCGGAGAAGAAAAATACTTAATAAAAATGGAAGTAATGACAGTTCGATTGGTTCGAACGGATTCTCTTCTCCATTGAAGAACGGACAGAAGAGTTTTTAATTCGCGAACTACCTCCGCCCTTTTCCTCTCTCGGCATCCTTCCCTTTTCCTACCGGAGATTAATCAGAAAAGATTTTTGATTATACGGCAGGGACGGGCTTACGCTGGAACACAAGGGCCTTGACATTCTCCGTGCCCGTGATTCCGCTGACCGTAGCTTCAATTTGGGGTTCGTTATACGAGAAGATAAAAGTACAGAAGAGATAAATTTATCCTCCACACATTCCAAATCTAGTCGTAGCACAACAATCGTATTCAAACATGTTGATTTCTTAAAATATATATATAGCTCTTTTGGCCCGTTTCATTCTCCCCTGTCGCATGTAGGTAAAAACGCTGCATATTCTGTCACAGGGATTGGTTATTCCTTGGGCCAGGCGCTTGGAGACTCATTTCTTCAACATGGGGAAAATGGGGGAAACAACAGGCGTGGCGGGTCTCGGACCCATTCCAATAGGTTCAGGATCCAAAATTTAGTGAAAATTTATGTCCCATCGGAAGGAGGATTTTACGCTCATCCAAGTGTACTCAGATTTGAGATTACCTTGTAAATTAAGGTAGTTATGACCGTTTTAGTGACGTCAGCTCGACAACACGATAAACAATCATAAATTGTGAATAACTCGAAAATGAAGCTTATAAAAAAAGTCCTAGGAGACATTTTTTTTGCAAATGAGTTTTAAGCTAATCCTATCGGTTAGCATCCTGCATTTTTGGATCGCCTACATTCCTGTTGGTTGCTTATTCCATGAATAACCAACCTATGTTTTCATGCAAAAAGTCAATCTCTCAAAAAATTGTCCGTACGTTTCAAGGTGTTTAGATCAAAAAGGGTCAAAATGTGTATTTCGAAAAGTGGATTTTCAAGATTTTTGGCGATCTAGGCGTGTGGGGTATCATTTTCCACTAAATTTTGGATGCTGAATCCAATACGACAGGTCCTGGGACGATTATCGCCCGCTGGAAGAGGTTATGGGTCGTTATTTTCTGATCTCTTCATTTGTTGTAATCTATTTATCAGCCTATCCTTTCTACAGCGTATTAGCATCGGCCCTGTTGTCAGTCCTGTTTGGTTGGCAGCCTTTCACATAGATTTGTGAGGTCGCCTTCCTATCTTTGTTCGATCCAGCCTCCTTTTCTTGCCACTTCCCGCGAGATTCCCTACATACATTTTTGTAGAACGATTTCGGATGTTAGTCTATTATTTTCGTACGTATGCAGTCTTAAAATGTCTTCCTTAAAATTGGAGCGGCCATTTTCTTAAAGATTTGGACAATACTCTCCGTGACGGCTGTATCCTGTACATTCTGGCCTATGATCAACCCTACGCCATTTCTACTCACAACTAAAATAAGTCTCATGTCTCCAAACAGAACATTGTTTCGCTGTCTATTTCAAGCTGTGAGGAAACGAGAAGCTGAGAGAAGTTTCCCTTGTTTCCTTAAGTGGATGAAATTATAAGGGATATCAATATTCCGCAAGCCGTTCTCGATCTTCTTTCGTATTCCAACCGGGTATCTTAAAGTTCCTATCCACTTCTCTTCAAAAAACCTCCTTTTCAACATTTACTCGTTTCGTACGGATGTGCCGCCCTGGATAGAAATGAAAATCACAGTTAAAATGCCACGTGGGACGAGTACTTTCGCCACATTTTATAGTTAACCATGGGCTATGAGATAATGAAAACCAACCTGCACATTCTTCATGACTTTATACTCGTCTTGTTCCTTTTCCCTTGACTAGTACAAGTACCTAATTTCGAAACAGGTAAAGGAGGGGACGAGAGGGAAAGTGTTCGGATGTAGCCAGTAGAAAGTTCAAAGGTTGAAAAAAGAAAATGCTTTGATCATCATAGCGTAGGGATGAGAGCGGGGTTGGGGCGTGATCAAAAGAATAGTTACAGCTCTCGCTAAAAGATCTTCTGAGGTTTCCTAAATAATACGCGTCAGAGACAAATCGCACTGTGCATCGAAAAACGTGGAACTTTTGATGCTTCTGTTCAAGGTGGAATGTTTGAAGTCGACCGAATGGACTGTTTACAGGCCTCGTTTACTTGATGTTCAATTGTAAAATCATCTTATGCGGAGCGAATTTGAAACGTACCTATCAGATTGGATAAAATGAAGTTACTCCCTTCCTCTTCCACAGTATATTTGAAGCGATCTAATTTAAGAGTCATAGAAGACAAGAAGTTAGACCGTAACATTTTATCAATGTACTATCAAAAGAAGATAAGAGGTCCACCACTCGTAATGGCAGAAGAAAGCCGAGGGCTTCAGGGATGTACTTTCAACTTGGTCCCATACATTTCACTTAAAAACAAATACGCCTGAAGTTGGCGTCAAAGTTTTATTAAATCCCTTGAAAGTAGCGGAAGAAGAAAGCACGAAGAATGCGCGGTTTGGAGGGAGAGAGGTTATAAGGTCTAATGCAATGGAAAATCTTGAGTAATTATTCTCTCGAGCTACCCCCGAAAAACGCCCTCTGCTGCCAACACGGTTTAACTTGAATCGTTTTCTTTAATCTGAGGAAGGGGGTATTTCTATTCAAACACCGACGAAGCTAGCTGAGATGGTGGTTGAGCGTGAGGGAGAAGAACAACGTTATTTTCGTGGAAGATTAATGACGGGTATCACCGCAAAATAACGGAGTTTCTCGCCTTCAAGGTTGCAAAGTTAAATTCAGCTTCAAAGGACTCTTTTGCTTAATGACCAATTTTCTTCAAAAGTCGAAAAATTTTCTTCTTTTCTGACACCATGATAATGAAATGAATGTTCCCGGGGAGTCTTTTGGGCGGCAATAGTTTCTCTCAGCTGGTGTACCTACCCCCTCACCATCCATGTAGCACCCATTTCCGTGTGAGTGCTCACACCCCATGTCTCATGGTACTCCTGTATTGATGAAAACTATTTGTCATTCATTTCCTGATGATTATTCAGCAATCTGTCAGACCAATAAACTATGTCGCACCATCAAAGTTGTTTATCCATAAACTCTGAAAAAATTTTGACTTTTTGCTACTCATGGGGTGTACCTGTTACGGAGAATGTATGAAATCCGGCAATTCTACACAATCCCTAGCTATTCTATAGAATTACCGGGCGTTTTGGTGGTTTATAATTAATGTGGTTAATAAAAGATTATAAAATAGAGATCTCAAACCGTTCGAAATATACTTTCATTACTTTATTTCATGTAAGTATGATATTTTTTGAATTCATCTCGTTGAAAAGAAAGAATCAGGGCGGCAAATGTCGAATAACTTTCCCCTTCATGCAAAAATTCGAGAGGGGATCACTAAAGTTCACCGTATGGTCCGGTTTGATCTCACATATATATTTATTTATAAATAATATGAAACCGCAAGCTTTCAGAAGAAAGTAATTAATTAGTACAACGAAAACTTTGTCATCCCAAATGCCAACGGAAATGCCAAGAGGTCTTTCCTCTCATGTCACTTGGATAGCAGCGAGGAAGATGAGTGGCCATTGTGAATCTCTTTAAAAAAAAAAAAACCCTGCTCTGGAAGAGTTTATCAAACTTTCGACTCAACTTTCTTTCATTTTGTTCCAAACAGACGCACTTGTTATTCAATATATACGAAACTTCATTGAAATAATTGAAATTTTCACGGAATAGCGCCATTCTAGGTTTCTTGTTTTATCCCTTTTGCCGTGCTTTTTATAACGAAAAAGTAAATTTTCAAATAATCCTGCGTAATGGATCGTATGTCTTGAATCAAGACTCGATTGCGGCGCATTGTGTCTTCAAGGATGGTGTCACAGTTTGACACAGGCCATTAGCGAGCGACAATCGGCCCGTGACGCCTCCCAAATTGATTCAGCGTCCAAAATGTCATGTTATCTACGTAGTAATCCACGAAGTCCTCTAAAATATCCATGCCATAGCCGTTCTGAGAAGTTTGGGAGAGGGTTTCCGAAGCAAGTATTGCCTGGCAGGGTTGTGCGTACTGATTGTTGAGCAAACGGAGTGGATTATTGACGAATCGATTATCGATGATGAATCGATATGCTCGTACTAAATAAACAGTTTTAAATCACGCAGATAAGTGATGAGTCGTTGGTTGGCCCGGATTCATCTCAATGGATTCAGCGTCAATTATTCAGTGGTAAGTGGTGTATTGGTGAAAAACTAATCCCTTCTTCATGTTTCGTAAACGCCGCATCTCTTCCTATGCTCTTGGCCAGGTTATCTCGCGTCGTCTTCGCTTCTCCGGTTCTTATCGGTTAATGTGTAGTCAGCTGAGTTACCGAATGTTTCATTCTTTATTAAAACTCGGCACTCCGTATTTCCGTTCGCGATTTTTTAGTTTTAGCAGTAGTATTTCGTCGCAGTACCGCTAACTAGTTTCCGATCGAGTCGTCGCAGATCCTTTGCCTATCCTGACAGCTATTGAAGGAAATATTTTTTCCTTTCGTTGTTTTGTGATTAATTTATTTATTTATGTATTTATTACAGATATGGGAACAAGCCCAATTACAATAAAAATCGTGGCAAAAAAATTATTATTAGAGAAAAAAAAATGATAGGTGATGATACTAATGAGCTTTCTCGAACGGGAATGGATCAACTAGACCCGGAAATGGGTCCCTGATCTAAATTTCAGACTTTTAGACGATTTTTCTACAACCAAAAACGGCATGGACGGTGGACCAATTGGGGGTGGATATGGGTCAAAATGGGTATCTACCGACCTATGTGTTTAGGTACCTAGACATGTGGGGTATTATTTTCCACTAAATGTCGGACGCTGAATCAGTGAGTCGTACTTACTTCCATACAAGCATGACATGGCGTCGTAGAGCATCTCAGCAGTAGCTTAGTAAAAGTTACTCGAATTTCAGTCCTTTCAATTCACCAGGTTCACCACGGTGTAACTATTTCGCGTGCCTTCTTCTTAGAGGAAAAGGGGTATTATATAAATAATTATACTCTGGGCAGATACCTACTGTCAGCACTTCTGTGCAAGAGAAATGCCCTTATTGTGTATTGAGGCAACCTCACTGGACCCCGAATTTCCCACACTCTTGCATTAACTGTACGATAAGAGCTGCTGCACGTTGGTACTTTAGGGCACGTGTACGTATTAATGCGATTTGGAAGACAAAAAAATAACGAATTAGTGAGTCCGTAAAGACTTGCGAAATGTGACGCGCTGCTTTGGGGGGTGAAAGTGTAAAAATAAAAGAGTAATTGGTTAAAACTAGCATTACGCGTTGATGGAGTGGAAAACTAAATTAAGCCATTGTTTGTTCAATCTCATAAGATTTTAACGTTCGACTTGTGCGGTTGAACGTACGTTCAGGGTACACGCAGGGTGGAACGGTTGCAGATACGCTTGTAAGTAAGCACGTACGTGCCGATCAATAATTTCTGATCCTGACGTGATGCAATCCCTTTCTACCTGGAGCACTCTCATCTCGATTCAAATTGACTGTTGCTCTGCTATGAACCGAAATTAAACTATTTGTGGTAATTGAGGTTGCGTTGTGAAGTAAACAGCCTACGACGGTAGTAGGGTAAGTTGGAAGAATATGCCACACTTTTCGGAAAATCGGAAAGTAGTCAGTTTTTGAGTTACAGAAACCATTCAACTCTAGTTTCATAAGGCAACTACTGCTTTATCGAAACCCCAACGATTCCTCATCCATGTGTTGACAACATTTATGGTAAAAAGTACACACTTCTGGTTTGGGGGATTATGCCACTCATAGGGGTAGTATGCCAGCACGTTCGGGGTAATATGCCACTGTCCGGTTAATACGACATTCGTTATTGTTTTCGTTCATTTTCGTTCTTTAACAATTTAGGTACCTAGGTAACTATTTCTTTTTTACCTGAATTATGATTAACCGTAGTTGAGAAGCCACAACAATAGGTAAATTGTACCATGAATAAAACACAGTAATTATGTTTCAACACAGTTATTATGTTTTAATAATGAATAAGAGGGGGAATCACAGAAATTTTAGGAACACAGAATATTGAAACGCACATTCAAGACAATGGAGCTCTAACGTGAAACTTTAACTAGCTCGAAACCTTAACTAGGTACAGTTTTTGCATTTGTCATCAATGAAGCAATGCTCATGCACGTAGTGCAAATGTTTGCTATAAACAACAGACAGTAGACTTTTACAAGTCGGTCGGAAATCAACGAAGTTTAGGTAGGTATAGGAGAAAACATGCCTTTATTTAGAGGGTAATATGGCCACCTCCAAATTTAACAGGCATATTACTCCAATAGCAAAGTGGCTCATTCCCCCAAATGAAAACCGAAAAAAGTTCAAAGGGCGTATTGAACTTACACTCGATGAGCGGTCTAGAATAATTTTAATGAGGTCATGTTTTACCAGGAAATGTGGACGAGAAAGTACACATGGATGGTGAGCCTCAGGGGAAGGCGGAAAACAGCCTGTATCAATTGACAATCGTCAAATGTGTCAATATGTTACTGTTATGCCATTAACAACCGTTTTTAGAAGCAATGGCGGCTAGCCACAGACTTGTAACATATTACCCGTATGTGGCATTCCCCCAACCAACCCTATAGCTGAAGAAATTAGTCAAAGATGTTCTCCTTTTACTCATGCTCTTTTTGAGGGGGGGGGGGGGTAGAGGGGATGGGAATTCTAGAGCTACATGGCTCAGTAACTGGCCACTGGCTGTCGTGCAAAACGCGATGGGAAACTAATGTTCCAAGGTTGGTAGACATGTCGGTAGAGAGGAATGGGGAGCACAGCAGAGAAGATTATTGCGCAGTTAGTTGAAGTTCGGCACATGGCGAGGAGATTACTTGGGTATATTGCGTCTACCTCATAAGTCTTGGCAAAATTGGTGAGCTGCTGTATCTATTTTTTCAGATTGATGGTGTACAAGTGTCTCATCTGATCTCCTCGTTTGGGTGGTACTCTCTTACTTGGTTTTACTCACATCTATTGGGTATAATCTTATCTAAGAGTGTCCATCCTGTAGCATGATTACTTAATCAATTATGGAGGTTCTTCAACTGACTACATATTGGTTAATGACACATAAAGGCTCTGTGAAACATTCAGATATAGCCTTCTTTGGACTCATAATAATTCTAGACTGGTTGTACCTATAACCCCAAAAGGCCCTGTGAAACATTCAGCTAGGCCAACCGACTACTCACACAACTTACTTGTTGTACAGGCGTACAACACGGGAAGGCCCTGTGAAACATTCAGATTATGGCCTCTGGTCTGATCCTGTGATGGGACTATATCAAGTGAGGTACATACTTTACCGAGGACACAATAATGGTGGCGAAAGGACGGCTATTGGGGATGTTGGAGGCCATAGTAGCACATCAGTACTTTACTGA
>CM034002.1:8305818-8323470 GCA_019603395.1 Cyrtorhinus lividipennis | reverse complement strand
ACCATCCTCCAACGTTCGGTAAAACGACCAAAATCGCCAATAGTAGAACGTGATGGCTCAACATGGTCACAATGTACCTTTACAGTAAACGATGTGAGTAGCTTATACGAGTTGAGTGCGTGAAATGTGTCAATTCACGAGTTATACGGAGATATGAGGTATCCCTGATAAGGTGAGAGCTACATCGAGAGTTTGCCTGTCTCTTGAAGTCAATTGGATATTATTGTGCAACCAATCTAAATTGGTACTGAGCATTCAAGCGGCAAAACAATCACAGAGATACACTTAATTTGTTTGCGTCGTTCAGAAAGTTTAGCGCTCAAGACTAGTGAACCAATATAATAGTAGCGAATTTGATTGTTTATCAAATAGACAAAATCGAAATGAATATCAACTCTATGCACTGTAAAAAATGAATATTCTCCCGCTCGGAATGAAAGAATATACCTGGGTTTTGAAATAGAACGGACGCTTACGTGTATGATTTTGTACTGACTTTTACTAGGTATAGGACTATTTCATACATAACTGCAATTCAGGGTTCTTTAAATCTAGGGGCTTATGGTTGCGTTGAGTCAACATAGTTAGTAAAAAATATATAATAAAATTCTGCAAATTCATTCATCAGGAGCATGGCGAAAATGGGGGAAAACAGTGAGTGCCACTCATTCCAATCGATTCAGCGTCCAAAATTTAGTGGAAAATTATACCCCACACGCCTAGGTACCAGAAATATCGAAGACCCCTTCCGAAATGAGTAGATATTTTAGCCATTTTGACCCATAATCTCTTCCGCTGAGCGCCAATGGTTCCGGGACCCGTCTACTATAATTGGATTCAGTGTTCAAACTTTAGCGGAAAATGATGAAAATCTCGAAAAACCATTTTTCGAAAAACATTTTGACCCCTACTTTCGGGGCCGGTGAGAAATGGTCAACCCCTCATGACCTTGAACATGAAATCATTGGTTGATTATTCAAGGAATAACCTACCAAAATCAGGAAGTACCTTGTTAACTCCCAGAATTCCGATTCTGGAACAATCCCCATTTAATTTATTTCAGCACCTGTCACTTTCACATTGGAAAACTGTATGAACGTCAAATTTAGAGGATTGATTTCGAATAAAACGAGATCGTGAGAAGTGGGGAGTCTACTCATATCTCTCATCATAAAGGCTCTCTAGGGCTCCTGAACCATTTCTCGGAAGGTCACCTGCCACTGGGATAATGGTGTCGTAATTTCGCCAACAGCATCCCCAACCTTTGGCTTCCGTTCTTCCTCAAATTTCCCTGGTGGTTTTCCTTACCACTAGAATACGATATTATGTCGAACTTTTCTTATAAAAATGTCACGCGGTCTGTTTCCCCTAAGAGCCGCAAGCTTAGAAGGGGCTTATCATCTCCACTTTTACGTACCTGAGTGATTATGGTCGTTCGTCTTTCTACGATAAGCCAATCAGTATTACCTTGGTCTTTATCAACCAAATAAGCAATGTAGACACAGGAGGAACTGTTTATTTATTTGCGGATGATACCGTGATTTTGTGCGAGGGTGATTCCTGGGATGAAGTCGTTCGATCTACAAATTTCGACCTCAACCTTTCACTGGCTGTGTCAGCATTCTCTCGGCCTAGATGTTGCAAATTCATTCACAGGGGGTGTTATTCCTCGGACTAGTCACACGGAGACTCATTTCAATTGATTCAGCGTCCCAAATTTAGTGGAAAATGATACCCCACACGCCTAGGGACCAGAAATCTCGTAAACACCTATTCGAAATGGGTAGTTAGATACCCATTTTGACCCATAATTTCTTGCGGTGGGCGCCAATCGTCCCGGGACCCGTTGACATTTGAAACAACTACTTTATAAAATAGCTGTGAGTTGTCCAAAATTGTTCCATCAAGGGCACACTCCACTCAGGGGATAATGAAGGAAGAAAAAATCGTGGTGAATCTCCGGAGTGAATCTTTCTTGCACTCAAAATGATCACTCCAGTCTCAGTGAGTGGATGGCTGGATTCTCCAACGCGCGTGCTGTAAAATAATAATTTTCTTCCTTTCAAAACTCCTCAGCTCGAGGTCTCTGCGCGAATTTCTCCTCGAAATGGAAGAGATATTTACAGGAGCCGAGAGCTGGAGTTTGTTCGGTGACATGTTTCTTCAAAGCTGAGTGAATTGAATCGTTTTGACTAATCTGATCTCCTCGGAGTCTCTTCCCATTTGTATGTCACGCAATCTTCCTTTTTTTCCCTCGGATTTGCAGTCCCTGGTATTTCTAAAGGCTCGTTCCGTTTTTGCATTTAAAATGGGGTTATTTCTGTGCTTGTTCCAACCCAAACGATCCTGGATGTAAGTTCAGTCGATGCCGATCGCATAACGAATCGTATTCCCGCTTGGAGGTTAGTGTTTCTACAATACAAAATGTTTTCCATTTCACTGTGGAAACCAGAAAAGTGAGGCACCAGACGTTGGCTGCAGCGGAAATGAAAATAAATGAAAATTACGTCAATCCTTGGTTCTCTTGGTTTAATTTTACGTTGCTTTAAAATCATCCTCCTGCACTTACTGGTACACGTAAATTAGCTGATTAGCTCTAATAAACGAGAAAACCTCGCAATATCAAGTATACAGCTTTCAACCGCCGATGTACAACTTAGGGGAGAATTAATGGACATTGGCTAAATTAGCTACACATCACATTGAGCAGGGACCTAAGCGATGGAAAAACCAAAACAAACGAAAATAACTAACAAAACAAAAACGATGCGAATTCTCTCACAGGGGTTGGTTATTCCACGGACCAGGCGCATGGAGACTCATTCCAATCGATTCAGCGTCCAAAATGTAGTGGAAAATGATACACTACACGCCTGGGTACCAGCAATCTCGAAAACCCACTTTCGAAATAAATGGATAGATACCCATTTTGACCCATAACTTCCTCCAGGGGGCACCGATCGTTCCAGGGACCCATCTCTTTGGATTCAGCGTCCAAAATTTAGTCGAAAATGATACCCCACACGCCTTGATCGTGAAAATATCTCGGAAATACATATTTTGATATAAACTTTTTTTCCCCAGTCCTTTACTTTTGTTTAAAAATGTGCAGATTCAAGAAACAACATGATCGCCCGCCTTCCAGGCCGACAAAGGTTTTTAGAATGGTACATAATATTGAAATTTTTCTGTAATATAATTATAATGACATTGCACCCATCTCTGAATGTCTACTTAGAACTATTGACTGGCTCAACATTTTCCTCTATATGAGGCTTTATTCACCACTTGCAGGTGGTTGTTCCTGTTCATAACTGAGCCAACCAGGGTAATGCATAGGTACTTGCACTAACAGTCTCACAAAAAGGCAGTTTATTGAAACTGTTATGATTGGTCGTTGTCGTCGCACACTCCACACAAAAGGACGAAGGAGAGCCATCGAACCTTATCACGACAAAAGACAGTTTTCAAGCGTCAAGATTCATCAACAGTCCACCCACATGTTGCTCCGAGTTTCCCTCAAACGGCTTTTATTCTCTGTCGAAGTATGTCCTATGAGCAAAACACAATAACACATAAGTACGTGCTTTTTCGCAAGATAGAGGCTAGAAACTGAAGGGCTTTAGTTCATTTATTTTCTGGTTGTTATTAGTTTTCAACAGTCAGTTCAGTTTGCTTGCTATATACGGTAAGAAGTGATATAACTTTTAAATATGACAATACAATTTTCCATTTTTAAACAATTTTAGAAACACGTTGTAGTTTTCGGTTCGTCATTCATTGAACGAAATACAATATTTTTCACGTACGCTGGTCAAGTCGGTGCTTTACTACTCTGGGGAAGCCTGGGGGCTGTGGTGCTCAGAGGACCTTGAGGCAGTGCAAAACTCCTACATCAAGACTGTCCTTTGCTTACATTGTAACGGGGCGGCAGATTCCAAGCGCCCCGTCAAGAAACTTCGGCGGCGGGGGACGGAACGGCCCCTCTCCCCTCCAAGCGCCTAACCCCAGCTGGGCGGAAGGCGTGTCCTCATTGGATTGGTTAGGCGATGGGCGGCGCAAGACACCCAGGGAGGAGTAGTAGGGGAAGGCGACTTGACGAGCGGACTGGGAGAAGAAACATCAGGCAGTCGTATCCGAACTCAAGAGAAGGAAAGTTGGAATCCCCGTTCGCGGAACGGAGTGAAGTGAACCGGGACATCGAAGTGAAGTGAACCGGGACATCGAAGCGAAGTGAACCGGGACATCGAAGCGAAGTGAACCGGAACATCGAAGCGGGACACCCGACGCGTAGCAAGTCAACCCCTTGTGACCCGGTGTTGTGAAAGTGACCTGAAGGAACGAGTGTATCGTGGTTCCTTCAGGGTGAGAACTCGGGAATTGGGAGATCAGCCAATTCCTATCCCGTAACAGTGGACCCTTATACGAACTGAAAATCCCCCGTTGGACCCGAGTGTTGATCCGTTCGCGCCCGATCCGACGGCCAATAGTCCAGGTTTTCCACGCACCGCCAGTCGTCGGACCTCTGTCGGAAAGAGCCTCGCCTCCTCCGACCTGGACGGCGTTCCCCTGACCGAAGCCGAGCAGCGAAGAGCACATCACCCTGTTGTCTCCATCCGAAGGAGTTGGTGCACGTAAGTGGCGAAATAACTCTGTCTCGTACCCTAGCAACGCGAAAGTCGACTCTTTAAATCTGGCCCAAGCCCTGACGTGTAGTCACCAGAAAGCTGATCAGAGAATTGTAACTTGTAACCGTAGTATTTAGTATTTTGTCTGTCGTAGGAAAAGCAAAGGGAATTAGGGGAGGACATTAGTGAATCACTTGTATTTTTCCGTTATTCCAAATCAAACACTCCTGAGCCTTCAGCTACCTCGTAAATTCATTGGCCTTCAGCCCTTCACTTCTACCTACTCACTAATTAGATTAAGTCATAGTCAGTATCCTTCTCGGCCGAGACATTCCATATTTCATATTTCGAACAATTGCGTTATTATAAGCCAATATTGAACTCTTGTCTTTCAATCACGAAACCCCATTCCTCAGAGCTTAGTAAATTCAGGTGTACTTGGCGTCTATGACCGACCATCTCCGACATTCCGGACGGTAAGTGAAAGTCTTTAGTCTCCCACTAATTTATTCGCCTAGGTCTATTTCTGGATCCCTAGCCCGTTAGGTGAAAACGGCGGGTTACATCTTTTGGTGGCAAGCGGTGGGATATTTCAGAAATCTCGATTTCTGTCGTATCCACAACAAGTGATCTTGACCAGGCGAATATTGGTGAGAAAAAGCTCTGAAGGAATTGGGTCGCGTTTTATAATCTTGAAATTTAAATTGTGCTAGTTGTAGATTCCGAAATTTAAAATTGTAAGAAACAAACAAATCGGCCCGAGTGTGAGGAAGCGAGTGAGGAGTCAATTAACTTCAAATCCGTGTCTAGGATTTTTCTTTCTTTCCACAAATCGAAATTTAAATACTGGCTCATTTATCTAGTAGCATCACTCTCGCTGTAGCCCCCTGTTCCGAGACTGTCCCGGGGCTTGTTCCGAGGCCCTCTGTTCCGAGACTGTCCCGGGTCTGTTCCGGGACTGTTCCGAGGCTTGTTCCGAGGCCCTCTGTTCCGGGACTGTTCCGACACTTGTCCCGAGGCCCCCTGTTCCGGGTCTGTTCCGGGTCTGTTCCGGGACTGTTCCGAGACTTGTCCCGAGGCCCTCTGTTCCGGGACTGTTCCGACACTTGTCCCGAGGCCCTCTGTTCCGGGACTGTTCCGACACTTGTCCCGAGGCCCTCTGTTCCGGGACTGTTCCGACACTTGTCCCGAGGCCCTCTGTTCCGGGACTGTTCCGACACTTGTCCCGAGGCCCCCTGTTCCGGGTCTGTTCCGGGTCTGTTCCGGGACTGTTCCGAGACTTGTCCCGAGGCCCTCTGTTCCGGGACTGTTCCGACACTTGTCCCGAGGCCCTCTGTTCCGGGACTGTTCCGACGAGCCTTCAGCTCCAATTGACATCCCGATTCCAGACCCGTCATAGCTCTTACCAACTGGGAAGTCCTTTCTCGATTCGTGGGGAAATTATCGGTCCTTGGTGCGCAAGAAAGTGATCTTTCGGTTCTGTAATTCTTTTTATTTAGTTCTCTTGTTCAACAAGTGAGTTCGCGACCATGCAACGAAACAGCAGCCCATCAGTCGAGGGCGAAGCCATGATGAACGCCGTGACGGAAGCAATGAACAAACTGGGCGCCTTCTTCCGTGAGCCTGCGGCCTCCGGCATTCCGCGGTCGTTGTTCATGGAAGTCGACACATGGAACCCTGATGAGCCGGATGCTATCACGGCATCCGTGTTCTTCCAGGAAGTGGAGCAAGCAACCCAAGAGCTTGACGAACACAAGAGACTGCGATTCCTTCGTACCCGCCTAAAAGGTGGAGCCAAGCGATTCCTCCAGGATGGTCTTGGCGAAACCCCATACACGACCGTGAAGAAGGCCATACTGGCATGGTATGGCGAGGAAAGTCCCGAGAAGGCGACCATACGACTCTGGACAGCCCAGAGAGACCCCGACGAGTCCATCCGACGGTTCGCAGAACGACTTCTGGCCACGGCACGATCGGCTGTCCGAACTGAACCCAACCTGAACGATGCCCAACGTCGGGAATGGACAAGACGAAAGGCACTCAGCGCTTTTGTCCGCGGGCAACCGAAAGAACTCCATCTCTACTTGCAGGGTAACCCTCCGGACACCTTGGAGGATGCAGTGGAGCGGGCTGAGGGATGGGAGGACGTAATGAGAGCGAAGCAGGACTACGATGCTCGATGGGACATAACCGCTGTCAGCGGATCAAGACCTTCGGAGCCCAAGAAATGCTACTCTTGCGGAGAACCAGGGCATTTTGCAGCAAACTGCCTGCAAAAACCCAGAAGCCCGCTTCGTTACCCAAACAAACCGGCCACGTTCGGCGATCACCAGTTGATACCGGTGCCGACGAAGTTACCACCGACCGTCCCAGTGCTGCCCTGTATGTACTGTGGTGATCTTTCCCACTTTCCAGTGAGTTGCCCCCACGGACTCTACGCGGCCTTGTTCTGCAATTTCTGTGGATCCCGTGACCATCTGGAGGCTGATTGCCTGAAGAAGAAGAAGACCCTGCCCATCTCAAATCCGCGAATGCACCAGGTCAGAAACATCAGCACGACCCAGGAAACCCAAGCCAATCTCACGACAAATAATGAGGACGAGCCAACCATTGAAGTCTGCGGAGACGAGCTGGTGGCCTACCAGACCGCTGTGAATTGTGTCATGAGGCCCATGATACTGATCACCGCCGGCTTGGGGAAGGAATCCCGGCGAATGGTCGTGGATACTGGCGCTGCAGTGTCTGTCCTATCAAGACCTGTGCCTGGCATTGACATCCGCCCAACAACGTTGAAGCTATGGGGTGCCGACGGACAACCACTGCCCGTGCTGGGGATCCAGGAGGTACGTACCACCATCGGTCTGGTTACGATTACGCACGCATTCTATGTCTTCCGACGACCTGACTCCGGCTTGGATCTGATCGGACTGGACCTCCTGAGGAAATTACCCCTTGGCATACGCCCGGATATCGGCGTAGTGGAGATGAAGGAACCCACCACTGGGAAGATGATCTCCATCGGCGTGGTCGCCACTGACCCGGACCTCCTCAGGCACATCCGTCAACTGAAGGGCGACGGGATGGCGCGAAAAGCCCAGAAAACCGCTCAAGCCACGAAACCCGACACCGACAACAACTACCAGGGCGGGCCAACAGTCGCTTCAACATCTGCCAAAGCCTCTGAACCTAGCGTCGACGACAACCACCAAGGCCAACTGACCACCGAACCAACACCACCCAGAAAGCAGCCAGTGGTACACCCTCCAATGTCCGATGTAGCAGAGTTCCCAATCGAGATCGGGGACAATCCCCCTTCAACCTCTGAATTGGAGCACCAGGTGCACCAGCATCTGACTCATCTGGCAGGACCCGACTCCCAATTGGTCAAAGACGGCCTGAGCCGTGTTCCTGTTGGCGCCATCATATTAAGTATGCCAAAGGAACTTCTGATAGCAGCCCAATCCTTGGACCCCTGGATCTCCACCCTGACTGCTGACCCAGAGAAGCATCGACTAAAGAAGGAGGAAGAAGTCTGGAGGAAGGAGGTCGATGTGGATGGCCAGCGGATCACGGTGCCACTGATTCCATCCACCATGCGGCGCTGGTTCCTGACCAATTGTCATCAACATCAGTGGGCCGGGCACCCTGGCATAGAAACAACCACCCGAGTCGCAAGACGGTACGGGTACTGGAAGAAGATGGTACGTGACGTCCGAGAGTTCGTCCAGAAATGCCAGGAGTGCCAGGAGAGGAACACTTCCCCGAATTTGACACCACCAATCCAAAAACCCGACAAACTGACCGATGTCGATTACGAGGTCCAGGATGTCCTGGGGAAGACCACACGTTACCACCTCAGCATGCTCAAGCCAGCGTTTACCAACAGCGTGCCAGACGACGCCGTCACCCCCGACGTAGCGGAAGAATGGCGCCCACCCGAGAGCCCTGCCCCTCCACTTAGCGAAGATAGCGGAGGAACGTGGTTGTTGGACCCCCTTGAATGGCCGGAACCAGTACGGACCGAAGAAAATCCTGAACCTGGGGCCCAGGGCCCTGGAAGATCTTCCAGTCGAATCCCGATTCCGACTAGGACGGCGTCCAGTCCATACGGATTAAGACCAAGGCGCCGGACGATCGACTACGCGCAGCTCCACGCGGGGAAGATGTCAACACCTAGAACGGGAGGAACTAGTTATGGATAAAAGTTGTCAAGTTTTGTTGTATACTCGTATTTTGGGAAATAGAATATGGAATGTCTTACCTGTAGAACAACCCCGATCTGGAAATAAAATGCACAACATAAGTACTTACCTTGTTTTACTAATGACCGTACCTCATGAGTCGGGACAGGACTCCCTTGCCCCCCCCCCCCTTTTTGTTTTCCTTTTCCTTCGTAATGGCAGCAAAATCGAGGGTGTGAAATGTGTGAGTTGGAGTGTGAGAGTAGACTAAAGAAAGGGCCGGTTTGGATGTTTCACAGCATAGTAGGGAAGTAGAAGATAAGACCAGCGGAAGACACATCTCGCCCATCGCACCACCTTGGAACATCCGCGCCAGCGTACCTTCGACGAATGGGAGCGTCCTGTGCTGCATCTGCACAAAACGACAACACCCGCCGACAACCTACCGCTGCGATGGCTGTAAAGTGATGTGGAATCGGCTGGTGAGAAAGTGCCGAAACCTACGACCCACGGATCCCGCCTACCCGAAGCCCTGCTCCATCGCCGAACACGAGAAGGACCGCCCACCAACCTGTGCCGCTTGTAGACGCTGGCGGTACGAGCAAGCATGGATAGCAGCCAAACGACCTGACGCAATGCCCATCGCACCAGTCACCCCCACCGGAAGGAAAATTGCCGAGGTAGACCTCGGCCTCCGAAGATCGGAGGGGTGTAACGGGGCGGCAGATTCCAAGCGCCCCGTCAAGAAACTTCGGCGGCGGGGGACGGAACGGCCCCTCTCCCCTCCAAGCGCCTAACCCCAGCTGGGCGGAAGGCGTGTCCTCATTGGATTGGTTAGGCGATGGGCGGCGCAAGACACCCAGGGAGGAGTAGTAGGGGAAGGCGACTTGACGAGCGGACTGGGAGAAGAAACATCAGGCAGTCGTATCCGAACTCAAGAGAAGGAAAGTTGGAATCCCCGTTCGCGGAACGGAGTGAAGTGAACCGGGACATCGAAGTGAAATGAACCGGGACATCGAAGCGAAGTGAACCGGGACATCGAAGCGAAGTGAACCGGAACATCGAAGCGGGACACCCGACGCGTAGCAAGTCAACCCCTTGTGACCCGGTGTTGTGAAAGTGACCTGAAGGAACGAGTGTATCGTGGTTCCTTCAGGGTGAGAACTCGGGAATTGGGAGATCAGCCAATTCCTATCCCGTAACAGTGGACCCTTATACGAACTGAAAATCCCCCGTCGGACCCGAGTGTTGATCCGTTCGCGCCCGATCCGACGGCCAATAGTCCAGGTTTTCCACGCACCGCCAGTCGTCGGACCTCCGTCGGAAAGAGCCTCGCCTCCTCCGACCTGGACGGCGTTCCCCTGACCGAAGCCGAGCAGCGAAGAGCACATCACCCTGTTGTCTCCATCCGAAGGAGTTGGTGCACGTAAGTGGCGAAATAACTCTGTCTCGTACCCTAGCAACGCGAAAGTCGACTCTTTAAATCTGGCCCAAGCCCTGACGTGTAGTCACCAGAAAGCTGATCAGAGAATTGTAACTTGTAACCGTAGTATTTAGTATTTTGTCTGTCGTAGGAAAAGCAAAGGGAATTAGGGGAGGACATTAGTGAATCACTTGTATTTTTCCGTTATTCCAAATCAAACACTCCTGAGCCTTCAGCTACCTCGTAAATTCATTGGCCTTCAGCCCTTCACTTCTACCTACTCACTAATTAGATTAAGTCATAGTCAGTATCCTTCTCGGCCGAGACATTCCATATTTCATATTTCGAACAATTGCGTTATTATAAGCCAATATTGAACTCTTGTCTTTCAATCACGAAACCCCATTCCTCAGAGCTTAGTAAATTCAGGTGTACTTGGCGTCTATGACCGACCATCTCCGACATTCCGGACGGTAAGTGAAAGTCTTTAGTCTCCCACTAATTTATTCGCCTAGGTCTATTTCTGGATCCCTAGCCCGTTAGGTGAAAACGGCGGGTTACAACATCAGTTCCAGGACACTACATGCGGCTCGAGTTTGGATGTCTTCCGTTAAATTGTTTGAGTAGGTAATTGAGAGTGCAATCCATTTCTTACTCCGGATTCTGAGAATGGACGATAAGCGTTGACCAAAGACTCCTGGCCTACCATCTCAGTTAAATTTGGTAACAAGGCTGAACAAACTCGTCGTCGTGGGAAATCTCGAAATAGGTAGGCACTTTCAAAATAGGTAGATAGAAACCATAACCTCTTTTGGTGGGCGCCATTCCAATCGATTCAGGGTCCAAAACGCCAAATTATCGGTGTTTCTTCACTGAATTTCATACACATGAAATGAGCCACTTCTTATATATTGATCTCTGTATATGGATAATACTGGATTTGATAATAGAACAACACTTAGTCACTTGAAGGAATTATATTCTTGGATCTCAACAAGCTCACAGCCGCAACCAGACAGACGCCAAGCGTCAGAGAAGAGAGTAAACAAGGAGGTCTCACAGTGTTGACAACTGCGAGGTGAACTTCATTATTTTGATATGACATTATAAAATAGTATTGCTTGTTGTTTATGTGAGAGTAATATTTCTTCTATATTTTCTTGAGGTTTCTCTTCTATGAAGACAGGTAGATCATATCTCAACGAAGTAAGGATATAACTGGTTCAGTAGTTGATTCTCCTCCCGCTAGGTAGGTAGTTGGTGCAGGGAGCAATTTGAGCTGTCCCGAGTGGTCAAATATTTAACGCAAAATTTAGCGGGAAATGATACCACACACGCTTTGGTACCAGAAATCTCGAAAACACACATTCGAAATGGGTAGATAGGAACCCATTTTGACCCATAACCTCATCCAGAGGGCGTCAATCGTCCTGGGACCCATTTCATTGGCTTCAGCGTCCAAAATTTAGTGGAAAATGATACCCCACACGCCTAGATCGACAAAAATCTCGAAAATCCGTTTCCCGAAATACACATTTTGACCCCTACCCCGCCCAAATTTGGTCCGATCGTGGTGAAAAGTTATATGCCATAACCAAAAACGGCGTGGACGGCGTACGGTGGACGGATAGTTGCTGATCCAGACACCTTGAAACGCACAGAAAAAGATTTTGGGGCAAATCGAGAGAGGTTGACTTTCTGCATGAAAACTTTCCTTGAATGGGTTATTCAAGGAATATCTAACAAAAAACTGAAATGGGATATTGCACTTTTTTTTGTACATTGGTCGATAGCGACCCAATTATGCTAGACTCCAGCCGCTCTTAATTTTGATGTGTACATTCCTAGTGGGTAGAACGCTTATGGAAGCTCTCATGCTCAATACCTCGCTCGCCACCGGGGGAAATTTCCCCTTGTTAGCGAGGTTACATTATTTTGAATAGCACAGGACTCAGTAGCGGGAAACAGGTACTTGACATGCAGGCGTCGTTTATTATTCAGGTCCCATTCAACACCGGAAACGTCAAACAACAGCGTTTCAACCCTCTGTCATTACCACGAAACTGAGAGCTCCGAAACGTATCGCAAGGTCGTTAGTTTTATAGTGGTACTTCAAGAATGATACGGCCGATTATACAGAGGCTGAAGTCACTTTGGTGAGAGCCCCGAGCTTTAAATGGACTTCGCAAACGATCAAATAGGTGTCAAATATTGAGCGTCAGTCGTAAATGGAAATGGCGTTCAAACTTCCGACAGTTAGTTGCGGTACAGACAGTTCGAATGGCGGCCGTTTTCACTGTTCTGATGAAGGTAATGTAAAAGTGGGAGAATGAGTCCGTCGCTCGGGGATGAACCGTTTGCAGAACTACCCCTAAAACTGAAAAAAAAAAAACGTTTACTGCTAATTCCGTCTTAAAATGGAAAAATATATGACAAAAACTAAGAGTTTTCAATCCTGAAAGGTGCCTATTAAGAAAAAAATACTATTTTTTAAAAACCACTGCTAATTCTTACACAGGGGTTGGTTATTCCTTGGATCAGAAGTATGGAGACTCATTCCAATCGATTCAGCACCCTAAATTTGGTGGAAAGGGGTACCCCTCACGCCTGGGTACCGAAAATCTCGAAAACCCACTTTTTAAATGAGTAGATAGATGAGTAGATAGATTTGACCCATAACCTAACATAAATGTAAGGGGGTGGTTCCGTTAGGTCATGCTTCAGCTATATTAGTGGGAGCATCCGTCTTGCTTAACATATTTGGTGCAGTAGGCTGCCCAAGCCCAAGACGGATGCATAGGAACTAATACAGGAAATTTATTAATTGTGTGCCTACATTTTACATAACTCTACATGTTTTCTTATTGCTTGAACGATTCTACGAAGCGACAGAGTTAATAAATTACTCCTATAGAATGTCTTAAAAATCAAACTCCCCCAAAATCATCAATTATGATGGTAAATAATCAACCATAGGCAATAGAGACTTACTTTCCTATTTCCAGTCAGAGCTCTTATTTTTTCTTACATATTCGGATTTGACGCAAGCTTTTATTAGTCGTTTTTGGAATCTGGAATTTGTCGAGGTATCAATTCCCACTAAATTTTGGACTGCTGAATCGATTGAAATTAGTCTCCGACTATACAGGGTAGGTATTCATAATAAATTGACAACACAAGGGATGGTTAGGGATGGGTTTCCATCAGTCAACCAGTAACGTTTGTTCAACAGCCTAGTCTAAGCTTCATTTTGCTTTCATTTCTTCATATTCATTTAGTCCTGTGTTGATCTAATTACCGGCGGCCACTCGACGGTTAATGAGGACTGAAAGGTAACATTCACAATCAATTTTAACTGCACATACCTACCATATTAATTTAAAACGCATTAGGTTTCCATAAAAAAAGAAAACGAGCCCGATTTTCAAATTGAGTAGAATTGATGAGCTCCAGTCAAAGCTAAGGCCCGGGAGTTGAAAATGGTTAACCTATGGGAATTGGCCCAATTGATCTGGGGCAGACCGTTCAAAACCTCCGAGCAGCAATAAAGGGTAATGCGAACCCATGCGTCGTATATTGGCTCTCCCGAATACGGGTTACTCATCGATTAATCACGTGTACTGGAAAACTGGGTTAAAATCGCCAACGTGCAAATTCGACTTCGTTGGTGATTCATTTGAACTGCATTACTCTACAAATGTGGTGTCGTGAAAATCGTGTAGTATAGTATGTAGTACATTGATAATTCAGAACATGAGTCCGTTATGAAAAACGCTGCCAATTCATTCACAGGGGTTGGTTATTTTTCGGACCAGGAGCATGGAAAATCGATTCAGCGTCCAAAAATTAGTGAAAAACGATACTCCACGCGCCTAGGTACCAGAAATCGCGAAAACACATTCGAAATGGGCAGATAGATACCCATTTTGACCCATAACCTCTTCCAGTGGGCTCCAATCGTTCCGAGACCCGTCTAATTGGATTGAGCGTCCAGAATTTAGTAGAAAATGATACCCCCACGCCAACATCGCCGATAATCTCGGAAATTATTACCCCTACCCCCCTAAATTTGGTCCGATTGGGCTGAAATGGTTTCGAGGACCAACTAGAGCCGGAAACGGGTCCCTGACCCGAATTTCAGATTGTTAGAAAATTAGATGTTAATAGATGGACCTGTAAACTACAGTTTTCCTTGAACGTGTAGACTCTGAAGTGATTTCAATGGGGCAGACTGATTGTTCCCCACATATTTTAGACAATCATGAAGTAAATTATTATGGTTTCATGCAATCCAAGAAGCCTGGCAACAGATGGGGTAGTTTTTTTTTTTTTTTTTTTTTTTTTTTGTTTTTTTTTATTATTAATTTAACTTTTAGTATGTAACAACCGTCGCTGAGAACCAAAATGCTTTTGAGAGGGCAAGTTCTTTTATACCCTTCCAAATCAAATGATTTCCTGCAGAACCAGGTATACCAGTGGATGAATACTCCTTCAACACTGGATGGAATTATTCGTTTAACGAAATGGAATGAAAACATATTTCTTTCACTGTGAAAGGCAAACCAATATAAATACAGTTAATTATTTCAAAGAGAGCTGCAACCTGTGGCTCACAACCAAAGCAACGGTCCCCGCTGGCCTGTTTGAATTGTGGGTGGGGTAGGTGGGTCTCAATCGAAGCAGGCTCAGTAAAGCGGTCTGATTGGGGATTGCTATCTGAATCCTCTAAATTACTCCCACAACCAAAGGTTCCTGCTCCTACATTGATTTTACTCTCTCTTCACCGTCCTCCTCTATAAATTCGTAAATATTTTATGGAGAAATATTAGTCGGAAGAAGCTTAGGAGCTCCATTCAAACCGAAATCAGTTAGTTGGACCGAAATTAAGTCTCTTGTATAATTGTGAATTTTTGGTGCTTGCTGACCTTACCATATTAGGCTCGTCAGCCTTATCATTGTACGTACTTAAACATCTTTCTAAAACGTCCAAGCTTTGGCATTGAAAAACCAATGGTGGTGGTTGCCTGACGACAAGATAGTTCTTGGTCCTTCAATAAAAGGGCCTGGATGAGCGGCGCCTGGTCAATTTTCCTTTTGTAATTTCTGAAATGAAGATCCCCCAGTAACTAGTATAAGTTAAATACTGAGATCATACATTATTTTTGTCAGCTAAGATAAATGAAAAAATAATGAATTCATGCGTAAATAGTATATAAAATGAGAAAAAGTTACATTGGGGGGCAAGCGTTACCAAGTTTAACCTGTGGAAACTTTTACCACACATTGTGGTAACTTTTACCACATTTGAGGTTAAATAGAACCAAGTGAAAACATTGCAAATTTTATCGAAGGGGTTGATTATTCCTTCGACCGGGCGCATGGAGACTGATTTCAATCGATTCAGCAAACAAAGTTTGGTGGAAAAAGATTCCCCACACGCCTAGGTACCGGAAATCTTAAAACCTCACGTTCAAAATAGGTAGATAGATACCCATTTTGACCCATTACTTCTTCCGGTGGGCATCAACCGTCCCGGGCCTCGTCGCATTGGATTCAGTGTCCAAAATTTGGTGGGATACCCCACACGCCTAGGTACCAGGAATCTCAAAAACCCACGTTCAAAATAGGTTGAGGACATCTGAACTGAGGTTCCACAGCAATACTAATACAAAAAAAAAGAAAAAAAAAAAAAAAGTGCACAGCTTACTAGATTCATTGTAACTGTTCCCGGTCATTTTCAAATGGAGGTGGAAACTTTTGCCCCCATCTACCCTGTAGGTATGCATTATCTCACCGAATTTCAGCGTCTTTAGACATTTCAACCACACATGTAGACTTTTCAGTCCACACTTTAGCGTAATAGTCTCAAAGTAGCAAATGACGATTATTCGTAACGCCAAGAGAAGAATGAAATTCCTAAACTAAACCCCATTTAAGGAAATTCGCTGCATTCCTTTTCCAAAACTTGGAGGTACAGCACAAAGTATGAGATGAAATTATTATTCCGTCTTACTTCATGAAGCTCGAGACGACTTTGAACAGAACAAAGCAATCTGGGTATTTATTCTCTTTATGAAACTTGCTGTCTGAGAGGTTCCCTCCTTTGATTGGGTTACTTATGTAGCAACTTACTTTCAAATTTGTTTGCTAACTTTTTGAGCCAATTGACGCTCGGAGGTAAAATCTTATTGGAAAATTCACTACATAAGCCACTTTTCCATTGTGTCAGACCAATTTGCCCCACAGGCTTGTGGATGACGGTCAAGGATGACCGTGGGGAAGGGGGGGGGGGGGACAAACTTTACCTTGACAAAGAATACAAACTCCATGAATTTGGGCATGTTCTGACGGATTTGATTAAAGGCCTGTCATTTCAATTCTTCGAAGTAGGTTCAAATCAGAGATTGATGAGTCTGATCAAATACTATACTGATTGGTAGAGGTTATATACATGTAAAGAGAGAAATGATACTCTTAGCTCTTATCACTGTTTGGGGAGCTACTCATTGGTTTGGATGACTAGGTTATTGCCCTATCAGGAGTTGGAGTTTGTGTGGGTGTATTCACAATGATGGCCCAGTATGTGTCTAGAATGTTCCCCCCACTTCGCCACCTAACCTGTCAATCACAGCAGGAGCAATAAAAGAAATTATGTCAAATTACTAAATTTGCTGAAAGTTTTGACAGGCCGTTGAACAATCATTTGAATCAGCAACCATTTTCAGGGGGATCTCCCAATATCCAGAATGATCTGATATAACTCTGCCATTTTCTTGAGCAAATAGCCTGTTACGAACTGCTTACTACCTTTCTGGGTACCAGTAAAGTATGCTACCTAGGAGCTGTCCAGTGGTATAGTATGCTACCTAAGCCATGTTCATTGGTTAAGTATGCTACCTGCACCAAACCCCATTACCTACAAGCATTCTTACCTTGTAAAAATTGTTCCCTCCTCTTGAAAGGTCATCTTTATCCGCATTTGTGGTTTCAAGAGATAAGGGATGTTGTTTTCATGGATTTGAAAAAGTCCCATGTTGCTGTAAGCTGGCCACGTCTGAGAGGATTGTGGTGCAAACTACAATGTCCTTCTTTGTCATCTGGATGCCTAATCCAGATCAAGTAGTATATTATGCCAATGCGCCCACCCTATTGGTAGTTGGTTTGGGAGTGTAGGTACCATCCTCTGCATAGGTAGCATACTTTACCAGTACCCTTTTCTGTCTTGTTTGAAGTGAATAATGTGTGTAGGTGGCCGCCTTGGGCGTGTAGGTATCATCCTCCCTGTAGGTAGCATACTTTCCGGTACCCTTTCCTGTCTTGTTAGAAGGGAATAATGGGTGTAGGTGGCCGCATTGGGAGTCGCAGCTGGGTGGGGTGACATCACAAATTTTGATGAAAGGTTGACAACTAAAAGGATGGG
>CM034002.1:8173029-8305718 GCA_019603395.1 Cyrtorhinus lividipennis | reverse complement strand
TTCCTTTTAGAGGCTTTGATTTCGAGTTATTCACGATTTAAGATTTTTCCGACCTGACGTCACTGAAACGGCCATAACTCCCGTAATTTACAAGATAATCTCAAAAATGTGTATACCGTTGGAAAGAGCGTCTAATTTACCTTCTGATGAGCCCCTCAACGTCTCCAATAATTGAGAACCTACAACTGGTATTCACTAATTCGGCCTAAAGTTAGGAAATTAATGGAAACGCAAAACCTTGTCAAATTCAGCCGTGTAAAGGAAACCTATCCCCAAAAAATTACCGCGTTCATTCGTGAAAAAACTCCCCCAAATACCAGCTGAGTGTATTCCAATTTATTTTTGTGACATAATTTAAGGGTAAAACCCTGCAAATTCTTTCACACGGGTTGGTTATTCTTCGGGCCAGGCGCATGGAGACTCATTTCTTCAACATGAGGAAAATTGGGAAAACAGCGGGTGTGGATTCCACACTCAATCGATTCTGTGTTTTCGAGATTTCTGGTACCTTAGCGTAAGGGGTATCATTTTCCATTGAATTTTGGCCCTGAGTCGATCGGAATTGGTCCGGGACCCACCACTCCCACCGTTTCCCCCATTTTCCCCGTGTGAAGAGGTGTCGCGAAGTTAAGCGCACAGCGAAAAAAGCGCAGAGCGAAGAAAGCGCACAGCGAAGAAAGCGCACAGGAAACCCTCTTGGTGTTCCACAATGAATATGGCCCTATCTTCTTAGAAAATAAGGAATGTTCACACACAAGAAAAATAAAGATGAATAATCTTTATCCAGGCTTTGGTCTGGCTAAATGACAATCTTAACTTTTAAAATATTTACAATCCTAACAGTATATTTAATGTATTAAAGTTGAATTAATTAGTTTTTGATTCCCATCACACTTTATCCAGGCTTTGGACTGGCTAAATGATTAAAAACATAATAGTTTTTAATCATGTAGGCGTGTTTAAAATCAGCATGTAGCTTCGTCAATCTTAACTTTTTAAAATATTTACAATCCTAACAGATAAAATCAGCAAAAGTATAGCTTTGTCAAAGTATATATATGTACAGTTTTGATAGGCTTGTCTAATATCACATGAATGTAGCTTCGTCAATATTATTTGTTTACTATTTACATTATATTTTTCCTCTTCTTGCTTTTCTTGTTTGAAGGTCTAACCCAATTTTTGCAGGTACGAAACTGTCTTCAAACACTCCTTCATGCTCCCATTTTTCTTCATATTTCTTAACGGTTTTTGCCAGTTTCTTATCCAAGTCGACATAATATGTTTTCTTCCTCTTCTTACCATCTAAGTTTAGCTCCATCCTCATGTACATGAAAGAAGATACTTCCGCTTCGCCCTTCAAGCAAACTATTACATCTCTGGATTTTGGGGTTTGGGTCGGTCCAAGAAGATATTGATTTATTATGCCGATTGATTTAATATCCGTAGCAGTGAAAGTCGGGAGGTTTGCAACTGACCTATTGTATTGCGTGATGACTCACCACAACCAGCCCCAAGTATTTATTTCCTAGTAACGTAGGGTTTCCATGTGCGCTTTCTTCGCACATTTCGACATGTGCGCTTTTTCGCTGTGCGCTTATTTCGCATATTCATTTCCCCCATTTTCCCATGTCTCCAGTCTCCATGCGCCTGGTTCCGATGAATAACCAACCCGTTTGTAAGAATTTGCAGATTTTTATTGAGCGTATTGCTTGCAGGTTCAGTATTGCTACACGGGCACCGTCGAGCTTAAAGAAGATTCCGTGGAAACTCTCTTGTCGACGGCGTCCCTCCTGGGGCTCCATAAAGTCGTCGACGCCTGTTCGATTTTCCTCCGACGTCAGCTCGATCCGACCAATTGCATCGGGATCGCCCTTTTGCCGACTCACGCTCTTGCTCGCAGCTTCACGAGGCGGCCAAAACCTACATTGCTGTACGTCTACCTGATAAATGCTTGAATAATATGCGTCCAGTGTACCTACACAGGGGCGACCATCGACTGCCCGGCAAAAAGGAGAGGCAACCATTGTTTTGGGAATTCAGTATATCAATTGATTCCTGCGTTGTCTCTCGCAGGCGTCCGGATGGGTGCTGGATAGACCGTACCTTCGAATAAGCTGAGTACTTTCAGGGACCTGGGTCATGGGTGGCAGAGGTCGTTAAGGCGTCTGTCCCTGGGGCTTGTGACTTCTCTGATCGAGGTTTCGAGGCTGCTGGTTCGAATCCAGCACCCCCGGCGTTTACTCGACCTCGTGAGGCCAACTCAGTACCGGCAGTAAGTATCCGAATACGGTTGTCCGGGGCTTAACACACACGCGTGTCTGCCTTTGTAGAAGCTTGCAAAATAATGACCAACTCTCTCCTTTGGGCGAGAGGATGTCGTCGGATAGGTGCTGGACAACCCCTGCCAGCGTCCTCTCAAGGGATCTGAGAAGCCCATCCGACATCCCTTCTGTGAGCGCGAGCACAATAGACCCTAGAGGTCGCAGTGCCGTAGGGGTAGCAACTGCCCCCCGCCCTTCAGTTGGAAGCTAAAGGGAAATCCATTTTTGGACGCTGAATCAATTGGAGTGAATCCCTACGCTCCTAGTCCAAGGAATAACCAACCGCTGTGAAAGAATTTATAGTGTTTTTTTACTCTACAGTGAAACAAAACTTGTTCGGAGCTTTAATACTCAATTTATGATGTGTTTTGTTTTAGGACCATTTGTAGAAGTGTTGAAACACCAGGAGTTCCTAGCTGTTGCCGGCTGAAGAAGTTGGTAAACTACTTTCGTCTGATGATTTGAACGTGCCATCTGAAGAAGTTATATTTCGCGTGAGTGCCATCATCCTTTTGAGAAGAAAATGGCTTTGGAATAAGGTTATGGTTGATTATTCCTTGATTGCTTTTTTGCAGGGTTTGATGTCTTGGGGTAGTCACGATGCTGAAAACAGGCGGAAAGACATTCCGAAGCTCCTGCAGAACGTCAAGCTCCCGCTCCTCACTGCTGGGGTGAGTTGCGCTTCGTGATTAGTACGAATTCCCTGTTGGTTTGTACTGAGTTCTGCAATTCAACAATTGGCTCTTTACAGTTCATCACGGATGTCGTTGAGCCCGAAGTGGGCGTAGAGGGGCATGCTTTGGTGGTAGAGGCTCTCACGTATCACGTCCTTCCAGAGCGACGTTCGACGTTGCATTCATTCCGAACGATGCCGCGGAAGTCAACCGTGGGTCACTTGTACGCCGTTGGAGGCGTAGACGCTAACAAAGGTTGGTTCGAAAGTGTGTAGGTTAATTGAAAGCCTACTGGAAATCTGAACATTGATCAGATGCGCTCATTTCAAAACTACAACAGCAGTCTTGGAGGCACTGTCATTTTTACACAGGCTTTAAAGCAGAAATAACCTAAAGTTTGTCATGTGCCCTGGACTGGGCCAGTCGGTGTTGGCGGATGCCTACGACGCATCCGCGTTGGTAAATGCATGGGGCAACGGTAACGGTAACGGGGCTTCTATTATATCTGAAAATATCTCCAGACGGACAAACTTTGCCTGATCTACACCTCCCTGGTCCAGTCGGTCCTCCAATACGGCATTGTAGCATGGGCAGGTATCTAACCCTCACATTTGGAGAGGATTGGGCAACGCATGCTCATAAAAATCATATTGAAAAGCCGTATGAGTACCCAACAGTCGGAGCATATTTTGGGTCCTGCCACCACGACAACTATTTATTAATGTAGGTACTGCTCTTGTCGTACCACAGAGACTCCTCGTTGATTGAGGATGGCCTCAACCCTCACCATCATTCCACAAGATACAGAATACATGGGAATGTGGTTAACCCTAGACCGAACCTAACTCTGACAACGATAAGTCCTCACTATACTAATTATATCATGCTTCTGGCCTAAAGTTCCCAAATTTGGTGTCCCGTCGTATATACAAGAGGAGAATTATCATTTGGCTCATGAATCTGGGTATCGAAGGTAGTGAAAGAGTGATCGCTAATGACAATTATTATTCCTAGTATGTAGTTTGTAATGTACACTTGTATACTAGTCGGTTTGTAGTAGTAATACTTTCAGCAATTGTGATCTCTAGTACCGACAGCGATTTCTTGCTGGCGACACGGGCGTAACCCTATGCCTAGCAATAAGTAGTTAAGGTATTTCACAAAGTCTCATTGTTCTTCCTCACAAACTTGTGTTCCCATTATGATTGCATGTCCTCAACAACTACTGAATAAAGGAATAATATAAAGGATAATATATTATTTAATTGATCACTTTTTCATTATTCAGTGATATTGTATGTTGTTGTGATAATTATTACAGCCGGAGCTACAAGTATTGAAGCGTACGACTCCAGAAAAGACTGCTGGTTTAATGTTGGCTGTATGGGCGGTCGAAGGCTTCAATTTGGCCTCGCCGCTCTTGGCAACCGGTTGATCGTCGTCGGAGGCCGCGACGGATTGAAAACCCTTAATACCGTTGAGTGCTTTGACATTGAGTCCAAAGTTTGGCACGTCCTACCTTCAATGGCCACCCACAGGTATAACAAAACGCTGCACATTCATACACAGGTTGGATATTCCTCGGACCAGGCGCATAGAGGCACTTTTCTTCAACATGGGGAAAATGGGGGAAACAGTGGGTGTGGCGAGACCCGGACCCGTTCCAATCGATTCAGGGTCCAAAAGTTTGTGGAAAATGATACCTCACACGCCTAGGTACCGGAAATCTCGAAAACACATTTGAAATTGGTAGATAGGCACCCATTTGGTCCCATAGCCTCATCCAGTGGGTGCCAATCGTTCTGGGATCCATTTCATTGGATTCAAAGTCCAAAAATTAGTGGAAAATGATACCCCACTCGCCTAGATCTTCAAAAATCTCGAAAACCCATTCATCAAAAAACGCATTGTGACCTCTACCCCGCCCAAATTAGGTCCGATCGGGTTGAAAAGTTTCGAGGACAAACTAGAGCCGGAAACAAGTCCCTGACCCAAATTTCAGATTTTTAGAAAAATTTCTACTACCGAAAACGGCGGACGGACATTTGGCTTTTGGTTAGTTATTCCTTGAATAATCAACCTATGTTTTCATGCAAAAAGTCAATCTCTCCAGTTGGTTTTCGAAACTTTTCAACCCGATCGGACCAAATTTAGGTGGGGTAGTAATTTAGGTGTGTGGAGTATCATTTTCCACTAAATTCTGGACGCTGAATCCAATGTATAGGGTCCCAGAACGATTGTCACCCATTGGAAGAGGTTATGGGTCAAATTGGGTATCTTTTACCCATTTTGAATATGTGTTTTCGAGATTTCTGGTACCTAGGCGTGTGGGGTATCATTTTCCACTAAATTTTGGACCCTGAATCAATGGGAATGGGTCCAGGTCCCGCCACACTCACTGTTTTCCCCATTTCCCACATGCTGAAGAAATGAGTCTACATGCGCCTGGTTCGAGGAATAACCAACCAAAATGTGACCTTTCGCCATCACTTCGGGCCCTTCAGCTCCTCCCTGTTTAATCACCGATTTCTTCCAGGCACGGCCTCGGGTTGGCACTTATGGGCGATCGCGGTCCTCTGTACGCGGTTGGAGGCCACGATGGTTGGTCTTATCTCAACACGGCTGAAAGATGGGATCCTGTATCTGGCACTTGGCACTACGTCGCTCCAATGTCCACTCAACGCTCGACCGTGGGACTTGCTTATCTGAACGACAAGTACGTACTATTCTTCCATGATATTATCTCTCTCTCTTAAGTAAATAAAATGTCATGGGAAATGAGAGGCGAACGTGTATTGTAAAATTACAATTAATCCTCCTCCGTCATATGGGCTATTTGGAGAATCTGCATTGTTATGACACTGCACTGTGCCCTCCTATGCCCGATCAAAAAGTATATCTGTATATCTAAGAAACTAAAGTAAAGGAAGCTTGAGCGGAAGGAAAGAAAATGAAAATTACTTGTGGTGACGGTAAATTAAAATTAATCTTATATATACTTGAGGTGGGTCCTACCTAGGCCTAGACCGGCTGCCAGAAAGGTATGTGAATTAAAATTAAATTAAATTAGATAATCGCAAATGGAACGAAGGCAAAATGGAAAATAAATCAATACTTGGCGGCGACGAGGTTCGAAGATCGGCGATGGGGGATGAGTGGCGTCCTTGTTGAAGTGGTGGAAAATATCGATATTTGGCTCATCTGGCGTTGGTACGCGTACCTCCTTCAATTGGTGCTCTTGGAGCTTGCTCGGGCTGTAGATGATCAGAGACGAGGATCTGATCCACCAGTTTGAAGTGGCGTGTACGAATTTTATCGTTTTACGGGCTGCGCAGCGGATTGTGTATATAATATTAATACACATACACATATAAGACACTATCTTCCTCGTTGTCGCAACAGAACTGCTCGTCAGATGTACAAACGCGATAAGGGCGACGGAAGGCAGGGCGTGGCTGAGGTGAAGGAATGAAGCTCCGTGGTCGATGGACTCCAATAACAACAATTAACTAAATAAACCTAACATTCCGCCCACCAAAATTTTACAAAAAATTTTAGTTTGTCAAGGAGGAAGGAGTGTTGGAGTGGTCATGGATAGGGGTGAGAAAACGCTGCAAATTCTTACACACGGGTTGGTCCGTTTGGCCCTTTGTTGGAGTGTGGACGAATATTTGTTTCTCCAGCGCTGCCAGCATCGTTGGACCCGTTGTTTTACTAATTGCCAGCGCGAGAGAACGCCACTTTAAGTCACTCTCTTCCGAAATCTGAACCGACCATTGTCTTCGTTACCGTAACCAATTCGTGTGATCAGTGCAGGTGCTTGGTTTCTTATTGATTTCAGTTTTGATTCTACTCTTTTCCTTTCATTATTCAATTGCCTTTGGTCGCTGTAAATTTACTACTACCTGTATTCATTATTGTAATTGGGCTTGTCCCGTTTCTTTTCAAATAAATAAAAATAAATAATATGTTCCTGTTGAGGTATTGACTGTAATGAGGCCAATTACACCATCCGATCCAGGGTGGACATGAGTTATTCGGGCAAGTGGCCACTTGAGTGGAGGCGTATTGATTCTCGAAGCAGCACAATGAACTGAATAAACCTAACATGCATAATTGTATTCCTGCAGGATCTACGCCTGTTGGAGGTCGTGACGGTGTTTCGTGTTTGAGGACGGTTGAGGTGTACGACACTCACGTCAACAAATGGTACAGTTTGCGCATCGATGTCCAAGAGACGAGGAGGCGTCGGCGTCACAGTGTTGGGAGGCTGTTTGTACGCTCTAGGAGGCCATGACGTCCCTTCGGTGCACCCGTCAGCCACGAAATTTGACTGCGTTGAAAGGTGAGTGGCGGTCATCAAACCATGAATCAACTGCCTTGTTCTGAACGGGGATTGATTACATTCTCAGATTATTCAATCCTCAGCTTTGTCAACATTCTTACGGGTCAAACTGTGCTCAAACTGTGTCAACTGCAAACTACTGTGCGAACCAAGTGCATGGAGACTAATTTTATATCCTCGGACCAGACGAGATTCATTTCTCAACATGGGGAAAATGGGGAAAACAGTGGGGTTCAAATATTATTCAGGGTCCAAAATTTAGTGGGAAATGAAACCCCACACGCCTAGGTACCAGGAGATCTCGAAAACATTCAGTCGAAATGAGTAGATGGGTACCCATTTTGACTCATAACCTCATCCAGAGAGCGCCAATCGTTTTGGGGTTAATTTAATTGGATTCATCGTCCAGAATTTAGTGGAAAATGATACCCCACACTCCTAGATTGCAAAAAATCTCAAAAATCCATTTTTCGAATTACACATTTTGACCCCTACATCACCCAAATTTGGTCCGACGGGTTGAATAGTTTCGAAGACCAACTAGAGCCACGATCGGACCCCTGACCAAAATTTCAGATTTTTAGAAAAAATGTCTATTACCAAAGTCGATGACTATGGACGACGAAAGTGGACGGACATATGATAATTTTGATCTAGACACCTTGAAACGTCCAGAAAAAAATTTTGAAATGAATTTGTGAATCGGAGAGGTAGCCTTTCTGCAGGTCCCAGCGTAACCAAGGTAACCTCATTTTTGAGAGATGTTCAGGGGTTATTAAGAGAAGTTATTAATCGAACGTAATCCTGATTTGAATGCTATGACCGGCAACTGCAGCATGACCATTTGCGTATTACTATTACTATAGTACATCTCTGGTTGGGTGTCATAGTGGTCCTGGCGGACCAAATCCCGCCAGATTTTTAAAATCAAGTCGTTATTCATTCCCCTACCTCGCTATGAAGGTTTAAAAATGTGTTTTTTGCGCTTCTTGCTTATACTGGCCATCCTTCTGTTGTTGCCCATGAATTTTTGCCCAGTTTCGATTCACTTTTAGTGGATTTTTTCTCAGTAAAATACTCGTCTCCTTCTTTTTACAGGTACGATCCACGGACCGACCACTTGGACCAACGTGGCGTCCATGAGCGTCGGCCGAGACGCCATTGGCGTTGGAGCCCTCGGAGATAAACTCCTCGCCGTCGGCGGTTACGATGGTCAATCTTACCTTCGCCTGGTTGAAGCCTACGACCCTCATCGCAACGTTTGGTATGAGGTAAATAAATCCCCACTCCCTTATCATATAGTAGGCTTTGAAGGGACTGCATCCTTTGGAGTGCTACTCTCTGAGGACAGGAGACTTGACCATTTGTGGGGGAAGGGGGAAACCACTGACACTATAAAACGGTAGTGACAGGTACAAAGCCTCTGCCACGGGGCTATTAGCCAGCCAGCCCTTATGGGGAGTCATGGACGTCAGTTTGCTGACAAACCTGCATCCTTCCAAACTGGTACCGCGGGTGGGGGGAGCCCCTGGCCATAGAAGCAATGCTCCGGCGAAGCTTCACAGGCCAGCCCCCCAAATTGAGGTAGGGTCTTCACCCAATGATGGTGCCAATAAAGGGGATGCCTTTGCTGTATACATCCGTGTAGGATGTACCAATACAGACCGGCTCTGGGAATTGTGATGCAATAAATCGGAAACTTTGCTCAAGTGGTAGTGCGAGCTAGAACGCACTAATTACCGCAGTCTGGTACTTACGGGGAGCAGTTCACAACCCCCTATCTAAGCCCTGCTGAACAAAGGGACAATCATTCCAGCATGTAATGGCCGTGTCCCCACTGCTTGCAGTAGGGGGAGAAGCATAACTCGTGGGGTGAGCTCCCCTTATAATTGTGGCTAATTTTTTTGCATTGGGGTGAGAAACACATTGGACATTGTCCCCCATCATATAAACCCATTACCGCCAAGATCAATTTTTTTGGAGATTCACAACTTCCTTCGACCTTCTGCGCCTAAATGGGGGAATTGGGGAAAACAGTGTGTGTAGAGTTATCCCAGACTCATTCCGATTCAGTGTCCAACAATTGATTAGAAAATAATACCGTACACGCCTTAGTACCGAAAATCTCAAAAACCCACATTCAAAATAGGTAGGTAGGTACCCATATTGACCCATAAAATCTTCTGGTGGGCCCCAATTGTTCCGGGACCCGTCTCATTGAATTCAGCGTCGAAAACTTAGTGGAAAATGGTACCTCACTCATCTAGATCGCCGAAATTCTAAAATGTGTTTTCAAAAAAATGGGTTTTCGGCGATCTAAGAGTGTGGAGTCTCATTTTCCACTAAATTTTGGACGCTGGATCGATTGGAATGAGTCCAAGACACTCAACACCCCCCCATTTTCCCCATTCCTGCTCCGTAGAACAACCAACCCCTGTGATTTTGTTCTAGACACCATGAAACTTCTAGAAAAAGCCAATCTTTTTCTGAGCCATTGTAGATAGTCGGCCCTCGTGACCTTTAGCATGAAATCATAGGTTGGTTATTTAAGAAATAACCAACGAAAACGCTGCCATTTCTCTCACTGGGGTTGGTTATTCCTCGGACGAAGAGGGTGGAGACTCATTCCAATCGATTCAGCGTCCAAAATTTGGTGGAGAATAACACCTTCAGATACCAGAAATTTCAAATCACTTGAAATAAGTAGATTGATATCCTTTTGACCCATAACCTCATCCAGAAGGCGCCAATCGTTTCCGGACCCATTTCATTGGATTCAGCGTCCAAAATTTAGTGCAAAAATGATATCCCACACGCCTAAGTACCAGATATCTCGAAAACACGTATTCAAAATGGGTAGATAGATACCTATTTTGACCCACAACTATTTCCGGTGGGCGCCAATTATTATGCATGAATATTATTCTATGAATGACCAACAGAAAATGGTAGACAAAATTGATTTGGTTGTTTTAACTAATGTTGTTCGTTATAATCGCATTCACAAAATTTGCTTCGACTTGCAGGTGGCTCCTCTGAGTACTGGACGTGCCGGTTCATGTATCGTCTCCGTCCGCCCATGATCTGCTAAGCTTCGTCTTCCGCACTCATCAATGCTTTCTTCCCTGTGATTTCTTCTTCAGTTTGTATTCCTTTTTGTGATATCATATTCAATTTTCTTCTTTTTTTGTACTTACGAGCCTTTTTTAAACTGAAATACATTTGATACAAAAGTGTTTGATTGAACTGTTCTTCTCTGGTTTGAGCGCATGTCAGAGCTCGATAAAATGGACATCACGTGATTGGTATAACTGACGAGAATCTGAGAATCTGCGTTTGCTTCTACAAATAGTACAACTTTGAGGTGAGGAGAAAATGTGAAGAAAACGTCGATGGTAAGCTGCTGCGGTAACTAAACAAAAACGCTGCAAATTCTTAAACACGGGTTGGTTATTCCTCGAACCAGGTGCATAGAGACTAATTTCTTCAACATGGGGGGAACAGGGGGTGTGGCAGGTCCCAGACCCATTAAAAATCGATTCAGGGTTCAAAATTTAGTGGAAAATGATACCCCACACGCCTAGGGTACCAGAAATCTCGAAAACATCCGTTCGAAATGGGTAGATAGGTACACGTTTTGACTAGTAACCTCATCCAGAAGGCGCCAATCGTTTCGGGATTTATTTAATTGGGTTCAGCGTCCAAAATTTAGTGGAAAATGATACCCCACACGCCTGGGTACCAGAAATTTCGAAAATACACATTCGAAATATGTAGATAGATACCCATTTTGGCCCATAGCCTCATCCAAAGGGCACCAATCGTTCCGAGACCCGTCTCATTGGATTCAGCGTCCAAAAGTTAGTGGAAAATCATAACCCATACGCCTAGGTACCAGAAATCTCGAAAACATATTCAAAATGGGTAATAGATAGCCATTTTGACCCATAACCTATTCTAGTGGGTGCCAATCGTTCTGGAACCCTTTTCATTGGATGCAGCGTCCAGAATTTAGTGGAAAATTATACCCCACACACCTAGATTACAGAAAATCTCAAACATCCATTTTTCGAAATTCACATTTTGACCCCACCACACCCAAATTTGGTCCGATCGGGTTGAACCACCTAAATTTGGTCCGATCGGGTTAAAAAGTTTCGAGGACCAACGAGATCCATGAACGGACCCCTGACCAAAATTTCTGATTTTTTGAATAATTTCTACTACCTAAGTCGGCGTGGACGGCGGACGGACATTTGCTAATTTTGATCTCGACACCTTGAAACGTCCTGAAAAAAATTTTGGGCCTTATTTTTCAAGGAATAATCTACCTTACCGGTACGGAAATGGCCAAGTAGACGGGGATTCGACCCAATCGTTTACATCAGTCGTCTTAATGAATGATTACCTTTGTTAAAAATAGGTTCCGTTTTCGTTGAGGTTATTTATATGATGACGGCAGTTTATTTTGATTCGTTGCAACGAGGACTCCCGTTTTCTTCTCTATTTGCAGCCTCCGAGGCCTAACGCTAATTTTATCTCCGCCTCCTTCTCCATCAATGTTTAGGGCGAGCTCACCCCTGTACTGAAATGGGAATTGAAAATATTTATTTCTGTGACGTTCTAGCGGGTTCGTTATTGAGAGAAGTATTTATTTGTGTGGTATGAGTGAAATTTTTGATTTGAAATAAATATAGGTTTTAGATTTTGAGATAATCCAGATATTAGGGCGATGTGAATTTCAGTTTAGTTTGGTGGGAGACGACTTTAGTTTGGAAAAGTGCCAGTCGACCAGCAGACGGCACCTCGAATTTGGCCGCTCCTCCCCCACAGGTTATCTCCAGTGGCCTGTTCGTGACGACCCGGATATTTGCCCTCCGAATATTCGACCCCTTCGACTCGCTTTCGATTTTCATCCCCCTTCGTACCTGCACGGCGCTAATTGAATGATGAAAGCCGGTTCGGACAGAAAGGTCGATGAGCCTGAAGTCCTTTGGGATTTGATCGACCGGTGTTTGCTTCCAATTTTGTTTTCGCACGCGGCTGCGATAATCGGCTCGACGCTTCTAAATGTGCTTCGAATTTCACAAATATCCACCGTTTCGCTCTTTCTGCTCTTTCTCGCCCTCACGCTCGCCATCACATTGTTTTACCACAACCTCAAAGTAAGAGTTACCTTAGAATAATGATCAATGTTTGAAACAACTGCCACGAACCAGTTACCAACCACCCCGTCAAATTGCTGTTGGCTTTCAAAATCATCCAAACTGATTTCTTGAGGCCAAGACACACCACCCACCTAATGGCAATTGTCTTAATGAAAAAAATGTGGTGGGGGTACATGGAGAAAAAAACTCGGCGTATTCTTAGCAATTAATGGGTAAAAATAGTTTTACACATTTCCTCCGTTGTCCATTCCTTACAAAAGTAAATCCTATCTAAGAACCTTCCTCTTCATTATATTTATACATTATATTTCGGCTTTTATTTGCGTATTTCTGAGTGTCCGATCATCCCAAAGTCCAAAATGTAAGCTCTCTCGACACTATTCTCTCAGAGTGGTCATGTATTTTGTTTTTGTTGATCAATTGATCTAGTTGGATGTTTGGAGGGGGGGGGGGGGGGTCAAATTGCGCGACATCCTGTAGATATAATGAAGAAAATAAAACCTTAAAAATCCGAAAAAAACCATGCTGGATGCGCACACGTTTGATTTCTTTGTGAATTGCTGGGTGTTAAAATGTATCGTTTTAAGCTAATATGAAAGTGGATGAGGACTCTTGAAAATGCTTACTATTGCTTGTGTAAAAGACAAATTAGTATTTAGACTAATCTGTATACGTTTTTATAGGTTTCGACGGCAGGTAAATATGTGATCGTCACTGGTTGCGAGTCAAAGATTGGATATGGGATTGCCAAACACCTCGACGATCAGGTGGAGTACCTATATTGCTCATTTTCTCTGCTGAATCGAATCTGATTTTTTTTTTTTTTTTTTTTTCCAATTCGCAAATTTTACTTAACTGCGTAATTTAGTAGCATTTCATAATGCTCACGATATTGCGTTTGTTAATTGTGTGGTCCCAACATTCTTGACATACCATTCAACAACGCTGTTCTCGTCCTAGGGTTTATCGGTGTTTGCCGGTTTTGCCAATTGCATCGAAGGAAAACTCAAACTTAAGAGCGAGTGTTCCGGTCGACTTCAAACTTTGGATTTGGATGTGAGCAATGAGAGGAGCATCGCAGCGGCTTTGAACACCGTTCAGCAGGTCACAAAAGGTTTGACTTGTTCTTGATTCAAGTTCGTCTATATAGTTTTCCAAAGTCGAATGAGAAATTTTCAATACAATTTGAGCCTTTTCCAAACCAAAAGTGACAGCTGAGCTCAGTGGGGAATCAATGGAGATCTCCGTGATCAGGGGTTGTCCGCAGGAAGGGGGGTATTGTCCCCTCCTTTATGGGACCTGGTTGTGGACTCACTCGTTGAGCGACTCAGTGGGCTAGGCTACTACACTCAGGGCTATGCTGATGACGTAGTGATCCTAATTAGAGGAGCATTTGACAGCACTGTGTTAGATTTGGCACAGTCAGCTCTGAAAGAGGTTGAAACATGGTGTGGCAAGGAGAGCCTTAAGGTCAACCCATCTAAATCTAAAAATCCAGCTTAAAACTAATTAAGAAGGGCGTGTTTACAACATTATTAAACACTGCTTTAGAACAAAACATTTAATGTTTTAAACACTACCAACTCTGGTAGATAGCCATTGAAGAACAATTGTCGTCTGTTGCAGGAGTGTGGTGCATCGTGAATACTGGCACATGGGGTGTGTACGGACAAACCGAATGGGTGCCACCGTCTGTCTACAGAAAAACCCTCGAAACCAATCTTCTTGGCGTCGTACATTTGAACAAGGCGTTCATTCCCTCTGATCAGGAAAACAAAAGGTTTTCGCTTCTGTCAAGTGTAATTTTCCCATCCTCTAGTTTAGGGGTTTCCCAATCTTTTTTGTACCACGCCCCCCTTCTGGTTACTTGGAGACCCTCCGCGTCTCCCTACACATATCAGCTTTCCATTTTGCAATACCCTATTTCCACGGTGCCATACATACCAACTCCTACTTGTACAAATATGTGCCAACTTGAACGGTGAGTAGTTTGATTTTTTGTTCACTGTTGAATGCGGTAACGCAGAATGGAAAGTGTCAATGGTCAATTGTGAATGGTGTGTACGTATGTTGAAAATTGAAACACGTTTTACACGAAAACGCTGCAAATTCTTACACACGGGTTGGTTATTCCTCGAACCAGGTGCATAGAGACTAATTTCTTCAACATGGGGGAACAGTGGGTGTGGCGGGTCCTGGACCCATTCCAATCGATTCAGGGTCCAAAATTTAGTGAAAAATGATACCCCACACGCCTAGGTACCAGAAATCTTGAAAACACGTATACAGAGTGGTTATATACATACCCATTTTGATCCATAACTTCTACCAATTTCTACTACCGAAAACGGCACGGACGGCGGACGGACATTTGCTAATTTCGATATAGACACATTGAAACGTAAAAAAAAAAAAATGTTGAGCCGAATCGGAGGTTGATCTTTTGCATGAAAACATAGGATGGAAAACATAATCAACCAAAACGAATATAATTACTAATACAAAATTTAACATTGTAACACAGATACATTTTCAATTTAAGGAAGGTGAAACAATAGGCCTACCTACTTTCAAAAACAAACTTGAATTCTCAGATTCTAAAAATAGATTATCTTTATACCTAGGGTTACCTTTTTAACATTCTAACGTACATTGGGATATTTAATTTAACTTTAAATCAACTTGGGATCAAAGAGGCCTTTTCGGTTTTATTTTCAACAAAACAATCAATTCTTAAAATGATTTTTTCCATTTATGATTTAATTAGAATTGATTTTATGTTGTTGCAACTGATTGAAATATTTCAAATGCAATGTTGAAAACTTATAAAAACTCTATTTCAAAAATCAGAGGAAATTTTTTTGTAATTTGGTTGGTTATTCCATGAATAATCAACCTATGTTTTCATGCAAAAGGTTCAACCACTCGATTCGGCTCAAAAAAATTTTCTGCGCGTTTTAAGGTGTCTAGATCAAAAAACGCTGCAAATTCTTACACAGGGGTTGGTTATTCCTCGGACCAGGCGCCATGGAGACTCATTTCTTCAACATGGGGGAAATGGGGAAACAGTGGGTGCGGCGGGTCCCAGACCTATTCCAATCGATTCAGGATCCAGAATTTAGTAGAAAATGATACCCCACACGCCCAGGTACCGGAAATCTCGAAAACGCATATTCAAAATGGGTAATATATACCCAATTTGACCATAACTTCTTCCAGAGGGTGCCAATCGTTCCGGGACCCACTTCATTTGAAATTAGCGTCCAAGATTTTAGCGGAAAATGATACCCCACACGCCTAGGTTCCAGAAATCTCAAAAACAACATATTCAAAATGGGTAATATATACCCAATTTGACCCATAACTTCTTCCAGAGGGTGCCGATCGTTTTGGGACCCCATTTCATTGGATTCAGCGTCCAAAATTTAGTGGAAAATGATACCCCACTCGCCTAAAATCGCCCAAAATCTCGAAAATCCATTTTTCAAAAAACACATTTTGACCCCTACCCCGCCCAAATTTGGTCCGATCGGGCTGAAAAGCTTGGAGGACCGTCCTAGGCCGGGAACAGACCCCTGACCCAAATTTCAGATTTTAGAAAATTTTCTACTACCAAAAACGGCGTGGACGGCGGACGGCGTACGGCGGGACGGCGTACGGCGGACGGCGGACGGACATTGACCTTTTTTGATCAGGACATCATGAAACGTCCAGAAAAAAATTTTGAGCCGAATCGGAGAGGTTGACCATTTGCATGAAAACATAGGTTGATTATTCAAGGAATAACCAACCAAAACCAAAATGTCCGTAAGCCTTCCGCCGTCCACGCCGTTTTGGAAGTAGGACAATTTTCTAAAAATCTGAAATTTGGGTCAGGGGTCTTTTCCCGGCCTAGACGGTCCTCAAAACTTGTCAGCCCGATCGGACAAATTGGGTGGTGGGGTGGGGGGTCAAAATTTGTTTTTTGAAAAATGGATTTTCGAGATTTGGGCGATTTAAGCGAGTGGGTATCAATTTAGACCTATAATTTTGGACACTGAATCCAATGAAAATGGGTCCCAGAACGATTGGATTTGGATTGATTGGAACGACACCCACTTTTTCCCTTATTTTCCCCATGTTTGAAGAATGAGTCTCCATGCCCTGGTCCGAGGAATAACAAACCCCTGCGAAATAATTTGCAGCGTTTTCGTATTGTTTGTTCGCACAAATCACTCAACCCACTCCGTAATCAACCTATGTTTTCTTGCAAAAAGTCAATCTCTCCGATTCGGCCCAAATTTTTTTTTTCTGGACGTTTTTAGGTGTCTAGATCAATAGTAGCCTCGCGCCGTCCGCCGTCCACGTCGATTTTGACAAATTTCTAAAAATCTGAAATTTGGGTCAGGGGTCCGTTCCTGGCTTGGCTCGATTGGACCGAATTTTGGAGGGGGGGGGGGTGTTAAGGTGTTTTTCGAATAATTTCTTTTACCTAGACGTGTGTGGTTTCATTTTACACTAAATTTTTTACGCTGAATCGATAGGAATATCCAAGGATGACCAACCCCTTTGGAAGAATTTGCAGCGTATTTGGTAATGAATCTGATTGGTTAAAACGTAGAGAACTAGAAGACACACCATCTAATCGCTGGCTCCAATGCTGAAGAATGAAGTGCTTGAAAATCCTTCATTTCTGGGGACGCGTACATCCCTACCCCGATCACGTCCTAAGAAGAGCTTCTCGTTGTCTCTAGTGATTTGTTAGTCTTCTTCCGCGTCTAACAGCTCGAAAACCGCTCTCAACACGTCAGAATATGAATTACTGATGTGATCAAGAGAAAAATATATAGGTAACTGTAGGTACATACACAATATTTATTACTTTCGAATGAGGGTAGTTGATGCGTAATTCAAGAATGGAACGCGTAGACCTAATCGGTTAGGTACTTCCTTATGAAAGGATTTGAATTAGCTTTACCAGCATTATATTCTTATGATAATAAATTTAAGCATAGTAATAACATAGTATATTAGAGAACTCTCTCCAAACGTTGCAAATTCATTCGCAGGGGTTGGTTATTCCTCCCGTGAACCTTTCCAACAATATAAATGAAATACCTACTGTTAAAAACTCTTCAGCATCTTCTTTATTATCCCCATAAAGAAGATTTCTCTTCTTAATACAATTGTGTGCACCACCTTCTGTTGGAGCTGACTGAAGCCCACTCATAAAATTGACACTCACTTGCATCCCTCCAGCTAACCAAGTAAACTATAAAGGCTAGCCGCCCGCATAATGCGACCGAGAAAGTCTATTGTCTAAATCATCTTGATTACTATGAGTTTCTGTGGGGGTATCGAGATGCTGGCATCAATTCAAAAAGTTCCATCGGAGGCCCTCCTGTGACGAATCTTTTGCACTTAGCAAATTAGGCATTGTGGGTTTTAAGTACCGTTCACCCGGTGAATAAGGAATCCACAACATTGGGATGTCGAACTTCAGAAAAATTCCTAAAAACCAAATATAAAGCTGGGTTGGTTTAGGTCAATAATGTGATTATGATAGTTGCAAATTATTGTTTGAAGTCTCTCCAAGATTAAATTTTATGGAAATACGTACTTAGTTTGGGAATTCAGGACCAACTAATTTTATGAAAACCTGATTTGGGATGAGAAGAGAAGATTCGTTCGTTTTCCCTTCCAACAACGTGAACTTTCTCTCAGAGTTGGGGTTCCCAATATTACTTTTCAATGAGGATGTCTGATGAAAAACCTTTTCCTTTAGCTACACGGAAAGGAGACTTTGTGATAGTCGAACAGTACATAATAATGTTGAATTGACTTTCTCTTCTCTGCAATAAGGGATGTATCGCGATTATTTACGAACTCCAAGAGATAAGGGTGATATGAACCTGCCTTGAAAAGTAAGAAGAGAGGAACCGTAGTTTTTAGTTGAAAGTGAATATCGGTCTGCTGATGATGTGCTCATAATTTGTCATAATCCTGACTAAATGGAAAATCTTGATTGAAAACTGTTGAAAAATTAACGAAAAGCAACTCACTCAGGATGATGAGGTACCCGTGAGTCCAAATTCAGTGAGTAAAGCTGAGTGTGAAGTTATGAGTCTGAGGGTTTTGGGTTGTCCCCGGTGATGATGTCTTATGGTTTGCGCAATGAAACGAACTTTTTCCAGTTCCTCTAAAAAATGGAGAGAAAACTATTCGGATAAAATTAATTTATAAAATATTTGAGAGAGAAAGGCGACGTTTGGAGGAATTTGGAGGGCGCGAGGCTGCTCTCCCTTCAGTTAAAATGACATTCTATATAGCTCTATTTTTCTACTATTTTCTTTCTCTCTGGTTTGTTTGATCTGGGCCAAAGTGAGCTGAGACGTGAGGAGTCACATTTTATGATTAATTGGTGACCTCGTACGAAAAAGAAGTTTAAGCTTCCTCCATATAGGCCTGAGACAAAAAGGTAAGGATTATAGTAATGATAATGATACTAAAAACGATTGGCGCCCACAGGAAGAGGTCATGGGTCAACATGAGTGCCTACTTAAGTGTGTTTTTGAGATTTCTGGTACCGAGGCGTGTGAGGTATCATTTTCCACTACATTTTGGACGCTGAATCGATTGGAATGAGTCTCCATTTGCTAGGTTCGAGGAATAACCAACCTCTGTGAAAGAATTTGAAGTGCCTTGAAACTCATTGATGATTATTGTTGATCATTCACAGAATAACCTACCAAAGGAAGATTAGAAAGATTACGAGTTGACCGACAGGTAGCGCTCGTGGTGGTGCGCAATCAGCTCATGTTCCAGCCCTTCCGTACATTTTTTGAAACACAATAGAAGTATGATTTTTTTTTTTTTTTTTTTTTTTTTTGTCATACTGAAGGGTATAATCTAGACTTTTATCAAGTTTTTCATACCATAATGTAAGCTGTTAGTAGCAGTTCTAGCAAGTGATTTTGAATTATGTCATTTTTAGTGAAGGATTTGTCCTAGATTCGTTCCCTATTCGTCAACCCCGGCTCTGATATTACTGAACTACGCACCAAAAAAACTCCACAGAACCAGGAAGGTTGTTGGGATAAATATGTTTTTTCAGAATTTCTAAAATTAGTTCAGTAGTTCCGGAGAAACGTGACCCAGACGGTCGGAAAGTACAATTTTTCAGAAGGAGTCTTCAAACTCAGCGGCGGGGCGGTCCAACTTGCCCCTTTCAACACTTCCTTCGGGGGTTGATGCGCTTTCCTCGTCCATGGAATTCGACTTTCTTTTTTCCCCCCATAAACTTTGAAAATGAAGAAGAAGAAGAAGAAGAGATTCAAGAGGTACAAGAAGTGGAAACTGCTCATTATCAAATCATTTGATAACAATTCTTGACGGCCTTTTTGCTTGGTTCACACTTCACACTGCCCAGTTAGCAAATAGTTGTTTTTGGCATTTTTCGTTTTTCTCCAAGATTTTTATGGTTGTGTGCGATACTCTTCTTAAGAAAAAACAGGATCACTAGAACATCATAGGGAAAAAGGAAAGAGCTACTCAGCTAGTCTAGCTTCACAAAGAAGTCTTTGTACCAGTAATGATTGATATTATAATCAAGATACTCAATTGGCAATTAGACAAAATATAACTGCGTAATATACAAAACGCTGCAAATTCATTTACAGGGGTTGTTCATTCCTCTTACCAGGAGTATGGAGACTCATCCCAATCGATTCAGCGTCCAAAAATTAGTGGAAAATGGTACCCCACACGCCAAAATCGTCGAAAATATCTAAAATAGAGAAGTGGCGTGTTCTGGATTCATTCAAATCGACTCAGGGTCTAAAATTTAGTCGGCTAAAAAGTTTTGAAGACATACTAAAGACGGAAACGGGTCCCTGATCGAAATTTCCGATTTTCAGCAAATTTTTTACCTCCAAAATTGGTCGGCGTGCATGTAACATAGGTTGATTGTTCAAAGAATAATCAACCAAAACTTGAAAACCTGAAAAGAACGTCGTTTTCTCATGGGTCGAAGCTTCTCCTGTTAAATGCAATTTTTGTTTTTGGTAATTACCACATTCCAAACTAAGGGCTCTTGTTACGTGCATGAACCAGTTCTCACTCTGGAAAAAGCGCATACAGCTGCTAGAGCAAAAGAGGCCGAAGAATCGGCATGGGTGGCATGATTTCAACTAAATTACCCCCAAATCACGCACTGTGTTCAATACAAGTCACTTTTTTGCGTTTTCCTTCTTATAAGGTGTAGACGTATACAAGGAATGTTTCATCGAACAGGCACAACGCATGTATTATGCATCGGCTACCCCGAATGAGGTTGGCAATGGCTGGTGAAATTTAATATCGCGAGAAATCCATAGGCAGGGGTGCACACGAGTATAAAGGAATCTTGTCGATCCGATAGGAGGTGGAATTCCCACCATGTTGAAAATGGGGCGGAAATCCCTGGGATTTATTGTTGGTATATAGAAACGAATATATACATTTTCACGGTACGAAGGCAGGGGAAGATATCAGGAGGTTAGCCCTGTTTTGTTCGTGACGAACTCAAATTGAACGCCGATGTAAAAATAACGAGCCGGACCACACCCTTGCACGTGAGATTCCCTCCGCTTGATGACCATCAGCGGTAATTGTGGATCACTGATAATTCTGCTATTGGTAAAAATTACAGTCGATTAAGAAGAATAAACTTCCCTGAACCTACCGTCTAATTACTGGGAAAACCGGTAACGTACGGAACTAACCGTAATGAGTAGGTACCCTACCTATATAATTTCTATCTCATTTGTATTAATATTTATATGTTATTCATTTAATAACTTGGTTGTTTCAAAAGCTATTTCCCGATAAGTTACTTCGGTTAGTGGGTTTTCCAGTGTGAAACTGTTGATTGGAAAGTAGGGAGCCGTCTTTGGTAGCCCGTATCTTTCCTCGGATCATTGGCTACTTGGGTCAGTGCTGCCAGGGGAGAGGGGATGGGGTTAGTCTTTTGGAGCGATGTCTAGCGGACTCTTACCTAATGAATTTCGAAAATTTGGCACGACCAGTAGGAGACGATAAAATGACGTTAAATGGGAAAAGGCCATTAACTGCCTTGCAGATTCAGCAAAATCCTTCACTCCCAACTATGATTTATGGGTACAAACGTGATGACACGCGCTTAAGAAACAATGTATCATTGGAACTGGAAGTGTAGGTAGCTTTAGGAAATTTAGGCTTCTGCATACAAGTAAGGTGAATTGAGGAGGGTCGGCGTTTCACGAACAGCTCCATCCGAAACTGATTGCCGTTCGTTAATCGGAGCACGTAGGTCTGGGCCTACTAATGTAATCTCTCGAGGCCTGTTGAATTTCACCGGGTTTGAGCCTCGCGAGGGTAAAAGAGGGTCAGGAGACAGGCAAACACACAAATCAATGCGGGCAGGCCCGTGTAGACGGAATAAGGTACCTAACCCGCATCTGTCATAACAAAAACATTCATACGTCGAAATCAACAAACCGGCGGAAATGTTTCACTCTTCATCCAACTCATCCCTAACCCTCGCCAGCCGCAAGTTGGTCACGATTGATAAACAGACGACGAATTTGAAAACAAATATTCGACCGCGAAAGGAACCGTTCAACAAGCCGTTTCGCAATTACAACGCCACTTCATTCAGAAAATATCGAGCTTGTTTCATCGGAGCAAGTGAAAACACAACTCCTCGCATCTCATTGTTTGCATTGACGTTCCTGTAGTGTGTGCGCTTGCATTTTCCGCCCCGTTTTATGTCTTCCGAATCAAACAATAATTTTTTCGCGCTGTATATCGACTACCACAGGTATGGGACCACTTTAGTTCATTTCGACATCATTAGAATTATCTTGAGCTTGGAAAACAGAAAACATTTTTCAGAGAACTGATTACCTGGGGAATTACACTGATAGATCCAGAATGGAAACAGGTACAGGCGCTGGGGTCAAATAGGATCAAACCTAGGTGAAACTGGCAATACTCAACACCACTTGGGAAACACACCTCCGTATTCCAGGCTGAAATTCTGGTGATCAACGCTGGAGAGTCTGAGGAGAGGGCATACTAACACACACCTCCACATTCTCTCTGACAGCCAGGCGTCGACAAAGGCCCTCACAGCACCCAACATCTCATTTAAGGTGGTGAAGGACTCTGAAAAGACACTTTGTGCCCTAGCGGCCCGCAATACAGCGTCCCTTGAGTCAGGGGCATTGAGGGCAACAAAACACTGATGACCACACCAGGAAAGGCTCCAAAACACCCTTTGTGTCTGCCTAGAGCCGGCAGTAGGTTTGCCAAATGGTCCTTCAAAGCTGCCATCAAGGAGTGGACTTGCAAGAAACACACCGGCAGATGGCAGAATATTGACCCTTCACTCACCAAGGACCTACTCAGACTTGAGTGCAGTGACCTAAAGGCGATAGTTGGCTTATTAGCAGACTTCGCCCCTCTCTATTTTCATCTGAACCGCAAGCAGACGAAACTCAACTCTCATAATTTTCGAGTGCACTCACATCCCGCAGGTCTTTGTTGTTCAAACCCCAATGAGAACCATTCCCTGCGAAAAATGATCCACAACCTAATAACCCTCATCAAGGGACTAAGGCTGTTTATGGACTAACAAATAGGACACTCATGAGAAGCACAACAAGCTACTAAGCGTCTGCGCTTGGGGCTCCTTCAAACCCCTCCACTGGGTATCTGCTACCATCTACCTGATAAATTAGTAAGCCACCAACTGACCGATAAGTACGCAGTCTCTCTGGTGTGCTCTCTCAGCCCCCAAGATATTGAGTGTTGCCAACAACAACAAAGAAATCTCTTGATTCATTCATCAACCTAATTACCTAAACGTGTATTTGAGGTGTCCGCAGTATGTGCTAACTTATCTTAAGAAATGGAGAAAAGTATCAACTTTCTTTCAAGTATCAGTTTTACCCAGACCAAAAAGCAATTTTTCATCTCAGTGTTGAAACATAAAGCACAAGCGGTTCAATCTGCTGGTCATCGAGCATTTAATGTTCTTAAATGAAGAAACTCAGGCTTGGGATAAGTTTAGCGAGAGGAAACTTCGGCAGGCGTTGGTGCAAACATTGTTTCAAGTTTCGGGGCGTGTTCACGTTTGTAGTCAGGTGGAATCGTGTGTATCTGCCGACAACCCACTGCGTAACAAGTGGACAACACACCGAAAGTTGGTTTCATCGCTTCCTTCAACGGAAGGCTGCCGACTCAAAAGTAGCTTTCGGTGAGAGCTCGGCTCTAGCTGCAAAGAAAACTAGTTTCTATGCAGAGGCTCACAGAAGAGCAAGAGGGGATGAAACAGGCTGGAGCTGTGGAAAGGGGAAAACTCCCGATGGAGAAGGGGCCAAGTAGCGCTCCTACCCTTACATAAATTATTGGGCTCGACTCAACGACCGACAAGTGAAAGGAGCTGCCTCTGGATTATCACATCCCCGCTAGGTACCGCACTTCTTTCTTTCCATTTTCCACCCCTTTCTCGAGAAAGTTCGTCCATTTTCGTTCGTATATCGAAACATGTTACATCTTCACGGGTTGAAAAGCCACTCATTCTGTGCCATTTGCAATGAGAGCACATCCGCGTTTGAAGTGGATTCCACCCCGACACTGCCATCTTTTCACCCCAAATTCTCTGCCCACTATCTCGACAAATTCATCATAGTTTCACCATGGATTGTGGGGATTGTAGAAATGGTTCGAACACATTGTGTTGTAAGGAGTAGATGATCTTTGATTGTCCCACGTCAAGAACGCAGCAGAAGTTGCCTGTGGGTAAGGAGAGGGTGGTGGTAGTGCCGGCGGGAACAGCAAATGCTGCAAGTCTCCAGCACTGTCATAGCACTTCGCGTCATGTATTTTCGATAGGTTCATAATGAAGGTTGAGTACGATTAATTAACTACTAAAAATATTTCAAAATAGTTGCCGCATCTATCTATTGACATTTCAAGATGACAATAAATCATTATTTGTTTTTCTATCTATCTACGAGTACGGGGAAAAGGACGAGCGTCCAAAACTCTGATTGATTCAGCGGGTGGACGCCGCCAAGGATCTTTCTATTATCTACATAGAATAATATTACAGTATTAGCGACGGTGCGTAGGCCAATTTGGTGCAAGACGTGGGCGACATCCCCTACGCTTCACCACTAATGAGCCTCCGCAAGGAAAACCACGTCAAAATCGACAAAACTACATTAAAAATGAAGGTGTACCATTGACGAGTTGCTCCCCAATCCCTTATATTCTTGCATTAAGCGAATTCTTTTTAATTGGGGGGGTCCCCGTTGATGATGTTCTACTCTCGTGGCTTTCTGCACTTCCAGAATGGTAGAGTTTCAATTACGAGTCTAACCGTACCGTATATCCTGGTCTCATCCGTTCCATATTCGTTTTTAATTGATGAAAGCACCGTCGATGCACGTAATTGATTATTGATTTCATCCTTATCGCTCAACACCTCCCGTCCCTTCGATTACCGACATTACAGTCGACTAAGAGGCAGATAAATTGCCTTTTTTTGTAAGAGTTTTGATGGATTGTTTACACGGTAAATGAGCGATACAAGTATACAAGGGGCAGAGAGTCCTCTAAAATTGCCTGATGGAAAATGAAATTACGTACACAAGCCACGACCGGGCTTCGAATTAAAGTTTCATTTCGGGAACCACCGTACCGTCGTATTGACACATCTTTCAGTTCAGTGATTCGAGTGGAATTTTTAGGCATATCTACAATATTATATGAGCACGGAGGGAGTTTACGTGCGAAGTTTCCAATTTTGGTTGGATATTCTTTGGATAATCGACCTATGCTTTCATGCAAAAAGTCAATCTCTCCGGTTTGGCTAAAAAATTGTTTCTCGTTTCAAGGTGTCAAGATCAAATTCGCCATCCACTCCAATTTTGGTGGTAGAACATTTATTTAAAAAAATAGATTTTCGGCGATCTAGGCGTGTAGGGTATCATTTTCGACTAAATTTTGGACGTTGAATCCAATAAGACGGGTCTCGGAACAATTTGCGTTCATCGAAAGAGGTTATAGGTCAAAATGGGTATCAATCTACCTATTTCAAAAGTGGTTTATCGAGATTTCTAATACCTAGGCGAGTGGGGTATCATTTTTCACTAAATTTTGGATGTTGAATCGATTCTTTAAGGAGGGCAGGTTGTAGATAAAAATGGGTACTTATTCGGGAATTAGGTACATCTCAATTAGTAGGCCCTTTCTAATGGCCTCTAAGATACGCCATCCCACTTAATTAACAACAAACCAGAGCTAATTTACACGTAAGACATTTAAGTTCGATAGTACGTCTTTGATTAGAGATCCCATCCTCATTTCCACAAATTTGCTTAATTTGATTAGTCCCATCGGAATAGCAGGCCAATATGTACTGACGTGTTTGGAACATCAACAACGTAAAGTTGCATACTCTCGTCTATTAGCTATCTCGTTCTGTCGCACACACCCCAGAGGAAACAAAATGCTCAAACCGATCGCTCAACCTCCCGTGTAAGAGGAATTATTTCAAGCAATCTACTTCTTACGACGAAACGACAAACATAGTTTTCCCAAGAATAGAAGCAACCCACTCGTTTATCCTGGAACGTGACCCACTTTTTTTCTGGATTTCTATTGAAGAGCAGATCTGGTGAGGACAGTTAGTTTAAGCGCATCTCCAAACATGGCTCTGTTTCAAGGAACCAATTTCAGATCTAGAACAAAGATAAGCTAACGTTTCCTGCATTTGAGCCATTCGTGGAATGAATACGATTACTTGATTTAGTGAAGATGGGTTTCTATTCTCTCATGTACCCAATAAATTGGTACTTACGCTTTCTTAAAGTTGCCTAAGGAAAACATTGTGAATAGAGACGTGCGATGTAAATAAATATTGATACTTTTTTCTACATCAATATATGCAGGATGTCCCACGAGTCCCCTCCTCCCTCCTATAATTGTCCAAATGGGAGAAAATAAAAGAAATTTTCTTAATCTTTTTTAATTTTAATCTCAAATATTATATTTGTACACCTGGCGCAACTGATTAATGACCAAAATTCGTTTATTTCAGGTTAAATAATTCTACTCGTATTTCTTGGCGCGTATTTGCACATTACATAACATAGGTTTGTTTATAAATTCTTTTTTTCTCTATTTATTTTTTGTTAATAACCCGTTTTAATAAGATGATTTTTCATGTGAAATAAACGAATTTTGGTCATTATTCCGGAGAGAGAGTATACATCACATTGGAACGACGGGAAAAATATTTTCTAAGATATCTAGGAAAAGTTGCGGGCACAAATCCGGTAGGTACCTATCTTACAAAAAAAAAAAAAAAAAAAAAAAAAAAAGAAGAAAATACTTAAATGTGAGATTATGATATAATATAATCATTCACAAAATAGAAGCAATCTTGACCACCAAGAGATTGAAATAACAAGAACAACAAGTTATTCAGTGATAAATGGGATAGTTCCTGATTGTGAAATATGGTAGTGATAAGAGAGATAATTCCTGATTGCAGAATATGGCAGTGATAAGAGAGAGAGTTTTTGATTGCAGAATATGGCATTGATAAGAGAAACAGTTCCTGATTGCAAAATGTGGTAGTGATAAGAGAGATAGTTCCAGATTGTGACATTTGGCAGTGATGAGTGAGATGGTTCCTGATTGCAAAATACGACAGTGATAAGAGAGATAGTTCTTGATTTCAAAATGTGGTAGTGATAAGAAAGATAGTTTCTGACTACAAAATGTGACAATGATAACAGAGATAGTTCCTGGTTGCGGAATATGACAGTGATGAGTGAGATAGTTTCTGATTGCAGAATATGGCAGTGATAAGAGAGATAGTTCTTGATTTCAAAATGTGGAAGTGATAAGAAAGATAGTTTCTGACTACAAAATGTGGCAATGATAACAGAGATAGTTCCTGGTGTCGGAATATGACAGTGATGAGTGAGATAGTTTCTGATTGCAGAATATGGCAGTGGCATAAGAGAGACAGGAGAAGTTACCGAGCAGGGGAACTGATTGGCGCTTGTTGAAGTGGGTCTCTAACCTCTTCTTTGCTCATGGATGGATAATAAAACTCAGTGTTGACAACAGGGCTGACGGCATTGTTGATGGAAAAACTAACTTTGTTGCTGAAAATGTCAACAATGTTTCTGGTGTAATGAGGAAAAATCTTCAACAACATTTGTCGTGGATAACAATGTTAATTAACCAACTCGCCCAATGTTGATAATGTCAGGGTGACCAGTTTGTAGGTGCCTTAATCAAAATACCTTTACACCAAAACCTTAGGGGTTGTGAACTTTATTGAATACAAGAGAAAGTGAGAAACGCACAAGTATTCCAAACCAAAATATAGGAAGTGAGTGAGTGGTTTTATCATAGGTTGCAACACAGTAATGCGTTTTTAGAGGCAGCAGAGTCCTATTGGTGAGAAACCGTCAGAGCCAGCGCACTCTGCTAGACATGACCAATGGTCGCAACACCCCGATGTTGATAACCACCTATAAGTATACAGTTACTGTTTGGATTATTCCCTAAACTGTCAAGAGTTAAATATTCTCCTTCCCTAAAAGTTGGCTGAAAAACAAAGAATTCGTAAGTTTAAAAAAGCAACTTCTAAACAATTTTTTTTTTTTTTTTAAATCTATTTAAGAAAAGTTGGTTTTTTTCGAGGATTGCAACCAACACAAGTCTGTCGATAAATCGCTTAGTTGACGCCTTTCATCAGCGAAATATGCGCCTGTAAAATCCTTTTTACTGCGTGTTCTTCCCGATCTCAATTTTTATTACCTTCCATCCGTACGACCCCCCACCTTTTCTGTATCTATCTTTGCAAATAGGTTCACGTTTCTGAGAAAATAAAAAAGGGAAAATACCATAGTTCTCCTTTATGGGCGCTCGTCGGTTTACGCGTCTTGAAATACGGAGTAGGCAGTTTCATTCGAAAAACGCCCTTTGGACCTTAGCGCGAGTTACGGTTGGAATGAAAGAAAGGTCATCGTAAACTAGAAGTCTCACGTTTGATGTTCGCAATAAATCCCTTTTCCGCTTGTCACCTAGCCAATCATATTTCCGCTTTTCAAACCCCTAAAGGATTGCACCGACGTGGTAGGTATGGCGACTTCTTTCCGGCGTCGCCATTTGTATTTAGAACACTGGTTTTTTTTTTTTTTTTTTTTTTTTTTTTTTTTTTTGTCTCTTTGACTGTCTTGAGCGTTATACTGGAACCTTGTCGCTTTTTATTGCAGCTATTATACCGAGCTGCCTGGTTTGTCGAGATTGTTCCCGTTCAAGTTTATATTGTCGTAACCTAAAGGTGGCTTTCTTTTGAGTACACTGTCTTCACTGCTATCCATATTATCAAGTCATTTTTATTTTTCTTGTTTTATTTTAGTTTATTTCTACTTTGTTGATTCTATGTTTCTCTATGAAGAGAAACACGCTGCAAATTCATTCACAAGGGTTGGTTATTCCTCGGACAAGCAGCATGAAGACTCATTAGAATCGATTCAGCGTCTAAAATTTTGTGGAAAATGATACCCCACACGCCAAGGTACCGAAAATCTCGAAAAAACACATTCGAAATGGGTGGACAGTTACACATTTTGACCCATAACCTCTTCCGGTGAGCGCCGATCGTTCCACGACCCGTTTCATTGGGTCCAGCGTCCTAAATTTAGTTGAAAATGATACCGCACACGCCTAGATTGCCGAAAATTTCGAAAAATCCATATTTTGAATACACATTTTGATATCCCCTCCCCCCAATTTGAATTGATTGGAATGGGCCAGGGTTTCTCCACATCCACTGTTTCCCCCATTTCCACATGCTCCTGGTCCGAAAAGTAACCAACCCCCGTGAATGAATTTGCAGCGTTTTCCGTCTCATTTCACTTTGTTAGCAGGCAGGAAGAGAATAAACGGTGAATATTAGAAACCACTGATCTTCAGTTGAAATGTAATAGAGATTTGAATGAAATGGCCAACCCTGGTGTTGACGATCCGCAGGTAGGGTTTGAGTCCTTTCCGTAGTAGGCAAATGATCGAGGTTGGGTGTCAATCAAATTGATTAGCCACATAGTGGCGAGCACTTGCCGAAGGGTTGTCAAGAACAAATGAAAGCTTTCAACTCCTCGCTAAGGAGCGTTTAAGGTGGCCTGAATTTGACATTCTATTACAGCTGGAAGAGCCTCTTTTGGGGTTCTCACCAAACAACCTCCACACTTGGGGTAGATAAATCATGTGTTTCTTAGGGTGACTTGACTTGGACTTCATCTCAGGGGTTGGTTATTCCTCGGACCAGGAGCTTGGGGACTCATTCTAATCGATTATGCGTTCAAAAATTAGTGGAAAACGATACCCCACACGCCTAAATTGTCGATAACATCATACATGGGAAAATGGGGAAAACAGTGGGTGTGGCGACAAATTTTGGGGCAAATCGGAGAGGTTGACTTCCTGCATGAAAACATGGGTTGATTATTCAAGGAATAACCAACCAAAATGGGCAATTCTGGGAAAAGAAGAAAATAAAATTGTTTTTCAAGTCCTTCTTATTAAAAATATTTTGGAGGCACGCTATCCTGTACGAGTGAAATCCACTTGGAATAACGTAAAGTAATACTAAATGTACACAACTACGTGATATTGAGCGGCTCACATCGTTCATACCGCCTTATCCGAAATTTCTGGAGCGGTTACTATAATCCAGAAATCAATACTACTGCCTCGGGCAGGCCATGGATGATGTCATTTCTCTCGAATAATAAACGATTCAATAGATTGATTTGTAATTTGCTGTCAGTGGCACAAAGCATACGATAAAATCTAGAGGTCGTCTCTTAGGTCATTTTCACCGAATCCACGAAGCGCGTCACCACGCAAATCATCTATGATCAGCAAACGCGAATCGTGTCACACCCGACGAAATAATTTTCTCGACCATTCAACAATATAACGGTTGTTTGCTCATTTCCGGTTTTACCACATTTGTTCATTGGTGCATAAATTCACAATATACGCTTTTGGTTGGATATTCCTTGAATAATCAACCTATGTTTTCATGCAAAAAGTCAATCTCCCCGACTCACCCCAATTTTTTTTTCTCTGCGTTTCAAGGTGTCTGAATCAAAATAGAAATCTTTCCTAAAAAGTCCAAACCGAACAAATTTGGGGAGGTAGGGGGGGGAATAGGAGTCAAAATGTGTTATTCAAAAAATGAATTTTCAACATTTTTGGCGATCTAGGCGTGTGGGGTAACATTTTCCACTAAACTTTGTCCCCATGCTTCTGGTCCGAGGATTTTCGTAGATCGGTTGCCTCAAAACACTTATGAAATTTATAATAATATTATGATAATGTCAAAAATACTGACTTGGTTTCATTAACAACTCAGAATTGATAGCTATGCAGATGTCGGGTCAACATGTTCACCTGTTTGATAGGCTGACAAGAATGAAACGGATTGTTGAAATGATAGTTTATTGAACCGGGATCGTTATGTAATAACGATTCAGCTCAATACGTACAGCTCAAAACCAGCTGAACGCCACCGATGTGTTTATGAAGTGAAATAATGAACGAATTGAGGTTTTTCAGGGATTAGACTCTGTGGAACGTGGAATGCATGTGGGAAAAAAGCAATACGTCCTCCGGAAATGGCTCTCAAGTCCATGCCATCCCCACTCTGATGCATTTCCGAACCGTGAAACAGTTTGAAAATTCTTCGCGTGCCTCGTACAACTTTGATTTGCACATAACAATCCGGCAGATTCTATTTAGGTTGGGCCTTGATGAAATAGGGGTTGAATCGCGGTTCGATCTAACGTTTCAATTATCAATTTACTTCTCCGTCGCGTGACCGTGATATTATCGAGAATGCAGTCCAAACTGTGGAGAGCTTAACGGGGTTTGGTTGTGTGATCCGTTCCATCCAATTCGAGGAAACGTCTTTTCAGCGATTAAAGCATGAAAATGAATTTCGAGCGGATGAGCTGAATATTTTGACATGATATAAATACCTATTTCATTTTGATCAGCGAGCCTTCCTTCAGTCGATCTTGTCTTCTACGCAAATTTATACAAGTTAGTTCGATCGTCAGCTTTCAAAATTTGGTGGACGAATTCGTTCGGGTGATTCCCATTTTCAGAGAAGAAATATTCATATAAAAGCCCAAGTTTTACTCAATTGAGTAAAATTGTGAAGATGGCCAGCCTAAAATAAGATCAATGACAAATGACCAAAATGACATATTTTCAGAAAAATTCCTTTCATGCAGAATGTCAATATCTCCTGTTCTGCTCAAAATTTGAAAGTTGGGTCAAGGATCAGTTTCCAGCACTAGTCGGTCCTCGAAACTTTTGAGCCCGAAAAGACAAAATTTAGGGGGGGTAGGGGTCAAAATGTGTATTTCAATAAATGAATTTTCGAAATTTTTAGCGATCTAGGCGTGTTTTTTCAACTGAATTTTGGTGGTTGAATCCAATGAGACGAGTCCGGAACAGGTCATGGGTCAAAATGTGTATCTATCTACCCATTTCCAATGTGTTTTCGAGATTCTGGTACCTAGGCGTGTGAGGTATAATTTTTCATTAAATTTAAGACGCTGAATCGATAGAAATGAGTCTCCACGCTCCTCGTCCTAGGAATAACCAACGTGAAGGAATTTGCGGCGTTTTAATATGATACGTTCTCTAAAAGCATTGAATGAATTATAAATCAGAAAAGATTAAATTTCTTCCTGAATGGTTTATCATTTTTCGGAGCAAGAGTATGGTGAAGAGAGTGAGTGTACAAGACCAAACGATCGTGCGTCCCAAAATTAAGTAGAAAAATAATTTTCCACAAACCAAGGTCCCCAATAATTTTGAAAAACCCAAAATAGATAGCACCCGTTTTGACCTTTTCTTACATCCAGTGGAATGGGAGGGGCGGTGGGTCGGAATGAGTCCTGGATACTTTTCATTCGTACCTTCAATCAAGGGATTATGAGCCACTGTGGTATAATTTGCATCGTTTTGACACATTGAAACGTAGAACGTCAAATTATGGGGGAAATTGGGGAGATAGGCCACCATGAAAACATATTGATTATTCAAGGAATTGAAGAGCGTCGTTTTTAGTACTGTGAACCTATCTCAGGTAGAACTCTGCTACGGAACATCTCTAAAAGACTGCAAATCCCCGTTAATAGTACACATTCAGCACCCTCGCAATATTCGAAAGATACAAATATCCATATCGCTTCCTTTTTCCCTGTCTCGAACGTAACTCGTTCCTCTTTATCTCACCTCGCACGCCATCTTCAGAACTCTCAATCAGATTGTTTAGCCGTAAAACCCTATCGTGATCCGGTGATACTTTTCCAACCATCTGAAATATTCAGCGATAAAATAGACGTGGGTCCTTCCTCGGAAGGGTTTCTTCTCCGATGTGCATCCAACCGTAGGGGATTGGTTTCTTCGGTATAAATAAGACTTCCTTTTCTTATTGGGCAGTTTTCCGGCCTGTTTCTCACTGTTCCACTAGTGAACAACTGAAAATCGATATTTACGTACAATCCTTACGTAGGTGTGTATGTAGTAGCCTCAAGCATCAGTTGGTACACTGCCGGATGTAGGTCAGGTTCCAGACAAACTTCCAAAATACTGTGAAACCAACCCTCTGTGCTGCGCAACTCAAACAGGGCTCTTGAATATTCAAATGTAAAAATCAAAACATCTCCAGGGAATTGTCTGAATCTATATATCCCTTCTCAAAAAAGCAGTGTCCGCCTGTCTCTCTGCATCGCCTGTTATTGAGGTAGGACTTTTTGTGTCCTGTCCACAGGCTATTTGCACGGGAATTTTTGGTTTTGGTTGTTTATTTCTTGAATTATCAGTTTTCATGCAAAAAATCAATAACTCCAATTTGCCCTAAAATTGTTTTCGAGGTTACCGGCAATTTAGGCGTGTGGGGTATCATTTTCGACTAGATTTTGGACGTTGAATCAAATGAGACGGGTCTTGGAACGATAGGCGCCCAACGGAAGAGGTTATGGGACAAAATGAGTATCAATCTACCAGTTTCGAAAGTGAGTTTTCAATATTTCTGGTACCTAGGCGTGTGGAGTATCATTTCCCACTAAAATTTGATCGCCGAGTGTACTGGCGAAAGAGGTATGAAGACCTGTGAAGCAGGTCTACACTACAATTACCTGCTATACTATCACATCGCATTTGAGGATTTCGAAAGGTTTGTTCCAACTTAACGTATTGCCTGATATATTCGGTGCATTCACCCTGCGCAGGGCATGACACGTTTCATACGCGTCGAGTTTAACAAACTATGTATTGAGAAACAAGTTAAGAAACTATTCGTCGTTTCCCCTCCAGAACTCTGTTCCGAGCAGAGTGCAGTAACTATTCACGCTGAATTCAATAATTTGCACCCTCTGAGGTGTTCAGTTTGTAACCAAATACGTGATTGCTAACAACTGCTTACTTTTCTGTCTTGTTTGAAATAATTAAAAGGAGTACGTAAATTTATTAGGGTACTACAGGGTACAACAAACGTTTGTCAAATGCTTAATGAAAGTATTCTCTTGCGACTGTTACATACAACCACCGCTTAGACTACTATTCTTCCGTTATCGGAAATCTTCCAGACTCCATGAACCGGCCTAACCCGGGCTTAATATAGCACTGACTTGTCCTATCTGAACTGAAACCGTCGGATATAAAGAAAAAACGACTCGAGACGGCGCTTTTGATTGTACGCTCGAGGGAGCAATTCAATTACTGCAGATCTACAGACGAAAATGTGTTCCGAAGCTTGAAGGATGAGAAGAACAAAGACCGGGATGAAACATGTTCTGACGAGAAAGGATAACACAAATTTGGACACGCACAACAATCACAACAATCAAGAGCTTGGTTCTCTTCTTTTTGGACCTTCCTCGTCAGTTCTTTTTCATACTTTGGAAACAAAGGAGAGTGGCAAAAACCAAAATGCCACAATGAATTCTGCTTGTTCTGATTCATGCAAATACTAATACTATTGCTGTGATTGAACCCCCTCAGTTTTGAGTCTGTGAGATATCTTTCCTCTACCGAAATTCGGGGCCTTTTAGGTGGCGTTTTTAGAACATTGGGACCATAAAAACTAGAACGACGAATCATCTGAGAGATTCCGTTAGGCTATGGTAGGAGCACTCTAGCTAGGTAGCTTCTAGGTAGGAGCCCAAGAGCGTTAAGTCCCGAGGAGAATATCATTTTCAAAAGTTCAAAATTCATCTGCTGGTTGACAGAAAGAAAGGTGATAGGGATGAAAGGGACAAATATGTGGTGCACTTAAGTATTCAAACATGCTGGACCTGGTATGCAACATAGGAGATGCCACCAGTAGAGAAATGAACTGAGTGGTTCGAACTTGCTTGTCCTGAGACATTTGATAAGAGATGTACTCTGTGGGATGCACCGTAACGATGCCATTACTCAGTAACAGCTGGAAAATTCACGAATGAGTTTGAATCGCCTGACGAGCAAGGATTGGGCGACAGAGAGAAAAAGTTGGGAACGTGTTAGGTACTTCAAGAGCAAACAGTCAACTACCACGAAGTTAACCTGTGCAGGCTTTTTATAGGCTGGAGAGGAGTCGTCCTTGTTACAACTGGTAAGGGTTATGCAGGGCGTGTCTCCAAGGTTTCCCTGCTCTCTTCTCTATTTGTCGCATGTTTTATACAATGTTCAATATGCATGTTGGATGGCAAAACAGATGCATTTTTTTCAAACAGTGATGCTTACCATACTCCCATTTTCATCTGTGAATACTGTCATCCCGTGAGACCCGTTTTTATAGAAACAGGTGTGAGACAGTAACTTCACCATTTCCCAAAAATGGCAAAGAAACGCAAAAATACCTCGGTCGAGAACGAGGTTATGATCAATGAGGTAATGGGGTAACGGAGGTTCGTGTGAGAAGGGTTGCCAGGAACGTAAAGCGGGACAGAGTGAGTTCCCGATTTAACGGGTTGGAAGAGGCCTGGATATTGTGGTATACGCCCCTGCTGGTGGTATGGGGTTGGCTGTACATCCAATATCGGAAGGACGAAAACTAGAGAGCAGACGAGGAGAAAGAATGGGAGGATCACGAATATCTTTGTCCTTGTCTTTCCACGTCTTCTTGTCTAATATAAAGAAAAAACAACCAGTAACAAGGAGTTGTCTTACGTCCTTTGCCGCCTCGGGGGTTGGAAATAGGGATCCAATAGTCACCCTTCCTCAGTAGCTTTACTCTCAACCTAACCAACTTTGGCTCCCCCGCCCAGCTCGTCCCATTGTTCAAATATCCCTTAGGGTTCGCTTATTATGGACGTCAAACGTTGCCACGTCTTTTGAGGCAGGAAAGGGCACATTTCTCAGATTATGGGTCTCTGGAGAGGACAAAAGTTTCTGGTGCCAAGAACATTCCTCCTTTACTCGACACGGGACCGAAGCATACTCGACGATCAACGAATAAGCGGCAAAGTCGGTTTTATAGGCAATAAAATAGATCGGATTGCCTTTTACCCCTCAAGAAATCCTTAATTTGAGGTTAGTAGAGTATTTATTGTTCAAAATCTGGGAAACAATATGATCGAATAACTCCCTGGTACTCAATACCCTATTGGTTGATCATTCCTTGAATAATCAACCCTTGTTTTCATGCAAAAAGCCAATCCCTCCGGTTCGGCCCAATAATTATTTTGGGCGTTTCAAGGAGTCCAGATCAAAATTAGCAAATGTCCGTCCGCCGTACGCCGTCCATGCCGATTTTGGTGGTAGAAAATTTTCTAAAAATCTGAAATTTGGGTCAGACACCCGTTACCGACCTTATCTAGGCATGTGGGGTACCATTTTCCACTAAATTTTGGACGCTGAATCGATTGAAGTGAGTCCCCATGCTCCTGGTCCGAGGAATAACCAACCCCTGAGGAAGAATTTGCTGCGTTTTTTGAGTTTATTATTTGTTTAGTTTTTAATATATGGGGGGGAGGGTGGATACTAATCATTAGTAAGCCTGAGGAACGATGTCATTTGAAGTGCACGATTTAGATTGTTCGGGGTGAGTGGCAGACCAAACGTAATTGATTGGTTGAATGTGTTTATTTAGCGATCAGGGGTGGGTTAGGACCTAGTGGCTCTCTCTGCCACCCTCTAAAAAAAAAAAAAAAAAAAAAAAAAGAGTAATAAAAAAAAAGATTAAATCCTCTGAAATTGGTAATATAATTGGGCTTATTAATATATTAAATTATACTGATGAATAAACCTATAAGTAAATAAAAATATCTAAAATAGAAAGACAAGGCACACGCTGCCTAGTATTATCTATTATAAAGAAAAATCTATTATAGAGAAAAAAGTCGTAATAGTATAGACGTATCTTTTAGTTCTAACTAGAAAAACTATGAAACTTGTAACAGAGCCCACCAAATTAGTGATCTGTTGCAAAATTATGGTGATTCTTTAATGAAGTAGGAATATTATTATCGTAACTTTTTAATTAGGTTTCTAACCAGACATTTTTTCAATTAATTTCAATATTGTCGGCAGAACTGACGTAGAAGGGAGGGAACAGCTAAGTCGAAGAAGGAAACTCACTCGAGGTCATAACTTTGTTTTCAGCGTGCTTCAAGTTTTGGTGGAAGAATAACCTTTGTTTTTTTCCGGCGTTGTTTGGAACGATCATAATACTCGAGGGATTATCTAGTAGAGAACTCCATGAAGGATTCCTCGAGCGTCCAAACATGTCTGAAGTTTTTTTTAGTTCATGAGATATTCGATCAATCAAAATGCGTATACAGGGTGTCTACACAATTTATGGTACAAACTCAAAGGATCGATTCTACAGGTTATTTGCAACAAAAAGTGCCTCTTAGACTTTTTTTTTTACTAAACAAAAATCCTACTTTTTTCACTTACAAGATTTTTTTCGTGTTTTCGTCTTGTCACAGTAAAACGGCTTCAAATCCCTTCGATTACTATGTAAAATAAAAAGTTAAGGATACCGTAGGAATAAGCGTTGAATTTCCTACCTCTCCAATATGAAGTCCGATTTTTTTGATTGGTGAAAAAACTGGTCAAAGTTAAAAACTTGACGATTTCTTAAAAATCAATGTTTTTTCTGTCGCTCTCCAACCTATTAAATCGGAGGTTATTCTGCGAGAAATCTTCGGGAAAATCATGCCCAGAATCTCAGCTTTTTAATGGTATAAGAAAAAAATTTGTTTAGAGGTAAGTTTCGGGAGAAAATGGAGTTTGAATGAGAAAAAACGTGGATTTTAACGGTGGAAATCATGGTTTTCCAGGTAATTCGACTTTACTTCATTAAAATGAGATCAATATCGCAATGATTTGCATTTTCGGTGAAATTTTGAAAAATAAAGTAATTAAGTCTATTGATTTTTACTATTTTATGTCTCCGCGTTACAAAAGACAGAGGAAATTCTCTGCAGTTGCCGTAAATGTGGGACATAGATTATGGTCAGTTCTTCCGATAAGAGTACTTTCACATTATACAAAGCCAAAGCTCGCTATAATACCTAAGCCTTTCCATCTCCTGATAAACTTGCCCGCTTTTACTTGGCCGGCTAAACCCCAACCCTAGTATAGGGATCGTAGGATCGCTTCGCGACTCAGCTAATTATAAAACATTCACGAGGATTTAGCCTCATCGGTTTCCTCCGCTTTCTCAGGCAAGAAATTAACTCAATAATACACACCACGCTGAATAGGCTGTCGCAACAGCCCTCAGGATGGTATTGATAGTAGGGGTCCCTTTAAACAATTATTATAGCAATTTAGAGTCCCATCATGCACATTGGAGGGGTATTAAAACATAGGAGAAGGTAGATTTACGCACCCCTACCCTTTCCTCCTAAAATCGTCCAAATGGTGGTAAAAAAATGTTTTTTTTTTACACTTCTTTATATTTTAAATGGGAACCCCACAGATGCGGACCTAATTTGGGGGGTGGGGTTAGGGTAGGGGTCATATTGAGTTGTTTGAAAAACGGATTTACGAAATTTTGGGCCTCAAATTCGGTCCGATCGGACAGAAAAGTTTTGAGGACCAACTAGAGCCAGGGTCTCTGACCCGAATTTCAGATTTTTGGAAAACTGTCTACTAACGAAATCGGCGTGGACGGCGGACGGACACTTGATTATTTTGATCTAGAAACCTTGAAACGTCCAGAAAAAATTTTTGGGCCGAACCGGAGAGATTGACTTTTTGAATGAAAACATAGGTTGATTATTCAAGGAATAAACATATTTTGTTCTCATGCCTATAATAGAAATCGAATTGACAAAAAATCCTTCTTACGGGAAATTAGAGATTTGTGTTCACTGATAACATCACGAAATTGACAGCGGCTAGCGATGTTGGATGAAACAATGAATTTATCGCGCGGTCAGAATCAAAGTTCAGTCCGTTTCTCCGAGAAAACGTGCATATAATGTAAAAAGATGGTAAATCTCATTCTCAGCCTTGCTCGACAAAAATCTTGGCTCTACCCTCTAACACTAGAAAAGTGACAGATGACCTAAGTTCGTCATCAAGTTTCACCCAGCTTTCACTCTTCCGTGAGAACATTTTCTTCTCTCAGGGGCATTTACTCGTGATTATATTGGCACTGGACTACCCTCCTGGGGAAGGGAGGTTCTTAGGTATTATTGAATAAAGCCAACTTGTGTTTTCCTAATTCAATCGGTCTGCAACTCTAATCCGACGAGCTGGGCCTAACTTGAAAGGGAGGAACAGTCCCTACTTTCTCGTCATAGTCTCCAACTTTTCTTTCCATTACCGTCCATGAACGCAGAAAACCAGCAGCTAAGTCTCATGTTTCATAGTGACAAATTCCAAGCGGCGTGAGGGAACTCAAGCTTCGAGAGCTTTGGAGGATTAACTTATAACTAACTTTCAGCTTCCCATCTCTTCGGTACTTTCTTTCTTTGACCCGAGAGAGCCAATGGGAAAGATCTCGCTTTCAAAACTGGTGTCTGGGGGACGAAGTACAATAAAAAGAAAATGAAGAAAAAATAATAAAAAAGGACGCGCTAATCGGCTTATTTATTTTAGCTACGTCAATTTTCGAGGGTCTTCTAACTAGAATATTCTCTGATGTTGACGCACTCTGGCGGGTAACTTGAGAACAAAAATATTGTCGACAGGAAATTTCCTTTCTCTTGAAAGCTATTGTAAAAGAAAAAAAGTTTGAGTCAACTTGAAATATCAACACAAAGTTTTTCTTCTTTTCTTTTTCTCACATTTTCTTCCTAAGTTTTTTTTCACGAGTTATCCTCAAACAGTATATACGTAGATAAGATTCTAAAGAGACAGGGCTATCCACTCTATGTACCGCACCGACTGTAAAGTTAGGATTCGTTGAATTTTTGGGTACGGTATGAAAATCATCCGTTTACAAGGTTGGTTTAGGTCAGAGACGCACACACATCTTCATTACTCGCAGGTGAAATCGTGCAGAAAATCTGAACATTTTCAATCAGGGACCGAAATGCGTTTTTCGAAAAATGGATTTTTGATGTTTTTGGCAATCTAGACGTGTGTAGTATAATTTTCCACCAAGTTTTGGACGCTGAATCGAATGGAATGAGTCCGAGACAATCCACACTCACTGTTTTTTCATTTTCCCCACGTTCCGGGTCCAAGGAATAACCAACCCCTGTGATTTTTTTACTGGAAAGGGCAAAAATCTATTGGTTGGCTTTTGGGATCACAAGGGAGATGAGGTTTTAGTGAGTTGGACTTGCCACGAGATCAAATAACACCTAAATATCTCAAAAGAACACCTGATGAATGCCAGAGGAGGGCTCCACAGCTAGAACTGGGGCTTATCGGGGACAATCATACGCTTTGTGCCTCCTTTTGGTGATTTCAAATTACTAGAGAAAACCTCCCAGGAAAAACATTGGTTCTGTTGAATAGTGGTTGTGACAATGATACAAGAACTGGTCACATTTTACTCCACATCGTAATAAAAGATTTAAAATATGTGCCGAGTTAATATTGGTACCACGAAATGATACATGACGCGGACGTCCAACATCTTTCTTTAGTGGTACTGACTGGATGAACGCTCGAGAAAGGGAGTAATATAAGGAACATGAGACTGGTGACGCTGTAGTGTGCGGTCAGGCATTAAATGGAGCAGGCTTCAAAAGCCCTTTTCAAACCCTCGTGGCCTTTTACTCGTCTTTTTGACTTCCCAAACCTTTTTATTTTTATTTTGGTTTTTTCCAATAAAAATACACCTAGGTAATGTGGAATTTTTCGTACATATTCAAATATAATGCCCGGTAACGTATTCACAACCGAGGAAAAAATACACCCTGTCTACACAAATTATGGGACAAACTCAAGCTCAAAAACAGTCAACAAAAAGTGCCTCTTAGATCTTAGTTGGTCCTCTAAATTTTTCAGCCCCATAGGACCACATAGGGGGGGGGGGGGGGGTTGAGTTGAGTTTTTGAGTATCAAAACACTTGAAATCTACAAAACTCGGGAGTCCTGCCTAGTTAGTGTTGAAACACCTTTGAAACGTATCTGATAATTTTTACTGGGATTTGTATAATGAATGAGTTTTGAAATCGCAATGCACGCTCTAGTTATTGGTGTTTTTGAAAAAAAATGTTAGCCTTCAAGCACATTTAAAATTGCCTTTTTAGCCGGTAGTTTTAAGAAAAGTAAGAAAACGATCACATTGTGGGAGTAGCACCATAGACGTGCCGATTTAATTCATTTAGGTATAGATCATCGTCACGGATCAAATAGTTTGCTTAAACCCTCGATCATACTACAGATCACCCGGCACGACTCCTGCAATTTGTTCAAATTTGTAGTTTGTTTTACCCCCTCTCTGCTGAAACATCATGCCTGAATTATTAGAATTACATTTATCGATTTTCAGGAAGACGAGCGTTTGCCTCTAATTGGATTTGAAGGTTTTCATTCTGGCAGATTAACAACTCTTCGACCATCTAAATTTCTAGGTTATTATGTGGACCTGCTTTACGGAGGAATATGGGAAATGCGAGATTCAGAACTGGGTGGACTCCACGCACGAGTGAGTGTCCCCTGAGATTCATGTGGGTTGACAAATCACTTGTGGAGATTGGGGAAAAGTAGAGCATGAAACGGGAGGACAAAGGGAAATGCAAGCGACCATCAAAACAGCGCTAAAAGGGTGTGAAAGCGAGGATCAGCATTGGCAGTGTTATGAAGCATGAAGAAGGGACTTGGAAAAGTGTTTAGGGGTGAGATGCGCGTATTCCTTTCGTGGAACGTTCCAGGTCAGATGAAAGCGAGCTCGCAAAGCTTTTGGCTTTAGAAGGGACTTTTTCAAGGACCGTTTATGTGCATCTGGGCGAGATAACATCAACGTTTTGATTTCTTTTGGTCTCTCGTGCTCAAAGCGACCTAGTGGAATAACTATGCACCGCATGGGAATAGCGGGCGGTCGATACTAGACTGAAAGTTTGGAAATTGGTCAACTTTTGGGCGGTGATACCTAACGTGCCAACTGTACTTGTCAACCTCTAATTTAGAACTGGGCACGCTTTTGGATTGAAACCAAAGCACCCAACCTCGTCTGAACCAAACTTTTCTGATTCCCATCTTCTTCTGATAATCCCAGCTCAGTAAACGCATACATACACCGGTAAAAAATTAATGAAGTAATATTTATACTTCAACAGCAATAAGATGATAACAGTTAAATATGGTTTTTACCATCATTAGAGCGCTTTTGGTTGGTTATTCCTTGAATAATCCTTTTTATGCAGAAAGTCAATGAAGTCAGAGACCCGTTTTGGGCTCTAGTTGGTACTCGAAACATTTCAACCCGACCGGACAAAATTAGAGAGGGTAGATGGGAGGGGGTCAAGGGGGTTACTTTCATTCAGATAATAAAAATAGTCTTATTTTGAAGAAAAAGTCATGATGTGTGACGTATTTTCACCATGCAAAATGTTTGTCCGCGGTCCGTAAAAAGAAAACCCGTCCAAAAAGCTCTTGAAAATTTGAAATATCGCATATAAGGTCCGTTTATGCCTCATTTTCAGCCAAATTACCCGAAACAGAGGCAGGGTATGGGTAATAATGGTTTTCCTGCAATTGGTTTTTCGAATTTATTGAGAATTTTTGGCATTTGGATATCATTCTCCTCCGAATTCGGATGTTGGAGCCAGTAAAAATTATTTTGGATAGCAAACATGTCACTTGGAAGTTCCTCAACTTTTCAGCTTTCAGTCTCAAAACGATTTGTCACATTCCTCCAAAATTTACTAGAGGGTCGTAAAAGTTAATAAAAAATGTTAGTAACGAACTGACATTCCACTTCTTATCGTAGGTCGTATTTACTGAGTCGTGCTCGGAATTCAAATGATGTTAGCTAGTAGGTACGTTCGACGCTATAGTGCTTTGAGCAGGGGTGCAAATGTTCTCCTCGCCCGTTTAGCTACACAAACTCGACCAGAAAACCGCAACGTGCTTCAATCGAGACTGCACGTAACTTGTGGCGTTCTCGGTGCTTAAACTACACACGAATGATCTATTACAGTGCTTCGTTGGAGTTGAGAGATAGTTACCCCCACTTAGCCACCTACCGCATGGGCGTTTATCCTCGAGGTGTCTCTAAATGCAGTAATGGTTCCCTTTCCGTGTGCGATAACAACAGGTGCTTACCTAACAGAGGACCATCTCCAGCTACAGAGGGTCAGCAGATACTTGGGTCGCAGGTCACAAGTATAGGAACGCTTCTAAAATGCAATTGCATACGGGAGTACTTTGTCACTTTAGCAATAGGTACCAGGTCCCTTCTGATCCACTTGGTTTCCATGCAATATCCTCGAAAGGGGCGAAATCAATCAGGTGGGAAATAGGATTAGGCAATGGGTTAGCAAGTTATTAGTAATTACCCGTTTATTGGTGGGAATTGCGATTCATTGGTTCTCAGTTCCGTATGTCTGCCCTTCTCTTCATGAATCATTCAAAATGAATTCCAATTCCATTCATCTAACCCCACTGAAGTAGATTGCGACACAAAACGTCAAATGTCTTCGTACAATCAGAACGTTCGGATGAGTTGTTGATGGATAGTAGTTGAAATTAGGAGCTTGTAGAGATTCTTGTTCTGTTGCCTTTGATTCTAGACGTAGAGGCATCCTCAGGTGATCACGGAGAAAAGTAATCGAACTTCCTTTTTATGACGCCGATCGCCCCCTTAATTCGAATACACGTCTTGGGAAGGCCATTTGGTTTGAAGGCTAACAGATAAAATCTTTGGTAATGACTTTGTAAAAACGTGGATATTTTACTAAGATCTGTCGAGAGGGATACTCGCCTATATGAGTGGTGTCCTCCGTACGCCGAAACTGGCTTCAGTATTTGACTGTACAGAAGCAGTTTGTTTCCTATTGTCATGGAAGATTGTCGGCCAATGAGCCAGTACATTTTTCCTGCCAGGAGTGCAGTGTCATCTGCAAACGTACCTGTTGTGTTGAATTCAACTTCTGGTTGGTGGCTTGTGTACAGAAGGTATAAGAGTGGGCCTGATACACTTCCTTGGGGTACACCAGCTTACGTTTTTCTTGGTTGTGAGTAGACATCGTCCTGTTGTATGCAAATAGGAATAGAGCAGCTCAACAGATTGGTAGGGCAGCTTTCTCTTTAACTTATGCATCAGGCATTTGTGCCAAACTTTATCGAAAGCTTGTGACTAGAATGATTGCTTAGCATACCTTCTTTTGTTTTGGCGCTTCTTCGATGATGTTAACTATTCAATGCGCATGGTCTAATGTAGAGTGCTGCTTTCAAAACCCAAACCATTGATGAAGAAGAGACCTGTAAGGCTGGCGGACGTGCTTACAAAGCGTTTACAGAAACCAAGGCATCAGTAGTTAGGTGACCATAGGGGCCGAGGTGGCCGAGGTCGTTCAGGCGTTGGTCTCTAAGGCTGAGGCCGCACTCTAAGGGCTTGAGACTTTCTGGGTCAAAGTTTCTCGAGGCTGCTGGTTCGAATCCAGCACCCCCCCGGCGTTTACTCGACGTCATGAGGCCAATTTAGTACCGGCAAGTAAGTATCCAAAACGGTTGTCCGGGGGCATATCACACAACACGCGTGTTTGTCTTTGTAGTATGGCTTGCTTTGTGACCAACCAGGGGCTAGCACAATGGGCCACTAGGCCTAGGGGCGGGGGGTGGACACTGCAGTGAAAACTGCAGTGGACATTCCCTCTACCCCTGTGTAATTAATTTATCTATCTAGGTGACCATAATATTACGGTGCCAGAGTGAGAGGGACCCAGTCAGCTCCTTGCATCCTATCCTTGCGGGGACCTGACACCTACCACAACATCACTATATCAACTCCCAGAATTAGTGTATCATACAGGCCGATGAATAAGAATACATATACATTGATAATTTTTTCCTACAGGCTTGCCCCTCTGATTTTGGTGACAGAAAACGTTGATCGGTTAGATGAAAATGATGGTTCCATGACAATCAGAGTACTGGCATGAGTATGCCGATGATTATCTTAATATTTTGTATTCTGATGTAATTTTTGGGTGAATTTGTGTTCAAAGCATTTGGAAATATCGAAATGGATATTTGCAACTAGTACATCCTGGAGCTGGTGATGCCTATAGTCCCCTTGGGGGACACCCCTATGAAATGTCACTAAATTGAATATTTTCAAGATGACTGTATTTTTAGGTTATTCTGGCCCTGAGAAAATCGGAAAATAGAGAGCTACTGAAATACCACTTTTTGGTTTTTCTAGGCGTTGGAGAGACCTACTTCTTATTCCAACATATCATAAACTGTCAAAGTCAGAAGGCCTCCTCCCACGTCACATCATTGCCGCAGGAATAATCGCAACGTACCTGCGGAATCTTAAACAAAGAGCATTCTGGGATCTGTACTCTACCGAGAGGAGAGTGGCGTTGAGATAATGTTGTAGACGAAACTTGATTCTCGCTATCTCATATAAGTTACCTCGAGTCAGAAGTTTCTACATCCCTTGTATTTCTAGTATGGAACTCCTCCCGACAATATACTAAAGTGAATTTTCCTCGAGCAATAACACTTAACACTCCCGTTAACACATTCACGTAAGGGATGATATCAGGGTAGGGGGTAGGGGCAATCATTCTCCAACAGCGTACTTATACCAAAACTTCCTTCCATCTAAGGCCTTCTCTTGGGGCAATTCACCCCGATGGAGAACCCGTCCGTTGTTCGCGAGATATCAAACATAAACTTTTATTACGAACAAGTCGTTCTAATATATCGTAACCTCCATCTTCCATAAAAAAGGCCTTTCCATTCGGAAAACAAACAACAAACTATGAACAAAGGTACCTAATAGCTGACCCTCGAAGGAATTCACAGGGCATTTCTGACTAATTCAAACAAACCTTCGCCGTTCGCGCTCATGATTGAAAATTAGGCTCGAAAAATTAGGTGATGACTGGATTGAAGGAACAAAAAAAGCTTATAAATCTTTTAAAGTCCCATATTCACGTTGAAATCGAATGAGTGTTGATGGAAGCTATCTGGTTATGAGCGGGTTATTGGAGCAAAGAATGGACGCTTGAGCATGTTTCCCCATGTTTCCGTCTGCGAATCCCCATGGGTCAAAATGGGGGTTAACTACTAGAAGAGTTTCTAATTCCTTTCGCATGTGAGGTAATGGCAATTTTATCACCTCGATGAATATCTCCATCGGTGAAACAGGTCCAGTTTTGCCACCCCAATAATCGACGTCATTCGGTCTAGCCACCCCCAAGGACTTGGAGATCGACCAATGCTTTTTGATAAGAAATCCAATTTCCTGCGCTACAAGGCGCTTGGGCTGCATAAAGCTCTTAATTAAGTCCTTCTATCTAACCTGCTATCATAATTTAATTAACACTAAAGCTACGTTCGGAGTAACGAAATGTTTCGCCCTCGCATTAACGTTCCCTATTCAAGTATACCATTATTTAATCATTCATAATTATACAAATTATGCCTACGGCTGGGAAGTGTTTTTCTTATGAAATTCAGTATATTTTGATATGAACGAGCAGTAGGCCAGTATCAGGGGAATCAAACCGGATATAGATGGACAAAATATAATCATGACTCTTAATGATTGGAAGAATGAAGAAAAGAACGTAATGATGCTACCTTTCGTAAGATCAGAACAATTTTGGAAATATTTTGGATTTATTCCTAGTTTTGCCTTGTAAGAGAGCAACAATAAGAAAGTTTTGGTGCCGTACACCGTTTTTGGTAGTAGAAAAATTTCCTAAAAATCTGAAATTTAGGTCAGCGACCTGTTTCCGGGTTTAATTGGTCCTCGAAACTTTTCAGCCCGATATTATCAAATTTGGAGAGGTAGTGGTCAAAATGTATTGTTCAAAAAATGGACTTTTGAGGTTTTTTGGCGATCTTGGCATAGTGGGGTATCATTTTCGACTAAATGTTGGACGCTGATTAGAGTCCACTGAGAGTGTTTATGGGTCAAAATGGGTATCTATCTACCCCTTGGAATGTGGGTTTTCGAGATTTCTGGTACACTAGGTGTGTGGGGTATCATTTTCCACTGTATGTTGGACGCTAAATCGATTTGAATGAATCAGGGATGCTCCTGGTCCGAGGATTTTTTCATACTATTCATCAAATTAGGACTGAGCAGCCCAGAGCAGTGTGGATTAGGAGGGTACCCATGCAGCAATACCGCGTTTGCCAACGGACACTACCCTAACCAACCCAGAGCCAACATCGAAATTTTACCGGCTGTATGATCAGCAAAGGTACAAATTTTGTGATGCTTCAGAAGACCCCCTTGTAGGGTTCCTCAACCAGGTCTTCATTCCCATGCGTATAGCTTCCCGAAACAAGAAAGCGAGATGTGGTAGATCCTACTACTTTCATAAAGTACAAAGTAAAATCGTAAAAATGAATGTTTGATATATCTGTCTCTCCAATGGAGTTGGAAGGCGTCCAGCAAACATAAGACGCTCGGAATCACTTTCTGAGTGGTTTTAAAAACGGATCCTACAAGCGTTTTTGTGACTGGGTTGCAGTGAACGGGGATGTAAATAAACTCGAGATCGAACTATCGCATTTGCCTCGTTCCTTTCCGAGTTTTGAGAAAGCTTCAAGTAGATGTGCTATAAGCGGACAGTGGTGAATGATGTCATCGTTATATCCTCTTGTAGACGTCAGAATCCTGAAATGCTGTTAGGAAATCTCCAAAATAGCGTCGAAAGAAGTGAGTGTGCGTTCGATTCAGATTCTGATACTCAATCCGACAATTTATTGATAACGTACGTACGTAATCGCCCATTTTTGGCTTTAGTTGGTCTTGGAAACTTATCAGCCCAGTACCTAGGCGTGTGGGGTATCGTTGTCCACTAATTTTTGGACGCTGAATCGATTGGAATGAGTCTCCATGCTCTTGGTCCAAGGAATAACGAATCTCTGGGAAAGAACTTGCTAGTACATTCAAACCGGAGATATTCTCTTGGCTGATCTCCCGTAGGATTGCCAAGATCTTCTTCAAGCATTTATGTACTCTAGTTGCTTCTGTGTTTTGTACAAAGGAGTTTATTTCTCGTATAGCAATTCCCACCAACCGCATAAGGCTCAAAATGCCCTGTTCATTCATTTCAACTGTGTCAACCCGTATTCTAATTCCATTTTATTAGAGCAAACCTTTTATATTTGGTTAATTCATTCACTTCAAACTATGACAAATCATTGGCTCTGACAGTGGCCACATTCCTAAAACTGGATGTTTTCTATCTGTAGTAGAACGGGTTTGGATCTACTCGCATGTTGGTTTTCTCCAGTTTTTTGTCTTGTTTGTGGCATGAAGGGAACGAGTGGGCAAATGAAGAAGGAGCTTCCAGTGCCAACTCTGCCAGCCATTTCCTACACTGCTCCCGGTTTTCACTTTTTATTTGTCACTATTATTCTTCGCTTTCTTTATGACTAAGGTTAGCGTGCTTGCGGCCCGTCCAACAAAGGGTGAGTGAGGGAGGGGAAAAAAAGGGAGAGAACTGCCGGGCATAAGAGCAGCGAGAGCGGTCACTTAGACTCGAGTTTCCGAGTATACATTTCGAGAGCTTGCGCGAGACGTCCCATTTTTCGTTTCAACTCTACGAGTAAAAGAAAATAAATACAGCGATCATGCAGCCTGCCACTGGGGAGCTGTTCCTTCAAGATGTCCATTGTTTCACCGCCTTGGTAAAAGATTCTAGGACGTAGGTAAGGTTTGGTTTACATTGGCGAGTATTCAACAGTTATTGTTGTGTAGCATCAAGCCTGTGTTCCTATGCCACATCCCTAATAATTGCTTGCTGAATCTTCATTATTGGATCAAATGATGTGCTGCAAGTTCTGCTCTAAATGGAAAGGGGGGGATTAAGCAAGCACGGATTCGACTAGAGCAACGTACACTTGTTTCAACAAATCTCGGTCCAGGATCAATGTTAGCTTTGAGAGTACATAGAGGAGTTTCCTGAACTTCGTGATGGTGTTGTATTTATTTGTTGTTGGAACTTCATTTTAATGTCAACAATTAATCCTATGTATTTGGCACATTGTCTTGGATTTACGGTACGTCTAGTTGTACATTGTGACATCCTTCATTTTAATTTTCGCGATTTTCGGCGATCTAGGTGGGTGGGGTATTATTCTCGACTAAATTTTAGATGGGTCCCGGAAAGACTGGCACCACTGGAAGGGGTTATGGATTAAAATGGGCATCCATCTATCTATTTTGAAAAAGGGTTTTTGAGATTTCTGGTACCCAGGCGAGTGGGGTACATTTTCCACAAATTTGAAAAACGGATTTTCGAGATTTTTGACGATCTAGGCGTGAATGTATAATTTTTTACCTAAATTCTGGACGCTGATTCAGAAAAGATGGGTCTCAGACCTATTACCACCCGCTAGAGGGGGGTTTGAGTCAAATGAGTACCTACCTACCTATTTTGAATGTGGGTTTTCGAGATTTTCGGGTACACCTAGGCGTGTGGAGTATCATCATCCACTAAATGTTGGACACTGAATCGATTGGAATGAGTCCGACACACTCCATACCCATTATTTTCCCCATTCTCCTGGCCCCTAGGAATAACCAACCCCGGTGATTTTCCATTGAGACTACTTTTACTTTTGTCCTGATACCTGTAGGCACTGCTCTAACAGTGATCTCACTATCAGAACTGCTCGTGTCAGTACTATGTCACACTGTTACGGCATATATACCATTAGGTGCATCACCTCTGTCTACTATGGTTTTCTCACTTACAACAAAAACAACCAGAAACTTCATTTTGAATGTTTAAAATGGTTGATGATTTACACTTTAAATAATTTTCGTGTGAAGTTTACTTTGAGCTTAATTTACGACTATCTGGTCACCTCTCCAAATAATGTATTTTTCGAAATGATATTAAGAGGTGAATCTACTTATGATATAATCACTAAATCATCGATATACTTTCAAATGTACCTAAGCCGGTTGAGAAAAATCGGATTCTTGAAAATATTTCCCTTTCTGTCTAATTTCCCTAGGTGGCTGCGATATTCACGTACATTTATCATGAAAAAAAGCTTCAAAGCTGTTGCAACAAAATGAATTATTGACAGCGAGAAACGAGTACTGGGGGCGATTTGTTACATGTGGGATTATAAGGATCGGGATCCCACATCCTAAACCCTGTGCGCCCTTCCCAGTCCGTAACTGTTCGAAATTGGCCTTCTACTCATGGCCTCTCTCTACTGTCAACCCAGCAAAAACGAGGAGCCTGGGCAAGGCCTCTTTCGCTTAGGACGAAGGGGTGAAGCCATAAAGATCACAGCCTCGATGATGGACGCACCTGACCCGGTTAAAAAATGGGAATCCGATGTTTGGGGCAGGATTAGCTAGCTTAGAGCATTGAGGGTCCCAGCTGAGGCAGAGGTGAGGTTTTCACAGGACTATGTTGTAGTTGGACGTTGGACATATCAATATTTCAAGATCTATTCACATGTGGATCTAGTGAAAGAAAGGTGGTTTTAGCATCCAAAAATTGGTCCGTTGTCTGCCATTAGGGTTAAAAAAGCTGCTAATTCTTCCACAGCGGATTCCTCGGACCGGGCGCATGGTGACTCATTCCCATCGATTCAGCGTGTATGGGACAATCATTGCTATATTTACACCTAATTGTTGGCCTAAAATTGAGCGTGAGGTTTTTGGGATGTAGATTCGGACCGTGAACCTGGTTCTTCCCTGTCACCGTTCTGAAGACATGACTCATGTTTTCCCCGGTATGCCGATGCTCACTCGATGGTTTGAGGCATTTGGCCTGGTTACTCCCCTTTTCTGATTCGCTTATCGGGTTTCACACATATTCGACCTAAAATCGAGTTACCTACGAGCGTAAGCTTGGTAGTTTTGCTTCAAATTTGGATCGTTTCCCACCCCAGTATCCACTTCCACAACTTCGATCAAGTTGCTGAGGTGTTTGGGTCATTCCGTCAACACCTAATTTGGGAATCTTCAATTTTCATTCGTGAAGTCTGTAAATACATTTATAGATAGAATGATCATGAATGCATAATATTTTCTTGTTTAGTTTCAAATCATGAATTTCGTTTACTTTCAAAACCTGTGCCGCTTTGGCCTTCTCTCCTTTAGACACCCGAGAAAACGGCTGCAAGGGTCGCCCCTGTTTGTTGTTTACTGTTTGATATCCTTCTTGCTGGGTTCCCAACGTGGGAGGGGAACTGAACTTTTCGACGCCATCAGAGGAGCGAGGAAAGTATAAATTATGTCCTGCTTCAAGGCTCTCTACCCTGCCCAAAGTGTTCAAGACTCAAGGTTTTCCTCAAAGTTTACGGTCGGCCCGGTTGTTGATAAATGATTTAGGAAAAGGATACTGGTACCGATGATTTTGAATTTCTCAGTTCCTACTTGAACTTTTCCGTGACTAGTTTCAATTGCTTAAAACATTGTTCTTGATTTTTTTTTAGCTACTTGCTCAATTTGTGACAAAAACGCTGCAAATTCTTTCACGGGAGTTGGTTATTCCTCGGACCAGGCGCATGGAGACTCATTTCAATCGATTCAGCGTCCAAAATTTAGTGGAAAATGATACCCCACATGTCTAGGTACGATAATTTTCGAATACCAACACTTGAAATGGGGAGGTAGATACATATTTTGATCAGAACCTGGGATTGTTGACATTATACAAAGAATAACCAACCAAGGGAAGAGATTCGACAAGGAACTCGTACAAATTTGAAATATGAATTTGGCAAATGTCCAAATTTCCTTATTAGTTAAAACGGGGGTTTTCAACTATTTTTTAAAATGATCACTTTGAGTGTAGGATCAACATTGAAATTTCGGAGAAAAAAATCAGCCTATCTTGCCTTTTTTGTAAAAATGAATTAAGTAACACAAGGAAGTTAGGTACACTTCAGACATGGGATTTTTAACTAACCGTATGTTGAAAACGGGTTGTTGGAGATAAGCGAAATCCCAAGCAGCAATCATTATTATCTGATTCCTTGGATGATACCGAAGAGCAAAAGTTGACCACAAGTCGACCGACATCTGCCGTCACAATTGGTTTCTCGAAACTGAGAAAGTCAAAATTGAATGAAAGGATCACAGTGGGATGGCGAGTCTAAAGGCCAGGTTTCTGACGGGGAAGAAAGAACTTGATGGGGTCTGGAATGGAAGGTTCAAGTATAGGGTGGAGTGATCGGGTGATGGTGGGCGATGAGAAGAGGACGAAAGGAGTAGATGAGTCCTCTGATTCATCCAGGACAATGCTCAGTTCAATCAGGGAACTGTCACAGGGTAGTATCCCCCTCCCCCCACCACTCTGAAGCTATCTAACCGCATCCTCTTCTCCATCCTTCCCTACCGCATCTTCTTCCATTTACGTACAATTTAGGAATTCATCAATCGATTTCCATCCGTTTCCATACTTGATTCCGCCCTCAACGATAATTTACCCATATGTATGGATCACTTGCCTTAGGCGGGCGAGGCGTGAGTCGAAAGGGAATGGGTTTCGTATGTAGGAGCTAGTTTAGTGAGAAAACCCGTCCTCCGTCTTGCAGGGAATAGCAAAAGTTTTGAACCGGTTTCGATAACTGCTCAGCTCAGATTTTTTGTACACCTTTCAGGGTCATATTAAGTTGAGTGACAGTGCTGTGCAGACTAGCGTTATCGTTGATGATAATGAAAAATTACACTAAGTACACTTCTCTCATGAGGGAAAGCGAATCTTTAAGGTCTCCAGAGTGAATAGGTACCTACTTGGGGAAAAACTGTTTAATAAAAGCTAAATTGGGTTTTCATATAAACAAGATGTTTGACACCCACCTCAACAAACCCCAACCAAAAAGGTATAATTATCAATTGTCAATTAAATTAAAAAACCGATGTTTTGCTGCCGCTTAATTGAGTTTAAAACATTAGTTATAATTTTTGACTTTGACAAATAAATATCGATTGTTCAGGAAAAAATCGATTGTTTATGAAAGACAAGAGGTTTATTTCTAATAACAAGGGATTCAAATGTCCCTCTGCTCGCTCCACCAATCAAACAGTAGGTACCTACTATATGGAAAATGCTGCAAATTCTTTCACACGGGTTGGTTATTCCTTGGACCGGGCGCATGGAGACTCATTTCTTCAACATGGGGAAAATGGGGGAAACAGTGGGTGTGGCAGGTCACGGACCCATTTCATTGGATTCAGCGTCCAAAACATAATGGAAAATGATACCCCACACGCCTTGGTACCAAAAATCTCGAAAATTCATTGTTCGAGAAACACATTTTGACCCCTATCCCGCCCAAATTTGGTCCGATCGGGCTGAAAAGTTTTGAGGACCAACTAGAGCCGGGAACGGACCCCTGACCCAAATTTCAGATTTTTAGAAAATTTATCCTTTCTTCTCTACTATCAATGCCGTCGTGGACGACGTGATGATGAACGGAGGACGGATATCTGAATTTTATATCTAAACACTTTAAAACGCCCAGAAAAATTTTTTTTGGGTCGAATCGGAGAGATTTACTTAGTGCATGAAAACATAGGTTCATTATTTATTCAAGGAATAACCAACCAAAATTATTATCACTATTCAGCGCCAATTGAAGAGATAATAACAACTGGAAAACACACTTCATTCAGCGTGATATATTATTTCACGCCCCTGTCGATGTTTTTTAAGCAAATTCGATTCCTGCTGCTCAAAAAACCTGTCGCTAAAAACTTGAAACTGCGACGGAAATCAATAGAATGGATCGATTTAAGAGTAGAAAAGACTCCAAAATAATCCTCCGTTCTCTCTACATTCACAAAAGTGACGGCGTAACGATTTACTTCTGGCAAGAATTGTGTGGTGCGATTCAAAAGCCGTTCTCGTCGAACGATTCTTTTCAAGTCTCACCAAAATGACAGGGTAAAGGATGGTAAGTGCGCCAAAACCTTGAATTCTACCGTTGACAGAAATAAACAGTATTTTTCCCCTCTCCTGACAACTCTCTTTTCACGGCCATTAGTTTTGGACAGGTACCTATAACCTTTTTCCAAGTGTGAAAGCGGGAATTAACGGGAAAGAGCACTAGAAGCTTTATTCCCATTCTATACAAGCCTCGAGTCTTTAATGAGGTGCTTAATGGTGAAATCCTTTTTCGGAACCTTGATTGGCAGATCGATAGAGGATAGTGAGAAAGGGAGAAAGTTAGAGATACCGCGGATAGAATCGAAATAATTCCAATTGTTCACCGGGGAATAGGGGGGGGGGGGGGTACTGTTGCTCGTTATAACGAGAACTGATTTCATTAAAGTCATAACCCTAATTGATAGTTCAAATTGGGGAGTCTCCTAGTTCTTGATGATACTAGTTGAGTACCGTTGAGAACAAAGACACTATCAGAGGCGCACTGAGGCCAAATATGATATATTCATCTTGTGTGTTCGTGAGAAATGATAGAGTTTTTAAATGCACCACAGAGCCACAATTTAGGAATATCACGGCTCTTCAAAACGATGTATCAAAAACATCTCCGATGGAAATTACTTACTCGCGCTACTACGACCAAATTGAATGAACGGGTAAAAAATGGGTGATAGAGAATAACCCGTAAATCCCACTGGTAAGCGATATAGATTAATGAGAATCGGGAACACCGGCTTATACGCTTTTCCAGTTTATCATGCTAAATAATGAATCTTCTTCTTTCTTCTTTACCCAGGAGAAAATCCCGAGTTTGGACAGGAAGGATACGCATCAGGTGGCGAGCGCTCTTGTTTAGCTATAATTGGACGGACGGGGATGTTTCCACATGAGGGTGCCGCTACCCCAATCAATTTTCGATACTTTCTTTAACACGGGAGACAAGTCAGCCCGACGCTAAATAGCATATTCCAAATACAATCAGCCTTTTTAAAACGGTTCTCACCATTAAACTGCTTTCCACGGAGTGTCGATTATCCAACTGGAAGGAAGGGTTTTTGGAATGAACGGTCTCTAGAACAACACTGTGGGGTCAGATGGACCCCAGCGAGTCGAATCTGAAGAATAAAATGTTTCTCAGACGGCCGGCTAGTCCACTCAGGGAACATTAGTTGCGTTTCCCACCATTAGAGCGCTGTACTGTTCCTTCCAGGCTGAACTGCAGTGATATGAGGTTTTGATAATCAAATTCCAAGTTGATCCTAACGCTACCGAAATAGTATAACTTCTTGGGGGTTGGTTATTCCTCGGACCAGGAGCATGGAGACTTATTCCAACATTTAGTGGAAATGATCCCCCACACGCCTAGGTACCCGAAAAACTCGAAAACACATTCGCAATGTGTAGCCCCGAAATGGGTTCGAGATGTGTGTACCTATTTTGACCCATAACCTCTTCTGGGGGGCGCCAATCCATCCGGGACTCGTCTTATTGGATTCAGCGTCCAAAATGTAGTCGAAAATTATACCCTACACGCCTAGATTGCCCAAAACATCGAAAATCCATTTATTAAAGTACACATTTAGTCCAAAATTTACCTATTTAGAATGTGGGTTTTCGAGATTTCAGGTACCAAGGCGTGTGGGGTATCATTTTTCACTAAATTTTGGACGCTGAATTGAGTGGAATGGGTCCAGGACACTCCACACCCACTGTTTTCTCCATTTGCCTTATGTTCGACGTTTTTGACGATTTAGGCGTGTGGGGTATCGTTTTCCACTAAATTTTGGACACTGAATCGATTGGAATGTGTCTCCATGCTCCTGGTCCGAGGAATAACCTCCCCCTGTGATAGAATTTGCAGCGTTTTGTATTTTCATATTTATGATACGAGATCGCCGGTCTCTGAACCCCGTTCCAATGCGCAATTAGACGAGGATCGATCAGTATCTCCATGCTTTTTCTGTTGAACTATCTTCTAGTGGTCATCACGATTCTCGTAAAATTTAAAATATTATGTTTCCTTTGTTGCAGGCTGAAGATCGGACTGAGGCTAGGATGTACACCAAAGGCGGAGGGCAGCGCTAGGGAGGCTGGACCCTCACCAGCCTCTGGGATGTGATTCGGTTTATGACCCCGGCATCGACGCCGGAGAAAAAAATCGAACAAACCTTTTCACTAAATCTGTACATATTATCAGTGTTTTAGCTTAGAAGAGTCTGTGTTAGTGTATAAAAGAAGAAATATCTTTTATTTCCTTTACATTTCTCGTTTAGTTTTACGTTTAAGTCCTTCGAATGAATAGAGGGCCTCGGTCAAAACGGGTAAAGACATTAGACAAATTATTTACTTAAAGCTATTTACATGTTAGGATTCGGAAAAAATTATACTACAAAATTCAATTGCCTTTTATACAATAGTCAATAAATTCAACGTAGATAGTATTTTTGTATTTTTACGTGTTATGGAGCTGTTGGAACCATTAGAGGAACAGGAGAATGGCACGTCGGACTTCCTCTTCAAGTGGGATGATGAATATTTGATTTTCGTGCAAAGCGATTCAGGAAACTACAGTTTTGACAACAACACCAATAGTACGTTTGATTTGAACGACACGTACATAATCCTCCGAGGGGACTCATTGTACCCAAGTGGATACTCGCTGTGGCATATAATACTCGCGAGCATAATAGTGACACTGCTGATGATTGTTGTGGTTGTTGGGAACATGTTAGTAATTATTGCAATAGTTACGGAAAAAGCGTTGAAGAACATTCAAAATTGGTTTATTGCGTCATTGGCGGTAGCGGATTTCTTCTTGGGACTTGTCATCATGCCTTTCTCCCTCGCGAACGAACTTATGGGATACTGGATATTCGGTAACTGGTGGTGCGACATACATTCGGCGATGGACGTCCTATTGTGCACGGCCTCCATAATGAACTTGTGTCTCATATCCCTCGATCGGTACTGGTCAATCACTCAAGCCGTTGATTATCTGAAGAAAAGGACGCCGTCGAGAGCCGCCATCATGATCACGTTGGTGTGGATACTCAGTGGGGTCATCTGCATTCCACCCCTGTTGGGATGGAAAGTCGACCGTCCTGAAGAGCAGGAGTTCCCAAAATGCGAGGTGAGTTACAATTCAAATCCTCTTCTCTTTATAAAAATTAATTAAATTCTGTTTTCTTCCAAATCAGCTCTCATTTTCTAGTATGAAGAAACAATCAATCCCAAAAACCGCCCAACTTTACTCGACGCGGTGTAACCAGTGGACGACCGAAAATAGTCGATCATCCGAGGGTCAGGGATTTTGTTCCAGTGCTTTAAATTGAATTGAGTTAAGGTCGACAAACTCGCGTTGAATCGATTAACAACTTTCGAGTGGCTCTTAGAACTTGGGTAGATTTGATCACAACTCGAGGTTACCGCACCTCTTTGGAAAGACGTGTTTAGCATTGCATTTAGTTAGGTACGCGAGATCATACTGACGCTTATCTATTCATTTTCTGTTGATAAATCGTTTTATGAGGCTTCTCTTTATACCACAAATAATTTCAAAGTCTTGCGAAGAATACCAAAACTAGCTCTAGACTACACGGGTGGGTTGTCCAATACTATAATACTACAACTATAATACATGTACTAATAATACTCCAACCTACCTTCGAAACTCTTGTCATTTGCAGAAGCCTGCCTTGTGGTGCCCCCCCTGGTGGACATGTAACGACTCTAGAGTTCATTCTCTACCTGAAACACACAAATGCATGCTCATTAGTTCAACAGGTCTCAAACAGGAAGCATTCAAAGTTGGTCAACATCTTGGTAGGGGTCAAAATGTGTTTTTTCGAAAAATGGATTTTTGAAATTTTTGGCGATCTTGGCGCGTGGGTGTATGGGTATGTGAGGTTACGAGTCGAAATGGGTATCTATTTACCCATTTCGAAAGTGTGTTTTCGAGATTTCTGGTACCTAGGCATGTGGCGTATCTTTTTCGACTAAATTTTGGACGCTGAATCGATTGGACTGTGTCCCCACGCTCTTGGACCGGGGAATAGCCAACCCATGTGAACGAATTTGCAGCGTTTTAATTGTACTTCTCTGAGTGCCTGTGACACTTAGTTGTGTATCTGGGTGGGTCTACTTGCCATAACGGCTTGGGAAACCTATTCAACCCCAGAGGAGATAACAAAATTGGGGCTGAAGCCTGTTCAGGCTGATTTTGCCCGCAAATATTTGCAACCGATATTTAATTGAAGTTATAAATTGTTAGTCTCGAGGGTGTCAATTAAGGAGGTATGGGTCATTCTCCCATTTCATGCAAAATTAAGTCCCTAGGAGACTACGGCTTTTGCTTGAAATTTTCTGGATGTTCATGATTCTTTACGTCTTCTGGACCCTTTCTCCTATCTTTTCAGTCAGTTTTCAGTTAGATAATAACAGCCTTTCACCCCCAAAATCAAATCCAAAATGCTCAAACCTAATTCCCTCACATGTCCCCTGACGCGAGTAAGTTGATGGCCAGTAAGACCTTCCACCTTTTTTAAGATAATTTCTGATCTTTTCTGGCAGGCTTGTTAGGTTCTGAAATGATGATTCCTACAGATGGTAGGGCCCCTAGTTTCGCATAGAAACGTAGGGGGGCCCAACTGCTGGTGTCCATCAGATTTTACCTAATTCCCTCACATTTTTGAAAAACAGGCGCCAACACTCTCCAGGCGATCGTTATAATAATTTTTCAATGTTGGCAACATTGTCAAAGTTGCTGCCAACACTGGCAACCTTTCCTCATAGACATGTCAGCTCAGGTTAGTTTGCTACTAGATTTCCAAGTTGAGAAATCGCCAGTTGTCCATCAAAAGACTAATTCCCTCACATGGAAATATTTTGATGAAGGTAAGCTCAACTTCAAGTTTTATTAATGTCAATTCACATGCTTTTGAAGGGAGATTGGTGCTCTATTGTTTTAGTTTCTATGCAACGTGTGTAGAGAGTACACCAACGGAAAAACTCCAAAAACCTAATTCCCTCACACCTAATTCCCTCACAAAACTAGTGATGAGGGAATTAGTAATCATGTGAGGGAATTAGGTTCAAAATGAACTTTAGTTTTTAGATGTCTAGGATTTGTGGACAACTTCATCATTATTCCTCTGAACTATCCTACAATCAGTGGACTACCACTGATGTAGAGATCCTCAGCAAAACCAACGCCAAGAAAACTGTGAAGCACGTGGTAAAAGTAAACATTGAATCGACGATCATGAAGACCGTTGATTTATTTGAAACGAATATAAAAGAATTCATGCACCATAAAGCCATCAGAGTCCATCAATTTCGAGCGCTAAGAGACTTGAAAGCTCGATTGTCAGTCAAGGAGGTTCTCATACACTGTGACTTCTCAGAAAATCACCAGATGAAGTATGGGCGCGAAATCCAGTCTGTTCATTTTAGAGGGAGTCGGAAGCAATTCTCGTTGCACATAGTTGAGATTTACTTCAGGAAGAGTGAGTACGAGGAAGTGAATTTTCGATCATTTTGAACTCTTTCGTCGAGTACTGAACATGGGCCAGCAGCAGTATGGGCACACTTGAAACCAGTTTTTGAGTTTATTGCTGACAATTTAATCAAAGTCGATACAGTTCACTTCCAGTCTGACTCACCAGCAACTCAATACCGAAACAGAACGATTTTCCATCTCTTGTCCCAGGCTCTTCATGCATTCATCCCCAATGTCCATTGTATCACATGGAACTATTCAGCACCCGGACATGGCAAGGGCGCAGTTGATGGTATTGGAGGAGCAATGAAGCGATCATTAGACCAAGCTGTTGCATGTGGACATCAGTGATTTTGAATCGTTTGTCAGAGTGCTGCAGGAAAAGTCCAGAAAAGTGTTACTTCATGTGATCACACCTGAAGAGATTGATGGGATGGCTGCCATGATTCCAAATACAATCCTGCCTTTCAAAGGTACCATGAAAGTTTTTCAAGTGGCACATCGCCGAACCGACTGTTCCAGTGGGACGTCTACCCTAAATCCTCGGACCAGGCGCATGGAGACTCATTTCTTCAACATGGGGAAAATAGAAACAGTGGGTGTGGCGGGTCCCGGACCCATTCCAATCGATTGCGGGTCCACAATTTAGTGGAAAATGATACCCTACACGCCAAGGTTACAGAAGTCTCGAAAACACATTCGAAATGGGTAGATAGGCACCCATTTTGACCCATAGCCTCATCCAGAGGGCACCAATCGTTCCGGGACCCGACTCATTGGAATCAGCGTCCAAAATTTAGTGGAAAATGATACCCCACACGTCTAGGTACCAAAATCTCGAAAATACATTCAAACATGGGGAAAGTTGAGTTTAAGCTGTTTTGATTGCTTGCACTGCGACAAGTTCAAGATAAGACACCTTGAGCTTGAAACTGCGATTGCTCCGGCAAACAAGCCTACTGCCCAGGACAAAGAGGTTCATCCAAGTGAGTTGATAGAAACTTTGGTTGACAATCCATCAACTTTGACAACTTCTGAGGAGTCACATCCTCAAAATTTTGTGGCAGCCAACAGGGCAGCAACCCCTGACCTGCTGCAATAAAATTGACGGAGTGCTTGAAGGCCCTTTACCATATGAGAGTTTGGTTGAAGCAATATTTGTTCGTCTTGTGACTTTAAAATGTTGATATAGATCAAACCTTGAATATTTACTAATTCCCTCATTCATTACCTAATTCCCTCACCACAGTGATTATAGTCACGTTGCCATAACTTTTTAATTAGGAATTTCTATGATGAGATTCTGCATGACTGCGATTAGTGGTCAGTAATAAAGGGATTACTGAAAAAAAAAATTCGAAAAAAGAATTTTTTTTGTACCGAAATTGTAGTAGTGAATATTGTGCGAAATGGGAGAATGACCCGTATAACAGTTCAAGTCGAGAATGTCCCAACAGACATCTTTCAGTTTTTCCAATCAATTGTTATGGTTAAATATTGAACAAGTCAAGGCTGGTATACGAGGACAAATCTTCGTCCAAAGTCTTAAAGCGGAAGCTGTTACACGTAATAGGCCCATCGAGTAAAAGCTCACTCGGAGGAGCGGAATCTCCGACGATTTTATTAAGCCGGGATTCAACGCGGATACGGTAAGGTAAGCGTTTGAATAATCTCAAAGGCAGGTGTTCAGGAAATAGTATAGCTTCTGGGCTAACTTGGTAGGTAATACCTGTCTGAGCAAGGTGGAGCAAATAAAATTGAGAGAAGCCGATTAATGAAGAGAATAATCTGGGTTTTACTAGAATTCAAACAAGCGAGTGAATTTGTGATTTTATGGAAAATGATTCGTTCGGAAGGCCCAATTTGAAGTGTAGGTTGGTATACAGGGTGTTCCAAAAAGTCCACCCCCCTTCTTAGTTTGCTTAAATCGTTTTTAAAAAGTTTAAAATGGTATTTGTGGTGGTTTTTGTTGCATGGATCTCAAAAATCACCATTTTGCGCATTTCTTATTGCAGATTCGGATTCCACATTAAATTTGACAGAGGATCAAACAGAGGATGGTGGTGAACTATATTGTGCGACACATGACTTTTTATTGTTTTTAACGCGGATTCACGTGATGGTATTCTTTTCATGATTATACTAAATTTTTGGGGGATAATGAGCGAAATTGTGTTTGCACATTAAATTTTATAGTTTTTTCTGTAGGTTTCAAAAAAGTTTAAATGAAATAGAGAACTCTTTTTTTAAACTCTACAATACCGCTGAAGTTTAATCTGCAAACACGCGCTATAAAGATGTTTTTTTTTACCCCAAATAAACGAATTTTGGTCATGATTCCGCAAAAATTTAGACTAATCAAGAAACGGACAGCATCATGTGAATCAGCGTTAAAAAACAATAAAAATATATGTTTCACACACTAGAATTCACTATCATACACTAATTGACGGTTTTGGGGTTGCGCAATTTTGCGTGCTCATTGAACCTGTTACAAGCTGTCAAAAAAATCGATTGAGGGGTAAAAATCTCATGAAATTTGACGTAGAATCCAAATGTGTAATGAAAAAAGGAGGTTCTTATTTGAAAAACTCAAGTTAGTGTCCGTTGCGCACGTTTGCGCAGGTGTGCAACACGCAATGTGGTCTTTTTTGAGATCCTTTCAAAAACTTTGACCTTGAAACTTTTTCAAAAACTTGAAAATAACTATTTATGCAGGGTGAGGAAGAAAGGGGGAGGGGGATGATCGTTTTTGGGGACACCCTGTATATCAAAGGTGGTGTCATGTTACCAATGAATACGTAGGTACATCAAGTTTACCGCACAAGATGTAACGTTCCTTTTGACGACTTTTATGAAGTATAACTACAATGTAAGGTCGATGATAAATTATTTTTATTAATATCAGAGTAATGTGCTTATCAATTTTTGCTTGGGTGGTTTGAATGCGGCCTGTAATCCATTGGGATGATGAGATGCATTATGAGGGTTTTAGTCAAGGCTTCAAGAAGAAAAACCGCATCAAACGGATAAGGTAGTCACCAGCCAGGGTTTATAAAAGAGTAGAGAAAAATAGATAGCGTTAGGTTTGTCATTGTCAGAGCCACAGTAATAATCATTCCATGGAATAATAAGGATTCGTATAAATGGAAATATATTTCTGTTCGCCCCTTCATTTTATTGCCTTTTGTTTCAACGGTAGTTTATCTTTGAAGAGGTCACAAGAACCCCATGTCCCCCAAGTGAAGAAAAAGAGCCTCAAGTTATATATCTTCGTTCTGGCTGCCAGGACACTCCTCCCCTCTTCATCCAACTTCTCTCAGAGCTGGGTAAAGTCCTTTTGCACATCTCTCATTCCACCACACGAGTTTCACCGCAGCTTCTTGCATATTCCTTCCTCATCTACCAACGATCTCTCTTCCCACTTTTTGGCTTTTCCACCGACCGGTTCCCTACAAGTCTTGACACCTCAAATAATCTCGGTATATTGCAGGACCCGTTTTTCGTCGGCTTCTAGAGCATTATGAATTCTTGCGGTTCTTCCTTAGAACACTTCATTTCTGAGGTTAGTTTCCACGGTCTCAAAAAAGAGAACGGTTCTCACCTATAATATTGACATAGTAGGTACCTATTCGGTTTAAAAAAAAAAAAAATGTATCTGCAAAATGTATTAATAATTCTAATCAGTTCACCCTCGGACACCTGCAGGGCGGGTCCCGGAACGATTGGCGCGCATTGGAAAAGGTAATGGGTCAAAATGGGTGTCTAACTACCAATTTTGAAACTGAGTTTTCGAGATTACTGGTACCTAGGCGTGTGGGGAATAATTTTCCACTAAATTTTGGACGCTGAATCGAATGGAATGAGTCTCCATGCTCTGGTCCGAGGAATAACCAACCCCTGGTGTGTCTGGTGTGCCCCAGACTCATTAAAACCGATTCAGCGCCCAACATTTAGTGGGTCATGATACCCTCACGCCTAGGTACCAGAAATCTCAAAAACCCACGTTCAAAATAGATGGACGGATACCCGTTTTAACCCATAACCTCTTCCCGTGGGCACCAATCGTCCTGCGACCCGTGAAATTATATTATATCAGAATGGGTAGATAGGTACCCTTTTTGACACATAACCTCATCCAGAGAGCACCAATCGTTCCGAGACCCATTTCATTGAATTCAGCGTCCAAAATTTCGTGAAAAATGATACCCCACTCGCCTAAATCGCCAAAAATCTTGAAAATCCATTTTTCGGAATACACATTTTGACCCCTACCCCACCCGAATTTGGTCCGATCGGGCTGAAAAGTTTCGAATACCCAACTAGAGCCGGGACTGGTCTCTGGCCAAAATTTCAGATTTAAATTGTTTTTTTCTAAACCGGATTTTTGATATTTTCGACGATCAAGGCGTGTGGGGTATCATTTTCCACTAAACTTTGGACGCTGAATCGATTGGAATGAGTCCGGGACACCCTAAACTCGTAGTTTCTCCCCATTTTCTCCATGCTCCTTTTCTTAGGAATAACCTGTGAGTAATAATTTACAGCGTTCTTATATTTGTGTTCATCATTATTCCTATTCGAATTAACATTTCAACATTTTCAAACTATACCTATTTGTATTCTGTTTTAATATGTTTTTTTGTAGTCCTTGTTTAGAGTGATGGTACAAGTTTACATTAAACGTAGTTTAAACGCAAACCGAGCTATACGGTGGCATTTGAATTCAATCTGTTCAAGCAGCTCAAGGACGAGTTGGTAGCGTGTTTATTTCTCAGCTTTGAACGAAATGTATTCTTCAATTAGCTAATGGTTCACACCCGTTTCGTGTCGTTTTGTTATTTTCCTCGAACCGAACCAGCGCTAGAAAGGATTTGGTCGTATCAACTCCATCTAAGGGGGATGTTAGCTATGCACACTCTAAGCACAAAGCCTGTAAACATGAGGCACATATCCAAGGCAACCCTTTTACAGAGACCCTTCATTCAGCGACCCCCAGATTTGTTGCCCCGAAAACCCCGCCCAGTTTCCCTGGCGTTTTCCGCAATACAATTAACTCAAGGAGAATCTCTCGAGGTTCATCGCTTAATTTCATGAGATGACCTCCCCTCTTCTTTCCTCACCGGACTATTTAGATGACCGTACATCTCGGAGAAGTTTCATTCTGTCTTCCTGAGACTGTTAGTCGTCCAAAAGCTCGGATCACCGAAAGCCTTCTAAGTTTGCTCGCTAGAGTTCTCAACCTTTTGCACTCCCAACTCACATAACCCTCTCTAATGAGAAGCGCTTTACTGTGCATAATGATAACACCACGCTCATTACCGTAATGACAAAAACCACTCCACAAAATGGGTACTGGTTCCATTTGAATGCGAATCCCGACGGAACAATGCGTTTTTTCCGCGGTTTCAACTAGGTTTCATTCAAACGTTGAAACAAACAAGACATTGAGAGTCCGTAGGACCTTCCTGAAACTAAATCAATTCCAAAAAGGCTCTCAATTTTCCACGTATTATCATCCCGAATGGAAATTGTTACATGCCAATAACTCGGGCTGGCAGAACATTAGAGAAGTTAGTCAAAGAAACAAACTGCTGCCGTTTTCCTTGAAATGATTCCAGTTGAGCTTCCTCCTTTGAAGTTCATCTCTTTTTAAAAAAACCTTTAAAGTTTTAAAATAAAAAACGACGAACGGGGAAAGGACCGTTTCCAATTATCCAGACACTACTATTCAGAACAAAACGGAGTGGCAGAATTATCCGGGATTTATAGATCGATGAAATCTCAAAGCCTCACTGACTCTCGAGCATCATTGAAGGGAAGTGAAGAGTCATCTGCCACAAATAGTTGGCTGTAAGTAGGAAATGAGGGGCAATATCCATTTGTGGAAGAATATTGCCTTAGAAGGCTTAGATATTCGAGAGCACCCTCTTTATTAATGGACCAGCAATCTTATTCAAAGAAGCTATTTACAAGTCAAATTCGGGGGGCCCTATTACCGAACTAAGATTGGAATAGTATGCATTAGAGTCAAGAGCATTATGGCTGCCTAATGCCCCATGCAAGACAAATTTGCATGAGGGCATGACCCTAGTATTTACAAGGGAGGAACGGTGTGCGACCAGGGAGGAAAGGGGACAAGCAATTTGGAATCATACGATTGATATTATTGGTGATACAGGCCGGATACTGAATGAAATGAGCAAGGTACTGACCTGAATTACAAGTAGCAGTGCGTACATTGGACCTTGCTCATCGGCCCAATGCCACAAATCAAACGCAATTTCAATTTGGGATTTCTCGCAATTTAGAATGAGGAGGATGTTGCAGAGTAAAGTGGCCCATACACGATCAACTTGGTTGACAACATGAGGCTCCGCCCACGATGTTGAGGTTAACCAAAATGGTAAACCATATTGTCAACCTGTCAATATTTGTCCCCTCCTAGGCTTATTAAATGCTGAATCCTCAAAAAATCAAAATTGCGGTAATATAGCGGTAATGCAGCGGTATAGCTTTTAACATAAGTATGTTTTTGGGCTGGGAGTCGTTCTGAAATTTGTCTAAAGGCACCAAAATTCGTAACAATAAGATAATATGATAACATACGCAAAATTTTCGACCCGGCACATTAGATTTTTATTTTATTTATATTAACTCGAATGAAAACGGCGGGAAATCATTAATGAAGTTTGGTATAGGCAGGTAAGTTAGGTACTATAAATAGGTAGGTAATATGCATAAATACCTAAATAACATGGATATGTAATATCAACATCGAGGTACTACTTTCAATTACTGATTTACCTAAACCATTTTTTTTACAATATATTTTAAACACCCAAGTAGAAAACGTAGGTAAAACGCGTTTACAGAAAACATATCCGTGATCCAATGTTATTCCGTGAAGCAGAGAAATGTTTATTTAGCTTTAGCCTTTTTTCAGGCTGTTTGCTTTGGGCTCAATTTGCCGACAAAACTCCAGTAGCTGCCCCCATGCATTTATCTTCCTATTCCGATCTTTAAAGTTATCCAACTTAATTGTCCACACATTGGGAAATTCTCGCCCTTTCGTGAAAAAGTTAACCCATATCAGGCGAATGACCCAAAAAGACGAAATAATAACGATAACACGAGTGAAAACGCATTAGAACTCAATGAAGTAACACGGAAATACGACGGAATGATGCGTTCAGAGTTCGATGAACGACTGGTGTTGTCTACCTTGTCGTCAACCTGTCCACAAACAGTAAAACTTGGTTGCAAACAAGATCTCTCAGCCCACCAAATATCAAAAGTAATTTGATCTTTTTCAACCTTGTTGTCAACGAGAAGCTCCGCCCATCAACTACCCCTCAGACGGTCAACATTCACTTCAACATGCAAGTTGACGACCAGGTTGTCCACCAAGTTGATCGTCTGAGGCCTAATAATCAATAGTTTGATTATTTATTAGGTAATTATTATTTATAAAATAATTTTAAAACAACCGAAAATTGCAGGCTACGAAACATAAAGTTAGCGTGTTTAGTGCAGCCGTCCCGGATCTGGGACGGCAGACACCTGCCAGCCATGTGGCCGTCCCAGATCCGAGCCATCTACTAATGTGATGCTACCAGGCTGTATAAGAATCTCCTATCGTCTATTATTCCGTGTAAAGGGGGCTGGAGGGTTCGCTGAATGCTAAACATATTAACTTCAGTTTGAAAGTTGACTATTTATAAAAATTTGAAGAAATTCGGGTTCAAACTGTTTATTCGTTGAGTCGATTCAAGTTATCTGTCGTCCTCGACCGTGTTGAGTACTTTTTTAGTTCTTCTTCAATCTTTATGAGGTCGGGTAGTTTGTCATGTCTTCGTTAAGTGAATGCAAAACGCAGAAAGAGGATTATTTGATGTCGTGAGTACGCAAACCCTCCTAGCAACACTTGAGCCATCCAGTCGTCCCAGAAGAGGGATGGAACTGAATTGCGCTCTTAAATAACAAAAATTTCGTATTTTTACAACTAAAAACGCTTTTTTATACGTCTACTACCACAAAATGATTTGAATAACCGCAAGAACTCGGGTTAGTTGGAAAATTCATCGTCTTTGTACTTCCTCTAAATTTGTTAAACTCTCAAAATCATCCTTCAAAAATGTATGAAATGTATTCGGGTTTCTGAATGGAAAGGTTGAGCATTGTAAAATCATAGATAGACGTAAGGGGGCTGTATAACATGATGTATCAAGGCTGCGTAAACAGGTATTGCTGTAACACCGAAAAGAGCTGAGGGAGCTTGCATAGTATACCAGTATGCACAATTGCGATCACTTATAAATCACGTATACAATTTTCCATTATTGAGGCCTAGGAAATGATATTGAAAGAGATACTCATCAGTATAAAACTGCAAAAAATGTCAATTCACGCACAAACCAACTATCCTTTCAAACATGTTTTCTATGAAATGTGATTTTTAGAGAGGGTGATGCTTGCAAAACTACTCAGATTTTTCAGAATGCGTCTTTCAGATATCTCGCCTCAATATTTCTTCAGTATCTTTTGAAAGTTAGGAGCAAGGACCGAAATCAGTCAGTTTTCATGTTTGGACAAAATCATTATTTCATCACTCGCAATTTCTTATCCCTATACATTGGCCGTGTTTTGTTTTGAATGAAAGACGCACCTTTCACTTTATAAAAGTACCTAGTACGATTTTATAGAACGTTCATGCGTCTAAAGGCGTTATATACGCACGGAACCGTATCAAGTTTAGTACACGTGCTAAGTGAGGAAGAACACATAAAACTACGGCGTTTAGAATGGAACATCAGCTTAGTTCAGATTTGTTTCCCACCGCGAGAGAAAGTGCAACCTCCGAATCGTTGGGAGAAATGGCAAAGAAAGCTGGGGATTTAATTCGGTTAACCCCTGGCCCTTTTTCGGAAGTGGCTTAGTATTAGCGGCAGCCTAATTCTAAAGACTACCCCACAACCCCCCCACGCTAAACTTTTTTTACGTTGCAGAGAGATTCTTCACTCTTTATTCCATTACAAGTCTCTTTTCGTCTCCGATTCCTCTTTCTCTCCGAGATCTGTAAATTGATGTTCGTTTCATTTCCTGTATTTTTTTTTCGTAGGTAATCGGATTTTGACGAATCTAGGGAAGAGTAATATCAGGAGAGAGTACCTACCTTTTCCACCTACCATTGTGTACATATCTTAGTATCATGTTGTCATTTTCACTAGAGTGAATTTGTCTTGATGAGGCGGTTTGAGTTGAGAATACATTTACACAAAATCTCAGCGTAACAGACGTTCGACGGAGATTCAATGAGTAAATTCAGGAGTTATCCATTCGGAAATACCGTAGCCGCATTCAGTGTACCAATAATTGCTCTACATAATTACTATTTAGACAGGGTATGTACGCACTAAGGCTCTTGGTATACAGAGCTATTTTATATTAATCCGGGTGTACAATCTTATGAGAGAATAGGGGAACCCATCATGTGATACACTCGTGCCTCTATTTTCGTAAAGGGTGGACTCCTCCCCAAATTTATTATGTTACGTTGCTAAAAGTACATGTTGAAGAAATGAGTCTCCATGCGCCTGGTCCGAGGAATAACCAACCCCTGTGTAAGAATTTGCAGCGTTTGAATATGCGTTTTCGAGATTTCCGGTACCTGGGCGTGTGGGGTATCAGTTTCCACTAAATTTTGGATCCTGAATCGATTGGAATGGGTCAGGGACCCGCCGCACCCACTGTTTCCCCATTAATCCCATGTTGAAGAAATGAGTCTCCATGCGGCTGGTCCGAGGAATAACCAACCCGTGTGTAAGAATTTGCAGCGTTTGAATATGTGTTTTTGAGATTTCTGGAACCTAGGCGTGTGGGGTATCGTTTTCCGCTAAATCTTGGACGCTAATTCCAATGAAGTGGGTCCCGGAACGATTGGCACCCACTGGAAGAAGTTATTAGTTATGGGTCAAATTGGGTGTATATTACTCATTTTAAATATGTGTTTATGAGATTTCTGGTACCTGGGCGTGTGGGGTATCATTTTCCACTAAATCATGGACACTGAATCGATTGGAATGGGTCTGGGATCCGCCGCACCCACCGTTTTCCCCATTTCCCCCATGTTTTTAAATAAGTTTCCATGCTTTTTGATCTAGACACCATGAAACGTCCAGAAAAAAAATTTGAGCCGAATCGGAGAGGTTGACCATTTGCATGAAAACAAAGGTTGATTATTCAAGGAATAACCAACCAAAAAGGTCCATGTCCGTCCGCCGTACGCCGTCCATTGTCCGCGCCGTTTTCGGTAGTAGAAAATTTTCTAAAAATCTGAAATTTGGGTCAGGGGTCTGTTCCCGGCCTAGAATGGTCCTCGAAACTTTTCAGCCCGATCGGACCAAATTTGGGCGGGGTAGGGGTCAAAATGGATTTTTCGAGATTTTGGGCGATCTAGGCGAGTAAGGTATCATTTTCCACTAAATTTTGGACGCTGAATCCAATGAAATTGGTCCCAGAACGATTGGCGCCCACTGGAAGAAGTTATGGGTCAATTTATCGTTCAATTTATGGGTAAAAAACTAAATCAGAAAACAAAAAAATTCGCTCCCTCGGGTGGGCTCGAACCTACTACCTTTCGATTTACTGCCAAACGATTTTCAATCATGCCACATCTCCACACCATATGAGTCGTTCTGAGAACTAATGCCGTTTCTGTGTACACTTATTTAGTTGTTTTCTTCCTCTCATCAATATTGTGGCAGAGTTCCTGGTTTCTGATGGGAGTAGGGTTTTTTCAATTTTCTTAGCTGGTGGAAGGTTTTCAAATGAGGACAGGAGAGTTGACAAGGGGCAGAGTTCTGAGAATGAAGTAACTAGAAATAGTGGGTCTCTAGCCTTTTGCCTTTTCTCACCATACATGTCCTTCAGAGAACTGATGATTCCCATGTGAACCCAGCTTTAGTTTGAGTCTTCTTGGGCCTACCACCATTGTGGCAGTTCCCCTTTTCTGATGGGAGTAGGGTTTCTTCAATTTTCCCAGCCCTCAAAAGGTTTACAAATGTAGAGAAAAGTCTGGACAAGAACAAAGTTCCATGAAGCAAAACCAATTAACTAGGAATATTGGAATTTCAATCTTGTCACTTCTCCACACCATATGAGTCCTTCTGAGAACTAACACCGTTTCTGTGTACACTTATTTAGTTAACCTTCATCCGCTCGCGCCCTCTCGAGCCCCGGCAGCGCTCGCGTGACGGCTAATAGCCGTCCCTCACCTTTTTCCTCAATATGTTTTCGCTATCACCATGAACGATTGTGGTTTTAGTAGCAGTCCACCAGGAAAGTTCACACACAACATTTGGAGAGGAAAACTTTATTTAATACACAACATAATCGTAAACATTCAAAAAAAAAACGTTATAAACTTTACTAAATCTGTTCTGCCTTATATAATGAAACTGAATTTTCATAACATTGTATGACTTATCAAGGAACTTATTTTGGCCAAAACTTAGTTACAAAATTAAAGAAAAAACTAGTAAATAACGAATCAGTACCTAATATCATTGCAGACTATTACTTCAGACTCACACATAAATATAAAATGTAGGCAAGAAAAATAATACCTACTATCACTTCAGTTTATTGTACGAGGTAACTTTCTCTAATCACTGACTTCTGCGGCGTCTCTTTGTTCACGAGCACTAGTGCAAGAATCGTAAATCATTTGGCAGTGGTTTTTGCAAATGTATTTATGGCAATCATAGCACGTCAATTTCGTTCGGTGGTTTTTCCTTGTCCCACAAATGTAGCAAATGGCTTTCTGGTTGAGAGGAGCTACTCCAGGTGGATGATCAGCCGACAGTCCATTTTCTTGTTCTTCTCTGTACGGTTTCAAAAAAAGACTCAAGTCGCTTGGTAGTACCTTCAATTTCGCACGATCTTTCAAATTCCCTTCCATCATTTCCATAGCCAGTTTGTCCAGATAAAGTCTCCTGATAATATTTCCGTCGGAGGGGTTATTACTTTGATATACTCTGAACGAATTGATTCCAGCGATGTCAAGCAAACGGAAAAAAAGTATCTTCCATTCTCGCATCTTCCAGCTCTTGGAGGATGCGAGCAATATCTACTGGGTCACTGTATCGAGCCCTACAAAAAAAAAAAAAAAGAGAATAGATAGCAAAATGTGAGTAGGTAAAACTAAAAAACAACAAGATTTTATTCAAAAACAAGAAAGGAAGGTGACTACTTCATTATCTACCATTAACAATGCTGAAAAAAATCGGAAAGTACTTACATTTCTCTGTCGGTGCTCAGGGAAAAAAAGTAACAATACAGCTCGCGGGACGGCTAACAGCCGCGACGCGTCACTTTTCGACTTTGGAGGCTTACTGACGGTACGAAGACGCGACGCAAGAGTTAGAAACGACTGACATTTAGCGGAGAAAAGTTTAATTAGAGAATACGACCGATTCCCACCACTCTATCGCCCCTCTGTTATGTTTTACATGCTTTCTTATGTGAATGACGGCAGATAGCCGTCAACGCGAGCGGATGAAGGTTAAGTTTTCTTCCTCTCATCACTAGTGTGGCTGAGTTCGTGGTTTCTGATGGGAGTAGGGTTTTTTCAATTTTCCCAGCTGGTGGAAGGTTTTCAAATGAGGACAGGAGAGTTGACAAGGGGCAACTGATGGAGAACTGATATGATTCCCATGTGAAACTTCCCCCTCCACAACCCATAACTAGGGTACAGGCCAGGGATTTTTCAAGACTTCAGTTCAGTCTCTCCCTAATCCTCCTTCTACCTACTGCAGTCTGCAGTTGATGTGTGTTGTGCTCCAAATAAACTAAACATGTTTTCCCCAATTTTTCGCGAATTTTAGTGCGGGTTGGGTACAAACTATGAGAATATAGGTTCCAGAATCCTTCTGGTCCAGTGCCCAAATCTGTTCAAGTGAAAGTGCACATTGGTTCTGCCATGGCAGCCTGAGGATGATCGCCTTCTTCAGTAAGATGGTAATTTACTCTTCTATTGGATGGTGTCTTATGTAGCCTCACTGAAACTTGAACAAATAAGCTCAAGTTTCATTACAAATCTTGGTTGTCCACAATGCAAAATATACCCTCAACTGAGTTCATGCAGTACACCTAGGGAGCTTGGAAAGCAAATATTTTGACCAAGCAAATAACATGCCCAAATTTACTCGAAATTAAAAATGGATTTTGATTGGAGTCCTATTCATGAATTTTCCACCCGTTTTCATGCCAAAAGTCAATTTCTCTGATTTGGCTCTATGATTTTTTCTGGAAATTTCAAGGTGACTAGATCCAAAAGTAGCAGATGTCATTCCCCCATCCGCTGTCCAGGCTGATTTCGGTAGTAGAAAATTTGGCTGAACTCTAGTATACGGGGCAGAGATGACAAACTATCGATTTCACTCGAACTATCGAACTCTAACAAAAAGCTGATCGATTGTCCGTCTGACGTCACTCCTTCAGTCAACGACACTGACAATCATGAATTAATTATTATGATTTTATATTTTATATTATTAGGTATTGTTTATATTTGTGAAACAATGGCCGTGAAAACATGATGACTTGGTCCTCAACATTTTTCAGCCCGATTGGACCAAATTTGGTGAAGGTAAAAATGTGTTCGATTTCAAAATCGATCTTGAAGGTCCGATATCCCATCCCTACTCCGTACGTCTTCCACGCCGACATTGGTAGTAGACAATTTTCTAAAAACCTGAAATTTTGGCGAGGGGTCTGTTAATGGCTCTAGTTGGTCCTCGAAACTTTTCAACCTGATCGGACCAAATTTGGGTGAGGTAGGGTTCAAAGTGTGTATTTCGAAAAATTGATTTTTGAGATTTTTTGCAATCTAGGTGTGTGGGGTATAATTGCCCACTAATTTTGGACCCTGAATCGATTGGAATTGGTCCGGGACCCACCACACCCAATGTTTCCCTTTTTCCCATGTTGATGAAATGAGTCTCCTGCACCTGGTCCGAGGAATAACCAACCCGAGTGAAAGAATTTGCAGCGTTTTTTTAAATAGGTAAATAGATAACCATTTTGAACCATAACTTCTTCCGGTGGGGGCCAATTGTTCCGGGAGCCGTCTCATTGGATTTAGAGTCTAAAATTTAGTCGATAATGATACCACACGCGCCTGAATTGCCGAAAATCTCGAAAACCCATTCTTCAAAATACACATTTTGACCCCTAGCCCCCTCCCCTAATTTGGTCCGATCAGGCTGAATAAATCCGAGGACCGATTAGAGCCAGAACCGTTGGGGTTTTGAGGTAGTTTAATCAACAGTTTGAGGATTTATGAGCAAAAACTTTTCAATTGGTCAATGAACCATTGGCGCGGTTTATAAGCATGGTATTCTAATTGTATTCTGGTGACTTCGAAAACACAATTTTCCACACAAACGAGATAGATCTCGTAGAGATCTACCTAGTATAATTTCACCGCGGTGGAGAAATCCGCAGCCCTTTTCCACCTTCTACATTAGGACTCTCCCTAGTATGTACATTATTAACAACATTTTATATAATTCATTTAGGTTAGCACATAGGTAGTTATTAAATTCGCTCGGACGAAAAATAGTGTTAAAACAGACCCCAAGTCATGCATGAATAAAGGATCGTCCGTAAACCTGATTTAGAATGTGAAACTTGATATATTATGCATTCAAATCCCTTTTGTAAGAGGGTGTTTTGTATGCATCGGTTTAGAAAAGTTGAACGAAGGGATTCTGCCCTCACTTTAGCGTAGATCTTCTTTTTCTATTCCATGATTGTGGATGAAAAATATAGAATAGAATAGAATAGAGAATAGAAGTACATATCGTAATGTGGATTGGTCAACAAGAATTTTAATGAAAATGAATGATTCTCACTGGTAGTATAATTAATTTTAAGCACCTAAGTGGAGAAAAAAATTTGGTTGTAGTGCTCCTAATGGAATTTGTATACGGATTCATTAGAAATTGAGCAATTAAGCACATCGCGAGGCTTGAAGATCACGTCAACGAATATATTGTACGCATTTTTGACTCGGATGATCTACTACGAAACATCTACCAAAAAGGAATTTTCTATGAATTTGCTGAAACTGACAAGGAAAACACTGCAAATTCGTCCATGGAGTTTGATTATTACTCCGACCAAGAGCAAGGAGACTTATTCCAATCGATTCAGCGTCCAAAATTTTGTAATAAATGATACCCCACACGCAAATGTACCAGAAATCTCGAAAACCCTTATTCAAAATGCGTAAGTAGATACCCATTTTGACCCATAATCTTTTCCAGTGGGCGTTCTTGGACTCGTTTCATTGGATTCAGCGTCCAAAATTTTCCAAAAAATGTTGGGCCGAAACGGAGAGATTGACTTTCTGCGTGAAAACATATTATGTTGATTATTCAAGAAACAACCAACCAAAAGTGAGTTATATGTTATATATTCTGTTGTTATGGGTTAGCTAAATACCCATATAAATATCAAATGATAAACTCAGGTGCACTATTTGGGCCACTGACAGGGAGAAGCTGTTTCTCCAAGTTAATTCGTATGGATGAGAACTGGAACAGCAGTAAACTTAACTAGATATATCCCGATCAAACCAAATTTGGAAGAGGTAGGGGTCAAAATGTGTATTTCAAAAAATGGCTTTTCGAGATTTCTGGTACCTAGGCGTGTTGGGTATCATTTTCCACTAAATTTTGGACGCTGAATTGATCGGAATGAGTCACAGTTTTCTATTCAAAACCCAGTACTGCCTATAATCTCATTTGAAATGATTCTCGCATGAGACGAAATGTTCGGGAACGGTGGCAATTCGTATTCCATGTAAGCATTCTTAAAAGAAGGTTAACGTTTCTAGACAGAAGATTTTGATAGAACGAGGAAAACCAAGACGTTCAAGTCTCATCTGAACTTCACAACCGATATAATGCCTTTGACATTATTTAAAGCTCGGTTTTAGCGCCATGGGAGCTTGGCAACACCCTTAAGCTCAACATCGATCTTATCCAACGAGCTGACAACTTAGTTGAAAGTTTGATCCAAATAGAATTTTGCTAATCAGAAAGCTGGTTACAGAATGGGTAATTCATGGGTAATCTAAGTTCCTCTTCCTAAGGGAAAAGCTTGTGCAACTAATTTTCAACCCTACCGCCACAATAGGAGGCAAGTTGTTTTTTGAAATTTTTGCGATTGAGGTTCTTTTGCGTGAGGGGAATCATTTGTCCAATTTTGGACACTGAATCGATTCATCGGTTCATTTTTAATTATTCTCGGGAAAACTAGGAGATGTATACCATCCCCCAGAGTGAGATCAACCATGTATAAGAAAAACCTTCGTGGAACATTCGCAGTGCTTTTTCTTGTCTGATCACTTTGTTTTTAGTAATCTGCAATCCAATAGACGATTTGAATGTAACATCAATCAGCATAATGGTTTCTTTGTTTGCTACCTGCGTTAAGACAAGATTTAAAAATGCTCACGAAATTTGAAATTTGTCTAAAATTAGGTAGTAACAGGCAGTAGGTGGATGAATATTTATTGAGGAGCAAGAACAGTTGTTTATTCCGACAAACAGGCTTCCACGAGCAACAATACCGAAACGGCGATAGATACAATACCGGCAATCATGTTCCAAGTACTCCTAATCGCGGTGAAGAGAAGCAAGGCGCAACCAAAGCCAAAGAATCCACCCATCAGAACTATGCACCACATTTGCGACAATTCCGGGTCGACGTTGGCTCCAGAGCATAGACACACCATGTACGCGGTGTATATGACGATCGCTCCAACTACGAGAATGCAAGAGAGACTGAACACTCTGGACACGTTTTTCAATTCATATTCGTCGAACCAAATGCAGACATCTTGAGCGATCATCAATATTAGAGTGACGATTCTCAATATTCCCAATTTTTCCATGGTTCAATGATTTCATTCGAAGACGACAGATCAGTTCAACAATCACCACGCATTTCAATTATTTAGAGACTAGAGGCAATACAAATATCTCCATAGGGTCGCCATGATGATCAAGAACAAGTGAACGCTTGGCGTCTGCCAATAACGTTTCCTTTCCTCCCTCTTCTTCTTTGAACCAGAAAACATAATCAATGTTAACATGGCCGTTCCGAAGGATTTAATTCTGATCTCATCGATAGAATGTCTCCATTTCCGATGATGATTTATTTGAAAGGTGACAGGCTCGAGCATAATTAACATGATAATACATTACTCGAAGTATGAACAAAAGGACAAGTGAAATAAAGAAGAACTAATTGAAAAGACTAGAGAAAATGCAGGGTGTTCAGGACAAGTCTCATGGAGGCAGTGGAAGAACTGCGGGATTTCAGCACCGGAAGAGAGCTAATTAGTAATCAATGCATACCTATATCAAAGATAGGCACTTTTGCCACACATGGGAGGCGGCAACGTGGGCGATGCAGCAGATGGTTGGCGAGAAAAGCACTGGAAGCGACTCATGCAGCATTGATCCGAGACGAGAGACGCGCAGACCGACCATAGCAAAAGGGATGGGCGTCGCCAGAGAGGATCCCGTGCTGCAAGGTCATGTCAGCGACCAAGATTCTGTCTGCACACTGAGGAAGATATAAACGAGCGCTAAGGGCATTTTAATCAATACCTTGACGAGGAACTCTGAATTTGAATGGTAGGTAACGTTGTACACGCAAGAGGCAACAAACGCAGGAACGTGGGCCAGGGCAGAGGGAGACATCAATTGTGGAGGAGTAAGCTAGGAAAGTGATGGTATGCGGAGACTGAGCATTTGCCATTAGTATGAAGAAGGGCACTAGAAAAACACCAATCAAAGGAAAAAAGGAAAAGCAGCAAGGAGTAACCGGAGCGGTCTGAAAGTACATCCACTCGTCATAACAATGAGACGTCGTCAGCGAAAACGAGGAGATTCAGGTTGCGCTCGTCGACGAAAATAAGGCACATACAACAACCATCATTTTGGTTGGTATTTCCTTGAATATCAACCTTTGTTTTCATGTATAAAATCCACCTTTCTGGTTCCTCCAAAATGTCTCCTTGGCGTTTCAAGGTGTCTAGATCAAATTAAGCAAATGTCCGTCCGCCATCCACTGCGCTTTCGCCAGTAGAAAAAATTTCTAAAAATCTGAAATTTGTGTTAACGTTGCCGGCTTTAGTTAGTTCTCGAACCTTTTCAGCCCGACCGGACTAAATTTAGTGGAGGAAGGGAACTAAAAGGGTCAAAATGTGTTATTACAAAAAATTGATTTTTGACGTTCTAATCGTGTAAGATATTATTTTCCACTAAATTTTGGACGAATTTGCAGCGTTTTAATAACACTGGCATGAGGCAATAGCAATATTAGAGGGGGAGCTCGGTAGTCTAGTGGAACAGACAAAGGATTGGTGTGGTTGTCCGAGTGGCCAAGAATCGAATCCTGGACAGAGCAACTTAATTGTGTTTGTCTTGACCCTCATATTCGTCCTCTTCACTTAAGGGGGTGAGGCAATAAGTAGCACAAGCGAAGTCGTCAGATCAATTTACGATCTTCTTTGGAGGACGGCTGACGACGTCCGCGACACCTGACCTGGTAGTCGGACGAAAATCCAAGGTGGAAGTCCTTGTTTACTTTACTTTACTTACTTTACAATAGCAATATTAAATGCTGATTTTCGTCAGGGTAGTCATTGTTTTGTAAATGTTCATTGCGCATACTCCTCCAGAATCCTATTCTCTCCCCAATTTGCAGGAGTAGCCTTGTATAACATCTTCGAACACAAAAACAAGTAATCCGGAGGACGAAACGAGCCTTTGAGTACATACATCTTTTGACATACATCTTCAGGCTAATGGATCTTGAAGGAATACGTTAGAGGGATAAATGGTATCAATGGAATCGCGGGATATTTATTGGGAAAATCCTGATCAACCAAAAGCAATCTACGACTCGAAGGCACGCCACGGATTTTAATTCGGTCACGCGTGGGCCATCGGATTCTGCTCAAACTTTGCACTTGGCCATCAGGTAAAATGTTCAAACGGCCAATATAGTTAGGGCTTTGGATTGCCAAAGCCCTAGGTTGATGGATGTTCGAAGCACGTGACTTCGCATTACTCCTCAATCGAGCTCAATAAACTTTGCCAAGCTCCCTGGCTATTTCAGTCGGTCACAATGCCTTTCCGTGCTAATACCTCGGAAAGTTTCTAACAAACAGCTTTGGAACAACGGTTTTGTTCCGGGAACGATTCAAAAACGGAATTCCTCTCTGGAATGTGTTTCATTCATCGGAGGATGTATGAGTTATGCGTGGAAACTGTATAACGTGCTGGAAATTATACCGTTGCACATAATTATGAAGAGTAACGTTTTATCTGATCATTGGAGTATTAAAAAAGTAGCAGGTTTGACAAAATTCACTTTTCAAATTAACTTCCCTCCAATGGCAGGGCCCAACAAGCCTTGAATACGCACAATGTTCATTGTGGCAGCCTTGTCTTTAGGATGAAGAATCTGGTCCTTTTTAATTATAAGTATAACAAATGTCTACTGTGGTCTCAGGTGAAATATCTCCCAACAGTCATTGTTGTCTCCTCGTCGTTCGCCCCCTAATACGACGAGTAATCGATGCGTGAATGATTGATTTGAATGGTTTTTACCTCAAGACCGAGGAGGGGGAGGCGAAGACTTCAACCCCAACGTAAAGGCACTCTTGATTTCCTCTCGAGGCAATGGTCTGGTTCAGGGAGATAAGGCCTTCCAAAAAGAACGGGGGAGTATTTTATTTATTGTGAACAGTCGGGGTCGAAGGGAACAGGGAGAGATCCACCCATGATCCGATCACCATTCCTGGCAGCTCACGCTCCACGGGCTACCAAGTGTATTTCTCGCTAGGTTGTCACCTGACTAATGGCCGGCCTTCGGATACCGATGGGTCTTACACGCATCGATCAATACCGAAGCCTCAGATCCAAGATTCACTAGACTGAGCTTGCCACGAGGCTCTAGAAAAAAAGCTTTTTTGCCGGAGAAGATAGTACTTTACTTCAGAGGCATCGAGGATGTAGTCCGTACACTAGTTACTGCTTCTAAAATCGAAATTACCTGGATCAAGAATTGCTCTTTTCAATGTGAATCTGCATATGCAAAGACAAGAAATGAGAATCTGACGTGTCGTCCTCTGAAGGCTTTCCGGAATTGATAGCTCAGGCACTGAGCAATATGCAAATGATCTGATCCACTCATCCCTCAAGAATGAAGACTTACACAGGCATATCCATTTCAGTAGCACTCAGCCATCCTTTATCAACTTCACCAAACATTGTGGACACTATGTCGTTCCGCAAAATGAAGTAAGGAAACACAGATCAGCTCCACGCTCAGTTGCGAGCCTGAGAACCTCTTCACTTCAATATAAAGCCCAAACAGTAACGTCACGAGCGAAAGGAGTTCCCAGTTTTAAACTTCCGACCCTCTACTGGCATTTCTCAGTGTAACTACATCAGTTAAAACCTTGTTCCCAAGTTCCCAAAAACTCCAAAGTCAAACAGGACATGCTACCAAACCAAAGAAACTGAATGATGGATCAACCCAAGATCAGAAAGAGTGATCAGGGAGTTTCTCCTGTTTGAAACCTCCCACCATGGCATAATTATCCATCACATGACACAGAGATACTTACAATCGATGCATAACTACTACAAGAGCGCAGTTTTGCTTTATTATTCTAAAAACCAACCGACGTTCTCATGACTAGGGTGGACCTTTCTAATTCGCTCAGAACATAGACACCTGGGTTCTACAATATCAGGATGCGCCTTTAGGCAGTAATTATGAATTTTTCCAAAAACCTGAGATTTTGGTCAATAACTCTCGTTTGGTTAAAATTAGGCTCTTGAAATTTTTCGGCCAATTTACATCAAGAAGAGGCAGGGTATGGGAGAGTATGAGGTTTTTCTGGAACACTTGGAACACACTCTTTATCTTATCTATATTTATCTCAATGTCAATACATATTAAATCAAGCATCGGATTTTATGTTAACATAAGTCAAATGCTTAAAAACATGAACAATAAAAATAGAGAGTAATTTCAGATCGATTGGCATATTTAAGAGGAAATTCGAGTTTTGGCGATATATGACCCCGATGACGATGATACGGTTTCTACCAGGAGCGAGACTATGAAGACTAAGAACGATTAAAAAAAACAGGAATTCGTTCTCTATCGCAGCTGAAGTTAATATTAAACCAATAAAACTAACAGGAATCCACAGAGACTGAATGTGAAAATGAAACACTACTAGTGATGCAATCTTGGTTGCGAATTCTTGTGCGCTACCCGGCAGTGCTATCAGAAATGTACCGCGGTGGAAGGACATTTGCATTTCATTTTCCACGTGCTTCAACCCAGATGTCATCCGGTTAATGGGAGCTAGGTCTAGTTCGAAGGTATTGTATTTCGAACCGGGTGGTTGGGTGATTAAGGAGTTAACTGTCGCACTACGTTTATTCTTGCTCGGAGTGTATCTTGTTCAATACAGAACATGTCGGGAACTTTCGAAAATCGAACCGAGGGAAATAATAAATTAAAAAACGCTGCAAATTCTTTTACAGGGGTTGGTTATTCCTCGGACTAGGAGCATGGAGACTCGTTTTAATCGATTCAGCGTCCAAAATTTAGTGGAAAATGATATCCCACACGCCTAGGTACCAAACATCTCGAAAACCCACTTTTGAAATAGGTAGATAGACACCCATTTTGACCCATAACTTGTTCCGGTGGGCACCAATCGTCCTAGGGCCCGTCTCATTAACTTCATTAACTTCTCATTAACTTTTAAAATTTAATGGAAACGGATTCCCCACTCGTCTTAATCACCAAAAACCTCGAATATTCATTTTTCGAAAAACACATTTTGACCCCTACCCCCACTCCCCAATTTGGTCCAGTCGGGCTGAAAGGTTTTGAGGACCAACTAGAGCCAGAAACGGGTCATTAGCGAGAACTTCAGATTAAAAAAATAAATAAATAAATAAAAAATAAGTCTACTACCAAAATCGACGTGAACGTCGGACGGACATCCAGGCACCTTGGAACGCCCAGAAAAAATTTGGGCGGAAGAAATTAGGAACCCACCTACTGCTTAGCTACCAGGGGAGGGGGATGTCTGATCTCAATTCCTACACCTGTTCCTCGAGGAAATTGATTCAAACCACTCGGAATCCCAACGCACTATCAATCACTATTAGCTGGTCATCCATCAACGTTGATTAATGTATCATCCTCGCCCTTCCCACTTCCTTCGACAGTCTCAAACGAGGGGTGGAGGCAATGAGAAATCGCGGTAATGTAGCGGTTTGGGCGATTGACAAACTTTGTGATTGCTCGATGACCCGGCACATTAGTTTGAAACTAATAACCCCGAGATATCAGTGATTGTTTTTTGATATTTTTAAATTCAGTTGAGAATGGCGTTATCTATGTACGTAATACATACTATTAATTCTGCCTCTTGTTATTGTTTTGGCTCGTTGACACAATGAGTTGGGCTCAAGCTAAGATGCTAAGTCTAGCCTTAGTATTATACCTTAGGGGTACCAGACAATGCTGCTTATCGGTTTCTATCCATCCCTAACAATCTGAAATTTTGGTCAGGGACCCGTTTTTGGCTGTATAGTTAGTCCTCGAAACTCAGGCCGATCGGACTAAATTTTGTGATAGGGGGAAGGGGGTTTGTTAGATGTCAAAATGTGTATTTCGATCAATGAATTTTCACGATTTTCAGCAATCCAGGCGTGTAGGGTATAATTTTCCACTAAATATTGGACGCTGAATCCAATGAGAAGGGTCCCGAAACGAATGGCGCCCACAAGAAGAGGTCATGATGGGTACCTATCTACCTACTTCGAGTGTGGATTTTCGAGATTTCTGGTGCCTAGGCGAGTGGGATATCATTTTCCACTAAATATTGGACGCTGAATCCAATGAGATGGGCCCCGGAATGATTGACGCCCACCGTAAGTGGTTATGGACGCTGAATCAATTGAAATGAGTCTCCATGCTCCTGGTCCGAGGAATAACCAACCCCTGTGAAGGAATTAGGAGAAATTGCTTTTTAAAGTGCTCCTCTCAGGCGTCTGGCCTCATTCGTGTAGGGAATGGCTGTGTTGTTGACGAAAGTGGGGGTATAAAATCTTTTTATAAATCATTTTTGGCTTTCGTTTATTCTTGTGACTTTTTCAATGGTTGGTCAAAATAACCAACTTTTTACAGTTTAGGCTGTATTTAACATATTCATGGTGACTATTATTATTAAAGTAGAATAATACATAGATACTGGGCGAAATTGTCAGTCTCAAGTTTTTGCCTGCTCAATAATGTGTACACAGCGCAGCAACACTGGTAAGTACGACCAGGCTTTCAAGTTAGTTTGTGTTTCAAATGCTTCAAAACCTCTCGATTATCCTGGCAGCAACGCTACTTTATAAACCACTAGAATTTCAGGTTTGCGAAGGCCGAGCGTAACATGGCCACGAAAACGGTCGGAGAAGTGAAGATGGGAGGAGGCCGAAGGAACTGGGAGACGGAAGTTCGCGATGGGAAAGCTGCCGGAGGAGGTTAAATTCATCAAAATTCTTCTGAGACAAAGTGCGGTTGGAGTGGAATTTAATATAGGGCAGGGAATGCTAGAGGCACTCTGACCGTAGCCTGTTGTCAAGCAGCGACTCCATCGTCGGTAATATAGCCTGAATCCTCTTCCCGTCCTTATCGTTCTTCCCTTATCGCCTTTTCCGTATATTTTCTTATCCGTCTTAGTAGGTCGGTGGAGCGCACCCATTTCTTTCTCGCATTTTTTTCTCAGGATTTGAATGAGGAAATTTCGGGAGATAAATTACCTAATATTATTCATGATTTTGCTACGAAATGGTCCCAAAAGAGGTTAAATTTAATTGAACAATCTTGAAAAATCAATGATTTGTTCTGGTTTTGGTTTTCTGAAGTTTTTTTTCGACTTTTTTGATCATGAATGGCGCAAAGCTCCAGTTCTCAGCCACGGCAGACTCCCCTTTAGCTCATTATCCATCATCATAACATAAAATATATCACAGTAGGCACCTCTCTTCAGTTGCAAAAGAACGTCTGATGATCGAAGCGTTTGATCAAGACGCACTCGGTGGGAATTTATCACTGTTCTACTGACGAATCTCACTTGATTCATTATGTTCAGTTGATCATGAAAGTGGTCCCATCCCTCTTGAAAGACTTCTTCTACACTAAAACTAATATTTCCACTTGCTTTTATAGCCTCTTCCAGTGACGCCAATCGTTCCAGGACCCGTCTCATTGGATCCAGCGTCCAACATTTTTTGTAAAATGATACTCCAGAACGATTGGCGCCCACCCGATGAGGTTATGGGTCATAATCTAGGCATAAGTGGTATCATTTTACACTAAATTTTGGACGCTGTCGATTGGAATGAGTCTCTGTGCTACTGGTCAGAAAGAATATGCAGTTTTTGGTTGGTTATTCCTTGAATAATCAACCTATTTTTTAAATATTATTTCTCCCCGTGATGCATGGCAGGCGCCCTCCCGACGCACTGTATATCACCGTTCCTCACGCTTTACCTCATATGATACTGTTGGTGGAAAACTGAAAAACTTTTCACTGTAATGTATTATTCGGGGATAATCTCACTCGTTTGGGAAGGTTTTGATGACTCCAGAATAGAAACTATAAATCCATCTTGAGAAAGCTAAGTTCCGAAAGAGTATTTCGTATAATAGATAATGACGCTACTGATTGCTTTGCTTTGAAATAGCAAGCATATTTTTTGTGAAGTTGCCTATGTATTGATCACTCTTAGAAAACAAAGGAAAAAAAATTCTCGTCAAAACAGCGGTGAAAATCGAGATGTCGAGAAATGGGGGAAAAGGAAAGCCCCCTTTCCCCAGTCTCACTATAAGCACTTTTATTCTACCCTGGTGACCTCCTCTCAAACCCCCCACCCTCACCACCTCACCATCAATATACGGCCAACTTGTCAAGAACAATGCGAGTAAACATTGTAACCATACGAAGCGAAGTTGCTTGGGACCCCCAGGGAAAGGAAAGAGTGCTGGGAAGGGAAGTTAAGTGCGACTATCTTCCGCTATCATTCTCTCGAGCTAATTTCCCTAAGTGCTGGCAACCTTGGAAAGTCGAGAGTGACGAAAAAGTCCTTTTACCTTTCGTCTTGACTATATGGCCTCAAAACTGGGCAAACTGCCATGACTTCGTACTGTGGTTATTCAACCCGCTTGGGAAATAACGTGAATTCCTTGTATCCCATGTTTGACATGATATATGATAACAAAGGGTCATGTAGGTACATCTTTATTTGGACACAATCGTTGAACAGACATCCATTTGTTGCCTATGAGACTATCTACACAGCGCCCTATTTCAAATGGACCTCCTCAATTCCTAGTATGAAGAATCATTTTGTTGCGTCCGCGATTGAAATTAGTTTTTTGCCAGTTTTCCTGTGAATGATAAGCACCTTCTAAATTTAAATCAAAATTATTCTTGTTATGGTCCTCTTTATTCCTCTGTTATCTTTGAAGGATATATCGTTATAGCTTCTTAGTCATTGCGAACTCAAATATACCACGACGTAAAAATATATTATACCTAGAAAAAGGCACACCAACAATGAAAATATAATCGAAAACGAAAAACGCTGCAAATTCTTACACAGGGGTTGGTTATTCCTCGGACCAGGTGTATGGAGACTCATTTCATAAACATGGGGGAAATGGGGAAAACAGTGGGTGCGGCGGGTCCCAGACCCATTCCAATCGATTCAGGATCCAAAATTTAGTGGAAAATGATACCCCACACGCCCAGATACCGGAAATCTCGAAAACGCATATTCAAAATGGGTAATATATACCCAATTTGACCCATAACTTCTTCCAGTGGGTGCCAATCGTTCCGGGACCCACTTCATTGGAATTAGCGCCCAAGATTTAGCGGAAAATGATACCCCACACGCCTAGGTTCCAGAAATCTCAAAAACACATATTCAAAATGGGTAATATATACCCAATTTGACCCATAACTTCTTCCAGTGGGAGCCAATCGTTCTGGGACCCATTGATTTTGAATTCACCGGCCAATTTAGGGAGTAGATCGCATCTCTCATTTTCAAAATTTGGTCTCGCAACCGATGAAAACTGGTACCGTCAAACGTCTGACCCAATAGAAAGGCTTACTCAAAAAACAAGTAGGAATATTCGTTTTAACATGTCATTGAACGAAGAAAAAATTTAGAGGTAACTCTGAATGTTGAATTCAATACCCCATGCAATGGAAGCTTTGCCAGGAATAACCAACCCTGTGAATGAATCTGCCAGCGTTTTTGTAAATATCCGGCTTGAAATACATCGCGCTGAGTTCATAACCGTTGCTTAACTCAATCATATTAATTTTTGTTATTATTTATTTGTCTACCCAATGGCTAACTCTAATGTCTTCGAAACGAGCTACTGATCAAGCAGACGCTGGTAATTCGGACGTTTTTGCTGTTACGCATAGGGCGTGTGATCGCACTGTGACCTAAAATGTGATGTAGGCGAACTTTTATTGAGGGAAAATCGAGTTATTAAATTGTTCTGGGTTCTACAAAGCACTCCCATGAATAGAGAATCCATTCTTCTTTGCGAATACCTGAATAAAGAAAATAATTGAACTAACCAAAACTCCGAAAAGCCCAAATATGATGGAAATAGGTCATTTGAGATTTCCAGTAACCTATTTTGATTCAATTCCCCATCAAGGGTGAACGTAGTTGCAACGTCATCAATAATGTCATTAGCCGCAGTATTCGTGTCAGTACCTATCAATTATTATATACCACCATAATCAGGAGATCACTCTCTATCAAACTCGCAACCGCTTTCAGGTATAAATAAAAGATCCAGTGAGCCGAGCAGCCTCACTAGACGCGTGCAGTATCTGAAGCCTGGCAGCATACAACCCCCCCTACCCCTTCGCATCACTCCTTCTCGTTCAATTAATTCAACGACCGATAGAGGGCCAGTCGGTGGTTGCCATCAATCGAAGCCTCTTTGCCTTGTGATTGATTAGTCCTACTAAATTATTTACCACCCTTGGCGAGCGGCCCTAATTGATGGAGTGATTCGGGGTTCGTCTTCCCCTCAAGTTTCTGCATAATTGGACCATTTCCTTGGTCCTTTGAATTGCACTTACCGTTCGCAAAGCTCGACCAGGAGTGCGTTTGAGGCTCCGACAGAATTCTGAGGCTGGTAAATACCTAGATACGAATGACAGCTGGTACCGTAAACAAATATGTATCTCTATAAGCCTGTTAAATTATCTCCATAGCCTGTCGTTTTCCTCATCAAAAGTTTGAAGCTTGTCAGAAACAATCATATCTCTTCTCCCACCGTATCATTGCTATTGGTTGGTTATTCCTTGAATAATCTACCTATGTTTTCCTTAAAAAGTCAATCTCTCCGATTCAGTACAAAATTTTGTCTAGATCAAGATAAGCAAAAATGTCCGTCCGCCGTCCACGCCGTTTTTTATAGTAGACAATTATTTATAAAAATCAGAAATTTTGGTCAAGCACCCGTTTTTGGCACTAGTTGGTCCTCAAAACTTTTCAGCCCGACCGGACCAAATTTGGGGGAAGCCCCCCTCCGGGGGTTAGGGGTCAAAATGTGTATTTTGAAAATGTAGATTTTTGGCGATCTAGGTGGTAATGGGTAAAAGTGGGGTATCTTACTACCCATTTTGAAAATTGCGTTTTTTCCTTCTAAATGGGCTTGTTCCCATATTTTGAAATAGATAAATAAGATTTCCAACTGATACACGTTGTCCATCATAATGATTTCCTCAAAATCATTATTCCCATTGGAATAATTCACTCTTGTCCTCGTATTAACGAGAAAAAAAATCTTATTTCCACGCTTTACGAGTAAATTAAAAAAAAGAGGCAGACTGTGGGTGAATTTCGGGGTACGTGGTCTTTAATCAAACTGTGGTCTTTGAATCTATTGAATCACTTCAAACTACCTAGGTGGTAAGACTGGAATGATTGACCATTTCGGAACAATTTGCTGCGTTTTCTTCTGAAAAAATTTCTTCTGATATGACTACAAACTGAATGCAGACACGGAGAACACTCTTCTTTTTCCTCTACTTAGCAGTGTACTGATCCAATATGTAAGGAAGAATGGCATCATTTGTCTTTTGATAGTACATGGATATTTCATGTTATTTTCAGAAATTCTTTCAGTAAAGGTCAACCTGAACTTTTTCGTTCAATAAACCCAATATCGTGTTTGCACGATGTTTCGACCCCAGACATGAACGAATGACGACCACGTAAACTCCCATTAAAAGGATGTTCGCCGAAGAGAGTGTAATACAGAAAAGGAGAAACCTTTATCCGGCGAAATAACTGCAGTATCCTTTTCGCATCCAACGAGAGAAAAACACGATAATAATATTGCTAAGTCAGCTCTGGCTGCTGAAACAAACGGATGTAAAATTCAAGCCTCCGCTCACCCACCCTGTAATTTATGAAGCCCTAGCTCAGCTTCCTAGGGCCTGGTGGAGGAGCCGCTACGTGGTCGAGAAACGACACTTACAACCTACACTTGGATAAATTGCTTCCCCAGCTTCCGTTTTCTGTGGTAGGGCTGGAGAAGTCTGGGTCCAGGCCGTTTTCCCATTTGTTTCTAAACACCGAAAGTCGATTTGACCCGAAACCAGTCTGCGTGATGACTAATGCCAAGTTCTACCAGAGCTCGCATGGGCCTGAGACGTGTTAAGATTTAAGATACTTCACCGGAGCCCAGAATACAGGGACATCGGAATGTAACTGAAACAACAATGTCTCGCAGCTTGATTATACTATAACTCACCCTACTATGCTAAAATTATTTTTTATTATAACTACTTTTCAACGTTTGCTCCTAATCCCAGTCGGTGATACATCAACAGATCACTCTAAGACCACTATCAAAATCACATAGGCCTTCTTACTTGCAGTGACAGCCGATCACGCTCATACTCTTCATCCGTCGATAGGATCGGATATTTTCGAAATTGCGGGAAGAACGTCTATCGACAAGATCCCATATCTCACCTAGGGATACAGTAATCGGCCTAACTACAAACGGTTTAACATCAGTGCAGATATGCGCAGATCTGAAGGTACAAGTGAGGCTAAGTTACAATTTTCGACAAATGAATCCATTTTGACAGGACGGAATTGAAGAGTACCTATAACCCTATTGTGGGGGAATCGGGCAGAATAAATTCCAAATTAGTGATCTGGTTTAATTTATGACGCTGAAGTTAGATTCAGGATTCATACAGTGTATTAGTGTTTGGATTTGGTGGCTACATGGATGATAAGTAGCCGTATAATCTTCGAAAATGTATGAAAAAGATATGCGTGTTGTTGAATCTGTGAATGGTAAAAATTGCTGTTACATATGTAGGTACCAATCTAAATCTCACCCCTTCGTCACTTTATTTCATCCATCATCTTGGATTATCAGAATAAAAATGCATAGGTGAAGATAATTTCACAAAACAATCTGAAAAGTGAGAGTCCGGTTCGCACTTCCATCTCAACTCCAAGTAGATAAATACCCATTTTGACCCATAAATCCTTTCGGAGTTTAGTTGTCCACTAACGGTGAAGAGGGGAGCTCACTTGTCCTGCTCTGCACTTACCGGAAGAAGATAAAAAATTCATTCATAGGGGTTGGTTATTCCTCTGACCAGGTGCATGGAGACTCATGTCATTTGATTCAGAGTTCAAAATTTAGTCGAAATGATACCCAACACGCCTAGATCAGCAGCAGCTTTTGTTTCTATTTCAATTTCAATAAGAATAGAACCGCCATATTCATATGCACAAAGTTGTACTTTTGAAGAAATTGTACTTATAAATTTCCTCTTGGGCACGCAAAAGTGCCAATACATCCTTTTTGTATTGCTTGTCTTGCATTCCCAGTAGTCGTGCTGTCAGCGGAAACTGGCGCGGAGGATCCGTAACAATCGAGGCAAATCAAAACCGACAACTAGTACGATTGGCAGTTGCCGAAAGTTCTCAACTGATTCGTTCCCTAGCGTATTCACTTTCGACAGTTTTCCAAAACGTTTCGACCATTTGAGCGCACATGAACCAACTTGTCCAGGATATTACGATAAGAGCCGCCGTGCATACTAGCAAGACTATTGTTGCCCTGAAAACGTCGCGGGTGTTTTTTTTTCTCTCTCGTTTCCCTTTTCGAGACGTCAGAACGGGGTGTGACTTTTGTGTTATTTTGGGTGAGAACTTTCCTGTCCTTGTGTCGTTTTCTCTAAAAGAGGGAAATGTAGGGGTTCTTTTCATGTCGCAACGACTGTGCATCAAAACCATAATGTTGGCGAAAAGAAATTGTTCGGCACACATTATACACATTAAAATGAGAACGGATGTCAATACTGTATATTGAGGGAAAAAAAGAAATTATTCATAGTAGCTGAGCCGTTTCTGGAGATTAAGGTAGAGCTTTCAAAAGAAAGAAAAGATGTTTTGATTGTTTATTGATTTTTATTTGCATTTTTTCATTACAAACTTAATTTAAACGTTTATTTATTTACGTTTAGCAGTAGTAGCTCCATCAATATCAAATGAATTTGGGAGAGATTTTCAAGAATGATGCAATAAAGAGTTGCTTGAGGTCTCATACAACATTCATCTGAATGTAATTGACAATAAGATATGCCTCCCCATCTTGCATCGGGGCTAACTTTGGTTGGTTATTCCTTGAACCTTTGTTTTTATTTAGAAAGTCAATTTCTTCTATTTGGGAAAATATAAAATAGAAATAAGCAAATGGCCGTCCGCCGTCCACGCCGATTTTGGCACCGGAAAATTTTCTTTCATCTCTAGTTGGTCCTCGAAACATTTCAGCTCAATCGGACAAAATTTTGTGATAGGGGGAAGGGGGGTTGTTAGATGTCAAAATGTGTATTTCGATCAATGGATTTTCGAGATTATTGGCGATTTAGGCGTGTGGGAATCATTTTCGACTAAATTTTGGACGTTGAATTCAATAAAGTGGGTCCCCGAACGATTAGCGCCCTCAGGATGAGGTTCCTTCGAATGTGTGTTTTCGAGATTTCTGGCTCCTAGGCGTGTGGGGTATCATTTTCCACTAAATTTTGGACACTGAATCCAATGAGACGGGTACCGGAACGATTGGCGCCCACCGGAAGGGGTAATGGACGCTGAATCGATGAGTGTCCATGCGTTCGAGGAATAACCAAACTCTGTGAGAAATTTTGCAGCGTTTTTGAGAAATGGTTCTTGGTGATTTTTGGTGACCTAGGCGTGACTGAAGAAATTAGTGAAATTAAATAAATGAATTATTAAGAACTTAACGTCTCTGCTAATCTCAGGAGAACTGCTCTCAAAACAAAAACGCTGCAAATTCCTACACGCTGGTTGGTTATTCCTCGGACCAGGCGCATGGAGACTCATTTCTTCAACATTGGGGAAAGGGGGGGACAGTGGGTGCGGCGGGTCCCAGACCCATTCCAATCGATTCAGGATCTTTTTGGAATTATGGAAAAATTACCGCTGGAATTGAAGGATGTCGCGGGTGGGGGATAATGTCCCTAAAAAGCAGGGGACGCGTCATTATATGTACCTTGCCTTATAGACCAGTCCCGTACGAAGGCGCATGTAAGTATCATCACAAAATGACGAAATGAAAAAGGATTACCTTCAATAGCTGTCAGGGTAGGCAAAAGATCGTCGACTCGATCGGAAATTAATTGGCGGTACCGCGACGACATACTACGGCGAAAACCATTAGATCGCGAACGGAAATCACGGAATACCGAGTTGTAATAGATAATTAAACGTTCTGTATAGCAGCTGACTACACAAACGTAAGCGTGTAAACGGTTAACCGATAAGAACTGAAGAAGCGACGACGATGCCAGAATTACCTGGCCGAGAAAGGAGCATGGAGGAGATATGCGGCGGCGTTCCCGATTCATTAAGAAGGGATTAGTCTTCGTAGTACCGTTTACCTCTAAATTTCTAACGCTGAATCCATTGTGATGGATACCGGCCTGATCGGTGCCCTCTGGAGGTGCGTATGGGTCAAGATGGGTACCTTTCCACATATCTTGAATGGGTTTTCGGGATTCACGGGTACCTATGGACCTGGAGCATGAGAAAATGTGTAAGAGTATACTCATTCAACCCACTTTTGAGGTATGTATGTAGGTACCCATACCCACTTCCAGAGGGCCCCACTCGGTCCAGGACTCATCACAATGGATTCAGTGTCAAAAACCAGTGGTAGGAAATTCAGTCAAAATTCAGTAGAAAGTTAGTGGTGGAAAACTAATCCTTCATGATGCTTCATGCTCATCTCTTCTCTATGCTCTGTTCTCGGCCCTGTTATCTCGCGTCGTCATTGCTTCTCCTGTACTTGTCGGTTAACGCGTAGGTAGTCAGCTGGGTCACCGAATGTTTCATTCTTTATTGAAACTCAGTATTCCGTATTCTCCGTTCGCGATCGAATAGTCTTCGCCATAGTGTGTTGTCGCTGTACCGCCAATTAATTTCCGATCGAGTCGTCGCAGATCTTTTGCCTACCCTGACAGCTATTGAAGGTAATCCTTTTTCTAATTTGAACCTCGGACCAGGCGCATGAGATGATTTCTTCAACATGGGCGCATGGAAACTTATTTAAAAACATGGGGGAAATGGGGGAAACGGTGGATGCGGCGGGTCCCAGACCCATTCCAATCGATTCAGTGTCCATGATTTAGTGAAAAATGATACCCCACACGCCCAGGTACCAGAAATCTCATAAACACATATTTAAAATGAGTAATATATACCCAATTTGACCCATACCTTCTTCCAGTGAGTGCCGATCGTTCTGGGACCCATTTCATTGGATTCAGCGTCCATGATTTGACGGAAAATGATACCCCATACGCCTAGGTTCCAGAAATCTCAAAAACACGTATTCAAAATAGGTAGTATATACCCCAGGTAGTGGAAAATGATACCCCACTCGCCTAGATCGCCCAAAATCTCGAAAATTCATTTTTCAAAAAACACATTTTGACCCCTACCACCCCCAAATTTGGTTTGATCAGGCTGAAAAGTTTGGAGGACCGTCCTAGGCCGGGAACGGACCCCTGACCCAAATTTCAGATTTTTAAAAAATTTTCTACTACCAAAAACGGCGAGGACGGCGGACGGCGTACGGCGGACGGACATTGACCTTTTTGGTTGGTTATTCCTTGAATAATCAACCTATGTTTTCATGCAAATGGTCAACCTCTCCGATTCGGCTCAAAATTTTTTTCTGGACGTTTCATGATGTCCTGATCAAAAAAGGTCAATGTCCGTCCACCGTACGCCGTCCGCCGTCCGCCGTCCGCCGTCCACGCCGTTTTTGTTAGTAGAAAATTTTCTAAAAATCTGAAATTTGGGTCAGGGGTCTGTTCCCGGCCTAGGACGGTCCTCCAAGCTTTTCAGCCCGATCGGACCAAATTTGGGCGGGGTAGGGGTCAAAATGTGTTTTTTGAAAAATGGATTTTCGAGATTTTGGGTGATTTAGGCGAGTGGGGTATCATTTTCCACTAAATTTTGGACGCTGAATCCAATGAAATGGGTCCCAAAACGATCGGCACCCTCTGGAAGAAGTTATGGGTCAAATTGGGTATATATTACCCATTTTGAATATGGATCCTGAATCGATTTGAATGGGTCTGGGACCCGCCGCACCCTCGTTTTCCCCATTTCCCCCATGTTTTAAATAAGTTTCCATGCGCCTGGTCTGACGAATATTGAATATGTGTTTTCGAGATTTCTGGAACCTGGGCGTGTGGGGTATCATTTTCCACTAAATTTTGGATCCTGAATCGATTGGAATGGGTTTGGGACCCGCCGCACCCACTTTTTTCCCCATTTCCCCCATGTTGAAGAAATGAGTCTCCATGCGCCTGGTCCAAGGTTTTGATCAGGACATCATGAAACGTCCAGAAAAAAAATTTGAGCCGAATCGGAGAGGTTGACCTTTTGCATGAAAACATAGGTTGATTATTCAAGGAATAACCAACCAAAAGGTCAATGTCCGTCCGCCGTCCATTGTCCGCGCCGTTTTCGGTAGTAGAAAATTTTCTAAAAATCTGAAATTTGGGTCAGGAGTCTGTTCCCGGCCTAGGACGGTCCTCCAAACTTTTCAGCCCGATTGGACCAAATTTGGGCGGGGTAGGGGTCAAAATGTGTTTTTTGAAAAATGGATTTTCGAGATTTTGGGCGATTTAGGCGAGTGGGGTATCATTTTCCACTACATTGTAGACCCTGAATCGATCAGTATGGGCCCTGCCACACCCACAGTTTCCATTTCCCCCATGTTTAAAAAAGAGTTTCCATGCACCTGGTCTGAGGAATGAACAACCCATGTGAAAGATGTTGCAGCATTTTAAAATCATTCCCAGCCCTCAAATGGCTTACAAATGTGAAGAGAAGAGTCTGGGCAGAAACAAGGTTCCTAGAAGGAACCAAAAGACTAGAATACTGGGTCTTTGGCCTTGTGGCTCTCCACAAATTAGATGTCCTGAGAACTGATACCATTTCTGTGTACACTAGTTTAGTTCAAGTCTTCCTCCCCTCACCACCATTGTGACAGTTCATGGAGGAGAAGGGTTTATTCAATTTTCTCAGCCCTCTAGAGGTTTAGACTACAGACAAAACAGAAGTTCCAAGATGGAACTAGGAATACTGGGTCTTCAGCTTTTCTTCCTCACCTCAAAATGCAAGTCCTTATAAGAACTGATGTCATTTCTGTGTACACCTATAAGTTTGAGTTGGGCCTCCATTGTGACAGTTCTGGTTTTCTGGTGGGAACAGGGTTTTTGCAATTTTCTCAGACTCAGACTCTGGACAAGAATATAGTTCCATGAAGGAAACCCAATTAACTAGGAGAACTGGGTTTTCTGTCTCTTGACTTCTCAACACAATATAGTCCTTCTGAGAAGTAATACTGGTTCTGTGTACACTTATTCAGTCCAGTCTCGTGATAGTTCTGGTTTTTTGGTGGGAGCAGGGTTTTTAAAATTTTCCCAGCCCTTGGAAGGTTCACAAATGTGAATAGAAGAGTCAGGACAGGGATATAACTCCAAGAAGGAAGACCAATTAACTAGGAACACTGGGTTCTCTGTCCCTTGACATCTCAACACGATGTGAGTTCTTCTGAGAACTAATACCTCTGTAATTTGGTGTAGACTCATTTTGTCCAGTCCTTCTCCTCTCATCACCTGTGTGTCAGTTCCTGGTTTCTGATGGGAGCAGGTGTTTTTTTAATTTTCCCAGCCCTGGGAAGGTTTTCAAATGAGCATGGTCATGAGCAGAGTTCCAAGAATGAAATAACTAGAAATACTGGGTTTCTAGCCTTTTGCCTCTCCTGACAGTATATGTCTTTCTGAGAACTGATATGATTCCCTGTGAACTCTCCCCTCCACAACCTGAAGGTAGGGTCCTGCTCAGGGGTTCTTTTAAACTTCAGTTCAGTCTTCTTCCAGTCTCCCTTGCTTCTACTGCTGTTGATGTGTTGTACTCCAAACTAACCTGGTTTTCCCTAAATTTTCTTTTTTTTTTTCGCGAATTTCAGTGCGGGTTGGGCACAAACTATGAGAATATAGGTTCCAGAATCCGTCTGGTTCAGTGCTCAAATCTGTTAAAGTGAAAGTGCACATTGGTTCTGTCTGGACAGTCTGAGGATGATCACCTTCTTCTGCAAGATGGTAATTTACTCTTCTATTAAAAGGTATCTTATGTTAACTCACAGAAACTTGATCACAAAAGCCCAGTTTCATTACAAATCCAGTTTATCCACATAATGTAAAATGGACCCTCCATGGAGTTGATGCAATACATCAAGGAAGCTCGGAAAGCATTGAATTTGACCAAGCAAGTCTCTTTTGGTTGGTTATTCCTCGAATAATTAACCTATGTTTTCATGCAAATGGTCAACCTCTCCGATTCGGCTCAAAATTTTTTTCTGGACGTTTCATGATGTCTAGATCAAAAAAGGTCAATGTCAGTCCGCCGTACGCCGTACGCCGTCCACGCCGTTTTTGGTATTAGAAATTTTTTTAAAAATCTGAAATTTGGGTCAGGGGTCTGTTTCCGGCCTAGGACGGTCCTCCAAGCTTTTCAGCCCGATTGGACCAAATTTGGGCGGGGTAGGGGCCAAAATGTGTTTTTTGAAAGATGGATTTTCGAGATTTTGGGCGATTTAGGCGAGTGGGGTATCATTTTCCACTAAATTTTGGACGCTGAATCAAATGAAATGGGTCCCAGAACGATCGGCACCCACTGGAAAAAGTTATGGGTCAAATTGGGTATATATTACCTATTTTGAATATGTGTTTTTGAGATTTCTGGAACCTAGGCGTGTGGGGTATCATTTTCCGCTAAATCTTGGAAGCTGAATCCAATGAAGTGGGTCTCAGGACGATAGGCACCCACTGGAAGAAGTTATGGGTCAAATTGAGTATATATTACCCATTTTGAATATGTGTTTTTGAGATTTCTGGAACCTATGCGTGTGGGGGTATCATTTTCCACTAAATCATGGACACTGAATCGATTGGAATGGGTCTGGGACCCGCCACACCCACCGTTTTCCCCATTTCCCCCATGTTGAAGAAATGAGTCTACATGCGCCTGGTCTGACGATTAACCAACCCGTGTGTAAGAATTTGCAGCGTTTTTGATCTAGACACCATGAAACGTCCAGAAACAATTTTTGGGCCGAATCGGAGAGGTTGACCATTTGCATGAAAACATAGGTTGATTATTCAAGGAATAACCAACCAAAAACCTTCACTTTCACCATCTTGGCTATTTATTTCTGTGTTCCAACTAAGTTAACTAGAAACATAAACTACTCTTGTAAATCTCAAATGTTCAGCTTGATTTTGCCTCTCGTCAGCATCACAATATATGATGGTTCCTTGTTTTCATCCTCGTGGAGACCTTCATTAGGGGGTCATGGGGGTATCATTTTCCGCCTAAATTTCTGACGTTTAATCGACTCTGCTGGGTTAAGGTTGCGGGTTAAGAAATGTGATTAAATTGTGAACGAATTACCAGCATATTTCCGAGGAGCGCTGTTTGAGTCCTGTAATCAACATCCTAACAGCCATAACACGTACGTTACAACACAAGTTCGGATCGATAACATCCAGAACATGCAATTACATTACCACTCAAATAAACCAACCAAGAAAAGAAGGAAGAAGGAGCATTTTTCAGGCAAGAAGCAGAAAATTCAATTCGTTTATCTTATGGAATCTCGTTGAATCCACTGGGACGTCGAGCAAAGTAATATTGTGGTGTTTCGGGTTTCTAGGTTTTCGGTCGCGGCGGGATGTTTGTGACCCCTTGTTTCGTCCAATTCCTCATTGTTCTCCGGAATTGGGGAAAAAGCAGACAAAAACTTTGAGCTCGCTCTTTCGAAATGACCTCTTTTCCCAGTGAGCCTCTGTTCTGAAAGGTGGCTCCAGCGGATGTTTCTAGCGACGGTATAAATTGGAGCGGATTGACAAAAAATATTTACCTCGATTTTGGTAATTGCTCGGTAGGCACTCGTTCGTGGGACCCTTGAGATCTAATTAAGAGAAACCCTCTGGGATGATCTTTTATGTATTGAAAAAAAGCCTTTGGGGGAGGTTTCGCCCTGCTCTGCTCCTCCTGAGGCTTTTGGATCGCGTAAGACACGTGGTGAAGTGAAACTCGGCTTCCTTTCATCCCGTCTTAATTAATGAATTGATCGGTAGAGACAACAGGGTTTCAGAGTTGAGCCTAAAGCCCTTCAAGAAGCTCAAAGGCCAGAAATTTAATCCTCGTCGATCCCGGGTGTGTTCCTTTGATACATATAGTTTGACCATGAGCTTCCAACTTCTCGGTGATTCATTTACAAGGTGAGACCGGATGGAGAAATTGAATAGAAGAGTCTTGGAAAGGCAAAGGCGCACGTATGTGTTGTGCCTATGCCACATGACTGGCTTTCGAATGGACCAGAATGCCCATATTGAAGGTACCCGCAGGCTATTTGCCATGTGGTGTACCAAACAAGCTATTTGATCCATTCATTTTTATTCCTATAATTTCAATTTTAGAGCACGCTTTCGTATTTTACATTAGAATTTATTAATAAGCCTTCGTCCATAATAAAAAAAAAACTCCTAAGCATCGAAATTCAGCAGTCAAATTATTGCAAAATCGACATAATTAAAATTCCGATATAAGACCGACCGCGGAAGATGTCGGAGGCTGATTTCACTTTTCGACTGAAAACCACTTTCGATAACAATTGCTCACTACAATAGAACCTTAACGCATACATAGAACTAAACTACCCTCATAAGCGTAGAAGATACAAATTGAGCTGCATCTACGACCGCACATGCAGTAATGAATTGACTGAGTCGCTATTTTCCCTGCACTCCTAGATCACCAATAATCTCGACAACTCTATCCGGACTGATCGAGCTGGAATGTTTCAAGGACCAACTAGAGCCAAAATTTCAGATTTTTAGAAAATTGTCTACGAAGTACCGAGAACTGGGCGGCAGACATCGGCAGTATATGGAACCTCTTTCGATGATACTCTTTCGTACCAGACGTGCTCGTTTACAATCATAAGGGATCCCACTCATGTCAGTGGTTTTAATTTTCGATGTCATCAATATTGTAGAGCGATGATTAAGTTCTGCCTTCATGGTTTTCCGTTCTCGAGTCTGTTTTAGGTCCTTTACAAATTCTTCGTTGACTTCAACTAGTATGCTGATGGTACTCAGTTTAATCAAATATAGAGACGATCGATTTCAACAGTGGCCTTAGAGGTCGAAGGGGCGATGAGAAAAGGCAACTCTCTCTCGTGGAGTAATTAATTTCTTTCAGAAGTGAAGGACGATTCCACAACGAGATCTCGACACAACTAAATCGGATCGAGCCAAAGGAACACAAATCATCCAATCCAACATCCAACGCACTCCTTCGTCCAATTTCCATATTGCGGCTCGCTTGGGAAAAAGTAATTCCTAGATCCGCCAACACCCGTCGTATACATTTGTATACGCCATCACTCACGGAAATGTTCTCCCTTGTCTCTTCCCATCCGGATGTCAGAAGGCGCGGAGGCGGTGAAAAGTGTGAGCTCTGATGGCCCCTTGTCAAGATCGTCACTCCTATCTCCTCCGGCAGCAGCTTCGTACCCCGGCAAACTTCCAACGATAATGCCTACCGACACAGATCCAACTGATAGACGAGAAGGATGAGGAGTAACTCGGGAAATCGCGGAGGAAAAAAAAAAAAAAAACAACAGAACAGCGGTTCACCAAGTTACCACCGAAATCTGTAAAGGACGAGCGACGTAAAGAAAACGAGCTCCGAAAACCCTTGATATAACTTTCTCACGGAGGCGACCTGATTGATGATCGGGCAACAATTCATCATTGAAGCCGTGACTTTTTTCCCACAAGCACCTACTCATTGCCGGACCGCTAACTCAATAAACACAAAATAAAACCGAATTGGAGTTCAGTCTCCAAGCTCCTGGACCGGGGTCCGGTATATTCGGCCGATTTTCAGGTCAATTCCGCCGCATGGTCAATTCCACCGCTTCAGTGAGAAAGCCCCACCGGCGGAATTGACATGCTAACCAACGTAGCCAAATGTCAATTCCGCCGAGCATTTCTTAAAATTTAAGATGGTCAGAGAAAGGCTGGTTTATTCAACGCTGCTACGTTTGATACATGATCCGCGCGCGCGATTTTACCGTTGACATAGTCTTGAATAAGGTTTTCGATTTGAGCAAACATGTCAATAACTTTTTTACGCGGCTGAACGGGGACACCTACACTATTCATTGACACCACGCCGTCAATCTGAATGTCGTGCATTCCGCATTGCCCACATGATCGGAGGAAACGTTGATTGAGGCTGTAAGTACGCAGAAACTGTCCGACCTGAGTACTGCGTTTATAATCGCTGGCCAGTCCACATTCTTGTATTTTTCGCCACCAACTCTGCGTAAGACGAAATTTTCAGCCTTGAATTGAGAGGGTGGGATAAACGATTATTGCTGCGAGGTGGATTGCAAGCTCAAAGTCAGCGACTAACGTCTTCCACGCCAATTCAACTTTTGAGCACTTATCCTTGAGTAATTGAAAAAACTTTACATGAGTCTCTTTTTTCTTGTCGGCAAGTAGGAAAAATACTAGTGGTATGTCATGGCTGTTTTCAAAAGAATGCACTGAAAACAACTGGCTAAAGTACTTGGCACTGCACTTGAACGTCCCATCTACGTAATAAATGGTTGCGCGGGCCAAAAACTGCAAGTTCTGTTCGGTCGAGAACATTATAAGACCATCAGCTGCACTGTTATGTAGCAAAAAATTTTGGGCGTTGCTTGTCTTTACACTAATTTTGTCAACGCACTCATGGACTTCCAACGTTTCCATCGGCGGAATAGACCTGTACCCAAAAGTCGAGTTAGTTGTTTGTTGTGGGTCCGACGGGTCGGCGGAACTGACATGAACACTGAACTTCGAGTTCGAGTGGACCTCATTAGGTGCAGTATGCCAGCTCGATTACATCGGCGGAATTGACCTGCACCCCCTGGACCGAGGAATAACCAACCCCTGTGAATGAATTTTTAGCGCTTTTTTAGCGGAGGTATCTAACGATAGTCTATTTCCACCTAAAGTAATGAGTATGCTGGATAATCGATTGCGACTTGAACTTGAGTTCATGTTAGTTATTGACGTCAATTTAACCAGCGTACTCATTACTTTTGGCGGAGATAGACTATCGTTAGATACCGTGGGAAGGTACGTTGAAATATATCTTGAATGGTAGTTTACTGAATAATATAATAGATTGAGATTGATGAAATTCGGCAAGTGACATTATTGCACGTGAGTGATGTTCCTGAAGAAATTGTGTTCAAGTCAACCTACCATTCGAGGATTTTTTTCGATGCCTCATTACCATCACAAAAAACTATTCGTTTTATTGAGAAACCTGAGACAGAATACCACCAATTACATACCTCCTACTGTGTTCTGGGACTGCTCTCATTGCCGCCTTGATGGATCCCTCTGTATAGTTTCCAATTGCACGCACCCTCATTTCCCCTCTGAGCTCATTAGAAGCTTCACGGAAGCACCCTACTAACAAAAGGGGTTTCGCGCCGACCTAACAAATTCACGAGGTCGAGCGGTTTTGGGGGCGATGAAGAACCCCAGTGTACTGTTCAAGTACAGGTAGTGTAAGGGTGTAGGGGAGGGGGGGGGTGCAAGAGAACGAAATGCCGCTCGTAGGAACCTTCCGGAAGCTCACCCCGTGCAATCCAGGTCCGTCGTATTTCTTCTTTTAGGGGGCGATAAATAAAATTTTATTTGACGTAGATGTTACGTTTATTATTCTGTTTCTATTCCCAACATCCACACAATACGTACCGTCATATCTCAACGTTTTCGGGTCACGCGGAAATCGATGTCAAGGAAAGCCACGTACGCCGTAAACAACTGGTTATCTTTTGTTTCAAGGGTTTCGCATGAACTCGAACAAGGGCGGAAGAAAATAGCAACGACCAAGTGTGACATCAGCGGTGGGACCGGGAAACCCGAACTTTTATGCACCAAAAAGGCACCATGATTATTTTATGCTAATGCACATTGGGTTTGTTAGTAAGACAGGGCCTTATTTGGGTCTGAAAGAATGTAGCTCAGTACATTTAGATGAAACATGGAAATATAAAAATGTATATGAGTAAGTATATATACATTATACAGGGTATCCAACGAGTTGCCCTCCCCTCCCCCCATTCTAAAATTATCCGAATGGGAGTAAACGAACAAATTTTGTTTGAATCTTCAATCTTCATATTTTACAACGATCTCAGATATTATATTTGCGCACCCCGTGCAACTGCGCAGCCATGCCCAAATTACACCTACAACACAAATTTAAATGGAAACCCCATTTTTTTTTATTGCAGATTCGGATTCTATTCAAAATTTCGAGAAGATTTGGTCCCCCAACCAATTTTTTATTGCGCGCAACCGGTTCAGCGACCGCGCAAAGTTGCGTAACCCCAAAAATGTCAGATAGTGGATGATAGTGAACTCTAACGTGTAACACATGAGTTTTTATTGTTATTCAACGCTGATTCACGAGATGCTATCAGTTTATTGATTCGTTTTTGTGGAATAATGGCCAAAGTTCGTTTATTTCGCGTCAAATAATCCTCTTTTTTTTGGTTCTTTTCACTTTTAATGAATTTTGTGTGTTAATATCCATGTATAGCTTCCGTAAAGTAATCGTAAATCACAGTGATTGATTATTCTTCGGACCAGGAGCGAGGAGACTCATTTCTTCAACATGAGGAAATCGGGGGAAACAGTGGGTGTGGTGGGTCCCGGACCCATTCCAATCGATTTAGGGTCTCAAAATTTAGTGGAAAATGTTACCCCCACACGTCTAGGTTGAATTTCGCATTCGCCTTTTCTTCTGGAATCTCGTTAATTTACGGCTAGACTCCACAGTCTGGTAGTGAGGCTTTCTGTTGAGAGATGGCGCTACTGACAGCAGTACCAATGTAATTACCCGGACCCTTGACGAGTTAATTGCATGAAACTCTTCCGATATTCATAACACAATAATCCACCGCATTTTTGCGATACATTTTATTATATAGTCCTTCACATCAAGGTATTGACAGTTCACTCTAATGAGTTGTCTGGATTTATTTTAATCATTTCTAACGAAGGGTGTAGAGTATCAAACCATCCATTTTTTTGTATTAATAACCTAAATTGTTTTGTTTCAGGTAAGAGGATGCGTGAGAATACTGTGAGTTCCTATTTGCTTGATCTTCATCAATAATTAATATCGGACGAAATATCTATAAGCCTTGATCCCAGAAATACATTCTGGGAAATACATACAACCCCTGTGAAAGAATTCGCAGCGTTTTTCTTTCATGAAGGAATCAAAATAAGTCGCTTTTTCATTCTGCAAAGGAATGTATCTCAATTTTCCTGTGTGGTGAGATAGTCGTGCATGGGTTGGAAGAGAATAAACCTCGGTTATTAAAAACATTTTTCTGAAGCAGAGACAGTTCGTTTATTTCTTCTACTTTGAAGACAGTGAGACTTTGTTTATTTTGGACGGAAGTTTAAAACCTTAGAAACACAAAACTCGTTTTGATGTGGTCTCCTTGTTTTCCACCTTACCTCCATCTCCACACTCTTTTACATCCCCTTTCTTGCTCTTAGCACTTCATTTGTCCTCTGTCACCCTTCTAAAATTTTAATGAGGGTCTCAGGACCTCCCTCCCCCCACAACGCAACCAGCCTCTCCAGGTCGAGTACGCTGCTGGCAGTCTCGAGTCTAATGAACGGGACATGATACTCAGACTTCCTCTTCTGCCACACAACGTCTCTTCTTGTACTTCACTGGGTTATTCCCCAGCTAACCACTTCCCACTTTCTTTGAGAAGACATCAAGGATACGACAGTGTCATCTTATTCCGTCTCTTCAATCGGTTCACGGAGAAATAATCCGTTATTCGATTCATTCTAACACACCACCTTGTCAACCCACTTGCGAGCCCGCACTTTTTCTCGTTTCTATCGCTGTTAGGATAATACAGTGAGTGGTGATGCATTAGGCAACCCCTCTTTCAGGGATCTCAAATAACATACTTGCGCACCCCGCTCAACTGCAATTTACAAAATTCAAATCTGCAGTTAAAAAAAAAAAAAAAAAAAAAAAAAAACCGCTGCAAATTCTTTTACACGGGTTGGTTATTCCTCGCATGGAGACTCATTATTTCAACATGGGGAAAATGGGAGAAACAGTGGGTGTGGCGGGTTCCAGACCCATTCCAATCGATTCAGGGTCCAAAATTTAGTGGATATGTACCCCACACGCCTAGATCGCCAAAAATCTCGAAAATCCATTTTTCGAAAAACACAATTTGACCCCTACCTCGCCTAAATTTGATCCGATCGGACTGAAAAGTTTCGAGGACTAACTTCATTTTTTAAAATAAATAAACGAATAAAAAATAACAGCCACTATTGTTGTCCCTATTTCTTTCTCACAAAAGTGCGGTATTTTCGAGTACCTAATTAACAAGTTCACTGGGTTTCCAAATTTTAATCTAGCTTTTCGTTGTTTCTTCATTCATTCAGCCCCGTTGGATCGATGGTGTTTGAAAATATTTTTGCTTGTGTACCTGTGCCACTTGTGACAAAGTTGTGGTTCCAATAGACTCGCTCAACGACAAAATTGACGCTAGGTACGAGTTCAAAGCGCCCTGTTTGCGACCAGTCCTCTCGTCCAATGCCGAGGTAAATTTACCTACTTGAAACGATTAATAAGGGCTCAAGGATTACTCTCAACTTGACAGAGTTGGCAACTTGGAGATAGTATTCGTTAAATGCGGACGAATCCACTCGACCGGTACCCAACAGGTATCGTATTAGTGGCGATTCGGCGAATCAAATTTACCTGATCGAATAGCGGAATCGATGTAATTCTGGTCGAGTCGGAGGGATTCCTCCCTGGACTAATTAAGCACACCACTGGCCATCTGGATTTATTCGAGAAGGGACAGATCCGATGGGGAGTGGATGGGGAACATTCATTAACTCCGGTTTGTATAGGCCCTCGGTGCTTAGTGTCCTCAGTTTCTCTTGTTAAATCAACAGCACTATTGGTTTGCTCTCGATCGCTTTGATCAAAAAGCACTTGTCGGATACAGTCACTTGAAAACTTGATACGCGTCTTGTTTATCTTCGTCACTTTACTTGAACTGGAGAATCATGAACTGAGTGAGAAATCTCGATGGATGCAAATAACGTTTACAAATAATATACGAGCGTATGAACGAGGAAAACTTTTAGTAAGGGAAAGCTTTCATCGAGGAAACCTGCTATCCCCCAAGCTCCGAAACATGTGCTAACCATCTGACTCGTACTGTGAGGAAATAAAATTTAGTAGAAAATAGTACCCCAACCAGACCAACTAAAGCCGAAAACGGGTCCCTGAGCCAAATTTCAGATTTTTAGAAAATTTTCTACCACCAAAATCGGTGTGGACGGCGGACGGACATTTTACATTTATTTGCTTTGTCAGATTAAACATTAGAGATATACAGAAATTGAAGTTTGCTTCGATGGATGCGATGGTTAGGGCTGTAAACTAGCTGCAAATCAGATAGTGCCAATGCTGCCTCTTTGTTTAATAGGATTATGCGTTCCTGTACTCATTGGGCACTATCTATGATCATATTTTACGTTAGTTGATGAATTATTGCGTTTGGATGCATGTAAACGCCAATACGCATTACGTGCATAACGAACACAGTACGTGAATGTGTATTTTTGAGGAACGCATTGTTTACGAATTTATCAAGTATGAAATGGTTTATTGTTTTCGGTGGGCTCCACCAGTGGGTAATATAGAGAAAAAAAATTGAAACAAGACAAACATTTTCTCTCGTTTTCCACGGAGAATACTAATTTCCAAATCATCACCGCCACCATTTACTCATTTGCGGCGTCCAGGCAGAAGTAAATGTTGTATAAATAATTATCCAATGTTTTTGTAATTATTTTAGAGGTCTCTTTTTGAGGACATTTTTGATTTTGGTTGGTTATTCCTTGAATAATCAATCAATGTTTTTATGCTCGAGGTCATGAGACTCAACCATATCCGATTACCCCCAAAAATGGAAAAACAGCATGGATCATGGAGAGTCATTCCAATCGATTCAGCGTCCAAAGTTAAGGGGAAATGATACCCCACACGCCAAGATACCCTAAAATCTGAAAAACCACTTTCAAATTAGGTAGATCGATAGGTACTCATAAGTACCACTTCTGGTGGCCGCCAATCGGTCCGGGTGCCATTTGATTCAGGGTCTAAAATGTTGCAGAAAATGATACCCTCACATGACTATGTGCCCAAAAATCTGTTTGGGCCTCAAAATGTGCCTTTTTTAAGGACATTCGGGATTTTTGGCGATCTAGGCTAGTGGGGTAACAATTCCCCCTAAATGTTGGACGCTGAATCGTTTGATATGAATCCGGGACACTCCCTCCTGGTCTGAGGGATAACCAATCCCATAGATTGAATTTGGAGTGTTTTAATTTTAAGATAAGACCGTTAGAATGATTTGTTTTCCTTTTAAATTACGAATTCAAGGGTGTAATATCATGATATTAACAGAACACTATCTTGAATAGGCGTTTGTTCCGTTCGAAAATGTGAACCAAAGTTGCTCCATACGCAACAGAGGCTGAAGCATAATTTGTTACTCCACACTGAATATAGGAGTGCGTTAAACGACCTATGTCACGCTAGGCGGGGCAACAGGTCTTCAAGCTTCCCCTTATCGCGCCTTCATAAATACCTGTTGTCTACCCTTTCTGCACGTGCACTATAGGAAAACGGTGAGCAATCGATATCTTTTATTCAGAAAGCCGGCTCCAAGAGTCGGGAACTCGAATATTCAACCCGCTGATAACCCAACCGGGAGCTCATTTCACCGCTTCGTGGAAACGTAATGTTACTTTTGGATTGATGAGATTTGACGGCTGTTGAATTATCAAAAGAAGTACCATTGGAAAAGGAGAATTAAAAGGGAGGCGAAAAGAAGATTGGCGATATCTGATCGTTACCTAAGTGAAGTATCACGTTCTCTCTAGAACCATAAGACGTTTCGGTTGGGTATTTCATAAATAATCAACATATATTTTCATGAAAATGGACCGAATTTGGGGGAGGGGGAAGGAGTCAAAACGGATTTTTCGCGATTGAGGCGTGTGGGGTATCATTTTTTACTAAAATCGAAACGCTGAATCCGTTGAGACGGGGAACGATTGGCGCCCACGGGAAGAGGTTATGGGTCAAAATGAGTGTATATCTACGTATTTCAGAACGTGGGTTTTCGAGATTTCTGGTACCTAGGCTTGTGGGGTATCATTATCCACTAAACATTGGACGCCTAATCGATTGAAATGAGTCTCCATGCGCCTGGTATGAAGAATAACCAACCCCTGTGAAGGAATTTGCAGCTTTCAAGTCAAGTCTAAATTAGGGGTTAAATCGGGAACGTCCCTGATCCTGAGATTCATCAAAGGTTGTTTATTTTCCACTTGCGAGAAATTGGCTCGGGTGGGCGAAAAGGCAGTGGAATGAAGAAGTAACGATCCTTCATCCATCTGAGAATCGGAATTCCGTTATAAGGTTGCGATTAATCACACCCAAAGCCTCTGATTCGCTCATAGGTCAGTTATACTGACGCCCCATGTGAAACGTCAAGTACGATACTATCGGTTCCAATTCCGGTATCGACATCCCACCGTGAGCGTGAAGTTGGTGACGGAATGGGTCAATTCAATGGGGATGAACGTGGAAGCAATGGACTTTTCATCAGTTCCGCTGTAACATATCGAAAACTATCAAACTCGCGCCAGAGAATTCCAATCTTCTTCGGGGAAAAGCTACGAAAACGGTTTGTTCGTTGGACACAACTTGGGGTCTCCACTTTGGAGGCTCTTGTTTAAAACTCGCTTTGTTGGGGGTGGCTCTCACACCATCGGGACCGTATATTTGCATTGTCAGCCACTTGCTAAGCCTACTGCGAAAATAGGTGGGAACAATATTAAGAACGGAGCGCACAGAGCAATACAAAAATGCGTTACAGACAATGGGGCTGTTTGACTGTAATATTTTAAGGATACTAGCGCATTATACGGACACGCTATAGCCACAATTTTCCCCATTTTTCCACATGCTCGACATTTTCGGTGATTCAGGCGTGTGGGGATCGTTTTCATCACGATATGAATTGAATTCATCACCTACCATAATAATAAGGTGATCTTGGATAGGGCCCAATGAGTACAGGAACGCGCAATCCTATTGAATTCCTATTGATCAATGAGGCAGCATTGGCGCTATCTGATTTTTAGCCCTAATCATCGCATCCTATCGATTTCTGTGTATTTCTAATGTTTAATCTGTCAAATCAGTCTAGTTTTTATTAGTTGGTTATTCCTTGAATAATCAACCTGTTTCCATGCAAAAAGTCAATCTCTCCGATTCGGCCCAAATTTTGTATCCAGGCGCTTCAAAGTGTAAGGCGCTAAATCAAAATAAGAAAATGTCCACATCCATCCGCCGTCCACGTCAACTTTAGAAGTAAAAACGTTTCTGATATTATGGTCAGGGACCCGTTCCGATATCATTTTGGCGATTAAGGTGTGTGTGGTATCATTTTTGACTAAATTTTGGACGCTGAATCCAGTGAGACAGGGTCCTGGAACGATTGGAGCCCACCAGAAGATGTCATGGGTCAAAATAGGAGCCTATCTTCTTATTTAAAATGTGGGTTTTCGAGATCTCTGTTACCTTGGCGTGTGGGGAAACCTTTTCCATTACATTTTTGGACACATGAATCGATTGGAATGAGTCTTCATGTTTTTGGTCCGAGGAATAACCAACCCCTGTTTTTATCATTACGAATGATTTTTCCCCAGTATGAAAACACTGTTTGGAAGGCATCATTGATATCAAATGACAATATTCGTACAACTTGATACTCGTGTTCACGGATGTTTAATGCACTGGTACAGTTTTATCGACCAACTAGCGCCTAAAAATGTGCACTGACCCAAATTTATCCCGAGTTATAAAATAATTCCTACTACTGAAATTTGCATGAACAGCAGACGTAAATTTTCGTCGAAATCTTGATTGCTAGAAATATTTTTGTTGAAATTGAGTTTGAGGAAACGAGAAAATAGCTGGAGGCATCATAGCTCCCGCCTCTTTTGCCGACACTCAGGTGGAGGGGGCGGAGGAGGGGGCAAAGGGGACGGCGGAGCTTACGTTGTCGGCGCCATTGTGCCCCAACTTCTCCACCGTACCGGGAACGGAACTGTGACGGATCCGGCGTCGGTAACCGGAACATATCGTTACCGTTCAGATTCGTGTTTCCAAGGAGTTTCCGCCCACTAGTTCAAAAAAGCACTATATTTACTAGCAATATTTTTTTGTAAGTTACGTAGGTTGTATCGATAATCCAACTATAGTACGTCACGTAGCATAACTGATTTCTTAGCCTTTGTATAAGCAAATTGACCTCGGCAGATTTTTCTCTGTAAAAAAGTTGAGATTCATGCAATTTTTGACTATTTTTTCTCAGCAGGTCGTAATGTGTGCTATTAGAAGAAGAAGAAGAAAAGAAGTTTATTCTAGTTAAATGCAGTACATAGATGAATCATAATAATCCTTGAAAAAATAAACAATACGGCTTGGTATGAACCGTCAGCCGGAAGTACGGGCATAGTATTTGCAGGACATTTAAAATTAGATCAAAATAATAATGATTTCTCTAATCATTCAGTGTATGTAGAATAAAATAAGGGCAAAAACGAAATCTGAATAGGTGGCGGAGATAAGAGAGCTCTATTTGCTTCAAATCTAGGACCTCTATGTGAGAAAGGGCAACCAATATTGCCACACTAGTTCGCAGTACCTGACCACCCCCCTCCATTCATCAACACTGTCTAACAACCTGATCGCATGATCTCTGGAGAGGTCAAGTGTGCTATTACCTTCGTTAATAAAGCAATAACGTCAACCGATAATGGACACAATTTTCACGAGTACATATTAAACAGCACACAGTAATACACAACTAAATACCGGTGAATTGTAAATAACTACATTTTCTGGGACTGAAGGTCATGTATGAAATATTTTAGGCTCATGTGCAGTGTGATACGCCTCTCCTGTGCAATTATTGTCGTTTTTATAGTCCTCGCGATAAGCTTTGAAGGAATTCTTGCTGAGTGGTTATTTTATACAAGAAACTTCCAATTCTGAAAAAAAAAACTACGTAAAAATATGAAGTTACTTGCGAAAGTCTGCCAAAAAGTGGGTGTTCACCCCCCCCCCCACCCAGGAACTCCAACAACTCCCTGAAAAGCGCGCAGTGTCCCGCATATCCAACTGGTCCAGTGCTACATGAGCATCGAGGGAGAAACCGTTTAGTTTTTATCAGCAAGCTGTTGCCGAGTTTCACCTGCGTTGGCAGTTTCCACAGGTACCCTCCAAGTCGATTAGGCCCTCCCAAATATTTGCCCCTGAACGAATATTTTCCCTTTCCCCGCGCTTCCCGTTTTCACGGGAGACTCCTTTGCCCCCTACTTCAAGGGTAGGGCTCTCTTCTGCACTAAGCGATTTCTCATGCTTACGTGATCCTTTACCCAAACTTGGTTCCCATATCAAATATCGGCCTGGGAATAGAGCGAGACTCCTTCCACAAGTCGTCCAGATCGTTAGGTAAAAGAACTTTTACACAGAGGCTAAACTGTAGGACGGAAAGGAAAATTACAAAAATACAGGTGAAATGGAACTCTGACCTGATCACTCGACGTACAAGCTCTTTGACTTAATTTCTTGTGCAATAATAATTGATTATCAAAATGATTAAAGATATATTCACCAAAATAAGGTATCCTTGAGACAAAGTCAGATATGTCGATGAGTATACCAACATTTGGATTTGCCATCATCCTGAAAATCTTAAGCACTTTAATTTTTAGGTAGCTGGGGTTATAGTCCAAGGCCGCTTACAACGGAAAATTACTAAAACGAGCGCCTTTTCACCAAAAAATTCATTCTGTCTGGCATCCACCCTAGGTATGACTGTGGCGAGAAATCATTCAAATTGTCATGATTCAGCCCCTGAATGCTCAACCCCTACTGAGAACTCTTCATTGAGCAACTCTCACCTCCTGAACCAGCCAGCCCGGTTTGGATGGCTTCCTCCGCTAGGTACTTGACAAGGATACCTATACCGGGAAATATACGTTCCATGCGTCTCAAAATTGATGTACATTGTCCTTAGGCCTCTCCCAAGATGTAGCAAGTGAGTTGGCGTGCTAGTAGGCAACCCGAGGACCTCCTTGATGAAAAACGCTGCAAATTCATTCACAGGGGTTGGTTACCCCTCGGACCAGCAGCGTGGAGAGGCATTCCAACCGATTCAGCGTTCAAAATTTAGTAGAAAACGATACTCCACACGTCTGAATCGTTGAAAATCTCGAGCAATTGGAAAATAAGGGCAACCCGAGGCCCTCCCTGATGAAAAAACGCTGCAAATTCTTTCATAGGTGTTGGTTATTTCTTGGAGTATGGAGACGCATTCCAATCGATTCAGGGTCCAAAATCTAGTGGAAAATGATACCCCACGCGCTTAGGTACCAGAAATCTCTAAAAAATTCGAAATAGGTAGATATACACTCATTTTGACCCATAACCTCTTCCAGTGGGCGCCAATTGATCCGGGAACCATCTCATTGGATTCAGCAGCCAAAATTTATTCGAAAATGATACACCACACGCCTTAATCGCCGAAAATCCTTTTTTCGAAATAGACATTTCTGCATGAAAACATAGGTTGATTATTTAAGGAATAACCAACCAAAACGCACAATTCGTTCCATATCATATACCAAATATATTGTGAGGATTTATATTACTGTTTTAATTCAATAGGAAGTTTTCGTGATAAGAAGTTGGTTCATATTTTGCCTAGTTATTCTGTTTAGAGTTGACAGTAAATTCCCTTAACGCTTCGAATTCCAACAGATCGGACTGGTAGTGTAGAGCGTCCTTTACAATAACTATACATCCTAACGAGCAGAATACATAAAATGAAACTCCGCAAGTTCACCCTAGGACATTCATGAAAGTAAAGTAGTATCAAGGGAGTAAAAGCTAAAAGGCAGTACATTACACGATATTATGAATAATTACTAAAATATCGAACTCCTTAAATCCATTAGCCTAATGATATCAAGCGCAAAGTACAGCGAACCAAAGAAGACACGAAATGTCAAGCTGTACGATGATTGAGTACTCCAACAAAAAAGTACCCTATTAGCATCCGAATTCATCAAGTTGGATTTCTCTTCTGCGAGCGACAGCAAATTTCATTAACTGAGTTGTTCGGCGGTCAACGTTTACTCCTCTTGCTTGTTCTGACGGCTGATGAACCGACTAATGGAAATTGTTAATTAAAAAATAATTATAGGAGCTGGTGTCAACGAAGATACATATTGTATTGTATGAACTATCAGAATTTTCTATAAAATCGTGACTCTATCTTCGATACATTTTCCTGCTCATAGGATCGATATTAATTTACAGACATTCAATATTCAGAGGAATGTTTGAGAATAAAAATGTATAAGGTTCATTTAGGAGAACTTGGAGCGATTCTCGTCTATTATATCTATTAAAATAGCCAACAACTCTGAGCGATTCGAAATTTATTCCCTTCTCATATTGTTTGAAAATCAACAATTCCTTGCTTTTACTGCTGGAAAAGGTGGAACTTACGGAACCCACCATCAGTTTTCTTATATGATTGTAACCGACCAACCGATGTGTGAAAATGAAGAAGAAATCTCTGGTGCTGTAGTTGTGGTGGCTGCAGCATCTAGGAGAAGGAAAAGAACCAGATAAGCATCTTATCCAGATAAGTTTACCTCAGTGCTTCTCCTGTTCGTGAACATTGCCAGGATGACCAAATCGGGCTTAGCGCTGCTTGTGGGCATGGTTGGACTTGAAACTCAGAGACTTGACAACACAATCCTCGGACCAAGAGCTTGGAGACCCATTCGAATGGATTCAGCGTCCAAAATTTAGTGGAAAATGATACCCCACTCGCCCAGAGTACCAGAAATCACAAACTATTTTGAGTCGTTTGTCTCAATGAAGGCGTTCAACCTGATAAATTAAATATTTTTCCTCGTAGAGAGCTTGTGCCATACATTTTAGTTTGGAAAAGGACGAGTTTCGCAACCATTCACCAGAAAGAGTCAGTTTTGGAACTATCCCTGCAATTAAGAACATGTTTTGGCACATGACATCACGTTCAGAGCACCAGTAGCACAATAATTTTAATCGAAATCACTCAAAACATTGACCATCAACAGTTGTGGACAGAGGACGGATTGAAGATTATGAGCAGGTTATGGGGAGTAAAGAAACAAACTACTCGTAGTTTTCGAACCTATTATCAGACGGATATGAACAAGTTTTGCTACTATCAGACTTAGCCATTGAAAAGACCGGGAAAAACCCATTCAGAAACCACTGCCATTTTGATTTTGACAAAATCGAAAAGAACGAATTTGGAAACTCAGTGCTTCTTATAACTATCATCATAAAGATTCTTGCTGGCAGTGCGGAACAACAAAATTGCACCTTGGTCGCTGACGTGCTCCAGAAATGTTTTTGTTACTATGGGAATTTGAGAGTTGAAGAGAACTAAATTTCTTCAAAGAGTAAGGTCTTTACATCACGAAGAATGGCCAACTAACTGCCTTCAGCCCTTTCCAACTAAAGTTTTCAGTTTCGTAGTGTTTAGACCGCGGGTTAAATCTTTTTGAAGTGGCGGACCACTAACAAGGGCTAGAAGTTTTAGCGGTCGCTTCATTCTCTCTCTTTTTTGAAACGTGGGTGATGAAAAAGTTCATAATATCTTTCTGCTCTAGGGAAAATTGACAACGACAGCGTTGGGAATGAAGATGATCAGGTTGAAACACACCGTTCACGAAATTCAAGCAGCTTATGGGTTGACTGAGACTGATCGTCTGTAGTTGGTGTCAGCCGTGTTGATTAAATAACTGGTAATATCGGGAAAATCAACTCCTTTCCACATTGTCTCAATGAACGTAGCGTTAACAATGAAATATAAAACTAAGCTAATTCTTTCTCAGGGGATGGTTATCCCTCGGACCAGGCGCATGGAGACTCATTCAAATCGATTCAGCGTCCAAAATTAGTGGAAAATTATACCCCACGCGCCTAGGTAACAGAAATATCAAAAACCCACTTTCAAAATGAGTGAATAGATACCCATTTTGACCCATAACCTCTTCCTGTGGGCGCCAATCTTTCCGGGACCCGTCTCATTGGATTTAGAGTCCAAAATTTAGTCGGAAATGATGGATTAGTCGGATGATACCCCGCACGCCTATACCAACGAAAATCTCGAAAATCCAAATTTAAAAATACACATTTTGACCCCTACCCTCCCGAAATTTGCTCTGATCGGGCTAATAAGTTTCGACGACCAATTACAGCAGGAAACTTGTCTCTGACCAAAAATTAAGATTTTCAGGAAATTTTCTACTTTGGCGTACGGCGGACGGACATTTGCTTTCATTTTGATCTAGACACCTTGAAACACACAAAAAAAATTTGGGCTGAATCGGAGAGATTGGACTTTTTACCTGAAAACATAAAAATAACCAACCAAAACGCTGCAAATTCTCTCACAGGGGTTGGTTATTCCTCGGACCAGGAGCATGGAGGCTCATTCCAATCGATTCAGCGACCAAAATTAAGTGGAAAATGATACCCCCACACGCCTAGATCGCCAAAATGATACCTTATACTAGTCTATACGACTGGAGTACAAAAAAGCTCCAAAACCTATATTCAAAATTTACATTTTCACTTGTAATCCGCTACCGTCTTGGGCAATTAGTTTGAAATCCATCTCAAACGATTTAGCATCCAAAAAGTAATGTGAAATGATACCCCGCCTGAGGTACCGAAAAGCTCACTCATTGATTTTTGAACATTCTAAAGGCACACACATTACAGCTGGTGGACAGACGTTCTTGATTCTGAATCTTTACCCTTGAATGTGAAGAACAAATTAATGATTTTAGGAATCATAAAACACAAACATGAACTATTTGAGACGGTACAATTGTCTAGGTACTGCAGCACGTTGTTTTGCAAGGTGATCTTGCTGTTAGCTTCTCTGGATGTTTTCATGATATTTTCCTTCCGTTCCGCAAACTCTCAACTTCGCTTTGCCGTTGTCAGAAAGTCCATCGTTTCTTCGCTAAGGCTCCTAAAAATACCGAAACGATCACCGGTATTTTTCGAGAAACTACCAAGTTTGCATCGTAAAATTTTTTTTTATAGCTAGAAGGCCTTTGTTGCGGGAGAAACGAGAACCCAAGAAACTGCGGGAATTGAAAGGAATTTAATGGAGTGTACTTCCCTTCTTCTTGGGATAGCTAAAGATGGGCGGGAAAAGAAAGGAGCCTTTCTCCAGCTACTTCATCCGCAGCCAGGGTCTGAACCTCCCTCTCGCAATGTACTTTTTAAGGGAGAAATAGAGAGAGGTGGCATCTATTCGATAATGTTCCACGTCACTGCCGCCACACTAACTCAGATCAAATGGCATCGCTCATGTTAAAATGGTAACAAGTCGTCTTGGATTTTAATGAGCCAGAGAACCGCAACCAAATTATTATGATAAATAATGAAAATAAAACTCAATGGTCATGATATGCTACATTTATTTAAGAATTGTTTTCTACATCTTCAACTCTACATCAGCTAGTACAACTCTGAACAGAGTATACAGTTATATTTATTCTGAGAAAACCTACAGTTCATCTAACTGATTTTCGGCATGAATTCAAAAATTACACAAATTTATAATTACTCTTCAATATTACCTTTAAATGCCAAACTGCGTATTTCCAGGAAGGGGCAGAAGAAATGGTGTTTGAGGGGGTTGTTCAATTATTGTGTCTGTCATTACTCACCTTCGAGAGAATGGGCGAAGCAGATCCGTTCAGTGTTAGGAATTTCCATCAATAGTAAGATGGTCCAGGTTTCAAGGATTCTTGGTTTAGTGCATAAGGTAGAATCCCCATAGGGTAGATTAATTCAAGACTGTGTAAACAGTGAGACAACATAGCCAAAAATCGATTCGATTTGATTTCCTCCCCTTAAATAGAGTTTTCGGTACCAAAAAAATTGTTTTCTCTCGATAATTTTGTCAAGTATTATCGATGTGTCTTCAAAAAGTGGGTTCGATAGAACAAACTGAAAACGCACTGCAGGCCGTTTTCTGTAGAACTTGAACGGCGATTTCTGAAATACATGGTTTCCGGGGATAAAGCGATTTGCTTCAAACGGCAGAAGGTACAATCGTGTATAAAAATAGCTCCAATTTTTTTTTTTTTAATTTTTTTTTTATTAACTTCTAGGATTAACCACCAACGTTCTGTCGTGCGTAACTTCCATATTTTGCTGCCTTTTGTTACGATAGGATGACGGATCAAATTCAGATCAACTCAAGATGTTGCCCACCCAACAATATACTTGTACATTATTCATTCGTCAGCTTGCCCATCCGAATGAAATATGTCGGTGAGAGGAAATAAATTCAAATAAAACTTTCTAGTGGGATTAAAAAAAAACTCCTTCCTGTATATTGTAGGCTCGGTAGAAAAATATCAGGAAATAACTCCGGAAGATAATATGAATTGTATTTCGAGATATGGAGCGGAGTGAAAAACATGTGGAATGTAAGCAACGGCGGGTAACGCGCGGGATTTACTCCCTGCATATGCCATATTGCTGTTCTCTTCGGAACGAATAAAATGCTAAGAGTATGGTATTTGTGAAATTTTTCTACGTTTGGTGTTCACGTTCGTATCTAGAGATACATTAGGTCCAAAAATTATTGCAATGTTGATTATTTTTGGTGTTGGGTTAAAGCGATGGATGTCAATGAGGCAACTCAATGCAATTCCGTCGTTATATGAAAAATTTGTTAGTCTCCCTCGAGAGTTGAAGCTTCAATGTGCCTATGACCTCTAGGCCAACTAGGTCGTTTACATATGGGGTCGAAAAAAAAATTGTGTAAGCCTTAGTAACAACTTATTCAATGAAACTACGATGATTAAATTAAATTGCGAAGATTTACCTATTTATTTTGTATATTTCTCGGAAGGTTAGCTTTAATTTTGACGAGTACTTACATGATATTCTTTCATAAACTGCGGACGGCCATTTTGGGCGAGTCGGAGAGGTTGACCTTATGTAATGAGAACCTAAGTTGGTCATTTGGTAGTAAAGAGTAGTCTATCTGGCCCTACCCCCTGTCCTCGAAACTTTTCAGCCCGACCGGCTCGAAATTCAGGGAGGGTATGGGTAAAATTGTGTTCTTTGAAACTCAATTTTCAGGATTTTTCGGGTCCTACCCAGGCTTGTGGGGCATTATTATATCTACGCATTGGACGTTGAATCAATTGTGATAGGTCGCGGACCGATTGGTTAGGTGGGTAAATTAGTCAAAACGGGTTTTTGAGTTATGGGGACCTAGGCGTGTGGGGTATCACATTCTGTTAAATTTTGCACGCTTAGCTAACTGTAATAAACTAATGTTTTCAAGCCTGAGGTCAACCTCTCTGATTTTCCTGTTTCCGTCAAAACACCCGCGTTAATTTCCAATTTTGTCTGACAACTGACAGACAGCTTCTTTACTGTTGAATAAGAAGTAAATACGCTGCAAATTCATTCACAACGGTTGGTAATTCTTCGGACCTGGTCATGGAGACTCATTCCAATCGATTCAACGTCCAAAATTTAGTAGAAAATGATACCCCACACGACTAGGTACCAGAAAACACATTCGAAATGGGGGGTAGATACCCATTTTGACCCATAACCTCTTCCGGTGGGCGCCAATCGTTCAGGGACCCGTCTCATTGGATTCAGCGCCCTAAATTTAGTCGAAAATGATACCCCGCACGCCTAGATCACCACAAATTTCCCCCAAAAAGAAAGCCATCGAAAAAGCCATTTTTCGAATAAACTCATTTTGACCCCTACCTCCCTCAAATTCGGTCCAAACGGGGTGAATAGTTTCGAGGACCAACTAGAGCTAAAACTGGTCTCTCACCAAAAATTCAGATTTCTATAAAATTGACTACTACCGAAATCGGTGTGGACGGCGGACAGACATTTTATGCCTCATGGTTGATTGTTTTTCTAATAATCCCTTTGTAATGGGTCAAAATTTGTTTTTCCAAAAAGAATTTTTTAGATTTTTGGCGATCTGGGCGCGTGGAGTATCATTTTCTACTAAATGTTGATCACCGATTTTATTGGAAAGGAGCCGGGACACTCCACTCTCACAGTGTTCCCCATTTTTTTTTGTGTTTTTGGTTTTCTTGAAATTTCTTGAGCAAAAAATATTTACTACTCAATTGAATGTGAAGAGGTACTCGTACATCTCCTCTTGAGAATCACCGCTTTCTGTTTTCACACTTGTCTTGAACCTTTTCGCGGAAGGAAAGTAGGTGTTTGGATCGCTGTATAGTGTATAGTGGTCGGCCCCTATAATTCACACAAACGGATCTGATAGTGGCAGCCAAGTTGATACGCCCTCACTACATTACCGGTCTGAAAAATGGTTCAACGTCTTTCAGCTGCGATTTCAGTGAAGCAAGGAGGGTCGTTATCCAATCTCCCGTCAGCCACAAGATCTAGGGAGGATAATTTATAAAGGCATATCCGCGTTTTAGACGTTGGGAAATGGAAGGTTTGGACGGGTTATGTACACTTCTGGTTACCATGTTCATCAAAAGGTATAAACTCTCGCGCCTTTCATTCTCAGGCCTCTTCCGCACACATATATCAACGTAAAAGGTGGTTTACCATGAACACGGTTTGTGGAATTTCATCTGGTCGGTGAAGCTGAAGCTTTTAGTTAAGTACATTGATTTAAGATGTACGGGATTCTCGTTGTACTCGTATAATACATAACCGGAGTATTTTCCGGATGAGGTTCTAATAATAAGACAACCTACATTATGACTGACTATGCAGAGAGTTGGGACCTTGTAGAAACTTCCAGAATTGTTTAAATTATTTAAAAGAGTTACCTACAGCATAAATTGTCCTTGGTAGGCTTATTTTCAGTTTACAGGAACGCCCCATCATGAGGAATCACCCACTAAATTCATCGACACCTGTCTAGGGAATGTAAATTCAATCAGGGGCCACCCTCTTTACTATTTTAATGAATATATTTATTACGTTTAAGGCTAGCACCTTTAAGGGGTCAATTTTAAAACTAATTTGCAACAAAAAGTGTCTCCAGGACTTTTTCTCTCAGAGGCCTTGTTTCCGAATTATTCACGACCTAACACTTATCGCGCGATTTCCACCTGACGTGACTAAAACAGCCATAACTCTTTTAATTTACAAGATAATCTCAGATCTGAATCTGAGTGCACCGTTGTAAGGCTCGTCAATTTACCCTTCTCAGGTCCTTCAGCGTTTCCAATAATTTAGTACTAGTATTTAATAATTTAGGCTGATGTTGGGAAATTAATGAAAACTTAAAATTTCTCCCATACTATGCTTTTAAAAGGGGTTTTATACTCGGTATATGAATACATGAGGAACTCTCAAGCGAACTCCAATAATCCAATTTTTAAACATTATTATTACTACCATCAATATTACAAATCAGTTTCTTTTTTGTAAATTTTCTGTAAATTTAGTTTCATACCCCACGCTAATTCCTTATATATTGTCACAATTCAATTCTTCTTGAAATTAGTTCAATAGTCGGTATTTACCTTTCAATTTCGTGGAATTCGGTACTTCCATGAGAAAACTCGATTATGGTTAACATGGCTCATTATATCCATCTGAAACGTCACCGTTAAATTTTGTCAAAAAAATAAACGTTAGGGATTAGCGATAAAAATAAGACCAATGATTTACGGTTTCAAAAATTATACTGACGTAATACCATTAACTGTTAAATTGGGGTTGTAAGGCTCTCATTTTCGCTCGTAACAAGACAAATCCACGTACCGCAGAAGAAACTACGAGCGCCGATTCCGACCACAATGTTTTTCTAGGGAAGTATCTTGCTTTCGTCATGCGAGAGCACTAATTTGAAATGAATACAAGAGTAAAACCTCTTTACCCGCCACTTAGTTTGCACGATGAAAGTTGGATTTTCCCCAGACTCCTCGGAATAACCAAGAACACTGTAAGACGGCAGGAACTGTGCCTTTCCTGCCTCGCTTATTGCAAAGCGGCAATATATCAGACCCCTCTCGAGGGCTGCAAATGGGAGAGTTGTCTGCTCGTCTCACGTCACCCAATGAATAGGGGTTGCCGTCTCCAGAGCCTCTATTATCGAATAAAACATGAACGTTTTATTCCCTTTACGTGGAAATAATTCATCCCAGCTAGCTCGAATTCGTTCTCGCAACTCTACCCGGAAATGTATAGTCTTCTTTCCCTGAGGGACATTCGAATATTCGAGTACCCTGATGCACGTGTGGTTCAATAAGACGTCCCTAGGCAACGAAAATAAAATCATAAGATTTCTAGGGGCAGTAAAAATCATAGTGAAAGAACAACCCAACTCCCTCGAACCAAGACATTAGAATGCCGATTATCCTTATCGATTCGGATAATTGGACACAGGCATGTGTAAATAATGTGTCATACATAGAATAAACTGTATTACATTGATAATTGGAAACATAAAAAAATATACATTATACAAGCAGGTAAACTCATACTACCCAATCATTCTTAACTGCGCAAGCCCATCTACAACTGCAGCACATTATACAATTTCACTCTACGTATCCCCATGATTCCAACGTTTCTCTATTCAAACTTTTGTCGAGAATACTCGACATTGCGAATTATCTTATTTCATAAATCTCGGTGGTCTCTCAGACAATGTAAAATGGCGACTGAGGTAATTCCAAGGCCCCCCTAATTGCCTCGTGGTTTTGTTCCCGCTTCCCCTTATATTCCTTTTTTAGGGTAGACACTTAGGCTTCTATCCTCCCTCTTAGCAATAAAAAGAACCCGGAAAGCGGAAGTAAAACATTACTGGATAGAAAATATATGCGCGTGCCATCCTGGAAATAGTACAGTTGCACTTTTATCACCAACGGTTTTATGACGAGGATAAAACTTCAACGGGAGCAAAAAGATAGTGGATAGGTATATTGCCTTTGCTACAGTTAATTAAGGCTACGGGAGAAACGCCACCATCACAGAGCCAGTATCCAAGATGTGACAAGTGGTCAAAACCATTTCAAAAATTTCATTTAGACGCTAAGCTATGTGATGGCGCGGCCAAGTACCTTGGGGTTTTATTTTTACTTTTTTATATTTTTTCTCTTGCCTAGAAGCGAATATCCTCGTTCCTTAGACTGTCCCGTTTTCCACGTTACCTCATCAGCCATTCTGTGATATATGACACACCGGAGGAAGAAAAAGTTGAGGCTCTTCGTTGGACTACAGAGTATGATGAGATGTCCTTCTCACGTTTCGTAGGAGAAAAAGGTGATAAACTCAGTGTGCAAACTCATTTAGGATTTTATTTCTCGGGGTTTTTTCTTCGCTGAGACTTTTTTTCTTCTTTATCCCGTTTCATTCTAGGATTTGGTGGAAGGTACCTCAGTTTGTATTTCGTTTCATGAATTATCAATGACTCTTGGAGCAGAGAAGTTTCCATGCCAAACAGAATTGTATTTTTAGATAAGATCTTTGAACCGGCTGTCAATCCGATCCGTTTGTTGGACGCGAATTAGATAAAGTTTTTCTAGTACCGTTATCTAAATTAGTGTTTTGAATTATGACAAAATATCTGGTAATGAATTCATCGTTTTATCTCCAACTAAACCCACATCGGATCGCTCCTTTCTACGTAATTAGACTTGCTCAGACTACTAGGTTAACAATAAGATTGATGTATTCCAAAACGCAATTAAAGTTCGATTAATTTCAGTCACATTCAAACTATCGTACAGAAGTCAATCAAACTATGGTCTATAGTCGCACAATCACAGACCGCTGAAACAATGACGTTCCCAATATCGAGGCTGATGTACCCGACAAGGTTTCTCACATATGAGCGTGTATGAACCTTAATTACACACGTCTTGAAATGGATTTGAGTTCAGTTTCAGTCCGGACGTCAGTGCTAATATTTATGCAATGCCCTTCGAAAAAATGCGAGAACTTTGCAACATTTAATGAAGCTGCGAGTTATGTACACAAGCTGATTGAGAATGATGAGCTACACTTATCCGATGATGAGATCGATAAATTGGATTCAGTTTCTGATGACGGTGACATCGATTTATATGCACCTCCCGATAAAAATGATCGCGTTACGGATGAGGAAACGATCAACGATTAGGTTTTAGGTGAAGTCGTTCCCAAATAATGTTTGTGGTGAGATAGATGTTCATGTCCATACCACTCGTCACCCTAAATTCGTCTCCAATCAGTCGGTGCCGTCAACATCTTCAAAAATTGAGCCGTTTCACTCACCCCATTTTGGAATTTTTCATGAATCCCTGATTATTGAAGAATCCATGGTTCGTTATTATGACCACCACTCATCTAAAAAAAAAAAAAAACTGCAAATTCTTTCACACGGGTTGGTCCTCAGACCAGGCGCATAGAGACTCATTTCTTCAACATGGGGAAAATTGGGGAAGCAGTGGGTGAGGCGGGCCAGACCCATTCCAATCGATTCAGGGTCCAAAATTTAGTGGAAAATGATACCCCACACGCCTATATCGCCAAAAATCTCGAAAATCCATTTTTCGAAATGCACATTTTGACCCCTACTCCGCCCAAATTTGGTCCAATCGGGCTGAAACGTTTCGAGGACCATCTAGTGCCGGGAACTGACCCAAATTTCAGATGTTTAGAAAATTTTCTATCACCAATGTGTGGACGGACATTTGCTTATTTTGATCTAGACACCTTGAAACGTCCAGAAAATTTTTTTGGGCCGAATCGGAGAGATTGGCTTTTTGCATGAAAACATATTTTGATTATTCAAGAAATAACCAACCAAAAAAACCTTGGAATTTCTGTTTGATAACAATTTAATTGGGGGAGGTGTATCAGAACTAACTAAACTGGCCAAAATTGTCTTATGGAAACGCCTCAAATTTTGTACTTCACAGATGGAATTTGGCTCCACCAATTTTTCAATCTCTCGATTGGACCCCGAATAGCAAGGTAATGGGCAAAAAACTAAAAGTTTTTAGTTCTTTCCTGATTCGGCCAGTAAACGGTTAACGCAATTAACTAATTTGAATTCAGGATTTGTATCTTGCGTTACCTTCTATACTGTTTACACATAACTGGAGAGTTGTTACAGCCCAATAATCATGCGGGCAAGTCAAATGAATACTAGTTTGGCCACCTACACCATACAATGTTGACTATATAAGTCCGAAAGTATAGTTGACCAGATCGACACATATTTAAATATCATTTATCGTGTAGTAAACTGTCGTGTAGTAAATTGTTTTTCGTATTCATGGCTAATCAGGATTCTCCTTTCATGATCTGAATACGTTCATTTATTCTAATTTATCATTAGAAGCCCTTGGCCATTTGTGAATGCCAAATGACTACTTGATGTAATTCAAAGTATCTTCGAACAAATTTCGTGGGAAAGAGGAAAACGAAACGACGACAATAAAATCCAGTAGCAAAACAAAAAACCGCGTAAAAGATGCGCGCAGCGTCCCTCCGAGGAATTCTTCATTACTTGTAATATATTGGAAGGGATTCATTTGCGATGCTACCCTTTCGTTCCTAAGGCGATTCCTTTCCTTTTCTTATGCCGGCACCGTCGCATCAGATCCCGGGTTTGTCGAGTAAAAGCCAAGAAACCCAAAGGGGAAAGAGAGCGTACAGAAGGAATTCAAAGAGAGAAGAGAACGCCTCGGCAAAAGGGTTCTAAAGTCGCATTTTCAATGGACGGACGAAGGGAGAGTTGACAGGAAACATGGTTGTAAAGAATGTATACTCCAAGCGCGTTGCATTGGGATTTGAAGCGGGATATTTGTCAAGTAAAAATCGTTGAACACTTTTAACGCGCTTATATTAACGAGATGATGAATATTGGCAACACTGAGCGGCTAAGAAGCAATTGAATGCTCTATGGGCACCTACACCTCGCCAAATCACACCTTTGTCCATTGCCTCGTTGTTGATTTACTTGAAGTAAAAGGGCGAACCTAATTACAAGAAGGAATACTAACCGTGAGCACGACGTACATATGTATGCTAAATTTCACTTCATCATAACATGGAAGGTGAGCATAAGAGAGCTCACATGGGAGACATCAAGGCAGACTAAGGGATCGCAGAAGAAGTTTGGATTGTAAAAGGAGAAAATGATTTTTTTTCCAGCAAATCGTGCAAATTGCAGATGCTGAATCGATTCATATCAACTAGTTAACAATACAATAATAATAACGCTCAAGTTTAGTTAAAAATCAAAGCAGCGCCTGCTCCAAACCTCCTCTGAGACATTTTGAAGATAAAAAACAATGTTTTAACTTTCCTGGAATAATAAACGATTATTTAATGACTTGAAGCGTTTCTCAAACTGATAAATAAGGTAGTCCATAAATGAATCATGATAGAAAGTAGATGTTATATTATTCAGGGCTATTTTGGTTGGTTATTTTTTGAATAATCAGCCTGTGTTTATTATGCAGAATGATTTCTCAGATTTCCCCAAAATAATGTTTGCAGTAGTAAAAAATCTTTTTTCCGGGTATAATCGGTCCTCGAAACTTTTCAGCCTGAGCCCGATCGAACCAAATTTGAGGGTGGTAGGGTATAGGGGCAGAATGCGCATTTCGAAAACTGAATTTTCGAGATTTTAGGCCATCTAGGCGTGTGGGGTATCATTTTCGACTACATTTAGAACGCTGAATCCAATGAGGTGGGTCCCAGACCGATTGGCGCCCTCCGGAAGAGGTTATGGGTCAAAATTGGTATCTATCTACGTATTACGAATGTGTTTTTGATATTTCTGGTACCTAGGCGTGTGGGGTATCATTTTCCACTGTATTTAGGATGCTGAATAGATTGAAAGGAGTCACCATGCTCCTGGTCCGAGGAATAACCAACCCTTGTTAAAAAATTTGCAGCGTTTTCATGCAAATAAATCTCCATCTATCTATTCACAGCCGCATTATAAATAATTGAAATGTATTAGTAAAAGGGTTTGTCTTTACCGAGGGTGAGACGGAACCTCCCGTAATACATACAGTTGAATGGTCTAACGGAAACAACCCCTCAAGTACATTAATTCCCAATACAAATGTACGCAACTCAGATATCTGGTCTCTAGGTAGGTACATCGAAAAATTGTGCTCCTGAGCAGAAATAAGATTGCACAGAGGAAGTAGAAAATGACAATTTCCTGTCACTTCGTGATGTTCAACGAATCGAATCGATTCCTCCACCTGAAATGTATGGACTTTTCGCAGGAAATCCGGTTTGAGAAGTAAAAGAGGAGAAAAAACTCGGTTGCAGCGGAGTTATTTGCTTCAAAATGGAAGTTTCCTCTGGTCGTTCCTCGACGATGTTTGACTTCCTTCTGTATTTCCATTCCCCTCCACGCTGAATCCCTGCAGGAAGTCAGAGTTGAAGGGAGGTTCCTCTGTGGTCTACAGGATATTTCCTTTGAATGCCAAGATGGCCTTTGTTTCGCGGACAATGGCACGCCCGTTCCTACCGAGCGCTACAATGAACCGTGAAACTACTTGACCATGTCTGATCCTGTAAACACGGCTTCCCACAGGGCTCCTCCCCAGAAGCACGCCCCAACCCCCTCGTCGGTGGCCAGCTTTTGGGGTCAGAACGGCCGTTTCACCTGCTTCCCCACTCCCTCCTCATCCCCTATATTTTCTCCGGATTCATATTTTGAGCTGTTTTATGCTAATGTAATCAGTTTGCTGTGAAGTTAGAGAAAACTTGAAACTCTTGTACTTACAACGAGCAGGAATTTTGTTATAGAATAAATTTAACCGCCATCATACCTTTGGGGCTAGCTTATGTAAAAACATTATTCCACATCCTAAGGTTCGTTCTATCATCAAATTCTCAATTCTCAAGATTCTTACAGTATCGCACTCAGTTCTGGTGTATAAAAGAAAACTATCTAACACACGAAGTCATCTATCCAGGGTTCTCTAATTGTCCAAAAAGTTTGTATATACAATCTTCAATCAGACCATAAGATCTCGGTCCATTATTATTACTATCATTTTTTTTTTTTTTTTTTTTTTTTTTTTTTTTACATTAAGGAAAATAACTAACTCTTCCGGTGGGCTCCAATAGTTCCGGGACCCATCTTATTGGATTCAGCATCCAAAATTTAGTCGAAAATAATACCCCACATGCCTAGATCGCTGATAATCTCGATAATCCATTTTTTGAAAAACACATTTTTACCCCTACCTTCCTCAATATTGGTCAAAACGTGTATTTCGATATACGGATTTTCGAGATTTTCTTTTTTTTCGAGACCTGATGAGGTTATGGGTCTATTTGGGTACCTACCCACCTATTTTGAATGCGTGTTTCATTCTGGTACATTTTTGGTAACCAATCCCTGTGAAAGAATTTGCAGCGTTTTGGCTGGTTTTTCATGCAAAATGTTAAACACCCCTTTCGCCCGCTGTTTTGTCTGGGATTTCATCGAATTTTTCGTCCTGTTGGCACTCTTGCTTATTTACCTTCTCCTCAACATTGTTCTAATTTAAATTCCATCAACATTGGGAACACCCGGTATTCCCCACTAATGGAAAGAATGAACGTTGTTTTAATATTTGATATCCAATATCTTTCATCGAATAATCAAACAATCGTAAGGTGGAGGGCGCATAAGGAGCAAGTAGAAGTGATCGAACGCGAAAAAAGGGGATGAAAAACAGTAATTCCCTTAATGTATATATACATTAGGAAGCGCGCATTAGTGAGCAAACCGAAGAGATGACATTGACTGTTGAAGTGGAAAACCATTTATAAAGTAAATATGTAAACAATCGATTTCAGGAATAATGGCGGTAAGAGGGTTTCTTATTCACGTAGTAGTAGCGAGCTCTTCTAGAGTTTCCTTGGCAGATCACTGTAATAAGGGAGTTTTGCCGCTTGTCCTTCGACGTGATCACCCTCAATTTATTGATGGCTGATTGCTTATTTCTTGATGGACTCAACAATGTTTTCCAAGCGTAGGGTCTGATGGTGCTTTTGTAGTGAATCTTTGCTCAGTATTTTGCAGTGTTGCTCCGAACAGCAATCTGTGAGCCCTATTGTTCGAGGACTTTTATGTACAAAGTTGGTTCATTTCTAGGCCATCGTGGGTTTCCTTACCGACCAACAGTGCCCATTTCTGAACTTTATTACCAGCTCAGCCCTTTGGTTGTTATTTAAGTTGGTTATTTTCGAGATTTTGGGCGATTTTGGCGTGTGGAGTATCATTTTTGACTGAATTTGGACGCTGAATCCGATGAGACGGATCCCGGAACAGGTCAAAATAGGCATCTACCTACCCAATCAGATGTGTGTTTTCGAGATTTCTGGTACCTAGGCGTATAGAGTGTCATTTTCCTCTAAGTTTTGGACGCTGAATCAATTGAAATGAGTTTCCATGCTCCTGGTCCGAGGAATATCCAACCCCTGTGAAAGAATTTGCAGCGTTTTCGTATTAACACCCTTGTAGTTAACGACCAATAGTGAATGTTTTGGTCCGCTGCCTAGACTGGGAACAAACTTCAAAATTGTTCCAAAAATCTGTAAATTAATTACGTAGCCTCCGTTTAGGCCCTACTGGAACCCAGTAATTTCCATTCAAATCGCCCCAAATGAAGTATGAGATTGGGTCAAAATGTTCTTTCTGAAAATGTGTTCATGAGATTTTTAACTAAAATATGAATAGTTCAAAATGGGTTCACGAACGAGTGCCTCACAAAATATGTTTGGGTTAAGAAGGGTAATCAAAAAACTGTTCCCATTTTCCATCCTTCCTGTTTTTGTGCAGTTGTGCGGTATGCACAAATATGATATTTCAAATCCTCGATCAAAATAAACACAAATAAAAAATGTTTCCTTGTTTTAATCTCAAGAGGAATCAAGGATTGTGTGGATGAAATGTGGAAATAAATATTTACATACGTAGATGTGAAGAGAAAACAGTTCTATCGACAATTTTACGCATTAGAGCTGTTGAAAGTCGTCGAGGCGACTGTACCTCCGTTCCGCACATGGCGAGCACTTAATAAACTATCATCATTTAAATTTTGCTAACGCAAGATGTTAACCGTCGAGTGAGAAGGAGAAGTTAGTAAGCGAACTTGTAGGGCAAGATGGAGCCTGAGCTTAAGCTGAATATGTATGATGGGTGGAAGTGCCCTTGTAACTCTGTTGTGAGAAACCTGATTTGCAATTTGATAAGCCTTATCCGCTTCCTCATTATAGCAGAGTAATGGGGTTTCTCGTTGACGGGGAAGAGCGCACTGGGGATGGCGAATTTGGCGCTTTGACCTAACACACATCGCCAATGGTCGAAAAAAAGTGTAATCTTTTGTATCAAGTTCGTTGGCATGGTTCTCTTCTTCTTTCACAACAGCGTGAACAAATACCGTTTACGTACACAAAATGTTATACCAGGAAGTATTTATATATTCTTTTATTTATTATCTATAGATTAATTACAATAATAAGAATGTTACATTAAAACCACTGCAAATTCTTCCACAAAGATTGGAAGATTGGTTCTAGGGGCAAGACTATGGGGGAAAACAGTGAATGTGGAATGTCCCGGTCCATTTCAATCGGTTCAGGATCCAAAATTTAGTGGGAAATGATACCCCACACGCCTTGAATCGCCCAAACTCTCAAAAATTCATTTTTCTGAAAACACATTTTTACCCCTATCTCTCCTAGGTACCAGAAAACACATTCGAAATGGGAGATAGATACCTATTTTGACCCTTAACCTCTTCTGGTGGGCGCCAAACGTTCAGGAACCCGTCACATCGAATTCAGCATCAAAAATTTGATGGAAAATAATACCTTGCACGCCTAGATTGCGAAAAATCTCGAAAATTCGGTTGACTTTCCGCATCAGAACACAAGTTCCACACAGGAATTTTGGTCCTCAAAACTTATAAGACCGATCAGACCAAAATAAGAAAATAGTAGAGGTCAAAAGTAGACCTATTTGAAATAAGAATACTCGTCATTTTCTGAGATTATAATTAGGTATATAATAATTAGCATAGAGGAGTGAGGTTAACCATGTGGGTACCTTTGTTGAAACAGTGTAAGTCCTTCACTCTTAGGTGAAGGGGTGTTTTATTTCACGATATTCATTATCAAGTAAACTATTCAGCAATTGAGCTCTAAATATACCGAAACGTCGGCCTGATTTGTTTTTGCTGAACTATTCTTACGACTCCCTAACCTAGTTTCTCCGTCTCACCCTTTATGAAAGGAGTTTCATGTAAGAAAAGCAGAATTATCTGAGTCTGACGCGGGAGACCTTAAACGAGGTCGCTGTGTAAATTATATTTTTTATATAATTTATTCACTTCAGTTCATATCTCCTCGGATTTTAGTATTTTAGCGTAAAACTCCTTCGAGGACAAACCACTATTTATTTGCGGTCGACTAAACCAAGGAAAGCAGAAATAAGGAGTATTAGTTGGGGGATGTGATGTTTGAAAGCACGTATGCTCCCACGAGCTGGGAAGAGTTCTGCTTTACATATAGAGTACCAGTTCTCAATGGTGGAGAAAGAGATGGGTTTGCCATGCTCATCTACCTCGTCCCTCACCGTACTACAACACCAACACCTCTCGTATTCCCTCAGTCCTCCCTTTCCTTTTCTCCAAACTGTGGTACTGTGTAATATGAGGTGGTATTCTGGCCCGGAGCGAATATAAAGTAGGAAAGCCAATACGGTCAAGAGAGGGAAGAGTTTTCCGGTCGAGTAATACTTCTTCCGTTCTGTAAACGTTGTCCAGAAGGTTCAGCTTTCGGAATCCACTGCCGTTGGTGCTATTCAACAGTGAACTTCCTCGGGCTTTGCAATCGCTCTCTCCATCCAAGTGAATAATTATGAAATCAACAATGAGATCATTCATTCCGCGTACCACTAGTGACCGGGTTAGGACCTCACTATATCTGACTTATTTAGTATTACTGAATTCCGCAATCAAGACTTATGATTCATATTTAGGTCCCTTGTCTCTCTGAACTTATCAAAATCGCTCTCTACACGAGTTCATGCGGTTTTGTGCGCTTGAGGCGCCTAGTTGGATCCTGGACATTGAGGATCCGCGCTTTGAATGCCCCACAATCTTGAAATCCTGAGCCTTCACACCAAATTAGCTCCTCTGCCAACGGAGCGAAACTGGATATACTTCGGATTTCCCGGCATTGATCTCTTTTTCGCATGTCTAGGTCCATTTAGCGTTTAGCCAGGTCGGATTCGGAAACGTCGGTGGTTCGGACTGGACCCCATTGTGAAGCCAAAGCTTCCCGTACGTCCTTGAGATACGATCATCCCAAGGGGAAACTTAGTGGAACCGAGTCGAATGTTTATGGGAAACAGGAGGATCGGCTTTGGCGTTTACGAGATACAAAACCCTTGCTTCCGCTCCGCATTTTGTGTCCCCACGTCACTGCCCATACTTCCTTACACTGTCTACTCTCTTTAAGAGCGTGTTCCCCTTTCGTTATGAACAACACTTGATTTCCTATGGAGGACTAAGTCTGGAAAGAGTTCGCTCGGGACGGCTCTTCCGCATTGTTCACTGTATTCCGGACAGTTTTAGTGCCAACAACTGATTTTCACTCGTTGTAGTGATAAGGATTATGTTACATACTGGACAAAAGCTACTGAAAAGAATCAGATCATCCCTATGGAGTTGTCGTAAATTCAAATCGATTTAAACTTGTCCAAACCCGGTGGCGTTTACAATGGTACTAAACACTAACACTGGCCTCATCCTCTCCCAACAGTCAGAACCTGAATGGGCGTCCTAAGACTTGTCGTACTTGAGCAAGACAGTTTCTATGACACCAAGGCCCATCACAATCTCTGGTGGACATTAGCGCCTTGCTCAATGGGTTTATGGCGCCGCTCTTTCAGCGTCACCTGCTTATGGCAGCCCAGGATAGATTTTGTAGAGGTGCCAGGTTTTTTCAGGGGACTTAGGCTCTTCCTCCCGACTAACATGCCTGTTCTCATACCTTGCGGTCTTCAATGCTTCGTGTTGAAGGTGGCTGTTTCGCCATGCCATCGAGCAGAAATGAATTTACAGGTACTTTATAGGTGCTCCAAGGCTGAAAACACCCCAGGTGTGTTCTCCCCCTTCTACTTCACCTGGTTCTAGATTTCCTGTAAAGGAGTCATTAGCGAGAACGACTTAGGCAGGGCGAATACTGGGATATCCTGCCTGGCCCAAATCTACGCTAACCCTCCTCCTACATGGTCACTATTTTGAGCTTGAATTTCAAGACCGTGTCATACCGCGTGGTTGCTATTTCAAGTTTATTGGCCCAAACACGTCACGTTGTCCAATTTTCATTTTGGACGGATTGGCTAAACTCGATAATCACGGGTTTATCCGACTTTTGAGGTGGGGAAAGACGCCAGGTTTAACTTTTCAGATTAACAATAATCGAGTCTTACTAAACTCCGGTAAATAATTTTCTGGTGAATGAGGGCATAAGAAGAGTACTTGATATTCCTCATTATTTCCTGGAAACCACCGAATCTGTCGAGTCCACTCGTCCATTTATACCCAGGACGTGACAATGGGGGAAAATCCTTGCCAGCCCCACCAACCCACTTTTATCAGTAATTATTAATAGAAAGAAATCAAGGCCGAACGTTAGTAGCTAGTTCCTCGTTGGCGAATAACCGGAGGTACTTCTACGTAGGATATTTAGCTTCTGTTTCATATCGAGAATGGCGCGTAGTGCGATCTCAACAAGAACGGCTATGACAGCAGTTATTGCTCTCGGAGTTTCGAGGCATGCGACCCGACCGTCGAAAAAGAGGGTAAAAGACGCATGGAAGTGAATAATAATGGAGGGAAGTGATCCAAGCTACATTCGTTTATTTCGAAGCATCAAATGGGGAAACGGATATCGAATATTGCTCCACAACGGAGGACAAGGAAGAAAAAAAAAAAGAAAAAAAAATGAGAGGAGAGCGAGCGATGGCATGGCAGCCTGGGAGCAGAAAAAGAGACAGACCACTTACGAGCGAGAGGGCAGGACGAAACCATTGGCAAAGCGGAAGCTTCCCCCATAGTTGAGTGCTCAAGGCTTTTTTCACTCTCTGAAAACGTAACAAACATTCATCTCGTTTGAATTATGAACTGCGCGGTAGTCCAATATTGAAAAATCCGTATCACCTGGCAGCTAGGGGATGCACGGCTCCAACCAACAGAATGAACATTCAGAGATTTCAAAACACGGTACTCCGCTGCATCACTAATGCGCCGTGGTATTTCCGCAATGACACCCTCCACAGGGAACTCCAAGTGGATAGTGTCGATCATGTGATCATGCAAAGTGGAAGTGCTCATTTAGCTGGACTCAAAAACTATGTCAACGAAGAAGCGGCTCTCCTTCTTGACGTGGAAAACTTAACAAGACGCCTTACCAAGCCTTACTAGCGAAGTGAATGTAAACTTGAACAGTTAGTCACAAAGATAGCAATGTATCAACGTTTTGGATTTTTACCCGTAGTATTTAAGGTCAACAAAATATTGTTCAGAAGTGTAAACATAGCGCAATAAAAATACTATTAAATTTAAAAAATAAATAAAATAAAAAAACCTGGCAGCTAACTTTCTACAATTTATTGACGCTCAAAGGTGATGTTTTCGTCTAAAATTCGATAATTCGACTGCTTTCATTCACTAAAATGACTTCATCAAAATGTGTTTTCCGAAATATGAATTTTCGAGGTTTTTGGCGATTCAGGCGTGTGTAGTATCATTTCTGATACATTTTGGACGCTGAATCGACTGGAATGGGTCGGGGACACGCCACACCCACCGTTTTCCCCATTTCCCTTATGTTCTAGATTTTCGACTATTTAGGAGTGTAGAGTATCGTTTTCCACTTAATTTTGGATGCTGAATCGATCAGATAGCTCCCTGGTCCGAGGAATAACCAACCCTTTGATAGAATTTGCA
>CM034002.1:8150693-8172929 GCA_019603395.1 Cyrtorhinus lividipennis | reverse complement strand
TTGAGCCGATAGGTACTGGAAAATACGAAAGGGCGAGTGAGGACCGAGGGAGTGTGTCGAGTACGGAAACGACTATGTCAGAGAATTGCACACAGACAGTATCCCTGGTTGAATGAGTTCAGAAATTATCCAAGTTTGAAAGGACCCATGGAAAACACAAACTCATCTTTATGAGATACTTCAAATTCACGACCTATTCGTTTTGAAAGCATTAATTCGGGTAGGCTGAATGATTTCACGATAGCTTGGAGCGTTGCAGCCCAAAAATTGTGCACCAGACTCAATATTTATTATAATTATTTGTAAACAGACAGGGAGGTTTACACGGTGGAGGTGACTGCAGATGTAAGAACCGATCCAGAACTGTACACTCATCGCCAGAGTCTGGGAAGTGATGCTGACACTCATGGATTTTCCTACAACGAGCCCTCTCCAGTGCCAACCGTCTCCACACAGAATGAGAACATGCGGTAAACTGGCATCAACGGGCCTAGGAACGGTATTTCCCAAGCCGCCGCTTCTCATTAACATTCGAACAAGAGGAGGTTTGAGGAGACGACAAGAAGGCGACAATTAACGATCTGACGATCACCAGGAGACCTTTTCTCATGCAAAATGAACTCTATTGACGACGACGCTTCCACTAAACTAGTCTACAACACTCGCTCGTTGATTACCACACACGGAACCGTTCCCCTTCCATCCTCTGACAACACCGAAAACACCTTTAGTTAGTCAACGGAGGGTGGAAAGTTGAGACGATGGGATCCTCAGTGATGAGGAAGGGGGGTTGGCACTCATTAACGAGTTCTTTGAATCGTTCCTTGCCACTCAGAAAGATTATTATGAAGCTTGATGAGGATGAATCCTGCTTACAAGAAGAGTTAAAACGAAGGAACGAAGATCAGTTTTCCAAGTTTGAAATAAGAATATCCCTTTAGAAGTTACCATAATATAAGACCAAAACTGTTCAAAAATTCTGAAGTTGGCGCACAGAGATCCGCTACTGTGCGAATCTTCACCTCGTTACCTGCGATAATGAGCGAACTACGGTGTTAAAAAAAAAAAAAAAAAAACTATTTGAAAATCATTAGGACATAAAACAGTTTAAGCGAACGATGGGTTCTAATAATGCAACGTTAATAAGATTTTACGTCCAACCTAAGTTTAGAACAAATCTCATTCCGACAATAATATCAGACTATATGCAATTCATTTATTCATCATGGGTGTTTCAAACCTAGTAATGTACTCAATTTTTCGTGAGATTGGTAATTCTGTGGAGTACTTCAAGGGCGAAAGTGAAGAGAGAGCTCTCGGCGACAAATTATGTACAACACTCAATGTTTACTTCAACATTTCTTTTATCCTTTTCTTCTGCCTTTCTCATGGATTTCATCACTTCCCAATTTAATACCTGACCTGTTTCGCAAAGTGGAGGTCCCGTTTAACGAGCAAAAATTTCATTTCATTAGCTCGACTTGGAAAAAATATTACGCGAGTGGCAACGGAAATAAGGGAAAACGTTAACCATTTTCGGATGAAACCCCATGTACATCCCTCAGCAACCATTTCGTCACTTCAACTTTCGACCGTCTGTGCCATTACAGGCGTAAAGGGATCGTAGGATTTAGCTGCTGCATCAACAGGTCTCTCTTTTTTCTATTTCCCATTCTCTGAACCGTACGCCCCTTTTCCACGACCGCCGTTGTTAAGTTGCCAGCTAAATTAAGTGGATAGGGGATTCGGATTGTAAATTAGAAACAGTCGAGTAGATTCACATGGCGGGGATTCCCACAGATCGGTTTCCTGTTTAAGAGACCCAAGAAGCTTGTTGTTCATTTGGCGCAGGAGTCATCTGAATGATGGTGACAAAAAGAGAAAAACAAGGTAAATGTAGCGTTCTGTAAAATGTGGAATGCTCTTTTCTACTCTTCGTCAGCTTGGCAGGCCCTCTATTGCAGTCCCTAAGAACATTCAAACGAAGAAGACAGAGAAATTCTGAGAAACAAAAATGAAGTGATACAACTGACTAGATGCAACACATTCCAGTTACGGCCACATTAAGTAAGGTATCGCGTTGTGTGGATGATCTCGTGGTCCCGGGGACCTTTCTTCTTGTCGTCCCAGACGCCTGAGGATGGAGCCTCCATTGTCTCCTTCGTAGCGTCAGCTGAATAAAAATGAATCCTTCCTGAATGATTCTTTCTTCTCACGTCCAACCTCCGACCATTTCATTATACTGATGAGGTACAGCAGACCGGTCACCGATTAGGTGCCTTCACCTTACCGCAATTGAGCGAGAAATAATTATAATCTTGACTTGTCTTTCAAAAGACTTGTGGCTATTGGATCAGAACCAATTCTTATTGAGATGATCCTCAATTTTTCTCTGAAACAAGAGAGAGTGGAGAGAAGCAAAATTGAATGAATTAGTGCGTTTGTAACTTTTATGAACGAATAAACGTAGTTGCCATGAACAGAACAACGGAAATCTAAACCACAAACAACAGATCACGCGTGGTCTATAGACATCTACAATTGAGATACGATGAAGATCTGCCTCCAGTGGTAAATAGGGACTCCCAAGTATAATGGAGACGGATTATTGATTGATATACTTATGTATTAATCTGCCCTGCATTAGGCTAAAAGCCCACTCTTCCTGCAGGACAGATACAGGATGGAAGGAGATAAGGATTATTGTGAGAATTTGATGTTCAAACCCACCGAAATCTCAGAGTAAGCACATTTCATGAAATCTGAAATGTTGATCAATGTCTCTGGTTGATCATAAAAAATGTTCACCGCAATAGCTCCCTGTACAGAGAGTATAGGTGAAAATATGCAAAACACTGAAAATTGTTTTTTTGAGGTTCTTCGAAACCTGTGGGGATTTGAAGTATCAATTTCCACACAATTTTAGATACTAAATCGATTTAGATGGGTTCCGAACTTAATACAACACACCGAAAGTGGTACGTACGAGACAAGAGGGGTGTTTAAATTAAGGTATCGGCTTACTTTTCCTTCAAAATAAGTAGGTTCATACATACTATCACTATTGTAGTCCTATATAGTAGTCCTCTACATTGTAGTCCTTGAACATACGCTCTCTCACGTGAGTATAAGCTAGCTAGGATTATTAACCATCGAGAAATAGTTCCCAGTGGTTTCATCGTCCCCTTCGAATCAACTTATTCTCAAGGGTTGCGTTCCCGAGTCTTTTTTCGAATAGTACACTCGAAACAAGAAATGATGTTTTTCAAGGCAAGCTGAACCTTCTGCATAGTTCTTCACCTATAAAATGACAAGCTCTAAAAATCAATCCACATCAATGGGTCAGATGGATTGAGGGTCACATTGAAGCGGTGCCCCGAGCAGTTGGGGAGGCAAATAGCTCCAAGAGAATACGAGGAAGAAGAGTGGGGATCGAAACGCACTTTTTTAACAGAGCTTCGATGATCCACTCAGCTTAACTAACCTGTCGTATAATTGAGAAAAAACACCACACTAAAAAACATGTTTTCGAACTCAATTTCAGTCGAGCAAATGGTTGTTTGCCCTCCGAACGTGAAAACCCAAATGGATAGCGATAAATTAAAACTAAAAGTTTAAGTAAGGTAGTGTGGGAGGTGATTTGTTGGGTTTCCGTTAAATATACGATCTTTTAAAAAGTGGTGGGAAAAAGGCTGCTGGGAGGTTAAATAATCGAATGGGGGTGATCAGGGGGCGTGAGAGGCGCGAGAAAGGATGGGGACGTAATAAGGATTATAGGTGAGCAATGAGGGTCCAGCCAGCTCCCACACTAAAGTAGAGCGAGAAATAAAACTGGAAGCATTAAAATTCTCCGAATGTCCGAACCGGAAGAGGTCGAATTAAAACGGTTAAGGGGACTGCAAGTGCAGGTGACAGTTGTGAATAATCGCCGTGGAATACGGAAATACGAGGTCGCCTGATAAACAGCCACGAGAAGTGGGTGGGATGGTAAAGGAGAAGAATTTTAAATAACCAGTGTAAAGCAGGAATAAGGTATTAGAGAACGAGTGTTTCTGTCTCAATTTCATCTTTCAACGAGAAAATTAGTTTTATCTTGAGTATCAAAATTGGGGCAATCTGTCTGTGACTCGAAAGTGCTGCGAATAATTCCTCAACGCTTTATAATTCTAGGTAAGTGTGGTTCTCGCTTTCTGGGGGATAATATGCTTAAAGTCTTCAAAGTAAATAATCCTTCTTGCCTTTCAGGAAGCCATTTTGAGTGTGCTGAAATTGGTTTATTCAACGGATTAATCAGGCATCCATCTCATTTAAAATGAAATAATATCTATCAAATCATACTTCACTCGTCAGGTTTCCGAAAGTACTCATTTCACCCATATTTTTATTTCCGTTATTTCAATCGTACCGGAACCCATCATAGTCACCTTCGGCATTAAAAATTAAGTAGAAACTGATACTTCGAGCCCCCGTGACTCAGAAAATCTCGAAATATAATTTTCATACTGCCAATTCGGAGGCCCCTGTATGAACGGGATGAAAACAATTCAGCGTCCATTTGTGAAAAATGATACTCCACATGTTTGGGTTGCAATAATCTCGAAAATACATTTTTAATATATACATTTTCAGTCTTAACCCTGCCTGTTTGGGGCGGTCGCACACGGAAATATTAGGCAAAACTAGGCACCAATCGGAGGTCTATTCCAAATCTCGGAATTTTGCCAGCATTTTACAGGCTATTTTCACCCGGGCGACGGAAGGATATTTTAGATCATGGAACCTACGCACTTAGAAACGTAAAAAGTATTCAACAAAGAAATTATAAGGCTGTGAATAGCGATGGCTTCACTCTTTACGGGCGTTCCTAATTGCCCGCAACGGGTCATTGATCAGGGCAAGTTCCACAGCAGAAACGAAAAGGACCTTATGTTTTCTTTCTTTTATACGAACACCTATTAGGTCCACCTGAGACAGAACCGTCTCGAGAGCAGTCTTGAGACTCAACCTAAGGACAACGCCCTGAGAGCAGTATCGGAAACAAACCTCTAATGTCTCCGTGAGTGCCCCTAGAGTGCTTGGAACGCAAGTGGACACGGACATTATACTTCTTTGAGACTATTAGAAACCTTGGAAGGGATGCGATTCTTCGAGGTGTGTGTCCTTTTTACTTTGGCATTCATTTAGAACGATTGAATCATCAATGACGAGTTTGAACTTTCAGGTGGCTGAATTATCACCCTCCCACCTAGCGTCATGAGCCCACCTAAGGAAATGAAAAAATTCGCGGTGACTGAACGATAAGATGAAACAATGAGAGGAAGTAATTCCAGATTAAAGCTGAGGGTGCAGGGGCAAGACCACGATGCTACTACGTCTGCCTCACCGTTTGACAATGACCATTTCCATTTCAGTTTATTATTCTTATTGGAGTAATAAGCCAACGGCTAACTCTTTCTTGCTCCCAAACTCCAACCAGAAAGGTTAGAGGTTTTGAACAGGAAATGTTTCAATGTAAGTGGCCAAAAAAGCCCTATAAAATCAGAAGTTTCGTGCATAGACTCAGTGCTATTTTCTACCTATTGATTCAGGAGGATATTTTGAAAATTGGTAGTTTTTATAAAGAAATAGGAATTCACACATCTCATTTGCACATACACGATGACAATAATTTGCAGGGTTCATCAAAGAGAACTTATCGTTGGGGAGCTGTTTAGTAAGGTGTTTCAATTGTAACCGAGCACTAAATAAAAATTGTTGGAAGGCTATGTTCATTATGAAGGGTTGCAATTGGTAGCTCCTAGACTTTTTCGAAAGATTTCCTCGTGTTTTTTCTTGAAGGGAAATCAGAGCTAAACGCGTCTTCGCACAGCAATTTCGCGACGAGGGTGAAGTTGGGGAAAGTTGTTAACTGAAGGACTTGGGGAAAATTACGAGGCGATAGAACGGACAGGTGGGGAAGAATAAGGAAAAAAAAGCGGCGAAGTGGGAATGGGATGGTGATTTTCAACTCTCCGCCTTCCAGGGGGCAAGTTATGTGCCAACCACCCGAGTGAGGGGTGGAAGAGGCGTCGGGAAATAAAGAGCCGGCTAACACTGTACGAGGGAAATGGGATGCACGGGAAGAAAGGTTCCGAATAGGGAGGGCAAAGGTGATTTGTGTTTCCCCAAGAATCAGTACAATTTTTTTTTTTTTTTTTTTTTTTTTTTTTTTTTTTTTTTTTTTTTTTTTTTTTTTTTTTTTTCTTGGCTAACCAAGAAGTCGAACGCATTACTTCAGCCAACTAGACATTGTGCTATCAGCAAGAATAAAATTACGCTCCAAATGAAACTACGATTCACCACAACCTACGTCTACGTCTACAGTCTACGTTCCCACAATGCCAACAAAAGCCAAATAATTATGCATCAAACTTCCAATATTATTTCAAGTTCAAATCGCTTGAGAGAGAAAGTTCATTCATGCTGAAAAAGATGTTTTTGAAGTATCTACGTCATTGAATTAGCTTTGAGATATTTACTTTCCTTTTACCAGAACAAGGCTAATCTCCATTATTAGAAACTTTCAGACGAAAATAGATTTGTTGAAGGACCTCGCCAGTTAGGTTTGAGGGTCCCCGAGGGCTTCTTCGGAGACGTGATGATGAACTAACGACTATCAAGGTGCAAATTGAATTGAATGGTGAGTTGAAGAAGGTATTATTCCACAAAATGTGATTCTGAACAGAGATAGCCATTTTCTAACAGTGAGAGAACTGCATCGTTTGAGTGGAAGAAGGCTAATATACTATTACGGAAGGCAGTCAAACATGACCTTGAAGATCAGATGAGTTGAAGAAGGAAAATATTCCAGCAATGGTTCCCTTTTTTCAACCCAATGTCTGCCCAGTCACTTTTTTGGAATATTCCCCTTCTTCAACTCACCTATTCAATTACAAATGGGATGGAGATGGAATCTGAAAAGAGAACGACTTTTAGAAAGTCTTTGAAATGTTTGATCAGAAACTATTTCGCTATTGAGGAAAAGAATAAATTCTGGACGAGTAGTTCTTTGGTGAAATATATTTGTCATGTTTCAGGAACGCTAAGTATTTGAACTGAGGAAAATGTATATCGTAACAGAAGAAGGCGTTTATTTATTGAACAAAATTTTTTTCTTCTATTTTGAGAGAGAAAGCGTACCTTTGGCTGCAAAATCAACTAAAAAATTTTGAAGAGAGAATGCAATTTTTTTCTCAAAAACCCATTTTGACCCAGCGTACGTTCCAGCACTTTGCGGTGATCCGTCCAACACCCTACGCTAAGAGAGATGTAAATATTCCGCCGTTACCGGCGAAATAAGGCATGCGCCACCACCCACATCTCCTCAAGCCTCAGCACACGAGCACCGCCACATGAGTACGTGGTTACAACCTGGTCCCTCGGTCCAAAAAGGACTTGTCAGCCAGGCCCGGGGGCCGACGTTACCGCCGAAAGCAGGGCTTCGACAAGAGGAGTGGTCCGGAATGGAATACATCAAACTCTGGGGATCAAGTCCCCAAAACTGTCCAAGTTAAGGAGTGCGCTCTCCCAGCCATCCACGCCGGTGCACACGTCGGCACCAGCATATGTGGACGGCTGCCGGGTTGAAAGATACAGCATTTCTGGCGCAAGTGGAACAAAACAGGATCGCCAGCAGCGGCTGCACAATCAGAGCCGGATGGCTGAGCCAGAGCAGCGGTAGGTGCATTCCAATAGCTGGGCCCGATGCCATGAAGACATCATCTCCAACTACGGCCACCACCGCATATCGTCCTTGCCTCTCCCAGTGAAGGGTTGTTCTTGGCGGTGCTGTCAAAGCCTTCAGGGGCCGCTTCCTGGCCATACAGCCATATTTAAAGGAAACATGCTCCCTGGGTTAGCTCGTAAGCTCACCTGGTAACTATCTGACATCCCAACATTAAGGAAGAGAGTCATAGTTACTCCCGCCGTTTTTCTCAAAAACCCATTTTGACCCAGCGTACGTTCCTGCACTTTGGCGGTGATCCGTCCAACACCCTACCTAAAGGATTTAGCGAGAGCTGACTCACCTCACCTCTAGGAAATCAAAAATCTCGGGAAATTATATATTCAAAACACTGTTGTCCCTGTTCAACAGTAATCGTCACGTTCTGCCGAGGGAAATTATTAGTTTACCAATGAACTAAAGTAAGGGATATATGGAATTAATCCTCTGTGAAACAACTCAACAAAGTACAGTGAGTCGTACTACAAAGGATCTCTGTCAAAACCTGGATGATAGCACTGGAGGGTGTCCAGGCGGTATGAATTCATTGATTATACAGCGGTTTCTTCTTTCAGAGAAGAAACGTCGCAAGCCCATCTTCAACGACTTCCTTCCTTGGTATTACCCCCATTTAATAATACCGACCACCGTCCCTGCCTGGGCCATTGTTTCAACATCCCGAAGTTATCCTTCTTCACGTCCTTTTTTATTCTTTGGCTTTTGTTACCAGTGCAAACCCCCTCCGCCTCTACCTTTAGTCTCTTTCTCTACCTTCGTCCTTCTAGGGAGACATTCTGCTAAATAATATCCCGGGGAAGGGCCAGAGGTATACAATGGCTGATATTAGCCACGGTGATTATACACCGAGCCTTTGAGTTTGAGATCGGGGAATATCCTAGTCGTTTGCTCTAGAAACTCGTTTGCTCTTACCCCCATTGTTTCGCTCGCTTTTTCTCGTCTTCCCCTATAATCCTTCTTTCCTGCCCATTCTCTCTTCCTACAGCCCAACTTCTTCCTCCAACTCCTTCTCTCGGCGGAGTTACTTTTTCCAAACGTTTGTTGTTGGTATTATTACAATCCTGCCGGGGACAACCTATTTGTCTTGAAGTTCCAAGCTTGATTCCTCCTGAGATAATGCAATTCAACTTTTCCTTCTGAGCTTATTAATTAGGCGGCAGTAGTTCACTCCTTTCGATTCGGATTCAAATTCATGTCTGTGGATATTTCAAATGGCACTACCAATTATTAATTCTTAACTTATCTTCTTGGTATCGTAAATTGGAGGTCAGTAGCTGTGAGTTCGATTTTCAGTATTTGTATGAATTGTTGTTAACACTTTCTTCAACGCTATTTGAAAATGCTTACTTCTGGATGCCATTTTGTAATACTCGATTTTGCTTAGGCCACTCTAATCAATCACCGAAACTGTGTCGGTACTGGATTCGTTCATCAGTGTCGGAGAATGGTACGAGAATTATTAATAAGGTTGTTAATCATAGGTTGGACGGCTACAGACGCCCACGGATTTTGAACAGTAGCAGAGCATTCCCCGTGTCAATCAAAAGGCCGGCACTCTTCTCCCTAGAATAAGTTTTGAGCCTAGACTTGTCGATTCGTAAATGCATAGAAGCGACCCGGTTTTTTCGCCCACTATGACTTCGACCTCAATATCAATTTGAGTGTTCACTCGGAAAGCTTACATAATTCTTCCCCTGCTTGAAGCAAGTATACTTATCGGAAACTATTTAAAGAGAAAGGAAGTAACTCCTCAAAAGGATGATTGTGTAGCTATTGGGAAAACCGGAGGCTATTTTTGTACCGTCAACTATGAGTACGGCCTTGCGAGACTGAATAGCTGGAAAATACACGGCTCCAAGGAAAGAAATAATTTGGCGAACCGGTAAAATGAAAAAGTCAACCTAGGCTACTCTACTGTAACGGAGAAACACTTGGACTTCTCTTGCTTAATATAGGGTACTTCCAACTCTGATGGCTTCCTTGATTTGAAGAGCCAATCGCGAATTCGAGTAACGTGATTGGCAGAGGGAATCTTCCTATAGAAATAGAAAATAAATTGGTAAGGGCGATAGTGTAAAGGGAGTCGATAAGGTGAGGACGGCAGAAAGGAGCTTCAAATCCTTTTTCAGGACATCGCCTTAGGGATGGGAAACCGCTAGTTCGGAAGATGGAGAGAAGGACGGGAGAAGAGAAATGAATTGAGGTTGAGCCACACCTTGTACGACCAGAACCGGGTGGAAGACGAGGAGAAGCCAGGCCAAGAGCATGCCCCTTCGACAAAAGGGGTCACACACATGGAATGGAGGTAGAGGAAAAGGTGGAGTCAGCCTCCTCAAGTTGGGTCTACCTTTCTTATACCTTACCATACCTTGCCGACCAGACAGACCCCTAACACCATCTGTTTCGTCTCATACATATTTTCCTCCAAAAAAAGGCCCAACTCGTGGAATAAACAGAGCTGGCTCAACAGATGGTTGGCCAACGAATCGACGGCAGCCAATACGCTTTGCCATGTCCGTCATCCCGATTTGATGGATATTCAACGCAATACACGATCCAACAAAGTATCAATCGGATACATCCTGCCTTAGTATCAGTATGAAAGAACACGATGAGTGGTTCATGAAAATCATACGATGTCATAAAAATAACCTGCATCAAGCGCTTGCAAGCTTTTATTCAACACCTTTAGTGGGGTGTGAAGGAGTACAGAGCCTGGGAGGAGGAACAGGTAGCGTTTGATGCCCCTTAGCTCAAAAAAGCTCCGAAAATATCCACGTAAGACAGAGTAGCTGAAAAAAATGTTGAGGATTATTATTGTCTTTCGATAGAATTCTTCGTGTCATAGTCGGCTTCTTCGGAAAGTGAGCATATTTTCTATCTATGATGGTTAGGGAAATCGAAGCCGAGCATGTGAGTAGCTACGTATCCAAGAATGTTATTGGGTAGGGTGAAAATTCCGGTTACAGTTCCTTTCGAGCCACAGCCGTAAGTTTTCTAGAACATAGGGGCTACAAAGAACCAACAGCAGATTTTATTCAACAATCCTTTTTCAACTCTGTCAAGCGGGCTCGAGTGCATGTAGATTTCGAATTCATTTGCCGACTTCGCACAGTACTGACATGATTAATCGAGCGATAAAACGAAGCGTATAGACGGGAAAATTGCATTTCCCCCAACCCTCGCTTCGAAACAGTATGGTTGAAGAGCGAACAGTTGAAGAGACAAAACACGATGCTAATAGTATAACGGCCCTTCAGAATTTCCGCTCCGCGTGTAATACGAGGTCGCGGAGGTTTCATTTCACGGTGACACTCGAAAAACCTGAAGAGAACAGGAGATTTTGCTAGTTGAAATCAGTACGCCTTTTGGGTGAGTGGGAGATAAAAAGAGAGGCTCTGCGCGAAAATATCCAGCCCTCGCACTGTCAAATCCAACGTTATGAAAACCGAGCTGGGTTGCGCAACCAAGCACTAATTGGCACGTATGAACAATTGAGAGAGATGACACTATAAGGGAGAGGGAGTACCCGAAAAATCAGCTTTTATTAAGTAATGGAGGGTTTTATTGGATTGGTTACTTATGAGGAAGCAGCGATAGCTGATGAGATCCACGCAGGATAAACTGTGTCCTTAAGAGGGAAAGGTAATGAATAGCGTTGTATTTAATAACCTGGCAAGTGTTGGGCTCTCATGTACATTCTACCAACCAGCCAGATAATACACATTTATTACAAAATTAATTATTCAGGACATTTTAGAAACCCGGATTAGAGAAATGAAGGGATCATGTGCCCGTTGACAAATGCATATGTATAAAATATTGTAGGTAACTATGCTCAAAAACCATCTTCTGCGATTTATTTCCTAAAAGTACACCTTAGAATACCTGAGGACGGAAGAAGGGCAAGGACCTCAAACTCATACCCGACTGCATGTTTCACCAATCGGAACAATTCACCTACGGGTAAGGAACATACTCTTCACTTCAAAAACAAATCTCTTTTTGGTTGGTTATTCCTTGAATAATCAATCTATGTTTTTCATGCAAAAGGTCAACCTATCCGATTCGGCTCAAAATTTTTTTCTGGACGTTTCAAGGTGTCTAGATCAAAAAAGGTCAACGTCCGTCCGCCGTACGCTGTCCGCCGTCCACGCCGTTTTTGGTAGTAGAAAATTTTCTAAAAATCTGAAATTTGGGTCAGGGGTCTGATACCAGCCTAGGACGTACCTCCCAAACTTTTCAGCCCGATCGGACCAAATTTGGGCGGAGTAGGGGTCAAAATGTGTTTTTTTTTAATGGATTTTCGAGATTTTGGGCGATCTAGGCGAGTGGGGTATCATTTTCCACTAAATTTTGGACGCTGAATCCAAAAAAATGGGTCCCAGAACGATCTGCACCCACAGGAAGAAGTTATGGGTCAAATTGTGTATATACTACCCATTTTGAATATGTGTTTTTGAGATTTCTGGAACCTAGGTTTTTTTCAGACTGATTAAAGACTTGAGTTACGTCCAGGCACGGCGGAATTTCCTCTGTTTTCTCGTCTTTCGTTAAATAAAGCTCCTTCACCTTCGAGAAAAATGCTTCGCTCATGAAGGAAGTCGATGAGAACGACGGCAACTCATTTAGTTTGGGAGATAATGGGCAACTGTCGATTAAGGTCAACTAACTAGAAAAGAATAAATTGATTAACAGATATAATAAACCAGGCAACGTTATGTAGTTGAAGTACAACCTACCTATCAAGTGATACTCAAGCCTCTCCTACTCTACGACCAAATCGTATCAATCAAAGTTTTCCTTCTCTCCTCTCTTTCTAAGCTGCTCAAGAATGCCTTGCCTTCAATGTAAGGCTCATACGTCGAGGTTGCGTAAGATCGATTTACATGAGACAGGCGAGCGAGTGCGGACCCATGAAGGACGAACTAGGTGGAGCGCAACATACCGTTGAGAAGCGGAGCTCTACGCGGTTCATATCAGAGTTTTCCGCGGTCAAGATTGAGTAAGATGATGTCGGATGAAGATATCACGTCTAATGAAGGCACCATCCACGTCTTTGGGGAAAGCCGACCGTTTGCTACACTGGCGTCTCATCCATCACGGTGGGTGGCCGCATGGGCCACGAACACCCGCGAAATATCCACTATCGTGACGTAAACCATGAGAATTACCACACCACAAATTTCTATCAGAATGCAAATGGCTTGTGGCTTTCATTGCAGGAAGTTAATATAAATGGGTATAGATGAGAAAAAAACTCATCGTTCTCCCCCACTTCTGGTGCTTATATTCGTATTATACCTACTGAAGATTATAGAACTGGCTAATCATTAGGAAACGTTCAACTCAACAAATATTTTGAGATCTTCAAAAACCATCTTACTCAACAACACTAGTTATATCTGGTTGTTGCTGAGGGGACGCACACTATAAGCAGAATAGACCAAATTTGGAAGTTATGTCGTCCCATTCTGCAACCTCCACTATTATTTTACACGTTCTTAACACCCTTCTTTTCCTACTTCGATGAAGGAAATTGGAATTCTCCCCTGAGATCAAATCGGTAGAAGAAAAGAGGGACGTTCGGCCTCCAGGGCTCATTGTTGTTCGACGGCGATTACGAGCTTCATATTGTCAGCACAAATATATATATTCCCGTGAACTCTATTTTAAAAGGAGAAGAGGAGGGAAAGAGATTCGAAGGCTCGGATCTCACGCAAGCCGAGGACCTTCTTAAGGAACTCGAGAGAAAGAACTTTGATCTACCGGATATTGCCTTATCAACTTCTTTGATTAGGCTTTTTCTTCAATTTTCATTAGAGATGCCAGGCCTCCTCTTGGACGATCATGTTTCAGACGAGAGATGACGTCGAGGAGAAGCTATGAAATTTCAATCTTCCCCAAACCCGGGCCGGGTATGGTTGTCAGCGCTATTGTAAACTTCAACGGTCCACTTATACCCAGCGTGAATTCCCGACAAACTTTATTAAACGATGTGAAGAGAGATCGATTGCAATAATGCAAACGTGTTCATCCCTTCGTATCAACACTAGACTAATCACAATATAGAGACGACGACCAATGTGGGCTGGAACTCAGTTGGAAATAATAGTCTCTCTATATTTCATACTCTACGGATAGCGGCAAGGGTAAGGAATTCCCGAACATTTACAACTGTATCCACTGGTATTTATGCCTGATACATCGCGATACATTCACCAACAGTAAGCGAACCGATTTTCTCGAACCTCCAACAATTTTCATCAAATAATCAATTCGGGGAAAAAATTACATTTCCTGGTTTTCTCAAAGCAAATTATTCCTTGGTAGTCTATCATTATTACGAGTATCGCGTACCTATGGCAATAAGGTAAGGTCTCCTGTAAGATCTCCTGAGTATGTATAATTGGAATTAAAGCAAAAAGAAGATGAGAAAAATTCAAAAGCGTTTATACAAACTTTATTAAATTTTTTATTAATTCCTATTTTAATAGACCCTATTAAGGTAGGTATCCACATCTAACCGGTTTGGGATCAATCTAAATTAAGTCCGTGTTTAATGTTTTGTGGAAAATTCACAGACCTTGAGACTCAATAAATTTCGAAAACCTGTTTTCAAAACATACATGTTGCCTGTACGTACCGTGTGAGAAATACCGAGGACATTTTCTATTTTCCGTAACATATCAAGGGCGTTTCTTTTGGGTCCGGGCGGTGGGTATGTGTTTATGGGTATTCTGGATTTGAATGTACACACCATCAAACGTGAAGAATAAAAGCTAAGGGAGGAATACAAACTAATACAATAGAGCAATGAGCCGAAAAATTGAAATTATCACCCTGATTTCGATCAAAGAAACTGGCAGATTGTTGAAAGCAGCAGGCCGTACAAGAATCATTGATACTTACTAATTTCCTTAGTTACCGTATTATTATTTCTTTTGAGACAATGGGAGGGTTATAATGTAACAAAGGGTACGAGTGAACGACAGACTTCAGAGCTGAAATCCGGTTGAAAGAAGATAAGAGGATTCGAGATCATCAAGGGAGGTACTTAGTTGGCTAGACCTCGTCGGGCTCGTCACCTACTGTACTTCGAACAGGCTTACTCGGCTCATCTGATTCGAAGGACGGTGAATTTCATTTTTTTTTTTTTTTTCTCGGACGAACATTATCCACCGAATATCGACCGTTGGACAGCATTCGTCCATTCAAGCTCCATCCCTACTCATATAAGTACGATTTAGAATACTATCGAACTGATGCTTCGTAAAAATGAATGCCATACGCGAATCAAGCGTTGTTCCAAGCCTCGCATCAATATTAAATGTTACTGACAAGTACATGTATACCATCACCAATTGTATGAATATTTCATAAAGGGTATACATTTCCTCCAAACTTATTTAGCGCAGATCGTAATGCTTTTTTTATGTTGAGTGAATGCGTAGATTTCGTCTGTGCGCTTAAAACCGCTTTATTTAATCTAAATGTTAAATGAGGTCACGCGCCGAGCTTCCATCAACAAACCAGTTAATCCTGGCCTAACGTATTAAACGCAAAGGAATTTAATATCCTATATTCATACATTTGTTTTAATAATAAAACGGGCGCACATAGTTTTTATCGACTTAGGTTGGCGCGGTAGGCAAAGGAGGGGAGCCACTGTAGGGGTCCGTTTCCTTGACCATTTAAAACCAGACCCTTCTGACACGTGCTGGCTAATAAATATGAGGGAGCCACACGTGCGAAATTTGCGTGCGTCGGTGTTGGGGTGACGAATGACGATAATCGTGTTACTCGAGAGGCCCCTCATATTTTACGGAGAATACCCCAGTGTCCACGACTCATTAGGTCTCTGGATATACGGTGGTATTTACTCTGGCACGGTGCATTTCTTGTCTACGTAAGAAAGCAATTGATCAAATAGTTGCTCACCTTTTCATTACACCTGAATTATTATTCCATAATGACTTCCCCGAAACAGTATTCATGAGTACCTTGTCGTCCATGTATCTGATAAGCTAGTAATCAAGGATACTATGAGTATAATGTATTCTAAAGAGTAAAGCAAATTATGATGCACATACTTAAAATGGTCAAGAATTTACCATAACACTATTATTCGTTACTAGTTAACATTTTTAGCTACAAAGAACAGCCGATGCCTTCAAGCATTTCCTAACAATTCAACTAGCACTCACACCAGGAAAATGGAAGAAAAAATGAAGTGAGTGCGAGTAAGGGTTTCTTAGAACTGAATGAACAGAATTAAGAAGATAGCCATCCAAATTTCAACTAGCACAAGGTCAGAACCAGTTTTTCGCGATATTCGCTACTTGCTACAAGCAGGGTATGCATACAACCAGCTTCAAAACTTGCCGGAACCAACTTTGGCACATGTCACGCTTGGTAATTGCTCACGTCACCCGCATTTCCAGAACCGACGGCGAGCAAATCACCAACAGCACCGGAAAACGTGATCGTGTCATACGGCAAGAAGTCACAAATTAACGTTTTTGTAAATTTCCGGTCGGGGAGACGGGTTTTGGAACCTTTCGCTGAACGAATTTGCAAAACCCGTCAAATAGTGAATGTTTAAATGTATTTTCCCGTGCTCGCACATTCGACCTGACACGTCCCAGCAAAGTGAATTCCACTCAATCCTACCGAGGTTGTATCTTTGGATAACATCCTTCACTGCTGTTCGCTTTTTTGCAGAAGGAAGGGAATCGGCTTCAAAGGTGTAAAACTTGAGCGCACCACGATATTTCCCTCCAATGTTCTAGTTTAATTCGCCATTAGCCGCGGAGGAAAATAAATAGGTGGGTACAATCTTGATAAATGGCTTTTAACGATCCATCCAAAATGGCGAGGCAAGCCGTGCAAAGGCGGCAGAATTACTGAAGCGAGGGTATTTCTCTCGCAAGCTGTTTTCATGCTTTCAGCAAACCGTAAAGACCACGTTCAATCCGTTCCATACATACAAAAGCGTTCAAAGTTCAATGGTAATAATAAGTATAGCTATTCAGTAATCGGCACTTCAACGCACATCTCCCGAATAAACATCACCGAGATTGAACATCGGGTCCTCGAATCAACACTCCACTTGAAGGAGACGGAAGGTGCTCACTCGGCATCACAGTGACCAGGCCAGGCGGAAAACCCCACTAATAACAAGGCTAAGTACTGTTGAATGAGAAATTCTAGGATCAATGAAGGAGGAGGATAAGGCTAATATTGAATCATTCTTATAATAAACAAGATCCCCCGTTTCGCCGTCTATGCCCCTGTGCTTATTGTGTACTTTCGCCTTGATAAAAGGTAACCCTAGAACCACAAGGTTATTTTAACCGGCTACACTCACACTGCGGGTTCTATGATCCCCCTATTTTGGTTCGTCATAATCAAACTTTTTTCTCTCCATTCAAAAATCTTTTTTTTTTTACCGTGAGGGTTTGGAAGTACAGAAAAATAATTCAACCACTAACCAATCAGGGAAACGTACCAATTATTAAATTATTAAAGTGAGTGGTTTTCAAAATGCTTAAACCTAAGTACATCCTTAATTTGATAACGAATTCATGTCTTCGAAGTTTGGATCAACAAATAGCTCGTCTCCCCCCCCCCTCCCACCGACAGACCGTCATTCTAAATGCCTTTCCTTCAAAATTCGCAAATGTCCGTTCGCCGTCCACGCCAATTTCGGTAGTAGAAATTTGTTGTAAAAAGTCTGAAATTTGGGTCAGGGACCCATTTCCAGCTTTAATTGGTCCACGAAACTTTGCAGCCAATCAGACCGTTTCAGGCCGTTGGGAAGGGGAGGGGGGGGGCAATGTGTTTTAAAAAATGGATTTTTTGAGATTTTCGCCGCGTGTGAGGTATTATTTTCGACTATTTTTTGGACGATGATCCAATGAGCCCGGTTCCAGAACGAGGGGCTATTGGAGCCCGTCAAAAAACGCTGCAAATTCTTACAAAGGGGTTGGTTTATTCGTCAGACCAGGCGCAATGGAAACTTATTTAAAAACATGGGGAAATGGGGAAACGGTGGGTGCGGCGGATCCCAGACCCATTCCAATCGATTCAGGGTCCAATGATTTAGTGGAAAATGATATCGCCCACACACGCCTGGGTCGCGCAAAATCTCGAAAATCCATTTTTCAAAAACCCATATTGACACCTACTCCACCCAAATTTGGTCCGATCAGGCTGAAAAGTTTGGAGGACCGCCTAGACCGGTATCAGACCCCTGACCCAAATTTCAGATTGAAAGAAAATTTCTACTACCAAAAACGGCGTGGACGGCGTACGACGGACGGACATTGACCTTTTGGTTGGTTATTCCTTGAATAATCACCCTATGTTTTCATGATAATGGTCAACCTCTCGCTTCGGCATAAAAAATTTTTCTGGACGTTTCATGATGTCCTGTACAAAAAAAGGTCAATGTCCTCCGCGTCCGACGATCCATTGTCATGCCGTTTTTGGTAGTAGGTAGACAATTTCTAAAAATCTGAAATTTGGGTCAGGGGTCTGTTCCCCGCCGAGATGGGTCCTCGAAACTTTTCAGCCCGATCGGACCAAATTTGGAGGGGGTAGGGGTTTTTTGAAAAATGGATTTTCGAGATTTTGGGTGATTTAGGCGAGTAGGGGGTCATTTTCCACTAAATTTTGGACGCTGAATCCAATAAAATGGGTCCCAGAACAATTGGCACCCACTGGAAGAAGTTATGGGTCAAACTGGGTATTTATTACCCAATTTGATTATGTGTTTTCGGGATTTCTGCTACCTAGGCGTGTGGGGTATAGTTTTCCACTAAAGTTTGGACGCTGAATCCAATAAAATGGGCCCCAGAACGATTGGCACCCACCGGAAGAAGTTATGGGTCAAAATGGGTATGTATCCACCCATTTTGTATGTGTCAGGATTTCTGGTGCCTAGGCGTGTGGGGTATCATATTCCACTAAATTTTGGACCCTGAATCGAGTGGAATGGGTCTGGGACCCGCCTCATCCACTGTTTCCCCCATTCGAGGAATAACCAACCGGTGTGTAAGAATTTTTTTGATCTAGACATCATGAAACGTCCAGAAAAAATTTTTGAGCCGAATCGGAGAGGTTGACCATTTGCATGAAAACATAGGTTGATTATTCAAGGAATAACCAACCAAAACGGGGAGATGAAGACAGAAATCGGATTCACCTGAGAAAGATTTATTTTATAAGCCACATAATGTTCAAAATCACTTCATTATACAATGAAAAATATTAAAATAATATAAAAAGTTAGGATGAATTTATTTGTAACGTCCATAAATTAAAGTCTTCAAAAAAGTCCATGTTACTCTGGAGGCCATTCCTGGATGCAGTAGTTATCCTGATCACAAGCACACTTCATGGGCTATGGTGTGCTCTTTTCATGTGTCTTCTCAGGCACTCTGCCCATGCAGCTCTGTAGTCACAATAATCACAAGCATATGGTTTGGCACCTGTGTGAGTACTCATGTGTCTTCTCAGGCCCCCTGCCCGTGCAGCTCTGTAGTCACACAGATCACAAGCATATGGTTTGGCGCCTGTGTGAGTACTCATGTGGCTTTTTATGTTCCCTGCCCGTGCAGCTCTGTAGTCACACTGGTCACAAGCATATGGTTTGGCACCTGTGTGAGTACTCATGTGTTTTCTCAGGTCCCCTGCCCGTGCAGCTCTGTAGTCACACTGGTCACAAGCATATGGTTTGGCGCCTGTGTGAGTACTCATGTGGCTTCTCAGGCCCCCTGCCTGTGCAGTTCTATAGCCACAATGATCACAAGCATATGGTTTGGCACCTGTGTGAGTACTCATGTGTTTTCTCAGGTCCCCTGCACGTGCAGCTCTGTAGTCACACTGGTCACAAGCATATGGTTTGGCGCCTGTGTGAGTACTCATGTGGCTTCTCAGGCCCCTCTGCCTGTGCAGTTCTATAGTCACACAGATCACAAGCATATGGTTTGGCACCTGTGTGAGTACTCATGTGCCTTTTTATGTTCCCTGCCCGTGCAGCTCTGTAGTCACACTGATCACAAGCATATGGTTTGGCACCTGTGTGAGTACTCATGTGTCTTCTCAGACTCACTGCCTGTGCAGCTCTGTAGTCACACTGGTCACAAGCATATGGTTTGGCGCCTGTGTGAGTACTCATGTGGCTTCTCAGGCCCCCTGCCTGTGCAGTTCTATAGTCACACAGATCACAAGCATATGGTTTGGCACCTGTGTGAGTACTCATGTGCCTTTTTATGTTCCCTGCCTGTGCAGCTCTGTAGTCACACTGATCACAAGCATATGGTTTGGCACCTGTGTGAGTACTCATGTGTCTTCTCAGACTCACTGCCTGTGCAGCTCTGTAGTCACACTGGTCACAAGCATATGGTTTGGCGCCTGTGTGAGTACTCATGTGGCTTCTCAGGCCCCCTGCCCGTGCAGCTCTGTAGTCACACTGATCACAAGCATATGGTTTGGCACCTGTGTGAGTACTCATGTGTCTTCTCAGACTCACTGCCTGTGCAGCTCTGTAGTCACACTGGTCACAAGCATATGGTTTGGCGCCTGTGTGAGTACTCATGTGGCTTCTCAGGCCCCCTGCCTGTGCAGTTCTATAGTCACACAGATCACAAGCATATGGTTTGGCACCTGTGTGAGTACTCATGTGCCTTTTTATGTTCCCTGCCCGTGCAGCTCTGTAGTCACACTGATCACAAGCATATGGTTTGTCACCTGTGTGAGTGAACATGTGGATTTCTAAGGTCCGTTTACTTGTTACTCTGTAGTCACAATGATAACAAGTGTATGGTTTTGCGGCAGTGGACATTTTCCTGCTTCTCCTTTCCTCCATAAAGCCAGGTTGACTTGACTTGGTCTTGGCTTCAGAACTCCAGTCTAAATATAAACAGAATACAACCCTCTTATGTTCTAAAATTATCAGCATTTATGATGTGAAATGAATAAACAAATTTAGCTTCTGAACATGCAAAACATTACCTCAAGAATTTAGGTTCTTAGGAGAGTCCAATGAAGATAGCTTCAATCACCATGGGCGTCTTCACTAGAAACGTTGGGTTAACTGCATGGAATAAGGGTTCCACAGGGTGAACTGATTTGTAAGTGACCCTCCACAGGTATAAGCTGCATGCTTGAGTGGGGGAGAACCGTTATGAGAGCTTGACCTTGATGCGGGGTGGGGGTCAGGTCAGATGTACTACCAGGGACCTGAGGCTCTTCAGCTGTTGGCCCAGATTTTGCAAAAAAAAAAAAAAAAAAATTAGGGTAGAAGGTTTCTCGACAAGTTCTACGTTAACCTGGGACTAGGCAAATGGAGAATCATTTCTTCAACATGGGGAAAATGGGGGAAACAGTGGGTGTGGCGGGTCCCAGACCCAATCCAATCGATTCAGTGTCCATGATTTAGTGGAAAATGATACCCCACACGCCCAGGTACCAGAAATCTCATAAACACATATTTAAAATGGGTGATGTATACCCAATTTGACCCATAACTTCTTCCAGTGGGTGCCAATCATCCTGAGACCCATTTCATTTGATTCAGCGTCCAAAATTTAGTGGAAAATGATACCCCACTCGCCTAGATCGCCCAAAATCTCGAAAATCCATTTTTCAAAAAACACATTTTGACCCCTACCCCGCCCAAATTTGGTCCGATCGGGCTGAAAAGCTTGGAGGACCGTCCCAGGCCGGTTACAGACCCCTGACCCAAATTTCAGATTTTTAGAAAATTTTCTACTACCAAAAACGGCGTGGACGGACATTGACCTTTTTTGATCAGACACCATGAAACGTCCAGAAAAAAAATTTGAGCCGAATCGGAGAGGTTGACCATTTGCATGAAAACATAGGTTGATTATTCAAGGAATAACCAACCAAAAGGTTATGGGTCAAAATGGGTATCTATATATCTATTTTGACTGTGAGTTTTTGAGATTTCTGATTCCTAGGCGTGCGGGGTATCATTTTCCACTAGTTTTTGGAAGTAATGTGACAAACTCAAAGGTCACGAGGATGTCTACATACCTTGATCGTCGGTTGGTTTGGGAGACAACATTGTAACCGAACGCATGACTATCACTGTTACTTACGAGCTTGATGACTATTGATCGGAACCAAGAACGAATGTGGAATAAAATGTTGGGAAGCATTTGAGAGGAGCTCCCAGAAATCATGGACTCAAAACTAACAGGCAGAGGTCATTTCGGCTCCACGGAGAGGTTATAGGGTTATGTGGAAGGTTGATATCTGTTGTTATACTTGGATAGACCATGCTTCTTGTCAGACGTTCCTCCTGAGAAAACATGCCTGCCCTGTTATAAGTACCAGAGATACAGTGAGGCCGTTCGATGCCTGCGTTATCATGTTTTGTTCGGAGCCTTTCCGCCGAGCCCCCTGCGTATCCACTTAATATG
>CM034002.1:8115204-8150668 GCA_019603395.1 Cyrtorhinus lividipennis | reverse complement strand
CCTAATTGTCAATTCTCAATCGCAAAATGGTCAGCGATTTTTCGGGTTCATGCATTCTCAGTTCTAGTCAGTTCCAAATAAAGCATGTGTCCTGTTGCACCCGTCCTCGCCCATTTTTAATAGTAGAAAATTATCAAAAATTTGAAATTTTTGTCAGGGACCCATTTCCAGCTCTACTTGGTCGTCAAAACTTGTCATCCCGACCTGACCAAATTTGGGTGGGTAGAAGTCAAAATGTGTATTTTGAAAAAGGGATATTCGAGATTATTTCCGATTTAGGAGTGTGGGGTATTGTTTTCAACTAAATTTTGAACGCTGAGTCCAATGGGACGGGTCCCGGAACACTGGATGATGTTATGGGCCGAAATAGGTCTGTTTCGAGGATTTCTGGTACATAGCGTGTGGGTATTCATTTCTAATTCCTCAAACCAAATTTTGACGCTGAATCGATTCAAATGAGTCTCCATGCGCCTGGTCCGAGGAATAACCAACCCCTGTGAAAGAATATGCAGCGTTTTGATGAGTGACGAGAACTTGATATTTTGGGAGATGTGTGGCATCCTTTATGCAATGATGATTCAGTTAGATATGGATCTGACCACAAATTGCCAGGAATTGATTTCTGGTACAAATAAAATGATTTCACCGATCCACCGTGGAGGGTTGCTAAACTTCGTTACGCAGCCTCTTGAGACCAACGAGAGGTGATTAGGAAAGAATGAAGTAGCGAATGAAATAGGCGAGCAGAAGGTTTCTATGGGAATAACAACACGAGAAATGCGTTTCATGGACGATGGATTTTTTTTTATTATTTTGTCTCCAGCTGCGTCTTCTTTTGTTCACTGGATTGATGCTCATTCCAAAATAGTTCCATTTCGATAAACTCTGAGTGGCTTGTAAAAGTGGAAAACCTGTAGAGGCAGAGAAAGTAATTATTTATGAGATAACGAAAAATGGTTTTACTTCGTTTTAGGCACAAAAACAGAGATAACAAAAAGAAGGGAAAAAGAAAAAAAACAACCCGAAACGAATTTATGACAGAGAAACGAGGTTAGCATCGTCGGTGCTTTCCCTTGACTGCGCCACGGTTTGGCTGGGAAAAACGGCCCTCCCACCTCTCATAGAACAACCCTCGAGAATTAATTAACGGTACTATCAAAGGTCTCGTGGAAACGGTGGGGTGAAGTCGGTTTGTTCATTTCAACTGAGCGAGAGCAAGCGAAAGGGGTCTGACTCATCTCGAACCCCCTCGAATGCGCTCTAGGACGATGGCTGATGAAAAAGAAAGGGGAAAAAAGTCTCCTGTATAAACTACCCAAGGTAGCCTTAATATTGTATTTAAATTCCGAAATTCTTTTCCCTATTCCGTTGACTTCTTTGTCAATCTCCTAAAATTTCCATTCTATTTTCCTCTTTTTTTTTCTGAACTGAGAAATGGGAACAAGAAATCCCCTTCCTTTGAGTTTTCTCCGACCGTCCAACCTTTTTTCAACCCTTCTCAGTTGTCAACGGATCGCGTTATACGGTCTGGAAACGTTTGAATAAAAAATCCCATTCGTCGGCGGTGAGAAGTTAGCAGTTAAAATAATGCTATTTTCGCTAGAACGATTTCCTTACAGCTGTCGCGTTCTGATTACGTAGTTTTTTCCATCGGGTGGTATTACGCCATCTTCACTTCACATCTTCCTTAAAAATGTTAACGACCATCGCGTAGAGAGGTGTTTTTGGGTGGTTATTCCTTGAATAAGCAACCTGTTCGGCAACTGCCAAAATTTTTATTCTGAGCGTTTCAAGGTGTCTACATAAAAAAGTCAAGTGTCCGTCCGCCGTCCACGCCGATTTTGATAGTGGAATTTTTTTTTTTTTAAATCTGAGATTTGCCCGATTTTGGGCGGGGTCAAAATGTGTCTTTTGAAAAATGAATGTTAGAGATTTTCAGCGATCTAGACGTGTGCGGTATCATTTTCTGCTAAATTTTGGACGCAGAATTGATCGGAATGAGTCTCCTTGCACTAGACTCGAGAATAATCAACTCCTATGAAGAAATTTTCCGCGTTTTAAATTTTGTATACTCTCAATCTAGAGATTTCCGAGGATACGCTTTCCCCAACCAACGAAATCCACCTAGACTGTTCTGAGAATACGGACGAAAGATCTATCATTCTTAGGATATAACGCATTGAATTTAAGTAACGGTTTTGGACTGCAGTAGTATTTGCATGGATAGCTCGAACACGGAAATAAATTTCGCATAAAAACCACACGGCTTAGTTCAAGAATTAGTCTTTTAAAATCTGAATACCTGATGGCTCCGTTCAAAACGTAATAGAATAAGCAATTTTCGTGCATTCGGTAGTCAACGAGGTTTGTAAATCCGGTTGCGCGGCTAAATTGAATAAACCACCGAGAGTGGTATTTGCTTAGCCCGACAGTTGGGTTGGTGAGTGTTATTGCACACAGGAAAGTAGGGAACGACCGATTTGAAATTCAAGTTGACCACTGTTGAGGTCGTGGGAGTTGGGTACACAAGAAAGAATTCACCTTTTCGCCATTCTTATCCTTATGACGTAAAAATCAGGCCAACAGTAGAGAACTGAAGGCAGTATTTGCCTGTGAAAGAAATTGTGTTTAGATAAGAAAATCTAATTAGAGAATCTACTTGAGTCATAATCTCTTATCAACCCACGCGTAATGTAAGACATACAAAGCAACTGCAAGAAATAGCGTGTGCCCATGACGTGAGCAACCATCTTAGGTTTGCGGAGAGTGATGAGTTGAAATTAGCTGCTTACCGTACCGCAAGATGCAGAAACACATAATTCCGAAAAGCTGGGGGGTAATTAGAAATGAAACAAAGGTAGGAAGCCGCTGTTTAGTCCAAGGCACACACAAACCGAGTTGCTAATTAATTTTGTCCTTTGAGTCCTTTGTGACTTCAGACAAGAGGGAAATCTTTTGCATGAACTTTTCCTGTGTAGACTCCACTAGTCCACTAAACGTCCCTGAGGTTCGGCGATCGATAAATAGAGTCATTTACTCACCTGAATACGTAAAAGTGATGATAGGGTGGAGGATTTTTGAATTTAATTCGGATTTTAAATGAATGTTTTGAAAACTTTTGTGGTTGTTCAATTTGACCTTATGACTACTACAATTTGTTGGTGTGAAACGATGAAACATATACATTGTTTTTGGCAGTTTAAACATAATCTCTAACGCAGCAAGCCCTCATTGTATTGTGTTGATGTTTCCTGCTGGAATCATTACCTTAGAACCTCCCACCCCTTTTATACTATGACGAATAATATTGTTGAGAGGATTTTATGTAGACTAGGCCGTGGGCTGTTGTTTTTAGCAGTTTCAGGAGATTAACAGTAATACCTTGTGACAACGTACTGCGCAATTCAGAGTATATTCTATACAAAAGGCTGTATTTATTTCGATCAGAGCTTATATTCAAATCATCATAAGGATAACATTCTGAATTCCTAACAGGCCCTCACAAGTCCTAAGAGACCCTAACAGGTCCTAACAAGGTCCTAAAAGGTCTAACAAGGTCCTAACGGTCGCAACAAGGTCCTAACAGTCCTAGAAGTCCAATCCTAACCCCTTTCCACAGGGTTGCTAAAAAAGAAATCCCATTCCCCATTATGAATCCCCATTCCTCTGGATAAATAATGTAATGGCCATTCTCCCCTTCCCACTTACTGGCCATACACAGCGTATTTTTTTTCGACGGATCAGGATTTTTCCGAGAATGAGAGAAACCCGTCGTTTGATGCGTTCGTTAGTGGCCGAGGATCAGACCGGAACAGATCCGGCCCCCCCGGCAAAATCCGTCAGAAAATGGTGGTGGGAAATCCGCCGACCTGATCCTTTGGACGGCTGTGGGGTGAAAGCCTCATCAACATATTGGGCCGATCTTCGATCCAGTCAGTTTCAGTCCCATACACGAGCGGATTCTATTCGTGGTTTTGAATAATTGCGTTTATGCCTTCGGATTCGCCGGGCTTTGGATTTTGAATAATTCGTTTTTTTTTGTCAATATTGCGGATTTGAGTGCGAACCATACATGGGTAGTATAAACTGATGGAGCACGAGAGTTTGGATCGAATAATTGATTTAACAGAACCACCTTGTTGTGGAACAGCTAACCACGAAACTACAACGAACAAAAATATTTAAAAAAAAAACATGTTGACGAAATTGTCAAAGCTCGGCTGCCAATGATGGTTCCGGGGAATAATTGGTAAACAGTTTTAAAGCAAGTAATTCAGAATGAGAAATCTGAGATCGTGTGCAGAAAAGAAGTATAAGAAGGTGCGCAGGAGAGATGTGCAGTCGAGAAGTCTGACCATCGGACGAAGAAGTGTACAATCCGACGACGCGATCATGCTGCGAGACTGCAGATCGCGGATCTGCGAGTTGGAAGAGGGATATCCTTTGTTTTCCCCCATACACGAACGAATCAGATCCGCCGTCGGATGTGGTCTCAACTATTCTCCGATGATATCCGCTCTGTATGGGACTGCGACAAATCTGAGATCCGCGGATGGGTCCGTGACGAATATGCAGCAATCTGATACGCGGAATCTATCCGCGCGATCTGATCCGCTCTGTGATGCCAGCCCTTCTGGAATGAGGAATTGAAGCCGCAATTCCTTTTCAAATTCCATGTAACCGGGGATGATTTTGGGATTCCTCATTCCTTGCAATAGCAGCTTCAACTCTCCATTCCGGAATGGAAATGAGGAAAGGGGAATGGCCATTCTTTTTGAAGTAAATAGTGGAGTGAAATCGGTCGATTCCATCTTGTTAAGTGACACTCATACCACCACCACCACCACCAAATGAATCATCATGAAAGGAATTCCTTAGCAACTCTCCCCCTCTGGACAGGACAAACGTGCTCAAACAGGATTGTCTCAAAACATACTTTTGATACCCATTCTTTTCATTTTTGGAGATGAAGAATTATATTTTGTTCGCGTAGACATAACAATCATTTATGTTCAGTCATCTCATTAGGCTGTTTGAAGGCAATACCATTGTGGCTCTTACGTTTCATAGCTTCGGTTACAAAAAACCAGCATTTAAATTACCGTAGGGAATACTCGGCCGGTCATGAGCGTTGAAACTGACTCCACCATTTGGCCGCGCTAATTGATTAACTAACAGAGAACGGAACGTGAGCGAAAGTTGATGAATTCTCAAAGGCCACCTTCCTTGTTATAAACATCGAAATAGAGCGGAAAACGGGTCGTGGAATGGGCGAATCCATACTAATAAAACTCGTCTTGTTAGACTGTCGGTCCATTCATTTGATTTGTTCTTTGACAACTCTTTCAAGCTTCAACTTTCCCTCAGCTTCCCAACTTGGCGAAACGAAAGCAAACTAAGCGCAGAATTGTTTCATATTAGCATTTGATTCTATTTGAGATTGATGTTTGTTCGATAGTTGTGAAATGTGTAATTAGATGAAGGTTAATTATTGAAGCGAATTCATTTATTATTACACTCCCTTGACTGAAGTAACGGTGAAATGACGAGAGGATTCTTATGAAATGGTCTCTTCGTATGGCCATAGAACGTGTAACGTCATACGAAAATAAATTCTTCACCAAATGATTGGTGAATAATCAACTTGTGTTTTCACACAAAAGTCAATCTCTCTGATTCGGCCCAAAAAATTTTTCTGGACGTTTCAAGGTGTCTGGATTGAACTCAGCGAATGTCCGTCTGCCATCCACACCGACATTTGTAGTAGAAAAATTCCTACAACTCTGAATATTCGTTCCAATGGCGAAATCTCGAAAACCCGCTTTCAATAAAGGTAAATAGATACCCATTTTGACCCTAAACTCTTCCAGTGGGCACCAATATATTTTGGACCCGTTTCATTGGATTCAGCGTCACAATTTAGTGTAAAATGATACCCCACACACCTAGATCGCCAAAAATCTCAAAAATTCATTTTTCGAAATACATATTTTGACCCCTAACCCGCCCAAATTTTGTCCGATCTGGCTGAATAGTTTCGAGTAATCGAAGAAGACAATAGGCAATGAATGTTGCGCAGATACTCACCCACGTGGTCATACAGGTGGGGTAGGGGGAAACAAAATTGTATGGCAAAATGTGGCATCGATATCGGGAAAATTATATGGCCTTCGAAATCACTTTAGACCGTTCATCTGCCTGACTGGTATAGTAGAAGAGGTGTAGGATAATATAATTATTGAAAATAATTTTAAATAATTTTATTGAGTAGGTATAATTAGTAGAAATCAGTTGTACCGGTTATGGAAATGTGTTCCTAATTTTCTTGGGTGCTAACCAATCAGGTGGTGGTTTAAATAAAGTATTTAGGATATTTTTAAAACCCGTATGAAGCGTGAAACGTGAAGAAATTTAACGAGACGTTGTAAAACGTGTGTTTATAATAACACGTTTATATTTAACGTGTTGTTGTCAGTGTGCGTTTTCGTCATTCTCTTCCAATTCAGGCAATGTGAGATGTGGTAAACATTAACCGGACTCTTTCCAAAAATGTTTTCCCCGCTTGATCTTATCCTCTCATTCAAGCTCCAAAACCCGCTTTTTTCAGTAACTCCATTCACTCTATCCGCTGGTTTTCTTTCATGGTTTTTCCTACAACTAGAGTCATTCCATTACACTTATCCTGTATGTTGAAATAGGCCAAGGAACATTCTTTCAACACAGATTGTAACCCGTCGTTTTCGCTTAACGGGCTAGGGATCCAAAAATAGACCTAGGCGAATAATTAGTGGGAGATTAAAGACTTTCACTTACCGTCCGGAATGTCTGCAATGGTCGGTCATGGACGCCAAGTACACCTGAATTTACCAAGCTCTGAGGAATGGGGTTTCGTGATTGAAAAGACAAGGGTTAAATATTGACTTATAATAACGCAATTGACAGAAATATAAAATACGGAATGTCTCGGCCGAAGGATATTGACTATTACGTAACCTAATTATTGAGTAGGCAAAAGTGAAGGGCTGAGGGCCAAATGAATTACGGGATAGCTGAAGGCTCAGGAATGTTTGATTTAACAGAATGGTAAAATAAAGTGATTTGTTAGCGTCCTCCCCTAATTCCTTTCTTTTTCCTACCGCACGACAGACGAAATGCAAATAATACGGTCACAATCTACAACCTATGATCAGCTTTCTGGAGACTAAACGTCAGGGCTGGGCCAGAATTTAGAGAGTTCGACTTTCGCGTTGCGAGGGTACGAGACAGAGTTATTTCGCCACTTACGTGTACCAACTTCTTGGGATGGAGACCACAGGGTGATGTCTCTTCACGAGATAGAGGTATTCGTCACTACGTTACCAACTCCTTAGGATGGAGACAACAGGTGATGTTCTCTTCGCTGCTCGGCTTCGGTCAGGGGGAACGCCGTCCAGGCCGGAGGAGGCGAGGCTCTTTCCCGACGGAGGTCCGACGACTGGCGGTGCGTGGGGAACCTGACTATTGGCCGTCGAATCGGGCCGAACGAATCAACACTCGGGTCCGACGGGGGATTTTCAGTTTGTATAAGGCCACTGTACGGGAGAGGAATTGGCTGATCTCCCAATTCCCGAATTCTCACCCTGAAGGAACCACGATACACTGTTCCCTCAGGTCACGTTCACAACACCGGCTTCACAAGGGGTTGATTTGCTTCGCGTCGGTTGTTTCGCTTTGGTTGTTCCGCCCCGAAACAGGTTGTTTTCGCTGGGGTTGTTCCGCTCCGGTTGTTCCCCCCAACAGGTTTTTCCGCCCCGCCCCTGCCTCCCTCGTCCCTCTCGAGATTATGGCGAGCAGGGGGGCCAACCTCGTTTCACTTGAGTTCGTACACGACTGACTGCCAGCCTTTCCCCAGCCCACTCGTCAAGTCGCCTTCCCTCCTCTACTCCCGGGTGCCTCTCGTCCGACCAATCCGATGAGGCACGCCTTTTGCCCAGCTGGTTCAGGCGCTTGGAGGGGAGAGGCCCGACCCGTACCCCCGCCGCCGAAGTTTCTTGAGGGCGCTTGGACTCTGCCGCCCCGTTACACTCCTCCGATCTTTGGAGGCCGAGGTCTACCTCGGCAATCTTTCTTCCGGGGGGGGGGGGGGGGGTGACTGGTTTGATGGGCATTGCGTCTGGTTGTTTGGCCGCTATCCATGCTTGTTCGTACCGCCATCGCTTACAAGCGGTACAGGTAGGTGGTGGTCCTTCTCGTGGTCGGTGGGTGTGCGATGGCGAGATGTGTCTTCCCTGGTCTTACCTTCTACTTCCCTACTATGCTGTGAAACATCAACGCAAACGGCCCTTTCTTTAGTCTCCTCTCACACTCAAACTCACACAGTTCCATCAATCGACGGCTCATTCGTCATGCAGACAACCTCTTTCACAAAGCCAGAAACTGAACAACGAACCCTAGATTTTGCTGCCATTACAAAGGGAAAAAGAAAAAAAAAAAAGGGGGGGGGGGGGACCCAGGGAGTCCTGTCACGACTCATGATGCACGGTTCATTAGTGAAACAAGGTAAGTACTTGTGTTGTGCATTTTATTTCCAGATCGGGGTTCATCATGGCTTCGCCCTCGTCTGATGGGCTGCTGTTTTGGTGCATGGTCGCTTATCACTTGTTAAATAAAAAAAATAAATAATAAAAAAAATTATAGAACCGATAGATCACTTTCTTGCGCACCAAGGCCGATAATTTCCCCACGAATCGAGAAAGGACTTCCCAGTTGGTAAGAGCTATGACGGGTCTGGAATCGGGGTGTCAATTGGAGCTAAGGCTCCGGAACAGTCCCGGAACAGAGGGCCCCGGAACAGTTCGGAACAGAAGGCCTCGGGACAAGTCTCGGAACAGTCCCGGAACAGCTCCGGACAGAAGCCCCGGAACAGTCCCGGAACGAAAGCCCCAGGACAAGTTTCGGAACAGAAGGCCCGGAACAGTTTCGGGACAGAGGGCCCCCGGAACAGTTTCGGAACAAAGGCCTCGGACAAGTCTCGGAACAGTCCCGGAACAGAGGCCCCGGAACAGTTTCGGAACAGAAGCCCCGGAACAGTTTCGGAACAGAAACCCCGGGACAAGTCTCAACAGTCCCGGAACAGTCCCGGAAAGGGCCCCGGAACAGTTTTGGAACGAAGGCCCCGGAACAGTCTCGGAACAGAGAGCCCCGGGACAAGTTTCGGAAGTTCAGTTTCGGAGACAACAGGGTGATGTTCTCTTCGCTGCTCGGCTTCGGTCAGGGGAACGCCCAGGCCGGAGGGAGCGAGGCTCTTTCCGACGGAGGTCCGACGACTGGCGGTGCGTGGGGAACCTGGACTATTGGCCGTCGAATCGGGCGCGAACGAATCAACACTCGGGTCCGACGGGGGATTTTCAGTTTGTATAAGGGCCCACTGTTACGGGAGAGTTGGCTGATCTCCCAATTCCCGAATTCTCACCCTGAAGGAACCACGATACACTGTTTCCCTCAGGTCACGTCTCACAACACCGGCTTCACAAGGGGTTGATTTGCTCGCGTCGGTTTGTTTCGCTTCGGTTGTTCCGCCCCGAAACAGGTTGTTTCGCTGGGGTTGTTCCGCTCCGGTTGTTCCGCCCTGAAACAGGTTGTTCCGCCCGCCCGCCCCTGCCTCCCTCGTCCTCTCGAGATTATGGCGAGCAGGGGGCCAACCTCGTTTCACTTGAGTTCGTACACGACTGACTGCCCAGCCTTTCCCCAGCCCACTCGTCAAGTCGCCTTCCCCTCCTCCTACTCCCGGGTGCCTCTCGTCCGACCAATCCGATGAGGTCACGCCTTTCGCCCAGCTGGGTCAGGCGCTTGGGAGGGAGAGGCCCGACCCGTACCCCGCCGCCGAAGTTTCTTGACGGGGCGCTTGGACTCTGCCGCCCCGTTACAAGATAACTCTGTCAATGTAGCTTAACCAAGTCTCCCTTGACACAAAGATGATCCTTATTGATTGAATTCAATGGACAGTTAATGGCGTCGGAGTTTGAAAACCTATCGTTTTAGTGGAGCGAACGGAGAATTTCCCTCAATTCATACTAATTTCTTCTCTATCACAACTTTGTCAGAAACTACACTAGCTCAGTTCACCAAATTGTCCCTTTCGACCCCAGAGTTTAATATTAAAATGAACTTTCAAGAAATCTTGTCATCTCCTTACAGCTGGACGAATCTTATTTTAGAAGTTTCGTAGTCGAGGCGAACTCATTTATTGTCTTACTTGAGAAAGGTAATGGAAACAATATTTTTCTCAGAAAAGAAAGTTTCATTTTTTTTTTAGAAATTCAAGTTTTCAACACGAATGAGAACAAAATTCCCGATCAAAAGGGCGCATTTGGAGCCTCATCGGTATAACGCCAAAAACGCTGTGTTCTTTAGCAGGAGTTGGTTACTCCTCGACTCAGGCGCATGGAGGCTCATTTAGATCGATTCAGCGTCAAAAAATGAGTGGAGAACGATAATCCACATGCCTTAATCGCCAAAAGCCTCGGAAATTCTCTTTTCAAAGAACACATTTCGACCCCCTCCACCAAAATGTGGTACGATCGGGCTGAAAAGTTTCGAAGAACAACTAGAGCCAGAAAAGGGTCCCTGACCAAAATTTCAGATTTTTAGAAAATTGTTTATTACCAACAACGGCGTATGGCGGATGGGCACTTATTGAGATCTAGACACCACGAAACGCCCATGGTGGCATTCTGCATGAATACATAGGTAGATTATTCGAGGAATAATCCACCCAACTGAGCATTCATCACATTCTTCATACTAAATCTGGCCCGCTCCGAGGGTTGAACCACTCCTAAGTATACAAATATAAAACTTATAAAGAAAAAATGTTATTTTCACGTGAATAACAATGTAGGATTTTGAGAGTAGAAGCGGATGAGAAAAGGCAATCAAATATTCAACATGACAATTTGTCCACCCCAATTTCGTTGTCCACCTTCATCAATAATAAATTACCCGAACCGGAGAGTGTGCTCGAAAATTGTGGAAAATTATGCGGTTCATTTACTCGGAAATGCCCTCAGTCTCTTCGGTCGTTTACGTGATGGTAGTTCATATGAAATTCACGCCTACCTGTAGGAAAAGGTTGAAGGGACGGAGAAAAATTACTCCGCGCTCCCTGAATTTCTCCTACCCCTGGACCGTTTCTTGAGCCAAAGGGGAAATTGTTGAGAGCTATGAATACCAAATACGATACGCGGTTCATCTTGACCCAGGAGATTTTTTAAAGATAAATAATAATTTATTATAGACAGGAATACTGTCGAGTGATGGTTCAAAATTCAGATTATTCCTCGAATAATCAACCTATGTTTTCATGCAGAATCAGTACATCTCTCCCATTTGCCCCCGTGGTCTTCTCGGGGCGTTTCAAGGTGTCTAGATATATAAGTAAGATAGATAAAGTTTAAATAGATTGGTCTAGATAAGTAAATGTTCGTCCGCCGTCCACGTCGATTATGGCTGTAGAAAATTATAAGAAAATCTGAAATTTTAGTCAGGGACTCATTTCCGGCCTTTTCAGCCCGATCGTACCACATTTTGGTGGAGGTGGTCAAAATGTGTTTTTCGAAATGGGGATTTTTGAGACTTTTGGTGATTATGGCATGTGAGGTATCGTTTTCCACTAATTTTTGGACGCTGAATCGATCTAAATGAGCCTCTATGCGCCTAGTTCGACGAATAACAAACCTCTGCGTAAAGCATAAAGAACACAGCGTTTTTGAGTGGATTTCAAGGAAGTTTTTGGTCGATAATTCCTTGAATAATCAATATATGTTCTCATTCTTGAGGTCAGCCTCTCCAATTGGCCGCTTAAATTTGACAGTAGGTATACGTTTCATGATTTCTTGATAAAAACGCACCGTCCTCGCCGTTTTTGGTAGTTGTTGAAAACCTGAAATTTCGGCCAGGGATCTCTTTCCAGACCTATGTTGGTCCTCGAGACTAATCAGCTCAATTGCCCAAATGCTAACTGTTTTCCCATAGGCCATTCCTACTATTGCTTCAAGAAATAATGAACCATTTTAGAACAATTTACAGAAAGATCAGAATGTGGGTATTGTGGCTAGTTATTTGAGGAACAGCCCCTTCAATGAGAAAATCATCATCATCGAAATGTAGGCTCTGATTGGTGAGGGAGGGGATGAGGCTGATATGGCTGTTTCCACGAACAATGAGGGCAGTATCAGGAGGGTGAACGGTTGAAATGGGGGACTCATTTCCGCTAGAGAAGAGTCCTTTATAATTAAATAATGTATGAAAATACTTAATCCATGTTTCTCTGTTTCAGGTTTGTGGATTGTCATTTTATCTCAGACATTTTTCTTCTTAGAAAAAAGTGAGTACATCCTCAATTTTTTTTATTAATCATGAGAGCCAGATGAGGTACAAGATACTCATTGAAAACGTCGAATTAGTCAATTTGTTTTTTCCTACAAATGAGTTTCAGAGAAAAAATTGAGTTAGAGAGTTACGTAGGTCCTAGGAAAATCCATATTTGTGGATATTCTTATCAGGAAATTTTCCAGATTTATCTCATTCATTTTGATTATGTAAAGACACCGGCACAGTATTCTACCCAGTCTAGTGGTAAAGTATTCTACCTACACCATGTTTATTGGAATAGTATGTTGCCTGCACCAAACTCCATTACCTTACCATGTAAAAACGCTGAAATTCTTTCACAGGGGTTGGTTATTCCTTGAACCAGCAGTTTGGTGACATATTCCAATCAATTGAGCGTAAACAATTTAGTGGAAAATGATACCCCACACGCCTAGGTACCAGAAATCTCGAAAACTTGTAAACGCCGTGTGGGGCAGCATTTTCGACTAAATTTTGGACGCTGAATCCAATGAGACAGGTCACAGAACGATTGGTGCCCACCTAAAGAGGTAATGGGTCAAAATGGGTATCTATATAACTATTTCGAATATTTTTCCCTGATATCTGGTTCCTAGGCGTGTGGGGTATCATTTTCCACTAAATTGTTTACGCTGAATCGATTGGAATGTGTCTCCATGCTGCTGGTCCAAGGAAAAACCAACCCCTGCGAAAGACTTTGCAGCGTTTTTGTACTTGGATATTACTACCGGTTTGACTGCAGTTTGATGAAAACGAATGAGTGTCTAGTCACATCATATTGGCTCATGTATTAGCAGCTTATTTTTTGACAATAATCCAGGATGCCGACCGCTGTTGTTGACTGGACGCTTGCTCCTGGAGCAACTAGCAGCTCATTTTCAAATTATTCAGCGCATGAAATGGCTATTTTGCGCCTCCGTTTACTCTTTCTTCCCGATTACTCTGAAAAGATGTGCAAGAACTCGTCCAGGGTATCAGTTCCGAAGGTAAAAGTTCTTTCTCGATTGAGTCAGCAGCATGTTCTTCTAGTTTTCCAATCATTCATACTCCATTAACTTGTATTTAAATAAAGCTGTGTTAATTAACGCTGTGAACACACCAGCGGTGTTCGAGTAACAACCATTTTACCACATTGTGTCCGTATTCTCTGATTAACGATCTTCACATTCGGATTGACTCGGTGGTTTCGAGCTTGTGTAAAGAGCACGAGGAAAAACGATTTGTATTACACAGAAGAAACACATTCTCTTTATTCCCCTTTTTCCATGGGTCTGAACCATTTTCCGCTTGAGGGCATTCGAAATGTTCGCTTGAGTAATTTCAATCAAAATTTATTCTCGATCAGTTCCGTGATGTAGGTTTACGTACCTACGCTGAAAATGATTGGAAAGGAAACGGTTGAAGCCAACTCTGACCCGGTCGAATATGCAAGATACTCGTACATGAAACGGGTTTCAATTAAGCTTCCGTTGTATTATAATAATGTGTTTCGTTACTTACTGCATTGGTTTTGTTACTTATGGCCGTAGATGATGGATGGAACGTGTTAATTTAATATCATTGAAAGGGCTGATATTTTGCAAATTATTGAGATACTGATGACAACCTTTATAGAGAACACACAAAAATGTCTAGGGACAACGGCACTATTAGTTCGCAAAGTTCCGCTAGATCTCAGCGCTGTCGTAATGAGGCCCTGTTATCTTTGTTAGACCTTATAATAATAATAATAAGGTATTGTTTCTGAAGTACCTATACTCATATTGGGAGAGTTTTCAGTGCAATAAATTCATTCCATTCAAAAAATGACTACGCAATTTTGGGATCATAATGTGTTTTTTGAAAAATAGATTTTCAAGATTTTTGGCAATCTAGGCGAGTCGGGTATCTTTCGCCGATCTAGGCATGTGGGGTATGATTTTCGACTGAATTTGTGACGCCGAATCCAAATAAATGGGTCCGGGAACAATTGGCGCCCACCAGAAGAGGTTGTGTGTCAAAATGGGTATCATCTACCCATTTCGAAAGTGGGTTTTCAAGATTTCAGATACCTAGGCGGGTGGGGTATCATTTTTCACAAAACTTCGGACGCTGAATCGATTGAAATGAGTCTCCATGATTCTGGTCCGAGGAATAACCAACCCCTGTGATGTTAACCTAGTTCTACGTCGTTCTGTGATTTTTTTTCCGTGACAATAACGAAAATTCAAAAATACACTCCTAATTACATTCAACTACTCTGCATTTCTGTTTAGAAACATCAGAAGTCAAAAGTGTTATTGTTTCTGAGATACCTACGCTCATTTTAGGATAGTTGTCAGTGCAAAGAACTTATTCTATTTGGAAAATGGCTACCATTCCATTCTGGTGATTGCTGATACCCCTAATTTTTGCTTACCTACTTTTATTAATGTCCATATTTTGGAGATGTGGTCAGTCGCAATCGACTAATTTAGAAAACTACATCCTACATACCTTTACAATAAATTTAAAAATACGCAATTTAGACATTTTTTCGCCATTAAAATGATGGTAGGTACCTAACTTTAGACCCCAAATTATGGGCCATTTGTACTGTCATAACGTCCTCTTTCTTGCTAAGAAGGATTTTTTTCTGCGTAATAACTCAAATTTTTATCGTGTTGGTACAATAAATTTTATTTAGAGATATCATGCCGAATAGCACGAACACTTACCTGCAACGTGTTTTGGGTGGGTTTCCGGATCTTTTACAAAACTTCCGTGCATTTAAAAAAGTATAGTCCATGTACATAATAGAGAGTGCAGACTGCAAAGAATAGTCTGATGACCGTGGAAATCGTGGATTACTGATTGCCAACGAATTATACATTCAGGGATTGTTTCACTCATCATTTATCTTAGTTCCTGAGTAACAGTTCTTGATGGCTTACGGTCTTGTATTGAGCTAGACCAAACTTTAGCTCCTTGCGTAGGTAAGGTATCGTGCCATTCACTGACGAAAGGTTGAACACGATGGCAGGAGAAATGTTTCCCGTGATGAGCCTGACTGCCGGCCATTAGCTCAAACCTCAAGGTGGAGGTGAGCCCAGGGTCTGAAGAGCGTGCAAACAGTCAGGATAATGGTCTGCAAATAGGAGAAAGGCTTACATTTCGTTAAGTTTAACGACTCGATGTATCATGTGCGGCCCAACGTAATTGTCAGTCACGTCCGCCGAGGGAGAGCATATTTTTCTTTGGTCTTGGACGTGAAATAATTGGCGGGATTCCTCAGTTCGTGATCCAGGATGAGCGGACAGGACATGAATGTTGTAGCAAGTAGAACGTAAGTGCGGAATGTGCACGTGTGTGGATGACCAGCTAGTTGAGATCTGACGTTGAATGATGGAGATGAGAGACATTTCATCCCGGCGCTAAAATGTAGATGACGTTCCCCTGTGCCAGAGTGGAAAAACTCAACTATAATTTGTACCTATATCAGAAGCTACTTAGAGCGATCATTTTTTGCTCGCAATTCTCTAATACGCCTCCTTCATAAAAATATCTTTTATTATTATTTTTTTCTATAGCAATAGAAATCTCATGCTTTATTATTTACGATGATTATTAAACAAAAATTATTATCCCAACGTCCACTAGGTAACTTCTCCTCATATATATATCATATTCTTCTGGTTGCTCTGTTGGTTGATTATTCCTTGAATAATTAACTTCTGTAATCATGCCATAGGTCAACCTCTCCGATTGGCGCCTAAAATTCGAAAGTATACGTTTCTATGTTGTCTAGATAATGTGGGGAGGCGGCGGAGATAAGGTGGAGGTGAGCCGGAGACATGGCCCTGGTGTGGCGGAGACGAGGCGGTGGCAGGGTGGCGACTGGGTGAGACTGAGATGAGGTGGCGTAGCGGCGGAGACAAGGTGGAGGCGTGACAGAGACAAAGTAGAGACATGGTGGGGGTAGCGTCGTTTCGATACTTCCAATATTTACTGATATCGATATTTCCTTTCGATACTCAAGATACTTGCGTTGGGTATTGAAGGTCCAATATTTAACTGATAACGACAGAATGTAGATGATTTTCGGAGACGATAAAAAACTAATGATGATCTTTAGGATAATTTTGTTTTAATGCTGTTGAGGTGAGGAAATCTATGCAGGTTAACTACTGAAAAATTTGATAACATGTAAGTAGCTACCTAGTCAAGTCAGGATTGTTCTTTTTATCGTTGATCCACGGAAAAGTTGTCACTGTTGCAGTACGTAACCCCAACAAAACTTTGCTATTTTTATTTTTATTTTAAAGCAAAAGGGTCACGTTTTGAGCTAAATTCAAAACCACACAATCTTCGTTAAATATATATCTTCTTTAAAAAATAAGTTGGTGCACCTTATTTTCCAACAAGACCCCCTCCACAGCTAGGTACCCACCGAGTTGAGTGGAATTATCATCTTTACAGCGATTATTCAGTGGGAAACTTTATAATTCCTTTAAGGTACTCACAATTCACTTAGACTAAACCTTTTTCAAGACAACCCCGTTTTCCGCGCCAATCCTTTCTTCCAGCACCATCTTCTCCTGAAATAATTATTCGAGTGTATCAAATTATAAAAGGCTCCCCCGGTTACTTTTTAATTCAGTATTTTATATTCAGTCGAGGGGGTCGTGCAGGGTAGTTTCGGGGGTGGCTTTCTAAAAGTAAATTCATGCGGTATGACATTTGTACGTTTGTGACGGGACTCGGCTTTTATTTTTCTTCCGTGTGAATTTCTTACAAAAACGGAGAATATTTTTTCAAAGCTTCCCTTTATCATACATGGAACGCTCATCGTCGTTCAGGAATTCTACTCTTCCAACATGCGGAATTGTGAGAGCGGTGGGATCTTTTGTGGTTTAATGAAGCATGTTTTCTTTCCCTGACGGCAATCCCTCGATGCATAATTCAATGCTCGACGTCTACTCACTGGCGGGTGTATTCCCAATAGCACATGGGGGATGTACTTCCATGGATCTCATAAATTATGCGAAACTCGTTATTTTGAAAAACTCCTGAACATTCTCGAATAGTTAAATTGAACATGATGCGATTTTATTCGGACAAGAAAATTTGCACTGCCCTGGAGTATTTTCTCCCTCTGCACACGGTCTCTCGACGAATCAATAGGAATCACAATATGTCATCATTTATATTCTAACCAACTAGAAAGCGGTGAATATATGAGTGGAACCATGCAAAAGTTGTTTTCAGAGCAGAAAGTACATCGCTTAGATTTAATTTCTGCATGAAAACAGGGTACCATGCATCTCTAAACAGGTTTCATTGAAGTTGCTGTAAACTTGCATGAGGACTATCAAAGTATCCACGTGCAATTGTGTCACGTCGGAGCTTTAGTAATAATTGTTGACTACAAAAAACAATCTTTCGACTGGTGCGCTTGTTGACGTTAAGCACTGCACGAACTGTTCAATCCTCAATAAATTGCCGAAGCTGATGAGATATAAACGATAAAATTGGAGAACCAAATTTTTAGCGCAAAAACACATTTTTGGTTTATATCTATCTAGCTATAACTCTTTAGATCCGAATAGGTGTTTTATTTGAAAAACCACCTTCAACTATTTAACTATTAACAATGTATAATAATGTATGACCTTTTAGGGTGAATAGGAGATTGAGTTGCTCGAACTGAGGATGCCGACCAAGGCGCCGGACAAACGTCAAAATATAACTTAAAGAAGAAAACCTGTTTGTTTGAAAACCCACCTCCCTCACTACGTGAAAAATGGAAGGTCAAATCAAGCCGACAAACGTATTTTATTGTATTCGCATTCTTGTTGAATTCGTGTCAGTCGAATCAGAATGTCATTTACCGCCTTTGCGTGTACGTGACTGTCGAAAACACTATGAACTGTCTGATGAACGACGGAAACTGCAGAATATGGCTTTTGCTTCCTCGCATATAACACAGACTGGCGAGGGAAGAGTATGAAATGGACGCTAGATACCGGAGGCGGTGGAAAAAAACTTGAGCTTAGCTGGTCGATGTGCCTGTGTGTGACACTATCGGTCTCTTCATTGTATACCACTTGTTCGCAGGCCTGTATCACGGCTTGGACGTTTTTCATTATAAAGAGAGGGTGGGAGGAATTTATCTCATTAGGAGTTCTATTTTCCTTTCGCCATGTTGTATTAATGCCGTTATACGCATAATGTCAGGTTTTTTACGACTACGTTATTAGAACCCTCAAAAGAGATTTTTTTACACACTAATTTCGGTCGCTATTATGTATGTCATACAAAAAGAACCCAAGCAATCGTTTTTCAAAAATCGTAGCAAATTCATTCACAGGTTGGTTATTCCTCGGGCTAGGAGCTTGGAGATTCATTCCAATCGATTCAGCGTCCAGAGTTTAGTCAAAAATTATACCCTACACGCCCAGATCGCTTCCAGCAGTCATTCCCTTCATTAATTCCATCCACAAGAGAGGGGATTGGTCTGGCATCCATAACTTCTGCCCCATCACTTCTCCTAACAGTTCGCAAGGTCTTCGAAAAGATCCCTCTCGGGTCACGGGATATTCTATCAGTATCTCCATAGGATGCGTGTCGTGGAATCTCCAGGATGCCTACATTGCACCAACGAAGAGGACAGCGCTCAACACACATTTTTCGAATGCGAGAGGTGGGAGAGAGAGCGATGGCAGATTGCAAGGGAGCTAGAAATGACCAGCCCTCCCACCCCCGAGGATTAGATGACCAGGATGCTCAATAGCAAATCAAAGTGGAATGCCGTGGCAGGGTACATCCAAAACATCCTGGAAGGCAAGCTCGTCGAGGAAAGGACCCGGCAACGGGAACTGCAGGCAAACGGGACCAGCCAGCAGGCAGAAATCGGAACCCAGCCTGAAGTAACGTGCCAAACAGTTCCGGGCTGGGTCCCAACGTGGGAAAAGGAAGTGAGGTTTTTAGTGGGTAAAGATCTCCACATACCCGGGTCTTTGGTTGCCCCCCCCCCCCCCCCCCGAAGATTTTCCTCACCTTCCTCCAAAAAAAAAGGTCTTTGAAAAGATGGTGGAATGGCCTCATCTCACCCATCATTGTGCCATGCATCGCTTATGAGCAGCATGGGTTTCTTCGTGGCAATTCCAGGGGGTGACTAACCTCCTAATTTTCCAGGAGTACATTATTCAGGCCAATGCCGGGTCCCAGGTTGACTGTGTAGATATCTCTATGGCCTTTCTGCAGAATTCCTCATAGCACCATCCTTAGCAGCTTGAGTTTCTGGGTGTATTGGTAGTCATCTTGCCTGGATGCAGAGTTGCCTTATGGATCGGTCGTCCATAGTCAGACTTTGTGGTGCTGTTTCTGCAGCTATCACCTCTATATCTGGTGTTTCCCAGGGGTACCATCTTGGCCCCCTCCTCATCTTGGCTATTTATGGCACTGGTGATGTCCTCAATGGTGTCAACTATCTCATATTTGCAGATGATATGTGCTCTTCCTTCCGGTAGTTGATCCCTCTGACTCCATTAGTTTGCAGCTGACAGATTCCCTGTCTTATGTAACGTCACACTTCAGCTCCCTTTTTCTCTGTCTCTCATTTTTTCTTGGAGAAAGAAATTAAAATCTCACTGTGCGTGAAATAAATTAGAAATTGTGCATAACGTCAATCTTGATGCATGCCAACCGGATGTACGTACCACGAGGGTTAGGTTCGGCCTAATACTCGGGAGGCCTCTTTTTCTTATTCGTACTTACTTAGAATGGAATGCCATTTCCGAGTAGCGTTTTGCAGTACGATTATTTATTGAAGTCTCGCGAATAATGAACTAGAATCGTTGAAAGCCACCTCGGCCTCTGGGGAATGTTGAAACTTTGAACAATTCAGGAAACATGGCTCGAACTTGCGCTCTTTGTCGATCGTTCTGGAAATTTCAGACGATGCCGAACGTTTTTGAAAATGGCCCACGAGTTTTCCACCCCAAGACCGGAACAGTCGGTCGTATCCTCGGGGAGGCCGAGCTTTTAATAATTTTAAACGAACTTGAGAGAGACGAGAAAAGACCGAAAAGTTTCTTATAGGTTTGAGCCCTTAAAAGTTTTGATAGACTTAGGATTGGCCTTGGTGGGCCCTTGGGGGGGGGGGGGGGGTAGATTTGTTGAAATCGAAAGACTTGTGTGAGACTTTGAGCCCCCGTCGCAGGGATATTGGGAACTGAATGGATCATATTATTGCAGTATACTGTAGCTGACAGCTTGATTCGTCATCAGAAATGAGCGGATGGGTTGTGGATATGTCAACATAAAGATGAATCGTCATTTTTTTTCGTAACCATCCGACATACTGATATTGAGCTGAGAAAATTATTACTTTTGGAAAACATCTTACATCCACATGAACATCATGCAGAAACAGAGGTTTCGGAATCAGGTATGTGTAGCCCACTTTTTGTCTATTATTCTATTATCCCATGAATAATTCACCTATGTTCTCATGCCACGTTCAACATAACTGAATGGCATCAAAATTTGTCGGTTGGCAGCATTTCATGATCTTTAGATCAATAACACAGCGAATTCCTTCACAGAGGTTGATTATTCCTCGGATAAGGAGCATGGAGACATGCTCCTCCTTCATGCCAATTTTGACCCATCACCTCTTCTGGTGGGTGCCAATCGGTCTGGGACCCATCCCATCGGATTCAGTATCCGAAATGTAGTGGAAAATGATACTCCACACGCCTACCAGAAATCTTGAAAATCCATTTTTCGAAAAACATATCATTTATTCCCCTTCCCTCTATCACCAAAATTTCCTAATTTTTAGAACATTTTCTCGTGCCAATAACGGCGTGGATGGGGTACGGCGTAAGACACCTTAAAACGCTGTCAAACTATGGGGGCAGCAGAGAAGTTGATGATATAGCTGCCCCATTGCGTCATCCTCAGAGTCCTTTGATCACTCGATCTGTATGGTCCACTTCCTTCCTGGATTCGCAGCTATCTTGCTGACCGTTTCTCTTCGGTTAGAATCTTGGTGCATTTCTGGCACCATTGTTGCTTCTTCTGGTGTCCCCCAGGGGTCACATCTTGACCCTCTTCTCAATCTTCTTGCAGTCAATGGAATCAGCTCTGCCCTTGTCGGAGTTCAGTTCCCAATTGTTGCTGATGATGTCAAAACCACAGGGTTCAGGGGTGCAGGGTTCGTCAGCTCTCTGATTGTTTAGCTCTGCAGCCTTCTCTCAACGTCTTCAATGCTTGGAGCTCTACGGTTGGTCATCTTCTAAATTCTATGAAGTGCTCATTGTGCACGTTTCATCGCTCTTCTGCTCCCAGACTGCACTTGTACACCATTGGTGCCGTCACTCATAGGCGCCCGCGCTTTGTCAAGGACCTTTGTGTCCTGATCCTCAGATGACTACTACCAGCCATATCGCCCAGGCTTCTCGCCAAGCAATGCGTGCCGATGCTATGCCACCTTCCCTGCCTCGGTAACCTTCTCATCCCGTCGCACAACATTGATTTCTTCAATGTCTCCAAATCCCAGTTTCGACGTCTCCCATACTCCAGTTGGTGAATTCTGCCTGGTTTCGCTCGTAACTATATAAATAAATAAAAAGAAGATATCCAAACGCCTGCTTTCAGGTCCATGAGACTCGGTGTTTGGGGGTCGATTGCTTCTCAACTACACGGACTCCCAAAAGCAATTCAGGTCTGTCTTAAATGGCGAGTCTCGCGGAGATCCGGACAATTCCTTCGAAACGTTTGAAGAGAACTAAGAAACATCAAGTCCTTCAATCCCTTCCACAATCACCTTCTTGTTAAGGAGCCGTGACCAATCCTATGCTCTTTTATACACCCTTAAAAACGTTAGCTTTACCCCTTCATTCCGCTCCTTTTCCCGCCTAAGTGTCGGCAACGGTAGGTTCTTTCACAACGGGGAATTTTCTCGAGAGAATTAGTTTTACCGTTCCATTTCCGCGCAGTTAAAAGAGTTAATAAAAATCTCCAAATTGCCATTATTCTGAGCTCTTCACGAGTAACCATCCCAATGGGTATAGCCGCCTAGAAAAAGGGAGGACCCTTCCCGTAAGATACTTCGCCATCCAGTTTGAATAAAGCACCGCTTTTATTTTGATAGCACTTGACCCCGAAGGGTAGTGCCGAGAGCGACCCAGGGGTTGATGGGTGAAGGGGGATGTTGCCTGCCCTGACATGAAAATATTGTTCCTTCAGATCTTGAAGGTGTAATGAAAGGAAAACAGTGTGTGGGCGGCGACTAAGTTTCAAGAGCCCCCACTTATTACAACAGGTTTGGGGGAAGGGAGGGGGGTCTCATCGCACTTCAGAACGGCCAAGTAGCCAAGGGTGAACGAAAGAGTGGAAACCTCCAATGACTTAACGTAAAAAATTGAGTAAAATCATAATATTAATCTGAAAGCGTAACTATTTTGTTTGGTTATTCCCTCAATAATCAATATGTTTTCATGTAGAATGTAATGTCAACCTCTCTGATTTCCTCAAAATGCCCTGCACTTCTGTCCGCCATTTTTGTCTGCTAGTACGCCTCAGGGGTGTATGGGTACCGTTCCAGGGTTAATCTAATAAGCAAATTCATACCCCTTCTTGCGTCTCAAATACTTTCTGAACACAATTTATTGGGCTTGAATGGGGGAGGGGGGAGGCTCCGATTTCCACTGAGACGGGCACCGAATCGAGTAGGGCTGAGAGCGGTCAATAAGATTTCTGCTATAGTAGAAATTTCCACCTTAATCCGTCGGACCCTTTCAAGTGTTGCCACTTGAACTCCCACCAAGATTTCATCGTCATATTTGATTAAACAACGACTTTACTGCAAAGCAGAATTATCTCTCTAGACTCGATATAACAAGAGTTTAACATTTAACTTCGCAATGCTTCTCTAAGTCATGATTTACAGGAAGCTGGGAATTCTTGACCCTTCCCTGATTCCCTTCAGACCTGCCCGCTTTTGGTCCATGTTATTATCTCAAATATATTTTGTTCCCCACTTTAAAGGTGTAATAATTATGATTTCCAATACAAACAAACACTGCCGAAAAATACCAAATGGAAAATGACAAATTTGGAGGCATCTGGTCTGTGTTATTTATCTTATATCGTATAGGCGAAACGCCCATTTACATGATACATATTTAATTAAAAGACATAAACAGCCGACAGCTTCAGCCCCACCTTTCAAACACAAAATTATGGACACAATATAAAAATAAATACATAGTTGTGGGGATAGAACGAATTTAAACGAACGAAAATAGACGCGAAAGTCGATTTATTCGTTAGAAACATCCGAGAACATCTGCACTTCACCGTATTCTAATGATCTTATCACATCACTCGCTTTTCTTCTTCTTTTTCAACAACCACACTCCTGAAAATAAAATACTCTGTCCGCCACTGAACAAAACCTCCACAACGCCGGGCTTCTCCCGCCTTCCTGAAGCACCTTAACCTAATAGAGCATCCAACGAGGGTACTTGGTGTGTCTTCAGCTCTGGATCCCACATAGTTGATGATACATAAGCATACATAGAAAACTATTTTATTTAAAGCAATCAACAACAACAAAAGACTCATTCACAAAACAAAACCTCCTGAAAATCACGCTTGATGGAAGGCAAACTATCTCCAAACAAATGCTAAACCCGGGTCACCAACCTTGCTGGACAACCAGTTCACACCTCAGCATCTGTAGCAGGGGGCTATTCCTCAAATAGATGGTAGGTGGCATGAGGTACTCGTTAGGGGACTATGGCCTGATGAGGGGGGGGGGGGGCACTCAGTGACGCCTAAATTAGAGTAATATGGTGATGCTGCCTGATAGGCAGGCATGTATCGATTTATGTGAACCCATTCGATAGTATACGTTCGATAACGAGGGGACCATCTATACTGAAGTCAAGCCAACGCCTTATCACCAATGTTGACAAAAATGAAATTTACCCCCCCCCCTCCCCTCCCCCTCAACCATTACGTTTGATATGCTTTTTCCAACGGTGAAGTCCAAGTTTTACAATTTTATTCAGAAGTGGGGGTAATTCTTACCCTCAAAATCGAGAGAATCGTTGAATTTAATGTTGAAACACCTCATCTAACTTTTATTTTTTTATATGGTGAAATGCTTTAACACGGCGAAAGACGAGATAAGGCGTTTTACCTTCAAAAGTTTACCGTAACCCTTTTGTTTGGCTCTATATACTTTAAAGTCAGACGAATCTTCGAAAATTGGAAGGTGTTTATCCTCCAAAAGTAAACTCAGGTGACTTGTAGATAAGGTGTTATACCTTGAAAAACAAGAGGTCGGTAACCCTATTGTTTTTGAAGGAGATCAGCGCAAGTTACAAACAAGTTAAGGCGATTCAGCTTCAAGAAAAGCCATGAAATCAATCTGATTTGAACTGATTGATCTCACCATTAAAATTTTTATTAACTTAAGCATTATTGGGGTGTCTCCAAGAAATGGGTTCGGTAGAACAAAATACGTGGTTTCAGGGAAGATGAGATGTTTTTGCTTCATACGGCAGTGACTGTGGGCGTTACAAAATCGGTCAATTCGGCCTAATTTGTAGAATAATTGTTTGTCTGAAACTCCAACGCCCAGAAATTCCCTTCTTGGCCTTTTGCAAGAGCGGAAACCGGATCATCATGTTGCAGCCAAACAGTTGTTGCTGTATAGTAGCCAAATTAAACGAATTTTCATCTCTCATTGGGTTTTATTACAAATAGATTATAGGGTACCGCAGAAACGACGAGGTCATTAGGTGATATCAATGTGACATCAGTTTGTACTTGGTGAGAAAACAATTCGAGTTACGTTTATGAAATATCAGTCAGCAAACAACAGTAAAAGGATACGAATCCAAGAAATACTGACTCGACATTAATTTACCTAATAGACCGGGGTATTAGCTGAGAGTACTTACATAATACTACCCTGAGTACCGACGAACCATCCCTAAATGGCCTGGATTAGAAGGTCTGTGGTTACAGCGCGACTCAACTTATAATAGGCCCGAATGAAGACACGGTGTTGCTGGAACACGGGGGTCTGGCAAGGGCCCCGGAGAGGAGTTAGTTACTAATTAAGACGCCCACTAATTGGGGGTGCCACGTAATTGGACGCCCTTCCGGGCTGATGAAGGTGTTCGATGCAGTCGGTGAAGTCGCTTCACGTCCCGTAAAAAGCGGACAGAAATAACGTTAAAACAAACCGGGAAACCGCCCGTTATTCCCGAGAGCTGTTAGGTGGAGAAACCAATTCGTAATAATTAAATCGAGCGTGTTTCGGAAAAAACATTTCAATCGAGCCTGTGTACGACGTTTCAGGTTTATTGAAATCAACAGCAATTTATTTAATGTCTGAAAATGGACGGCGGACAGACGAATATTCATTTGAATCCACAACTTTTGACTTCTGCACAAATGCGTTAAGCATCAAGAAAATATCGATGTTTCTTGCTGAATCCAGGTGGTTCGAGAAACAACCTATGAAAAAATTAATTAATTTGAACTTCATGTTCACCCTGTAGAGTGATTTTTTAGGGGTATAATGTTGAGTATTATAAATACACTATAACAAAATGAAACGAGCACGAAGTTTAGGGAATTGTTGACGCATCAAATGGAAACTAGATTGGAATGAGTTTACAAGTTGGATGAGCTCTCCATGGTCAGGTCACGTTTCAGGAAGGTTATACTAAAGAGCGGCTTGGGCTCAGATGGCCATTTTCAAAGTCCTCATCTAATGTCATCTCAAGGTCATGGGCATCACGCATATCACTCCGCGCTTTGCTGGGAGGTTCAACGGCACCCATTAGTGGCAAGCGAAAACCCTCTCATAATTATTGTTTTAACCCTCCCGCAGATTAATTTCCATGTCCAGGTTACATAAGTTTGTAGATGTAAGCGTTTCTTTGGGCATTGGGGCATGGTTGGTATCAATGCTGCTGGGAGGTATTTTATTTGGTTAAGTAGTGGTGGTGGGTTGCGTTTACTGATAGGAAGGAATGAAAGAGTGGGAAGGCATATTAAATTTGTATAAACGTTCCCAGACGGCAATTGAGATAAGTTCTTAACAGGGCCATTCAAAGGAATCTGTGACGCAAGATAGCAGGGCATTTTGGTTTTCCGAAGAGATTGGATTATTTAAACATCACATGAAGATTGAACATGAAACTTTTTTTAACAAATTGACGCACTGAAAAGGTAGTCGTCATTATTAATGGTCAGAATGTGTTCAGCTGTGATTCCATTGACCATAGGAATAAAAGAGTGGTCCTACCTATAATTGAAATAAGAAGGAAAATTGCAAAATGCGATCAAATTAAGCATAAAAAAATAGAGTAGAGACTCAGAGAATCTTTCCATTTATCGCAACGATAGTTTTTTGAAGGAATTTTATGGTTATTGTTAGGTATGGATTCGTATCAAACATCTCATTCAAACTTCTTACATTTCACGTATTGATGTGGTGTATTCATTCTAATTGTAAAATGTCCATGTCTAAATGCCATGCCCATGGCCAGAGAGTGGTTTTTTGGTACTTTCGGGGACCTCGGCAAAGGTGTAGGGGTTTTTAATCGATAAACCAAAACGGAGGGAGTATACAGCAAAAACGATGCAAATTCTTTCACAGGGGTTGGTTATTCCTCGGACCAGCAGCATGGAGGCTCATTTCAATCGATACAGCGTCCAAAATTTAGTGGAAAACGATACCCCACACGCCGTAAGTCAACAAAAAGATCGAACATGATGAAAGTAGCGGGTGAGGCGGGTCCCGGTTCCATTCCAATTGATTCAGGGTCCATAATTTAGTGGAAAATGATACCCCACACTCCTAGGTACCAAAAATCTCGAAAATACAAATTCGAAATGGGTAAATAGGTACCCATTTTAACCCATAACCTCTTCGGGTGGGTTCTAATCGTTTCCTGACCCATTCCATTGGATTTAGAGTCCAAAATTTAGTGGAAATTGATACCCCACAAGCCTAGATCGCAAATAATCCATTTTTCATAAAACACATTTTGACCCCTACCCCTACCCCGCCCAAATTTGGTCCAATCGGGCTGAAAATTTTCGAGGACCAACTAAAGCGGGAAACGGGTCCCTCACCAAATGACGGAATAACCAACCTAAATTGGTCGATGATAAATCACATTTTGAAAATACTATAAGCATTTGGACGGTAAAGATTCCTCATCAATTGTACAGGGAATTCCAATATTAAATCAGCATCCCGTTGAACAGCAGTTGATGATCACTCTGTCATGATCACACGCAGCGCAAATCGTCAAATGAGCCGCGTCACTTTTCACTTTCCCCACTGTCGACAACAAACAATGATTTCAAGACCTTTGCTACACCTTTAATTTCAGACGTCAAGAAGGGATAGCGAAAAAGCTTTCTCAGAACAAATATTTAAGGCTCTGCCCTCTGCGATGTAATAAAAGTTGTTGTTTGAGTTTCTACGTCGGGAAGGTCGCGAAGAAGTTTCTCGCCCACACTTTGGGCAAACCCGCGTTTTCCCGTCGAGTCGGAATTCTTCTGGCCTTTCAAACAGCGGTTGTGAAATCCGTGAGAGAGGATCCAGGTTTTGTTGGAACCAAATCGCTGAAATTGGCAGTAAACGTGTGAGATAAGGAGATTCTGAAACGCAGAATGATTGTCTATAGATGGATTTTAGTGGACCTTTTTGATTGGTTAGTCCTTGAATAGTCAACCTATGTTTTCATGCAAAAAGTCAATCTCTCCGATTCGCCCCAAAGTCCCAGTTTGTCAGGGACCCGCTCCAGGCTCTAGTTGGTCCTCGAAACTTTTAACCCGATCGGACCAAATTTTGGTGGGGTAGGGGTCATCATGTGTACTTCGAAAAATGGATTTTTGAGATTTCTTGCAATCTAGGTGTGTAGGGTATCCTTTCCCACTAAATTCTGAACGCTGAATCCAATGAAATGGGTCCCACAACGATTGGCACCCACTGGAAGAGGTTATGGGTCAAAATGGGTATCTATTACCCATTTTGAATATGTGTTTTCGAGATTTCTGGTACCTAGACGTGTGGGGTATCATTTTCCACTAAATTTTGGACCCTGAATCAATTGGAACGGGTCCAGGACCCGCCACACCCACTGTTTTCCCCATTTTCCCCATGTTGAAGAAATGAGTCTCCACGCGCCAGGTCCGAGGAATTATCAACCCGCGTGTAATAATTTGCAGCGTTTTTCCTTTCTCAGAAAACGAAATGAAAATTCAACTGCATTGTAGTCGAGACAAGTTATTTGCCGAAAAGACGACTCGTGTCCCCGCACGATTTTCCTATTAGAAATTTCAAGCCCGCCGAGCACCTCGGGTTTACTTTACCTGTAAACCTCCCATAACTGAAAGCCACACAATATAGGCACGATCTTCGATAGGCGATCAACCTCAAATCCCGCCTGATTGGTTTATTCTCCTCTAAATCAGTAACCGTGGTGTGGCTTAGCCTCTTAGAGCCCAATGGGTGCCCTGAGGGGATGACCGCTGCTCTGGATTCTCTCCGCGGTCTCTTCCCATCGATACTCTCAAGGTTTACGTTGCTGGGATGTTTCCAAATCTGTGGTTAACGGATTAGTGAAAAAGTAAGTAAGTTATCTGTTCGCACTTGCTTTGGTGAACTGATTAATGAAGCCGCGAATCGCTCGTTCGTATTTTATTGAGCTTTTTACTTCTCACACGACAAATCTTTATTATATTCTATGGTTAGATGCCTAGGTCGATCTATCTGCTCTTCCCAATGAAATTATGTTTTGAAAGATCTTAAGACTGAAACATCGAAGCATGGGCCGTACGCCATCAACGCTGGCCTTAGTAGGTATTTATCAAACGATTCGAAATTCCAGCCAGTAAGTCATTTTTGTCTCTAGTCGATCCTCAACCATTTTTAGGGCGATCGCCCAGAACGAGGGGTTTTGGGTGATTTTGGTTGGTTTCATGAACTATCTGTTTTCATGCAGCAAATCAATCTCAGCCCAACACTTATTTCTGGGGCGGCGGACCAAAATAGGAGAATGTCCGTCCGCCGTCCACGCCGATTTTGTTAGTAGACAATTTTCTAAAAATCTGAAATTTTTGTTAGGGGTCCGTATCTGGCTCTCGGGAGGACGTGGTTCGTCCTCGAAACTTATTCTGCCCAATCGGACCACATTTGGGGGGATAGGAATCAAAATGTCTTTGAAAAATGGATTTTCAAGATTTTTGGCGTTCTAGGCTTGTGGGTTATCATTTTCCTCCAAATTTTAGACGCTGAATCCAATGAAATGAGTCCGAGAACGATTGGTGGCCACCGGAAGAGGTTATGTGACAAAAAGGGTACCTATCTACCCATTTTATACGTGTTTTCGAGATTTCGGCTACCCAGGCGTGTGGGGTATCATTTTCGACAAAATTTAGGACGCTGAATCCAATGAGACTAGAACGATTGGCGGCCACCGAAAGAAGTTATGGGTCAAAATGGGTACCTATCTACCCATTTTATACGTGTTTTTGAGATTTCCGATACCTAGGCGTGTGGAGTATCATTTTCCACTAACTTTTGGTCGCTGAATCGATTGGAATGAGTCTCCATGCTCGTGGTCCGAGGAATAACCAACCCTTGTGATTTTACTCTCCCTAAAAAACCTGCACAAGAAGGGAGGCTCAACATAATTATGAGACAATCAATAGAGCCACTGCCAGTCATACATGAACAATAATAATTTCACCAACCAGTTTTCCTCTCTAAAAACGCGTCAAACTTTATTATTCTATAACGGCTGGAGCCAAGTTAATGTTGTCGGTGCGGATATTTTCCCAACCAACTGTGGATATTAAAAACGGTGTGCGGTAGTTAGACGCCGTTGAAGAGCGGACCCACTAAAGAAATATTTACACTGCCCTGAAAGCTTACGTTGATTAATTTCGTGAAAATCTCGCGTAAGGTCGGTGATAATTTTCCGTTACCTTCAACCCTGTAGCGGATGCCCTTCGCTTTTGACGGGCTCTTCTCTCCCGTCACACGCGTAATTAGTTAAGTCTCCGTCGATTATCTTCTCAACTGACAATCTTCTATTTTAGCGGGGAATTCGTTTATTTACCTACTGAACCGGTTGCGCGCATGAAAAAAAAAAAAAAAAAATTGGTTCAGGGATCAAATCATCACAAAATTTCAGATAGAATGTCGAATCTACAATTAAAACATTGGGTTCCCATTCAAAATAAGAAAGTTAGCGGCAGTTGCGCGTGGTGCACAAATTGATAATTTTGAGATCCCTGCAGAAAAATAGGAAGATTTATTTGGACGAACAACTCGTGGGACATCCTGTATATTAGATGGAAAAGTTCTATGAACCATTTGACCTCGAAAAACCCGATATTTTTAAATATTTATAATATTTCAACGGTATTGTCTCTACAGTTAACATCTAATGGTTCCCTGTTCGGTGTTCCTTTGCCGATGTTGTTCGTTCAAATAATTCAATCCAATCCGATCTCTGAATTCCACCTCGACAACTTACCCTCTTTCTCATCATCCATCCAAATCCCCTCATTTTCTCCGACGCTCGTGCACTGTTGGATTTGAGGGAGAAACTGCGTTTGCCGTCGATTGATCAAAAGTTAATTATACCAGGCGGGGAAGGGTGATACTCCCGTTGAGCGAATCGATCTTGGAAAATCTGGCTCACCGCGCATACCCCCCCCCCCCCCCCCCCGGGCTGATTGAATAAGCGGTATCCATAATGGAAGATTCATCGGGAGGAGATTCAGATGCAGATCATTCATCAAACAACTTAATAGACCCCCACCGCTGATAATTCACGATTGATTTGTTGAATCGCACGGGAAATATTGAATTGAAATAGACGTAAAACGTTAAATCATTACTTCAATGAACTATTACGTCCGTTACAGGTTATGAAAAACGACTGTTGTTGCTACTACGGTTTTGTATCAGAAATAACTGGATAATTGCCGCCAACTCCCAGAGGAAGGTAAGGGAGGTTCCTCAGTAGCCCGGACTTCAGTACAAACTTTCTGCTTATCAAGTTCTCTCGAACGAGTTAGAAGTTTATCAATTATTGGAATGGAGAAACTACTCGCATTTAGACCTTGTTAGAGAACAGGGAAGTTCAGAATTTGATTGCCAGAACGGTAGTTGACGTTCTGCCTTCAAGCTGGTCAGGAATACCTACACCCTTGGATAACTGAAGACGAATTAACACGTTTAACAGTCTGATGAATAATATTATTCTTCCTCCGACCAGTTTGGGAGGAAGTCATGAAGCCTTTATTTATAGTAATGTGGTTTTTAAAACATTTCCGTCTAAAATACAGGATGTCCCACAGGATATTCGTTCAAATGAATCATCATATTTTTTTGCAAGGGTCTCAAATAATAAATGCGCACCCCGCGCAACTGCGCAACTATGCCATTTTGGTTGGTTATTTCATGAATAATAAACCTATGTTTTCATGCAAAAAGCCAATCTCTCCAACGGCCCACAATTTTTTTTTTCTGGACGTTTCAAAGTGTCGAAATCAAAAAAAGTCAAGTGTCCGTCCGCCGTTCACGCCAACTTTGGGAGAGAAGAAAATTTTCTAAAAATCTTAAATTTGGGTCAGGGGCCCGTTCCCCATTCTAATTGGTCCTCAAAACTTTTTAGCCCGATCGGAACTAAATTTGGGCGGGGTAGGGGTCAAAATATATGGTTCGAAGAATGAATTTTTGAGATTTTTGACGATCTAGGCGTGTGGGGTATTATTTTCCACTAAATTGTGGACCCGGAATCGTTTGGAATTGGTCCGGGACCCGCCACACCCTCTGTTTCCTCATTATCCGCATTATCTCATTTTGGTCCGAGGAATAACCAACCCGTGTGAAAAAATGTGCAGTTTTTTTCTTAGTAGATTCGACATTCTACCTGAAATTTCCTACCCGCGTACAGTTATTTTACTTCATTTCAAGAACAATTTATCGTAAATATTTCAGGAATAAACATTCATTTCAGTCATTAATTTATAACGTAATCAAACGGTGAAATGTCAATGCCATTTTAAGCGTTAAATTGAATTCGTGCAAGCGATAATAATTATTCAGTGCCTTCTCAAGTATGTAGTACATATTCGACTCAATTCTCTATCTGCCCTTTGCAAGAGACATCGTCCCACAAGTTTCCTTTCCGGTTTATTAGCTCAGTTTTGCGCACGATGGTATTCCAAGCTCTCGACTGACAGTGAACTGGTATGCAACTAGTACTCCGCCCATGGTAATTAACTTATCACCTCTGTTTGTTCACATAGAGCTATCACAATAGTGAGATTAGTAGTAGTTTGCTTGCCTAATTGAACTTGTAGCCCTTCCACCTCCGAATCGTGATTGTAATATTACGGAGCAGTGATTCAGTTATTTATCCATCGAGGGTGAAATTAACCAGTCGCTAGATTCGAATTCATCCTGAATATGAAGTACTATCACGTTGGATTCTTCAGAATTGTTCCGAATAATGAAATTGTAATGCGAATATCAGTTCACCTGCGTTGGTAAAACATGCTGATTTTGGTTGGTCATTCCTTGAATAATCAACCTCAGTCTCTCCGAATCGGCCCAAAAAAATTTTCTTAACATTTCAAGGTGTCTGGATCAAAATTAGTAAATGTCCGTCAGCCGACCACGCCGATTTTGGTAGTAGACAATTTTCTAAAAATCTGAAATTTTGGTCAGGGGTCGTTCCCTGCTCTAGTTAGTTCTCGAAACATTTCAGCCTGATCGGAACAAATTTGGGTGAGGTAGGGGTAAAAACGGGGACGCTGAATCCAATGAGACGGGTCCTGGAACGATTGGTGCCCACTGGATGAGGTTATGGGTCAAAATGTGTATCTCTTACCCATTTCGAATGTGTGTTTTCGATATTTCTGGAACCTAGGCGTGTGGGGTATCATTTTCCACCAAATTTTGAACCCTGAATCGATTGGAATGGGTCCAGGACCCACGGCACCCATTGTTTCCCCCATTTTCCCAATGTTGAAGAAATGGGTCTCCATGCACCTGGTCCAAGGATTTATCCTCCATCCGGGTTACATTCTTCGTACATTACATTATTGGTCGGTTATTCATTGAACAATCATGTATGTTTTCAAGTTCAATGTCGGAAGAGGAGGCTCTCCAATCGGCCCCAACAATTTTTTCTGGTCGTTTCATGATGTTTAGAACAAAAACTCTTCAAATTCATTCACAGGGGTTGGTTATTCCTAGGACCAGGAACATGGGCGCTCACTCCAATGGATTCAGAATTCAAAATTCAGTGGAAAATGATAACCCACCCGCCACCAAGTACCAGAAATCTCAAATACACTATCGAAAAGAGTATTTAGATACCCATTTTGACCCTGAACCTCTTCTAGTGGGTGCCAATCGTTCTTGAACCCATTTCATTGAATTCAGCGTCCAAAATTTAGTGGAAAATGATACCCACACGCCTAGGTCGCCGAAAATGGACGCTGAATCGATTGATATGAGCCCGAAACAATCCACTATAATGGTTTTCCTCATGATATTGCTGCAAAAAAATCCAGAGAACCAACTGTTCTATAATAATCTGCTTTTTGACTTTTTGTTTTCAAGATCTGGTAGTTTATCGCTTGATATGAACCAGAAAATGAAAAAAAAAATAGTATGTTCCGGTGGAAAAGTCATTTTGAGTTGTGGTACGTACGGGTAGTCATTGCAACTTTATTTGCTTGTCAAACTTTTTCTGAAACCACTGACGTTGCCCTTTCAGCTTAATCTATTCTTGAATAAATTACAGTGTTAATACCCGAAAGCCATTCACGAAATGGCGCAAATAAAGAAAAAAATAAATGCTTCACTGGCAATAAACTCGGAAAGGCTTTTGTATAAATCTCACGCCAGACAAAATGGGAAAAGGAAGAATACGCCTTTTAACCCGATCTAACGGGAGATTCCATACCCAGGAACCGCGTCTTTTTCCGCATCACCATTTGCCGGTCCCTTAGCTCATAGCTGGCCTCCACGTTTCACCATTTTCTTTTATCCTTGCGAGATGGTCGCGTTGGATGGTGAAGCGTGGAAGGGTGGATAAAAGGAGGGAAAGAAAAACTCTTCGAAGGAGATCGCCTCCGTTGGTGGCCTGGCTGGGGGTGGTTTGAGGGTGAGGGGTGGAGTTGAAGGAAGCGAGTCTGTCAGAATGGTCGCCAGAGCTGAAATTGCGAAAGGCAGTTGCGAAGCTCGAGAAGAAAACCTTCCCGTTCTTATTTCCTTATTTGATATCTGAGAATGTGTTGCCTTCATTTTACACTCGATGGAGCGTGGTATTTCGTTCCCTTCTGGGGTTCTCCGCGCATAAATCTATCGCTAACTCCCCGTTCATACCGCTCTATAATAATGAAAAAATACGTGAAAACGTTCTGTCCCACCCCTTGCCGGTTCAGTATGATTGTTCCCCCGCTCGCGGTGTCAATAAAAATGAGCAAAATGAATTCCTCTGTCTCTCGCCTACTTGATCCTTTCCATCACCTTGAGCCGTCTTGTGGAAAATAACGGTTGGCACATCATCATAAAGGAAAAATGTGTGCTGGGATTTGCATAAATCGTCCACCAGCCAACTTTCGCTTATCCCGCACGTACTAGAAACTATTGAAGATGGATTCCCCTTCCGTGCATGAAGTGAACATTTTCTCTTTTTTATAATTGGATATTTCCCCACTTCAATATAATGCCATTGATAATGATCAGTCACCATTTTGCCCATCTGCAGGTAGCCGACCATGCGATTGGCTGATCACACCGTCTTACCTTCACATTACGATTCCACTTACTGTTTCCAATAAATTCAAATCATCCTCACCATTTCGTAGAACTACATTATATACATCACATGAACATTAAGTGCATGAGATGTTTTCCCATTTTTGGAAAGGCTGCCTGAGGCCGGGGTTCCGGCCACTACAATGCACAGTTTCCTCAAAAGGCCTCGCGCGTCGTGTGGATGCTCCGTCCGGCTCCGGCCGCCTCTGAGGTTTT
>CM034002.1:8091511-8115058 GCA_019603395.1 Cyrtorhinus lividipennis | reverse complement strand
ATATACATCACATGAACATTAAGTGCATGAGATGTTTTCGCGTAACCGTACTAAATTGGCCTCAGATTAGTGTTGTTTTATGATAATCATTTATACAGTTATACAAATTGATCAGTTATCTAAATTATCCACTGATCAAAATTAGCAAATGTTCGTCTGCCCTGCGCCAACTTTGGTAGTAAAGAATTTTCTAAAAATCTGAAATTTGGGTCAGGGGTGCGTTCTCGGCTCTAGTTGGTCCTCGAAACTTTTCAGCCCTATCAGTGCAAATTTTGGCAGAGTAAAGGTCAAAATGGGTATTTTGAAAAATTGATTTTTGAAATTTTTGGCGATTTAGGCGTGTGGGGTATTTTTTTCCACTAATTTTGGACGCTGAATCTAGTTAAATGGGTCCCAGAACGATTGGCGCCCTCTGGAGGAGAATATTGGTCAAAATGGGTATCTATCTACCCATTTTGTACATGTGTTTTCATGGTTTCTGGTACCTAGGCGTGTGGGGTATTATTTTCCACTAAATGTTGGACCACAAATCGATTGGAATGGGTCTGGGACCCACCACACCCACTGTTTCCCCCATTTTACTGATGTTGAAGAAATGAGTCTCCTTGCACCTGGTCCGAGGAATAACCAACCCCTGTGAAAGGATTTTCGGCGTTTTTATGTAAATAAATCATTGGGACCTCTAATAGAGTCTTCTTCGTTACTTTCTGAGGCCAAAGGACTAATCAGCTAGGGTAGAATTCACCTGATGAAGCAACTTTATTCGACAAAATACATGTTTATTACTGTTCCGAGCGTTTCGTAGTTACGTTACCTTCACGTTCAACGTTCATGTGGGAAATCTCCTGATATCTCCACGTTTCATGTTGGGTGGAACACCTGAGACAACAAAAGTTCAAGAAAACGTTGCCCAACGTTGCTAAAGTTGAACGGTGAATACGTAATTTCGTATTATTCTACGAATTATAACGAGTTTCTTCTAAGTTATACGGGGTGAGAACTCTCGGATATTTTTCCCCCGGCTCAAAGCATGGATTTCTTTCGCAGGAGCGCAGCAGACCAGAATATTAGGAGCCATTTGGCGCAATGCCACTACAAGGGGTTCTTTTAGTAAGAGACCAAACGGATAATATTCAAGGCCCCGTGAAAAATTATGGGTGGGGGGAGTGGTAGAACGACACGAAATCACGGAACAATATTTATGGAAAGACGTTATGCTTTGGCAATTCAAATGCATATTCCTGGCTTCGGTATGTTGGAAGTTATAGGGATGTCACGGGATTTTTTTTCATTTTTTGCATTTGAATAAATTGGGTTTTTCCATTGGGAAGAATTAGAAGTAAAGTGGGTTCTCAAACAAAAATCTCCATCGCTTCAAGGGTCCGGGCTGTAAGACATTGTGCAGATCGATGACAGCGCCACCATTGCCCGCATCAGTGTTGCCAGATGAAGGGATTTATCCTTCAGTGTAAGGATTCTTCAGAAGCAATTTGGTGGCGGGATTTTCTTGTACTGAAACCCTCAAAAGCAGGGGATTTTCCGATTGGCCCCATAACTGACAGATCTTCGTACAATCAATACCTATATAATTAGCGACCCCAAAAACATAGGTCGCTACGTGCGACCAAACATTTAGGACATCAGAAATGGCCACAAACCACCTCTACAGGCAATGTTCCCAAGTGAATTTCCTTTTGTTCCCAAAGGAATTATGAGTATCTCTGAAGTGTGTTTTTTCCTGATCTTGACCTCTTTTGCGATTTTACAATGTGTTCTTAAATTTTTTGTTTACTTTTGATGTGTTTCACATTCTTGAATGTTCGATTAAGCTTTATTTTGGTCAATTATGTTTCGATTTCCATGTAGTGCACTTCGATGATGATTCGGAAAATGCATGGTTTTGTGGACATACACTTGCTGCAAAATTTATTGATGTAGGTATTCATTCGGCCAACAATTTGGTGTCTTAAACAAAATAACCAAATGTCTGTCCGCCATCCACGCCTTTTTGGGGAGGTAGACAAATTTCTGAAAATCTGAACTTATGTTCTTTGATTATTGGACTCCTTTTTGGCTTTTGTTGGTCCTCAAAACTATTCAGCCCAATTGGACCAAATTTAAGGAGGGGGGGGGGGGTCAAAATGTGATTCTTGACGGATTATAGAGATTTTTGGAGATTTAGAAGCGTGGGGTCTCATTTTCGACTAAATTTTGGATGCTGAGTCCAATGAGATGGGTTGAATCCATGCTCTTGGTCCAAACAATAACCAACCGCTATTTGCGTGGAAATTCGGTTTATAATTAACGTTCGACGGTAATGTATAAGTCTCTCCCTGCGGAAGTGAAGTCTCCCTCGGATTTCTCTTGAAATGTGTATATATATTAAATATATTTAAAAAAATCTTTTCTTGGCTCATTGGCTCATGGCCCTGACACCTGCCGCACCCTCTTATTTGGCTCATATGTGTAGTCCCCATATTGCTTCATTGGACAATGTACTTCTGTTTTTCTCACCCTTTCATTGTAAATAATTAGATTCTGGTTTACACATTATGTTATGATCAGCTATACACTCCACCCCACCCCCCATCTCCTTGTTTTAATCCTCACCCCTTCCTTCTGTATTGTATTTTGTATTGTCTTTCGTTTCTTGATTCTTTTTTGGTTTTTTCTGTGAAGAATCAATTTTTTTCGTTTTTTATTTTGTTTTTACATGCAATGTATTGTGCAACTTTACGAGGAATAAACTTTCATTTCATTTCATTTTCAATAACAGTGTACAATTTCTTCGAGATAATAGCTTGCCAAGTACTGTTTACTTTTCTGTTTTAGTTGAAGTAAATAATGGGAATAAGAATCAAAGCGGGGGGAGTGTCAGAACGTATTCCATTTTCTACGGACAAATGTTGGGACAAGTGTTCGAAAATCCGGAGAACGGAGAATCTCGGACACTTGGGTATTTGGCGGGCATCGGTGGGCCGATCGCGGCGGGTCCATTTCGGCCCAAACGGAAGAAAGGACGACAGGTCGGGGCCATCAAAGAGATTTACAGGCAAAGTAACTACGGGGCCGTGACTCGTTTTACCTGTGGATTCCCCGAAGAGGGGATATATAGTGGGACAATTCATAACGCGGTCGACTGTGCGGCCCTTGTAACTCTGTAACTGCCCCCAGAGGGCGGCGGTTGTCGGTGGGGTGGAAAAAGTTGGGGCGGGCATCAGCGACGAAGGTGATGGGAAGAAAGTCCTCGGATTTACGGGGGAAATAAATACGACGGGACACCCCGGGATCGGGCAGGGGTTTAGTGGAGCCTTACCGGTGATAAGGCGTGGGGGGAAAAAAATCAGGCGAAGGTGGACATTAATAACGGGTGACGGACAACTGTACGGCAAAGCGGAGAGAGATGGTGTCTAGAGGGGCTAATGGCTCTGCCGGGATCACCTTACGGGGACGGACCCCGGAAGAGGTGGGTGGCAATGGTCAGTTGCCGGTGAGGGGGGGTGAGGTTTGATCGTGAACAAGAAGCCTCGAGCGAGCCGGGGTTAAGCCGCCCCGTCGTGAAAGGGCGGGTACGATCGGGGGCTTCCTAGGAAGGTTATCGACCACTGATCAACATTTTCCAACCTCCGCCGTTCTTGCCACCCAAGGGCGCGCCCGTCACTTTCCACACACGGTCAACCTGTCCTTTTCTTTCGCCGTTCTTCGAAGATATCCACTCTTGAGCTGACACCAGTGACACAAATGTATGGTGTACATCGAGCAATCAGAACGAGGGTGCAGCCAACCCGATTGACCTTTTCTTTCTCACTTCCCATCTCCTGTTTGTTTCTGTGCAAAAATTCATTCTACGATAAAGAAGTTGGCCGCTTTTTGATTGGTTTTTACTTGAATTAGAAAAAAAAAATGTTCGGCGCTTCATATAAATTCTCGAATTAGGAGAATGGAGACTAATTTTAATCGATTCATCATCCAAAATTTTGAGGGAAATGATACCGCCTAGGTACCAGTAATCTCGAAAACACACATTCAAAATGGGTAGATAGGCACCCATTTTGACCCATTACCTCTTACAGTGGGCACCAATCGTTCAGCAAAATGTCTCATTAGATTCAGTGTCTAAAATTTAGTCGAAAATAATACCCATTCGCCTAGATCGCCAAAAATCTCAAAAATCCAATTTTCGAAAAACACATTTTGAACCCTACTTCCTCCAAAATTGGTCCGATTGGGTTGAAAAGATTTGAGGACCAACTAGAGCCAGAAACGGGTCCCTGACCCACATTTCAAATTTCTAGAAAATTGTCTAGTTTCAAGACAACGGCAGCGGCAATTTTCATATTTTTATCTAGACACTTTGAAAACGCCCAGAAATGTACGCGAAAATATCGGAAACTCTCTTTTGAAATTAGTTTTAGGTACCTACTCATTTTGACCCATACCCATCTCCAGTGGGCTCCAATCGTCCCGGGACCCGTTTCATTGGATTCAGCGTCCATAATTTAGTGAAAAATGATACCCCACACAACTAGATTCCAAAAATCTCAAAAATCCATTTTTCAAAGTACACATTTTGATCCCCACCCCGCCCAAATTTGGTACGATCGGGCTGAAAAGTTTCGAGGACCAACTAGAGCCATGAACGGACCCCTAACCCAAATTTCAGATTTGTAGACATTGTCTACTACCAAAGTCGGCGTGGACGGCGGGCGGACATTTGCTAATTTTGATCAGACACCTTTAAACAATTTTTGGGCCGAATTGGAGAGATTGATATTTGCATGAAAACATAGGTTGATTATTCAAGGAATAACCATCCAAAAGCAGTTGGAAAAAATAATTTTGCCAAAACTTCCTGGTGTTTCGATGAAAAATTCTATAATAAACTAAAAAATTAATTACCTACTTAATGAACTGTGTTACCCATTGTAATGTTTAGGAATCAGTCGTTGTATTTATAGCAATTTATGTCTCAATTACATACAAAGTAAGGGTTTTGTATAGACATACCAAACCACAGAAGAAAACAGAACCACCCGTTTCGCAGTAAAATGGCCAACGGCAGACGTCCCATCAGCTCAGTATTCGTCTCTATCCTCGTGAAAAACCGTAAAAAGTGTCTGAGACGTGGGATTTGTGAGGTAGCGAGCTGAGTCTCGTTCAACTCATTAAAACCAAGAGGTCTCTTCCACGATTACAGCTCTGTCAGATCGCTTAGTATTCCGCGGCACGCGGCGAAAGGGGGAAGGATTTAGGGAGCTTATCTGCCGGTTGGGAGGTCAACGGTCGTTTCATTCATTTCAAGTGAAATCGGAGTCCTTGGGCCGAGGACATTCATTATGTACAGAGATGGTTCAGCGAGGAACAGTAACTCAACTCTCAGCTCAAACCACTTTCGTCCCTTTCAGACTGCAAGCGGGCTTGGCAATAGAAGAACGTTTCTTCTTTCGTCACTGCTACTCGGTTTGGCAGCTTTTCAATTGAATTCTATACGGGTTAATTATTTTGTAGCACTCCAAAATCATAATAAAGTAATTTCTTAGTGCAAACGGAACATGAAACAATCACTGGGACTGGTAGAAGAACTGAGGGAAGCAGAGGGGGACAGTAAATCACTTCATTGAGAAGTGTATGGAGGAAAATCTGCCTGCACGTTCAGTGATGCCCAGTAAAGTGGCGAGTAAGTGCCACCACACTAAGCACTAAGTCCCAACAGCTCCACAGCCACCTCCATAACTTGCCAAAGATGGAAGACCGCAAGCATAAGAAGAGGCGCGATAGTACGGAGGCCTAGGCAGTGAATAAAAGACCCCTTGCAAAACCCAGCACCCCCCCTCTTGGTCCATCCTGGGTTTGCCACAGGCAGGCGAACGCTGGAAGAGGATGGGGTGCCTGATATACGGGGAAGCCATAGAGCAGGGCTCCCAGATGATCTAGCGCTGAACCATGTCGAGGATAGACTGTACTGGGCCACATGGTCTGAGGAACAGTCTAGCGCAGGTATATCAGGCAACGTTGTAGTCGACTTCAGTCAACAGTTTATGGGTTTTCAATAGGATTTCAAAAGCAAGCACTGCATGCAGGAGCGTAGATTCAGGGGTACAGCAGGCACCACCAGTATCCCTGATAACCGTTAAGCTGGCCACTGACGAGCGTTCCAAATGGCGTGGCGGCATGTGAATTTGCTGCAAGATCTTAGTGTAGAATGGATGAAGATACCTACAACCATTTACAACCATTTGGTAACACCGATGATTGAAAAAAAGCTGCAAATTCTTTCACTTGCGTTGGTTATTCCTTGGACCAGGAGCATGGAGACTCATTCCTATTGATTCAACCGTCCAAAATTTTGTGGAAAATGATACCTCAAGTAATGAAGTTCTGTTCAGTCATAAAATCCAGTATTATCCACATTCGTAGATCAAATGGTAAAAAGTAATTAATTTCATGTGTATGAAATTCAGAGAAGAAACACCAATAATTTGGCAATAATATTCCGAAGTTGATTCCGATAGATTGGGAAGTTGAATGAATGGTAGATTGTAACTACTAACATGTGGATAGCCAAAAGCTTGTCACTTGCTGTGGACAACCCCTGTTGCAGCTTCTGCCACCTGAAGCTCCACACTGCTCATTGTTGCCATCCTTATATGGGGTTTTAAGTGTGGTAGTCGACACTTTATGTTTTTTCAATGGGATATCTAAAGCATGACTGCATACAAGGGCCTAGACTCAGGGGCACTGTAGGCACTGCCAGTATCCCTGTTAACATTCCCCATTGACAAATTAGGAAGTTGTAGGCATGTAGCAGAATTGTAACAATATGTAGATAGTAACTATTAACATGTTGAAGAAAGACCCAAGTTTTGCCACCCATATGGGGCATGCAAGTGTGGGTAGTCAACAATTGACAGGTTTTCAATGGGAAGTCAAAAGCATGCACTGCATACAGGAGCATAGATTCAGGGGTAGAGGAGGCACTCCCAGCATCCCTGATAACATTTCCAAGTTGAAGAATTGGGAAGTTGTAGGCATGTAGTAGAATTGTAATGATTGGTAGATTGTAACTATTAACATGTTGATGTACGCCCAACGCATTGCACCGCTTGTTGTTGCTTGCAGTGGACAACAGTGTTGCTAGTTGCTGCTTGTACTGTTGCAGCTTTGCTGCCTCATACATTACTCATTTTTGCTCCCCTTATATGGGGCATGTAAGCATGGGTATTCAACAATTTACAGGTTTTCAATGGAATATCAAAAGCATGCACTGATACAGGGGCACCACAGGCACCACCAGTACCCCTGATAACATTCCCAAGTTGACAAATTGGTAAGTTAGAGGCGTTAGAGGCAGAATTGTAATGATTGGTAGATAGTAACTATTAACATGTTGAAAGCCTGAAGCACCACACTGTTTGTTGTCACTTGCAGTGTATATCCCTGTCACTTGTTGCTGCATGTACTGTTGCAGCTTCTGCTGCCTGAAGCGCTGCACCACTTGTTGTTGCCACCCTTATATGGAGCATGTAAGCATGGAAGTCAACGAATGACAGGTTTACCATGGGATATCAAAAGCATCCCTTGCATACAGGAACATAGAGTCAGGGGTACTGCAGGTGCCGCCAGCATCCCTGATCACATTCCCAGTTGACAATTTGGGAAGTTATAGGCATGTAGCAAATTGTAACAATTATTAGGTAGTTACTATTAACATTTGTGAAAGCCTATAGCTTCACTTGCTGTGGACAACCCTGTGCTTATTGCTGCTTGTAGTATTGTGCCTTTGCTGCCGCCTGAAGCGCCGCTTGTTGTTGCCACCCTTATATGGAGCATGTATGCGTCGGTTGTCAACAATTGACGGTCAAAGTGTGCTCTGCATATTAAAGTGGCCAAAATTGAATTTCATGGAAGTAGAAGTCTTTTGTAGTTAGGCCCGTTGGACAATGTAACTTAAGAGTGAGGGTCAGTCTTACCTAACATATCTGGTGCAGTGGGCCGGCGCTTTTGACATAAAGTCATTGTGAAGCCAATTAATGATGGTGGAAAGGAGATTTTGGGGGTTTATATGTGAATGGGCTGAGACAAAGACTGGAAGGGAACTCATTAGGAGAGGATTTGAGGAGGGTGGGGCGTCTTGGTGAAAGGAGCAAGGCCAGGTGGTTGAGTTAGGGTGGGTAATTGGTGGTGAATTGGTTACTTTCTAGAGGATAAATGGCATGTGTTTGTGTTTATACAGGGTGTCCCACAAGTTGCCCCCTCCCTCCTCCTAAAACCCTTCAATGTGTATCCATTTAATAACCAACAATTTTAGATGTCAGAATCAAAAGGAAGTTTACAACTGATTTTAATCCAAAAACTCCCAACCTCTCACGATTTACATCAGTAAATACCTACTGGAGATTTCGTTAATCGATTGATCGATTGTTTTGGTCGATACGATCGGAAAAATAATTGACAATCTGCCGGCAATATCCTTCTCACACGGAACAAATCTATTTATACGAGCCCGATTCTGTTGACACGGTTAAACGGTTGAAATGGAACTGTATTTTTGTCCTCACCGCGCCCGGAATATTAGGATGAAGTCTGTATATTGACAAAGGAACGAATTCTGAAATCGATACTTTGTGATAACGGTTCATTTCTCTTCCTTACGACCGTTGCAGTAAACTGTAGCAATGAAGAAGGGTTTCCTTTTATTATCGCTCGGTCATTCAACGCATTTGAATTGATGGCTCACTAAAATCTACAAAGAGGGGGAAAAAAGGAGAAAAATCAACGACCCAGCTTTTCCTTCTTCGTTGTTATATTCGAGCCTGAGAGGAAATCGAATGGATGGGTCTAAAACTCTTTTAACAATGCAGTCAATTAACGTAAATGAATTTGCCTCTCAGTTAGCTTCCGCTCCAGGGTTTTGAGATTTTTTCTCCATTCTGGACGTTTATCGACTTCAACGATCAGCCTCATCACAATTACAAATAATGACGGTTGACGAGGGCGAAAAATTAGGAGAAGAAAAACCTGATCGTCGGTCAGAATCACCCCCATCAGGCGTGTTTCCACCCTGTTCTTCCTGCGTCCGGTCCATATTCAAAACTCGATTAGCACGGGACGGCTGGCTGTCCTGCCCTTCCCTGCCCTGACGGACGACCACGTTTCTACTCAAGTCCCTTGATTGGGTGAAAATCTCTTTTTGTCACCATTGACGCTAATTTTTTTTTCTCCGCTCTGTATCTTTTTTTGTTCGTCCAGCTCTTACCCTTCGAGCCCCGACTTGTTTTCCCAGGCTAACACAGTTGTTCCATAAACTGGAAAACCCTTTCTTCGTCCATTTTCTCAACGAGCGATATGAATACTTCATCGAGCCCAGCATGGTTCTCTTGGCGTGTAATGAAGAAAAACGTGAAAGTCGGGATTGGCTTTTCCTGAATAACTGAACGGTTGATTCGCGGATGAATGATGATCCGAGCGTGCAGTTGGAACTATGCATGACCCTATTTGGTAGTGATTTATGTACACAAAACACAAACCCTTTGTCACGTTTTTGAGGAGAGAAAACAAGGCGTGGGTTGGACGTCAAATCAGGTTCAGGTTCGGGTTTTCGGCTTTCGTTCTTCGGTGATTATTTTTTCCGTTCGAAGCCATGAATCATCTAAATTCTCCACAAACCTTCGGAACTTTTCGCCAACACACGGCATAACTTTAAAGGTCGCAAGGTTGTTTTATTTTAATGTTTCAGACAATTTTTTCTTCTCTTCATTTGTACGCAAAGCTTCAATCATTCGGATTCTATGGGACGATTCTGGCTCATGGAATACCTAGCCAATCGTTCGTTGGAGGTTAAGTTGGGAAATTTCCTTTCTCGCCCCGTGACTTCTGATTTCTGGCTGCCCACAGGGTTCACATCTGTGTCCTTGGCTGTTCTTGATGTCCATATGGTATACCTTCGATAGCCACGTGCATTTTCTGCTATTCGCAGATGACCTCAACGTATTTATACGTGTTGGCAGGCGGGAGATTGTGAGGTTAGTCGGTTCGGTTTGACTTTCCATTTTTACAATGTGAGGGGGATGGGTTTTTAAAAGGTCGGCAGATTCTCTTCATCAAACTATAATCCCACGTATCGCCAGCACCCTGGCCGGCATCCTCAGGTCGAGCAACCCAATCTCGTTTTACCCTAAAAGGCCATACATACTCGTTATCAGGCAAGCAGTCAACTATGAAGGGTAGCTTGTCAATGGCAATCGTCAGGGCCAGCACACCAATTAGTGTGTTGGATGCCACTGGAGGAGTTGCCATACAGGTGGAGTTTGTGCTCTGTCTGTTGGTAGGCATTGATTTCTCCTCATGTTCCTATTCGTTCTATCAATGTTATTGGTTGTACTTACATGAATTCCTTGATAAATTGTTTTTAGGCTAATTATTGTTACGGCCACAGATTTGTATGTTGGCCCTGACAATTGACAAGCTACCCTTCATAGTTGACTCCTTGCCTGATAACGAGTATGTATGGCCTTTTAGGGTGAAACGAGATTGGGTTGCTCGACCTGAGGATGCCGGCGAAGCGTCGAATTATAGTTTGAAGACTTTGCCGACCTTTTTAAAAACCCATCCCCCTCACGTTGTTGTCAGTCTTGAAGCATGTCTCTCACCGTGAAAAAATGCCATTCCATTACCTTCTGTCGAGGGAGCTCACTACAACATGTCAACAAAATACATGGGTGCTCACATTGCTAGAAAACCGAGGTGAACGACTTGGGCATTCCTTTAATTCCCAGCTGTCGTTTTCTGCTCATAGGATGTGTAGCAGGGCAGGGTGTCCGGTAGTATCGATTATTGACAGTTTTTCGATAGTATAGGTCTGGTAAGGAGGGAGCCACCTTTACAGTTTTACCAACACATCAAAAGGCAGACTTGTAGATCACTCCATTCAATTCGATTGATTAGTTAAACGTTCATGATGAAAAATTCGTTATGTACTTTGTAAAAATATGGAGTATTGAAAAAAAGGCTCCATCATAAATTGTAACCTTAGTCAACATTGGTGGGTAAGGCGTTTTTGTTTCAAACGGCAATGTGTTGTAGTAGACGAATTATTCATGATGATTAATACACAATGTAGTTCACTCATTGTATACACCGTCATTGTCGCTTGGGGATTTCGGGTTAGAGCGCTAGAAGTAATGAGACTAGAGAATAGAAACGACCGTTGAAAATTTAATGAGTACCGAAATGTATTATTTGAACTGGTATTTACATAATTTCACTATTTTAATGTCCACACATATAGCTCACCTACGGTTATTCCGGCGAAAATATAGTTGGATATTTTCAAACCTAGCAGCTCCCCTGAAACTCTTTAGTACTTTGAGCGATTCTCCGGAGAAAATGTACTCGGAGTTAGGCAGACTCGTCATATTCCCCGAGGTGCAGTTAGCCAACGAGCGTTTAACTGTCCTGTTCAACTTTACTTTCCGCCCACTGAAATAATGAATTGAAAGCATTTAGTACTTAGCGATCTCTCAGAGCGGCATTTTGGGTCATAATCGTAATTATGAAGCTCTAAGGTGAAATGTGCGAGTAGTTTTCTCAAAAACTTCATTGTGAGGGGGCGATAGCGCGATGCTAAATTTGTATCCAAGAACAATAATTCTTGTATTAATTTGAGGTTTCATTTCGCTATAGTTGCTCCATGAGGACTCCACTATCCCGCTCATAGTACGTTCAAACCACAACAATAAATAAAATAGAAAATCGACATTCACCACCTTCAATCCCCTCGTTCTTTCGCAGAAAGTAAACTTTTTTTCAGTTTGTTTAGCCCTAACTGTGAATTCAACTCATGGCACAAGGCCTCGGGTCTAAAAGGGATCATCACTCTGAGACTCAACTATATTGGAAGACGAAAGAAAGTTTGTAAACGCTTGATAAATGTCAGCACTTTGTCGACGAAGACATTATTTCTACTTAGCTTTAGGCTTCGTTTCTCTTGGGTTCTCTAGTCAACTGGTGTTGCCATATGCGATCGGCCATTTCCGACATCGAAGTTAACCACGTGTCGCTGGACGGCCCCACAACCCTGACTCTGCCCGGTTACAGCGAACCAATTGTATTTGGGCAGTTGGACTTTTTCGCCTACCGCGTTGAGAATTCAGGTAGTTTAATAAAATGAATTTCCGATTCGGGTAACCCTCCATATAGGTAGGCAGAAGGCTCCCGAATGAGAGAGAGGATAATCGATTCATTGAGCCAGCATTCCTCCCCCCTCCATTAGATGGAGGGGTGGATTCGGTCACCCGCTACTCTACTGTGAATCCTCTAATCAAAGTGATACATTTATAGCTGTTTTTTCATGGTAAGTCTCTCAAAGATGTAATGTCCAAGGGGGTCCAATATGTCCAGATTGAATGTACGCCGTCCGCCGTCCACGCTGTTTTTGGTAGTAGAAAATTTTCTAAAAATCTGAAATTTGGGTCAGGGGTCTGCTCCCAGCCTAGGACGGTCCTCCAAACTTTTCAGCCCGATCGGACCAAATTTGGGCGGGGTAGGGGTCAAAATGTGTTTTTTGAAAAATGGATTTTCGAGATTTTGGGCGATCTAGGCGAGTGGGGTATCATTTTCCACCAAATTTTGGATGCTGAATCCAATGAAATTGGTCCCAGAACGATCGGCACCCACTGGAAGAAGTTATGGGTCAAATTGGGTATATATTACCCATTATGATTATGTGTTTTTGAGATTTCTGGTACCAGGGCGTGTGGAGTATCGTTTTCCACTAAATTTTGGATCCTGACTCGATTGGAATGGGTCTGGGACCCACCGCACCCACTTTTGCCCCCATTTCTCCCATGTTTGTTTTTTTCTATTTCCCCCTGAAAAGAAATGAGTCTCCATGCGCCTGGTCCGAGGAATAACCAACCCCTGTGAACGAATTTGCTGCGTTTTTTTAATGTTTAAGTGGCCTGTGAGTGTGCTGTACATTGTTCTGACTGCCAGTAGGTTTTACCTTAGCATCCAGTTGCTTTGTTTGTTGAAAGTGGAGACTAACATTCTAGTTAAGGGAAAACTCCAGTATAGGAGTCCTATCAGACCCATGCTATCGAAAAGGGTCAATAATCGATCCTATCCAATCTACCTACTTATCCTTGACCGTAACTTGACATTCAAATGACGGTAATTCAAATAAATAAAAATTTTAAATAAAAAAAACTAATAATGAAACTGTGAACGTGAAAAATTACAGAAATTGTCTTCGCCTGATATGCAGGCATGTATCGATATGTGACCCCACACGATAGTATTGGTCTGATAACGAGGGGGCTACCTATACTGTACTTTATCCCCAATTCGTAGTCCCCCCCTTCTCTCCAACTAATTTCCACGTGTTTGATATGTTACATTCTAGAAGAGGAAGTCGTCGTCGCCACCACTAGATTGGAAACGATGCTTGGAGACGTGGCCGTGGCTGTTCACCCAAATGACGATAGGTAACCAGCAACATTGAACAGGATATTATGGACAATGGATTTCACTATTTCGAACATACCTTGAAAAACAGCGATTTGCTGAGCCCCGAAAAGGTCAAATGTCAAACATCAAATGAAGAACCATCGATTTGCTTTCTCATGATAGTTGAAGTAAAGATCCGAGAATGCCAAATGTGTGAAAGGCGTTGCAAATAATTTATATACAAGGTGTTAAGGGTGGTCTTCAAGGGGTCGATTCTACAACTTATTTGCAACAAAAAGTGTCTTAAGGGCTTTTCTTTTTAGAAGCTTCGTTTCCTAGTTATTCACGATTTAAGATTTATTTCGTATTTTTGACCTGACGTCACTAAAACGGCCATAACTCCCTTAATTTACGAGATAATCTCAAATCTAAGTACACTGTTGGAAAGAGCGTCAAATTTCCCTTCTTATGGACTCCTCAAAGTCTTCAATTATTGAGTGCTTGATTTCTCAGATTCAGCCCAAAGTTAGGATATGACTGAAAACGCAAAACCTTGTTAACATTCAGCCGGGTAAACGAAACATTTTATCTCGAGTTCATTCGTGAAAAAGCTTTCCCAGAATATCATCTTTTGAATGAAATATTCAAATTTATTTTCGTGACACGATTTAAGGGTAAAAACGACGTGGAAAAAATTAGCAATGTTAACCAAAATCATGGTTTTTCCGTAGAAGTACCGAATAAGTGCCGGTTATTGGATTATTTTTCAAGCTGAATTTAATTCTAACATTCTCAAGTATCCCTGATCAAAAATGTTTCTTTTACGGGCCCATCTGTGGTAAATTTACGTGGATTTACCAAATTCCATTTACTTTACTGCCTAGGTATCTTATCGTATTCAGCGTAATTATTTGGAGTTACCTTTTGTAACTGACATCATGGGATTCTACAATTCCTTTAGGGAATTGAGGAATCCGGACAATACTTATAGTCTTTTGGGACCTTTAGGTCCAGCAGAGCATCAACCTCCCCTTTTTCTCTGCCCCAATCCTCTCTGTATTTAGGAACCATACTACTTCAAGGTTCAACCGCCCTGGCAACCATATTGTAGTCACCGAGGCTTTCCAATTTCCTTTATCAATCATGCAAATATGATTCGTTAATCTAAACAAGTACAATGACAATCAACTTGATAGTCAGAATATTTCTTTCGGTATGTACCTCAGTCCTCTCCGTTTGGTTGCTTTCACAGTACTGACCTGACTCTCGTAGTGCGAGCCCTTTTTATCATTTTCCGTACTTTTGCACTCAGCCCAGCAGAGCGCATTTTGGAAGATGTGTTTTACCTCTCTGCTTTTCCCTGGTTCTCTGTGCTTCCCTACTTTGCTCGACAGAGAGCGTTTCGGAAGTTTTCTTTCAATACACCTTTGCCCTTTTGGCAACACCATCAGCAGGGAAGTTTGACGCTCTTTTGAACAATATACTCAGATTTGAGGCTATCTAGTAAATTAAGGGAGCTATGGCCGTTTTTAGTGACGTCTGGTCGAAAATACGAATTAAAATTTTAAATTGTGAATAACTGGAACACGCAGCCCCTAAAAATAAACCCATGTAGCCTTTTTGGTAACAAATAAGTTGTGTAGAATCGACCCCTTAAAGACCACCCTTATCACCCTTTATATACATTATTTGCAACGCCTTTCACACATTTGGCATTCTCGGGTAAATACTACTTCCTTCATGATTATTTCAGTAATAATTTAAAACACCATTCATTATACATCTATCGTTAGGACGATCATTTCCCGCTGTTTTATCTAACTGCAGGGAAAACTTGATTTGAAAACATTAGATGGTTATTATTTAATTAATGTGAATGGAGTATTGTGTGTCTTAAATGGTTTTTTCAATTTCCTTAGTTAACGTCGTTTCTCGTTGAGCAAATTTTTTCCAATTCTTATTATTAATATATTTTTGCTCCTTTGCATTAGTTGTCACCCGTCATTACTCGTATCACCGTAAATATCATGGCATCACCTATTTTTCAATTCTTCAGGTATACGAGTTTCCACGGTAAACGTCTCGTTCACCCCTTCAACGGGAATTTACTGCCGATTGTGCTCGATGAAAGCGTTGACCCAAAATTCGGTACAGGTAACTACATCTTTTTTTGCCAGTGAAACATTTACTTTTACGAATTACCCTGAATTTTCATTTGGTTGGTTATTCCTTGAATAATCAACCGATGTTTTCATGCAAAATGCCAATCTCTCCAATTTGACCCAAAAATAATTTCTGGGCGTTTCAAGGTGTCTATATCCGTCCGTCAGGTCTTTTCCTTCTTCCCGTTCCTACGCCTTGCGGCTCTATCGGGACTTAGCTTGATGCCTGGACGGTTGCGCTCACTCTCCTGCCATGCGTTTTGCCACTGCTTTACTCAGCAGTGCCCAGGATGGACGCAGAGGTAGCACGGTTGGGACCAGGAGGGGCTTCTTGGCGTGTGGGCCATCCTTTTGCAGCCATAACTTGATGGGCAAACTTTTTGGCGCCTTCTGCGTTGTTCCTGGATTGGAACGCAGCCTGCCATGGGCTGTCTTCAGTTGCGGCCAGACTCAGCACTGCTAGCCATCGCCTACGCGCAGTTTCGTGCTTTGGACACTGGAGGTAGACAAGGTCCGCCGTCTCAAGCTCGCCGCACTCACAGAGGGGGGAGGGCTTCAATCTCATGCCATGGAGCTTGGCGTTGAAGTCGCCATGGCCAGTGGCAAACTGCTAGACGTAGTGGTCTATATCCACATAGCGCTGAGACAGGCGTGTGCAGATATTTGGCCAGATTTTGTGTTGTGCCGTCCATTTGGAGACATGTCCCATCGTTCCTGCCACCTGTCTAGGCTCCACTCAGAGATTGCAGCCTTAGTTGTGCATCCAGCTATCATGGTTTCTCTGCCATGGCTGATTTGCCACATTCATGCCAGGACCAGGAGCTTAAGGTCCAATGGCATCTGCCCTGTCAGGATGTGGAGAGCTTCGTGCGACACTGTCCTGTATGCCTGGCTGACCATGAGGAGGGCGCTTCGCTGTGTCTTGAGCAGTTTCTTCAGATCTTTGCCTTTCACGTACCTGGCCCAAGCTGGGCATACATACAGAGCCACCGTCTCAAAGAGGGACTTCATCTCGCGACGTACATCAGTCGCCTGCTCCAGAAGCCATGTAACCGATGACAGAGCTCTTGTTTGGCCAAACTTTGCAAGTGCTCTTACTTCAGCGCTCTGGATGTGCTTGGTTGGGTGAAAGCTCCTGCTTAAGAGAAGGTGTTTATATCCGCCGTCCACACCAACTTTGTTAGTAGAAAATTTTCTAAAAATCTGAAATTTGGGTCAGGGGTCTGTTCTCGGCCTAGGACGGTCCTCGAAACTTTTCAGCCCGATTGGACAAAAATTTGGGCGGGGTGGGGTCAAAATGTGTTTTTTGAAAAATGGATTTTCGAGATTTTGGGCGATCTAGGTGTGTGGGGTATCATTTTCCACCAAATTTTGGACGCTGAATCCAATAAAATGGGTCCCAAAACAATTGGCACCCACTGAAAAAAGTTATAGGTCAAATTTGGTATTTATTACCCATTTTGAATATGTGTTTTTGGAATTTCTGGTATTTATATCCGTTTTCGAGATTTCTGGTACGTAGGAGTGTGGGGTATCATTTTCCTCTAAATTTTGGACGCTGAATCCAATTAAATGAATCCCGAAACGATTGGCGCCCTCTGGATCAGGTTATGAGTCTAAATGGGTACCTATCTACCCATTTCGAATGTCTGTTTTCGAGATCTCTGGTACCTAGGCGTGTGGGGTATCATTTTCCACTAAATTTTGTACCCTGAATCGTTGGAATGGGTCTGGTACACGCCATACCCACTGTTTCCCCCATTTTCGACGACTTAGGCGTGTGGGGTGCCGTTTCCCACTAATTTTTGGACGCTGAATCGATTGGAATGAGTCTCCATGCTCCTGATCCGAGGAATAACCAACCCATGTGTAAGAATTTGCAGCGTTTTTTAACCAATTCATCTTCGTAAGGTGCCGTAAAAGTGACGCCAGCACACGATTTGACGGATTTCGAGATAGGGAAGCGACACGGGTTGGATTTGAAGAGCGTAATTCAGGAGGATGGCACCATGAACGACAACTGTGGTGATTTTTCTGTATGATTCCTATTCGTCAATCAACCTACAATTACTCCAACTTGAGAACTATTCCAAAACGAAGTGGTTTTCATCTTATTCTTCCACTTTTCAGTCCATGAAACGGTTCGAAGCTCGAGATGCTGTCAGAAAGGCACTTGACAGTTTGGGAATGTTCAAAAAAGTCCAACCCCACAGGACAGTTATACCACTTTGTAGCCGATCTGGGGACGTAATTGAATTCCTCCTGAAGCCACAATGGTAAGCTTAGGTGCATCAAGAGGCATAAAAATCGATTTGTGTAACTGATGGTATGAAAATGGCGAAGATTTGACCCATATCTGTCTCCAGGTACATCAAATGTGACTCGATGGCCAAAAGGGCGCTAAATGCCGTTGAAACAAACCAAATTATCATTCAACCTGAGAAATACCGAAAAGCTTGGTCTTCGTGGTTGGAGAACACAAGGTTCGTTTGGTAAAATTTAGAGGCCTTCTATGCAACTGTCGAGAAGTATCCGTATCTTTTCCTGAACGACCGTTGCGTGTCTTTTTTGCTAAGTTTTTTCTACCTTGGGATACTCCAGACTTGATCGTTTTCCTCTTCCCTAGGCCGCATTCCATTTCTCTGATGAACTTACCAATTTTTTTCCTTGTTCTTTTTAATATCAATATTGTAGATCCACCGGTTCAAGCTGGGTTGATATTAAACTGTAACCAGTTCCATTTTATAGCATGAGGAGTATTTAGGATTTTCGTTTGAGGGACAAAGTGACGTGTTCACGTGGAGCCATCGTACAATCAAACTGAAAACTAATGGTTGACGTTCAATTACTGTAAATTACAGAGGGAAATAGGATCGGGAAAGCCCGCTTGGATTAACAGTTTACATGCCATTGTTCCCAATTGGGAAAAATGTTTAAAAATAAACAACCCTATATTTCCCTCAGTATAGGTTTTTATACAATCTTGAGATGAGAACGAATACCTACAAGAGGAGAAAATTCCGAAATATCTGCTTTTTTACTTCATTCAAGAAAATCAATATATAAAACGCTTTCACAGGGTTGGTTATTCCGTGGAAAAGGAGCATTGAGATTCATCTCAATGGATTCAGCGTCCAAAATTTAGTGGAAAATGACACCCTACACGCCTAGGTACCGAAAATACCCGAAAGGTACCTGAAAACACACTTAACCGGACCCCAAATAGCTGGAAAATGGGTAAAAAACTTGAAGTTTTTAGCTTATTCCTAATTCAGCCAGTAAACGGTTAACGCGGCCCGACTAATAACAATCAAAGTACAGCAATCAAAGGCGATGTTCGATTAAGAGTAGCGTCAAAACTTTTCTTACTGTTACTTTTATTCATTACTCTGTTCGGTATGTACAATAGTACCCTGGAATCGGCTGATTTCAAAGTATTCTACCAATTAGGATCCCAAAACGCTCTGCAAGCACCAGGTGGTACTAACCATGGGAAAACTTGCTTATAGCAGGGGTGGCTTTAGGATTTTGGTGGCCCCAGGCGACGGATATTTCGAATAATTCGCAATTCGGCCATATAATTATAGTGGAATGAATGTTGCTGCTTTAGCATGCATCGCTCTTTCCATCGGGCACCACTAGGAGATAGCAGCATTACCCAGTATATATATATATATATAATTTTTTTTTTTTTTTTTTTTTTTAAGACAGAGCCTTCCGTACATTATACGAGTACCTCGTACATTGATGAATAAAGTATAAACGGTAATTTTGTAAAATAAATGTATTAATTGATGATATAAACAAATTAAACCTTTAACACTTTTCAATGTAGCTTAAATAGTTCTTCTTCATAAAACAATTGAGGTTGACTTATCAGCCAATTGCGCACGTACTCCTCAATTTCTTCATTGTAAATCTTTTTCCTCCAGGAGAGTCTTTCAAAGGCGCGAACAATAATCATAAGGGGAAAAGTCAGGGCTATAAAGAGGGTGTTTGAGGGTTTCCCAGTGCATTTCTTCCAATTTATCCCTTGATTTTCTGACAATAACCTTAGATTTAGATTTAGATTATACACAGGGGTAAAGGGGGCGTCCATCGCCGTGCCGCACCTAGACCTAGTGGCCCATTGTGCTAACCCCTGGAGCTCATCTTGGCCGAAGCTCCGTGTTCCCGACTAGGTCCAGCAGAGCTCCGACCAGGTTCTCCTGGTTGAGGAAGTCCCCTCGGTCCAAAGTCCCGAAGGTTCTGAAACGCCTGTGTTCCAGGGCAGGACAATTGAAGACGATGTGAGACGCTGTCTCCTCGTCCTCGCCACAGAATCTGCAGTCAGGGGTACCATTGCGCACCCCAATCCTGCAGAGATGCCTCCTGAAGTCCCCGTGTCCTGTAAATAAGCCAACGGTGAGTCTCAGGGAAGCTCTGTTAAGGTCAAGGCATCTCGCGGCCCTTCCTTTGTTGGGACCAGTCATCATGGTGTTAAGTGTTCTTGCCGCGGCGTCCGCTCCCAGCGCCTCTGGTGCTGGGAGCGAACCCAAGTTGCCACCCACCCCGATAGTAGGGTGCGGGAGATTCCTAGGCATGATCCAGGTCCCGTAAAAACAGAGAACCTTGAGTGCTGCTTGGCTGTCAGAGAAGAAGTGGATCCGCCTACCTCGGTAGGCCCTCCTCATGTTCTCTTCAGCACATTTCTCTATTGCGAGCAGCTCAGCCTGGTAAACTGTGACCCAGCTGCCAAGAGAGAGCAAGAGGTCCCATTCTGACACCGGGCCATACACCCCCAGGCCGGATGCGTTCCCCATCTTGGACCCATCCGTGTACCATACCAGATCCCCTGGCAGTTCCTTTGTTAGGAACGGTCATCATGATATGACCGTGCTCTTGCCGCGGCGTCCGCTCCCTTGGAAACCTTGGAACCCATCTAGCATAATTTTCATGAAGAAAACCCGTTGATCAGTGATGACGGATTGAACACTCCCGTAACTGATCCCCACTTTTGATGATATTTCTTTAACCGGCGATCACCTTCAATAAGCTTTCGAACAGCAGGGATGTTGTCATCTGTGAGACTGGTTCTTGGGCGTCGATCATGTCTTTCTTCTCTCGATTCTCGTCCTTCTGTAAGCTTTCTAGTCCACATATACACCCGATTCTGAGACGATGTGGCGTCCCCAACACATTTTGGACACTCATTGACTCATGCACTAGTCTTGGCTCTCTTCCTACCGCTTTCTCGGGACGCGTTTTTTGACATTAGCATTAGATTTACTTACTGGCTTATTCTTGATGGGGCCATATGTTGGGGGCACCTGTCGACTGCCTGTGTCGCCTGTGCCTAAAGCTACCCCTGCTTATAGTCGCTTTGTGTCTGCTTAATGCTCCAAATTCATTTTCCAGAGACTGGTGCATCTCGCGGCAGCTCTGGTGGGGACATCAAGTGCCTTTTTATCGCTGCACAAACGGAACTGACGACATTTGGGTCGCTGCCTCAAGTATAAACGACGCCTTGGCCAAAGCGTCGAAATCGCTTCAAGGCGAAATCCAAGTGGAAAGAGATGCTGACGTTTTGGACACTTGGTTTTCTTCTGGACTACTGCCGCTTTCTTGCTTCGGCTGGCCGGATGAGGTCGGGTAAAGAGAATTAGAATTACTTACTAAACTGGATTGTTTCCAGTCTGCCAACGACGAAGAATGACGCGAATAAAAAACACTGTTTCTTTCCACAGAAGCCAAACTCCAACGCCTATCCAATGTCAATTCTAGTCACTGGGCACGACATTCTGTACTTCTGGGTCGCCCGAATGACGATGCTCGGGCTGCAGCTAACCAATCATGTACCATTCAAGGTAAACGATTTAGAAATAGTTTGGAAAATAGTAGAACGATGCCATCTACGTAGACGGTTGGGCATTTCACCAAGTGTTCCATATTCTGTAATAAGATTTTGAGGTCACAAAAGATAATCGAATGAAACGAAGCTGAATTTTGGTTGGTTATTCGAATGAATGAATGAAAACATGCTTTATTCTTATCAATGACAGTTGTTATCTTAAACTATAACATACATGTGATAATCATGGTCTCAGAGACCGTCTGATAAGTTCACCGTCCGCAACATTTAGAAAATAAGGAAAAAAATAAATTAATTGGCTGGTTATTCCTTGAATAATCTAAATCCTATGAATCTGAATCCTATGTTTTCATGCAAAAGGTCAACCTCTCCGATTCGGCCGAAAATTTTATTCTGTGCGTTTCAATGTGTCTAGATCAAAATTGGCAAGTTTCCGTCCACTGTCCACGCCGACTTTGGTAGTAGACAATTTTCTAATAATCTGAAATTTTGGTCAGAAATTCGTTTCCGGCTCTAGTCGGTCCTTGAAACTTTTCAGCTCGATCGGACCAAATTTGGGGGTTTAGTGGACCAAAATGTGTATTGTGAAAAATGGATTTTCGAGATTTTTTGCGATCTAGGCGTGTGGGGTGCTATTTTCCACTCAATTTTGAACGCTAAATCCTATAAAATGGGTTCCGGAATGATTGGTGCCCACCAGAAGAGGTCATGGGTCAAAATGGGTATCCATTTACCTATTTTGAATGTGTTTTCGAGATTTCTGGTAGACCCTAAATCGTTTGGAATGGGTCCGGTACCCGCCACACGCACTGTTTTTTTCCATTTCCCTTATGTTCGACGTCTTAGGCGTGTGGGGTATTCCATGCCCCCTAGAGGTGCTCAAGAAATCGTGGACAAAACCCATGGCATCGTGCTGGAAGGCCGCAGATTGAAGTTGATTGAGATAGCAGAGACTGTCCGAGTATCAAAAGAGCGCGTTAGGAATATTTTGAATAATATTGTGGGCTTCCACAAGGTCTGCGCGTCGAAAAATGATTTCGAGGGACAATTTAGTACACTTTTAAAAGAATTTCAATAAGTTTTGAAAAATAAAAAGTCCTCAGTTTGTGCCCCCTCCGCGTCACAAGTTTGACTATTTTTTCTGTCAGGCTACGGACTTTTCAGCCCACCCTCGTATACGGTACATTTCCTTGATAGTTTAACGGTTTACCAATTTCCAGAATGTATTCCTTCATTCAATCATCTGTGACGCTCAAGGGAGGAAAATGTCCAAAAGTTTGGGCAACGTCATCGATCCCTTGGACGTAATGAACGGCCGCTCTTTGAAAGTAAGTGCCAACAGTCGATGTCAGCCATTCGCTATCGTTGCCGCTAGCAGACACTACATTATGTGTTTTATGTCTTCTGATCAGGAGCTCAACGCGAGTATTGACTCCAGCCAATCCTCCGGGGTCATAAGCAGCGAAGAAGCTGTCAAAGCGAAAACGATGAACGAGCAATTGTATCCGAACGGTATTCCCGAATGCGGCGCTGACGCTTTGAGGTTCGCCTTGCTCAGTCAGAATGTAAAAAGTAAGCTAATTAATTTATTATTGCAAATTTGAAAATGATATTACGTTGAACGGGGATTTGAGCATACATTGCGGCTGCATCTGCTCTACCTCACGGAGACGGTCAGACGATACGATGCCAGGCTTACGAAATTGGGAGTGATTTACATCTAATCCCAAAGCTCACTTGATATTTTTTTTTTCCATGGACTGGCCTAGCTATCTTAGGCCAGTCAGGAGGGACTTATAACCCGAGGGTGGTCTTGTGGGACTTGAGGACTACCCTGTTCAACTCCCTGATCCGATCTGTGCTCCTCTATGCGAGCGAAGTATGGGGTCTTTGGACGGGGGACAACATTGAGCAGGTGCAGGGGCAGTTATCTTCCAAGAAGTACACCCAAACACTTCTTGCGTCTAGAGTCTGGCTTTTCCTCACTTCTAGTGGCAGCCTACGAGAGGGCAATAAACTATTGAGGAAAGATTGTTAAAAACGCCCGACGAAAGACTGCCCAAATTTTGTCTAACCGCCCTCACTGAG
>CM034002.1:8069772-8091486 GCA_019603395.1 Cyrtorhinus lividipennis | reverse complement strand
GAAAAATGCATTCAGTATGTAGCCATCGAGTCTGTATATACAGGGGTGGGTCACGGGAATAGGGCCAATAACAAAAAGGCATAAATATGGATATTTTAGGAGTACAATAATTTTATTTACATTTTTTGGTTGAGAAATATCTGCAATTTCAAGTTTTAAAAATTACATCGCGCATATGGTGTCCATCTTGTTCATAGCATGAAGCAAGTCGAACCATGAAGTTATCGTGGACGCGCTGCAACAATGGTTCATCAATTGATGCGATGTTTTCTCTTATTGCAGTCTTAAGTTCGTCCAAAGTTTGTGGTCTTGATTCATAAACTCGTGACTTGAGGTACCCCCAGAGGGAAAAGTCACACACCGTCAAGTCAGGTGACCTTGGAGGCCACAGCACATCCCCAAAACGTGATACGAGGCAGCCAGGAAACATTTCGCGTAAGACGTTCATTGTAACAGTGGCAGTGTGAGGTGGTGCCCCATCTTGTTGAAACCAAATATCCAATTGACAAGTGCCCTTCTTCTGCGCAGCTCGGGTCCCGAGAAGTTGTAAATCATGTCAATGTAACGGTCACAAGTGACTGTCAGAGAGTTTCCTTGTTCTTCAAAGAAGAAGGGACCAATGATAAATGATTTTGAAACTGCACACCAAACGGTCACTTTGGGGCTATGCAATGGTCGTTTGTGCAGACCTTGAGGGTTCTCTGCAGCATAATAATGGCAGTTCTGCCTATTCACGTAACCGTTGAGGTGAAAGTGTGCTTCATCACTCATCAAAAGCACCATGTCGTCATTCACCTCGAATAAAGACAACATGTCTAATGTAAATTCCGAATGCCGAATTCCGGATGCTGACGGTAATCAGTAGGTTTCAGTTGCTGAACAAGAGCTTGTTTGCGCACTGAACGTCCTGGACTCAGAAGAACAGCTGCTCTCACCCTCTCCACATTCTCTGGAGTTGTAGCAGTACGAGTGGGCCCTGGTGGGTTTTTTTTTTCTTTAATAATGTTTCCATTTGTTCTAAAAGCATTGACCCTCCTCATAATGGTTTTCTGATTAGGAATAGCACCATGACATTCAATGTTGAAGCATTGTCTGAACTGAATGCACGCTGCGCTGCCACATCTGATTCATTGCTCCTCACAAATTCGTCGTATGCAAACACGATCACGTCGTAGTTATGAACAGCGTGAGTGACCCGGTGTGCCCGCGAAAAAAAGAGCTCAACAAGCTGGCCAACAACAAAGGAAGGGCCGCGAGATGCCTTGACCTTACCAGAGCTTCCCTGAGACTCACCGTTGGCTTATTTACAGGACACGGAGACTTCAGGAGGCATCTCTGCAGGATTGGGGTGCGCAATGGTACTCCTGACTGCTGAGGAATCCTTGGGGAGGCATTTGTCATGGGTCCCGGGCCCCTCAGGGGTTGAGGGTAATGACCGAGACGATGCTCTGGCTAGGCGTGGGTCGGGGACTGTTTTCACGGGACCTGAACCATGCCTAGGAATCTCCCGCATCCTACTATCGGGGTGGGTGGCAACCTGGGTTCGCTCCCAGCACCGGAGGCGCTGGGAGCGGATGCCACGGCAAGAACACGGTCACACCATGACTGGTCCCAACAAAGGAAGGGCCGTGAGATGCCTTGACCTTAACGGAGCATCCCTGAGACTCACCGTTGGCTTATTTACAGGACACGGGGACTTCAGGAGGCATCTCGGCAGGATTGGGGTACACAATGGTACTCCTGACTGCTGATTCTGTGGCGAAGACGAGGAGACAGCACCTCACATCGCCTTCAATTGTCCTGCCCTGGAACATAGGCGTTTCAGAACCTTCGGGACTTCGGACCGAAGGGACATCCTACACCAGGAGAACCTGGTCGGAGCTCTGCTGGATCTAGTCGGGAACACGGAGCTTCGGCCAAGATGAGCTCCAGGGTTTAGCACAATGGGCCACTAGGTCTAAGTGCGGGGGGTGGACACTGCAATGGACACCCCATTACCCCTGTGTAATTAATCTTATCTAAGCTGGCCAAGATAGACGAATGTATTCGCGAATATATTTCGGGCAAAATCGCACGGGCCGCATTTGTGAAAAAAGTCGCGTTCCACAACAAGCCTGCATTCATTTAGATTGCTACCTACGACGACATACAACAATCAAGTGACTTACTTCCAATTTACAAGGTAGGTCTGTGTGGAGAGGAGTTAACATATAGGGGTTTTGGTGGCGATGGTAAGCGTCAGGTCCCCGCTAGGGTAGGCTGCGGGGAGCTGACCAAGGACCTGTGCGGGGAGTCCCACCAGGTCCCTCATAGTTCATGTGTGGACATATGTGACCATTGCCATGCTACTACGCTGCTGAGTGGCAACGCGACAACTTGAAAACGACATTTTCTCGTTTTGGTTATTCCTCGAATAATCAACCTATGTTTTCATGCAAAAATCATTCTCTCTGGTTCGGCACAAAACTTTTTTTCTGGACGTTTCAAGGTGTCTAGATCAAAATAAGCAAATTAACCACGCCGACATTGGTAGTGGACAATTTTCTAAAAATCTGTAAGTTGGTCCTCGGAACTTTTCAGCCCGATCGGACCATATTTGGGCGGGATAGAGGTCAAAATCTGTATTTTGAAAAATGGATTTTCGATATTTTTGGCAATCTAGGCGTGTGAGATATCATTTTCTTTTAGATTTTGGACGCTGAATCTAATGAGACAGGTCCCGGAAGAATTGGCACCCACCAGAAGAAAATATGGGTCATAATGGGTATCTACATTTCTGGTACCTAAGCGTGTGGGATATCATCTTCCATTAAATTTTGGACGCTGAATCCAATGAAATGGATCCGGGAACGATTAGCGTCCTCTGGATGAGATTATGGGTCAGGGTGCCTATCTACCTATTTCGGATGTGTGTTTTCGAGATTTCTGGTACCTACGCTTGTAGGGTATCATTTTCCACTAAATTTTAGACGCCGAATCCAATGATACGGGTCCCGGGTCTTATTTCTCAACGACGCACTGTAGCGACTTTCAATATATACTTCCCCGTTTGCAGAATAATAGTATAAACCATTGTTGAATCATTTGAACCATCAACGTTAGCAGATTCTAAAGGCGTCATGTGGCAAAGGGAGGCCTTATACGTGATCTTTGATACCTACTTACTGTTGTTGTCTTCTGAGGGTTCAATAGGATCCCAGCTCGTCCACCAAACCCAATTGCCCGACTGCTAACGTCCACGGAAACATAAGCTGGTGCTCGCACATGAGCTCTAACCACTTTTTCCAGGGTCGCTTCCAAACATTGGAAAAAACCTCCGTCCGGACCTCGATAAAGGCTTTAGCGTGTGATGCCCGAATTCTGTCCACTGAAACCATTACCGTGATACTGTCGTCCTTTCTTGGTGAACACGTAATTCATCTTGTTCTCCTGTTGAGCCGGCTCTGGAGCAGCCGGAACTAACTGAGAGACACACAGGAGTGATTTTAGTAACGACTGGATAGGATTACTTCCTTTTAGAGGGATCTCAGTAATTTGTTAGGTAGGTACATCATACATATTCCCTCACATCTGAGAGATCCTTCCAGAGCCAATCGGCGTCGAAAAAAACCCAAGGTCAAAATGTGTTTTTTGACAAATGGATTTTCGAGATTTTTGGCAATCTAGGTGAATGGGGTATCATTTTCCGCTAAATTTTGGACGCTGAATCCAATGAAATGGGTCCCAGAACGATTGGTGCCCTCTGAATGAGGCTATGGGTCAAAATGGCTGCCTATTTACCTATTCTGAATGTGTGTTTTCCAGATATCTGATACCTAGGCGTGTGGGGTATCATTTTCCACTAAATTTTGAACCCTGAATCGATTGGAATGGATCCGGGACCCGACATCCACTGTTTCCTCCCGCCATGCGCCTGGTCCGAGGAATAACCAACCCCTGTGTAAGAATTCGCAGCGTTTTTTCATCTAGACACCAGAAAAAAATGTTGGACCGGTTCGGAGAGATTTACTTTTTGCATGAAAACATGTTGATTATTCAAGGAATAACCAACCAAAAGAGAAGAATGTATTTCGCTTCATTTGACTGATGCGCATTTCAGGTGCAAATTTTTATATTCAAATAAGTTTTTGAGTCTCACTGGTGATTTTTTGTTGAATTTCATGCGAAAAAAAAGGCTTTCCTGCAATTTATGACGCAATGCTCCTCCAATGCGATATTTCGCCGGAATCTTGATAGCCGTTAAAGTGACGGTGAATTGCCTGAGATTCCCCTTCCTTCGCAGGTCAAAAAATCTGCAAATTCTTACACACCGGTTGGTTATTCTTCGAACCAGACGTATGGTGACTAATCTGAACCTCGGACCAGGCGCATGGAGATTCATTTCTTCAACATGGGGAAAATGGGGGATACAGTGGGTGTGGCGGGTCCCGGACCAATTCCAATTGATTCAGCATCCAAAATTTAGTGGAAAATGATACCTCACACGCCTAGATTGCCAATAATCTCGATAATCCATTTTTCGAAGAACACATTTTGACCCCTACCCCGCCCAAATTTGGTCCGACCCGGCCGAAATGTTTCGAGGACCAACTAATGCCGGGAACGGACCACTGACCCAAATTTCAGATTTTTAGAAAATTTCCTACCAAAGTCGGCGTGGACGCCGAACAGTTGCTTATTTCGATCTAGACTCTTTGAAACGCCCAAAAAGGAATGTCGAATTTGAGAGATTGGCTTTTCGCATGAAAACAGGTTGATTATTCAAGGAATAACTAACCAATAGAGAAGAAAGTATTTTACCATATTTGACTGATGTGCATTTCAGGGGAAATTATTTATATTCAAATAGGTTTTAGGGTCTCACTGGTAATTTCTTGTTGATTTTCATGCGAGAAAAAGGGAAAGCGTATGTCCTGCAATGAAAGACACAATTAGGTGACAACTCCGTGTCTGAAATTTCCCTTTTGTGGGTCGAAAAACCGAGGAGAGTTCGACCGAAGTCAAAATCGGATCGGAAGGTGACGTCACGTTCCCTGACTCGAAGCCACCGAGGACGACTGTTGGAAAGAGGCGGAAACTTGTTGAGCCAGATGAAAGGATTATGCTGAATTTCTCGAGGACTTTGAGGAGCTCCGGATGAGCTTTTCAGAGGGAGTTTGAAAGCTGTTAAGCTTCGGCCCAGCGAGTTGGGAACTACAGCTCTCGAACAGTCTTCGGGTCAGGGCAGGCTGTTTCGCTCGAGTCCACATGCCTCGAAATCCACCACGGCCCAGGATCGAGGTGCCTACACTGCCCCTTTCACCCTACTTTTATACCGGCTATCACCAACCTATCTAACCACTACCAGACTCTACTCGGAGGTATTTCACTCTTGTTTACTAGTTCGCACACGGTTGTAGGCCTCGCAGTCCATCTCAGAGCTCGTTAGTGTCCGTAGGGCGACCGCAGAGATCCCACAGAGTGAATCCTTCCCAAACTAATTTATTTCAAACCCACCGACCGACGCACAAGAGCGTTTGAACCGCAACAAACGAAAATATTTCCACCACTATTCAAATAGCGCGTTGTGATTACACCGACCGGGTTCAATTGTGTTTTCAAACTTGTACGATAAAGTTTGAGGCTGTGAAAAGCTGGGCAGTGGCCACCAATCTTCGCAACAGGATTCACCCGCCACACCCGTAATGCAGAAGCGTAGGTAGTCGCAAATTGTAATTAACGTCAACACAAACCCAGTGCGTTTTGAACTGGTCTCAATTAGTTTTCACATTAGACTAGGAGGTGGGTTTAAAACGAAAATTGGACACTACACAGGACTCGCAACCACAGATTCTGCGGGTTGTTGCCCTTCAAAACTTGCCATATCTGCCCTCGGCTGTTACCACACGTTGCAGACTGCAAATTTGTACACAGGGGTTGGTTATTCCTCGGATCAGGAGCATGGAGACTCATTCCAATCGATTCAGCGTCCAAAAATTAGTGGAAAACAATACCCCACACGCCCAAGTCGTCGAAAATGTAGAAAATGGGGGGAGCAGTGGGTGTGGCGAGTCTCAGACCCATTCCTATCGATTCAGGGTTCAAAATTTAGTGGAAAATGAAACCCCACGCGCCTAGGTACCAGGAATCTCGAAAACACACATTCGAAATAAGTAGGTAGGTACCCATTTTGACACATGACCTCATCCAGAAGGAGCCAATCGTTGCGAGACCCATTTCATTTGATTCAGTGTCCAAAATTTAGTGGAAAAGGATACCCCACACGTCTAGGTACCCGAAATACCGAAAACACACATTCGAAATCCACAATCCAGGCTCCGCCTATCTCTGCGGGAAAAACTCATTTCCACCTTGCCACACTAGGAAGAGTGGGATTAGCCAGGAGAAGCACGTTCTGGGGCCTTTCAAAATTCAGCAAATTGCACCTGATCTAACATTCTACGCTAAGAACCTTGAGCTGATAAAGCTATGGTACATTCCCCTATAATATCGTGCGGGGTTGATTTAATGGTATGAAGCGGCTGGTGAAATTGGTCAACTAAGGGGTAGCTTGATGAGAGGAGATTTGCAAAGCGGGGTAAATGTGAGAGCTGCAGATAATTTGTAGCGGAGAACGGCGCAGCAAACGGTTCGGTACAGGTCGGCACCCAGACAAGGCGCAGGCCAACCGCAGGCCGGAGATGAGGAGCATACAGACGGCCAACCAGGAGACCAAGCAGGAAGGTGTCGGGATTCGGAGTTTGAAGCCATGGAGCGCATGAAGGCCCAGTGCACTCGCCAGGCCGACATGACGCTGGTAATGCTGGTAGAAGGCGTTCCATACCACTGCCGAGAACTCCATGACAGGTAGGACCAGCGCTTTGTAGAGGGTTGTCATAGCAGGGGCACTGTCGAACTCACGGGCGCAGCTCCTTGTAAAACCGAGAGCCCAGAACGCAAGATCCATCACCCCAGCTATATGGTCGCTGAAGGAGAGCTGAGAATCTAGGGGGATACCCCCAATACAGTTGCTGTGAACATATGGTAATAGGGCACGAGCAAATGTGGTGGGTGGAAGTACTTGGATGGGTTCATCTCTAGACCACTCCCGGCACACCAAGCCAACAAGCCATCAAGACTCTCTTGAAGGAGCAGGCATTCAATACGACGAAAGATCTTCAGGTCATCAGCAAACACCAGGAAGTCAACCCATAAAAGAATTGCTGTTACGTCGCTCATCACAAGATGAAACAATAGAGGACCCAGATGAGAGCCCTGAGGGATACCAGATGGGGCAGTGAATGGCCCAGAACAGACCTCCTGCATCCGTACATAATGTCTACGGTTCGTCAAGTAGTCATGCACTGCAGAAAACTACCAAACACTCCCAATGACTCAAACACGGACATGATGACACTGTGGGGTGATGCAATTGGTAACTTGCAATATTGGAGGTGCAATATGAGTTGGCTTCAAGCAAAAATTGCATTTGCTTGTATCCAGTATACTACTACGGTAGAGCCTGATCAGCTCTCCATTTGAGATTTACTGATGATGTGTTTTGTCAGTATTTCAGAAAAAGCGGGTTTGCATTGAATATCAGTAGTTGTAGTAGGTACACGATGTATACGATCGACCTCTTTCCCTTACCTTGTTTGCCCTCAGTTCGTATGAGAATCCACCCCATGACTACCCCGGGTAGACTCTTCCACTATGCCTGCTAGGTTGCCATGGTAAATGCAACAGGAGGGTTAAACACAATTAAAAACGCTGCAAATTCATTCAGAAGTGTTGGTTATTCCTCGGACCAGGAGCATGGGGACTCACTTCAATTCAGTTTAGTGGAAAACGATTCCCTTGCAGCCTAGGTATCAGAAATATCGATAAGATACATTCGAAATTGATGGAATATCTTATACATTCCATGTTGCATACGAACTACATATTGCTCTCCTTAGACTGTTAGTGGTCATGAGGGTTTGCAGCTCTGTTCCCTTAAGTCTCATGTAACTCCTTCTTCTAGTTGTGTTGTAAGAAAGTGAGTACAATAAAATATATTGTTCAAATTGTGATCCGCGAGTGTTATAATTCCCATTTACTCACCAAGAAAGTTCAAGAGGTTATGGGCCCAGTTCTACGCCATGCACTATAAAAAGTGCGAATTCCGAACTTGTGTGAGTCAGTGGTAGAGCCTGTGTAGGACGGAACTTGTGTTTCGACTCAACTCAGAAAGTGCCCATCGCGAGCAACACGTGCTCGAACTTTCGTTGCTAATTTTCGTACGTGTTAATAACCGTGAAAATGTCTCAACAGACGACAGGCATCGAAAAGTTAGTTGGAAGAGAGAATTTCGCTAGCTGGAAGTGGCAATGAGGAGTGTGTTGGTCATTCGGGACCTTTGGGACGTCGTCGAACCTACAACGACTACAGACGCTGCCGGTAACGTTATTCCACCAACTATTGACCCCAGAAAGGATCAAAAAGCCCTAGCTGAAATTATCTTGGCAATTGAGAAGTCAAATTATCCTCATATTCAAGGCTGTACTACGGCCAGTTCAGCCTGGAAATGCCTTCAAGACTCGTTTGAAGATTCTGGTTTATTGAGGAAGATTACACTATTGCGGACGCTTGTTACAACTCGACTCGAAAATTGCATGAACGTTGAAGAATATTGTAACAAGATTCTATCTACAACTCAAATGCTGAATGAAATAAATTTCCCGATTGGTGACGAGTGGGTTGGAGCCTTGCTACTAGCTGGTCTACCTGATGACTACAGACCCATGATTATGGGGTTAGAAAGTAGTGGGACCAAAATAACAGGGGACTCAATTAAAGTGAAATTGCTGCAAGAAGTAGGCGCGCAGTCTGCTAGTCTGCGGTGCGCTGATGCAGAAACCGCCCTGTACGCCCCCAAGTCGAGGAAATCTAGGCCAAAATGTCTGAAATGCCAAAAATTTGGTCATGTAGCCGCAAAATGTTGGGGCAGTAAAGCAAAGCAGACAAAGACGGAGTAAAGAGACTGCCAGAACAAAAGCAGAAGTCGCTTTTCAGTTGTTTCTCATCTTGTCAGCCCCAAAACAGAATGGCTTGGTATTTGGATTCTGGAAGCAGCGCCCATATCTCCTGCACTGCAAATTCCTTTGTCAAGACCTTGGAAAAAGAGGTGAAAATTACTGCCGTTGACAAGAAGGAACTCACTGCTCATCAGTGTGGAAATGTAAAGTTGGCTGTTTCCGCAGGAGGCAAAACTACTGACGTCACTATACATGATGCTCTTTACGTACCCGAAGCAGCTGCAAATATATTATCAGTTAGCAAAATTGTCTCCAAAGGCCATACCGTCACTTTCAATCAAAAGGGAGGACAAATATACGACGAACAGGGAGAGCTGTTTGCTGAAGCTACCCTGGATAATGGAATCTACCGCATTGAATCGCCCAGTGAAACCCAGGCAATTTGTCACTTCACCAGGGAACAGAATGCGCTGTGGCACCGTCGTCTAGGCCATCTCAACATGAAAGGCATGAGTATCTTGAAACAAAACTCGATTGGGATGATTGGAGAGACAGACATCAAAGGGAACTGTGAACTTTGCCTGAGAGGAAAACAGTCGAGACTTCCCTTCAAAAGCCGTGGAAATCGTTCCTCACAACTGCTTGGACTAATTCATTCTGACCTAATGGGTCCGTTTGAGAAGAAATCATTCGGAGGAAGTCGTTTTCTTCTGTCGTTCATTGATGACCATTCCCGATACGTCCGTCTTTATTTTCTAAAGGAAAAAAGCCAAGTCTTCAAATGCTTCAAGGAGTTCAAAGCAGAAGTGGAGTGCCAGACAGGCCTCAAAATCAAGAAATTCCGTAGCGATCGTGGGACTGAATACTTGAACGAGAAGATGAATGCTCTCTTCAAAGAGTCTGGGATTCGTCACGAAACTACTGCTAGATACAGCCCGTCCCAAAATGGTGTTTCCGAAAGGATGAATAGGACATTGGCGGAAAAAACTCGCACAATGCTCATTGATGCCAATTTAGACAAAAGATATTGGGCAGAGGCGATGGCGGCTGCAGCATACATCGTCAATCGATCTCCGGCGCGAATCCTACAAGGGAAAACCCCCTACGAAGCATGGTACAAAGAAAAACCCGATCTAAGTAACCTGAGAATTTTTGGATGTTCTGCCATGGTTCACCGGCCGAAGCAACTCCGAAAGAAGTTGGATCCAAAATCCGAAAAATTAATCTTCATAGGTTACTGCATGGATACAAAGGGATACCGATTCTTTAACCCGGCTACAAAAGATGTCACTATCAGCCGAGATGTCACGTTTCTCGAGGAAGAGAGTATCACAAATTCAAAAATGAATCTAAAGATAACTTCTAACGTACCAGAGTCATCCCCTCGAGTGTCATCAAAAATCTTGGAAAATTCGTCACAAAAGCCAGGAATACCGATCGTCCAAATCCACCGCCCTATCAACAACGAGGACGCTGTAGTTGAAGCCAACGGAGATAATCCCTACAGTTTAGAGGAAGACTCCGATGGAGGAGAAATCAGCGACCCAGAGGAACACGGTAGTGAGGACTTCCTCGGTTTCTCCGACCGTACCGACGATGATCAAGGGAACTCGAACTCTTCATCCGGGAACGTCACCAGGACGGCAGGCGTCCAAGTGCCAGGCACGTCCAATAACGTCCCTGCGAACGACATGCCACGTCGCAGTGCTCGTCGTGCAGCACCGAAGCGATTTCCTGATTTCAAGACGTACCTCACCGCCAACAACGCCCATGTACCATCTAATGAAATGCAAGCTGACATATTCACAAAGCCACTAGGGAAAGTAAAGCACCATCAGAATGTCATTGCTTTTGGCCTCAGATGAATTTAACGAATATTTGTTCGAAGGGGAGTGATGGAATATCTTATACATTCCATGTTGCATACGAACTACATATTGCTCTCCTTAGACTGTTAGTGGTCATGAGGGTTTGCAGCTCTGTTCCCTTAAGTCTCATGTAACTCCTTCTTCTAGTTGTGTTGTAAGAAAGTGAGTACAATAAAATATATTGTTCAAATTGTGATCCGCGAGTGTTATAATTCCCATTTACTCACCAAGAAAGTTCAAGAGAAATGGGTAGAAAAGTGCCCATTTTGACCTCATCCAGAGGGCACCAATCATCCCAGGACCCATTTCATTGGATTCAGCGTCCAAAATTGAGTGGGAAATGGTACTCCACTCGCCTAGATCACCAAAAATCTCGAAAAACCATTTTTCAGAAAACACATTTTGATACCTACCCCCCAAATTTGGTCCAATCGGGTTGAAAAGTTTTGAGGACCAACTAAAGCCGGAAACGGGTCGCTAACTAACCAAAACGGTGCGGACGGCGGACGGACATTTGACATTTTTTATCTTGAAACGTCCAGGAAAGAATTTTTGGCCGAATTGGAGAAGTTGGCCTTTTGCATGAAAACATAGGTTGATTATTCAAGGAATCACCAACCAAAATTTGCCCGCTAAAAATTTAAATTCTCCCTGGATACCTGCACCCACAATCCGAAGTTTGCAGTATTCCTGAGATTTAAATAAACTATTATATTCCATCATATCTGGGAACGCGACTCGAAGTAAAACCTTCTTTACGAATAACATAAATTTCGAAGCTCGTGTTTTAATGAAACCTATTTACATTCATAGCTGGGATTTGCAGGGGGTAAGAAAACTTGAAATGACTGGCCTTTCAGTAGGTAACCTTGTAATGGAGTCGCCTCTTCCTTTTTCGCTAAACGAAGTTCTTTTCTTCCGTTAAATGCTCTTATAAATTCAATTACTTTCCCAGAGTCAGAAGGATCCGAAAGAGCGACTATTACGGGAAATTTTCAGCGGCGCTAATCATAGCAGAAAGTCATCGCTTTTTATAATTTAAAAAAGGGAGCAACTCGTAAAGGATAAATATCTGTAATTAAAATACTTTTCAGCTTTTAAATTAAATTAAGAATGACATGTTGGCGTAATGAGGCAATCAACTAAACGCGAGTTTTTTTCACGGGCAAAGTGCTCCTCAGATTTCCAAGCTCGAATTTTTAATGAGGAGTCATGAAAATAAATAACAAATCCCCGTCGTTCTTTTCAGAGTACTGTCGTTACCTAGATACTTTCTGCACGAGCCTGGTAATAAGATAGCGCAAGCAGTGCTTAGGGTGGATTATCGAAATCAGATGCATTTCCCTCAAGTGCTCTGCCTCGGAGTTGGGGGGAATGCGCTTGCCAATAAACGGCAATGTTTTTGCTTAACACATAAGAAGGAACGCTGCATATTCCTTCACGAGAGTAGGTTATTCCTGGTCCTGGAGCATGGAGACTCATTTCAATCAATTCAACGTCCAAAGTTCCTTCGTGTTGGGGGCAGAGGGCAGTTCTGCCCCTGGGTGCTGCCAACTCGATGGGTCTATTGTGCCCGTCCACCCTTACTAATAAAACACCCGCGAGATCCCCCCCCCCTCCTCACTATGATAGCGGAGGAACCCGTCAGGGGCCATCATTGCGATGTCAGCTGGGCTGGGAAGCCCTTTACTGAAGTTCCACTGCCGAGTGGCAGCAAATCTTGCGCATAGCGCGTGCACAGCTGTCTCAGCCTCCTCGGCACAAAAGCGGCAGTCTACTGTCTCTGATTTGCCCAGCTTGCCCAGGTGGTACCTGAGAGGGTAGTAACCAGTGTACATGGATGTGAGGATTTTAAGCTCCCTCCTGCTCAACGTGAGGAGGGTCTTTGCCCTTTGAGTTTGGTGAGATAAGGAGCTTGGACTGCCTGAGGTCAGGTTGCCTCTTCCAGTATGCAGCCACTTTTGAGCGCTCCTACAATTTGACCTGCTGGTTCAGGTAGCATTTGGAGGTCCCAACCCAAGGATGAGGACCAGTAGGAGAGGACGCCGACCCCTGCTTGGCGAGGAGGTTGGCATCTTCGTTTCCTCGAATACCCTGGCACCCAGAGGAACGTCACTGCGTTCCTCCTTGTGACCCTTTTCAAGGACTGAAGGCACTCCCACGCCAGTTTTCAGGTGAACTTGAAGGCCCGCAATAGCCTTTGAAGCTGCCTGGCTGTCAGAGAGTATGATGATTCTGGCGCAGGTGAGCCCCCGTCGATGGATCTCCTGCGCACAGGCAGCAATGGCAAGGACCTCTGCCTGGTAGGCAGTGACGAACCAGCTTGGGGGGGCAACCAGTGAATAACCCGGTCCTCTCACCCCCACTTGTGAGCGCTCCCACAATTTGACCTGCTGGTTCAGGGGCATTTGGAGGTCCCAACACAAAGTTGATTACCAGTAGAAGAGGATGCCGACCCCAGCTTGGCATGCCCAGATGACCTGGCACCTCGTCACCGCATTCTTCCTTGCGAGCCTCTTCAGGGACTGAAGGCTCTCCCACTTCAGTTGATGTGAATTCACGACGATTTAGCTCACTAGTAAGGTTTCTCACTGTACTTTGTTGATCTAAAAATGTCTCTGCCAGGATAGTTGGTCCTCTAAAGTTCTGAGATTTTCGATGTGTTGCTTGAAATCGCTTCGTCTATTCGCGTGTAGAGTGCCTTCATTGCGTTGGTTTCCGCTGTGTTCTTTTTTATTTCAGTCACCAAGCTCTTAAGAATCTATTTTGTCTCCTGATTTATTTTATGTGGTAAATGTGCTAGCGAAAAGAATGTTCGTCTTCCATTGGGGCTCTTGGGGTACACCCGCTACTGTGCAATTCTATTACCCACTAATCTGTTATCTGGCCAGCAAGTCGGACGGTCCCACTGCTGCAGATGATCCCCACTTATGCGACTGTTCTCCCAATAGTGGGTTCTCTTATCTTCACCTCCTCGACCACGATCCGATAGGTCCGTGTACCACGAGCAACGTTTGATTGAAAAATTTGCCCTTCTGTAAAGAAATATGAACTAATAATATTTGGAAATCACTCTTCAACATCACAGGCAGATGGGCCAGCACCCATACTCCAATACTGACACTTTTTTGGCACAAGTTTCCTTCTACCACTCAAAAAAAGTTCAATGAATCACGGAGTTGATGTTAACTGTATCGCGGTCACGGAGCTACTCTCATGTAGTAGTTATACAGTACTCTTCAGATCACATGGCTAACAGGCGCAGACAAGAATTTCAGTGGGTGGAGAATGAAACTAAACATTGAGAAACACAACTTTAACTTAAATACGATACAAACTGAGCCTCCTTACAAACTAGGTGGTTCAACTTGCCTAATACTTAATAAGAAGAGAATGGATTGCGCTACCTGGTACCTGGCTAGACTTTCATGAAAGAACATTTGCTCTCGTTCCCATCGTAGCATTGCCTTCCATCTTCCCTTCAGGCTGTCCTCTTCTCACGGAAGGATAGTTTTGTCCCCCCCCCCCCCCCCCCCAATATCCCCAAACGTAATTTTCAGTTACTCCCTCCTCTTAGGAACTCGCGGGGAAGTGGTAGAGACACAACTAAACAGGTCACCGACCATTCTATCGCCGAATTTTCTAATATCAATGAAAGAATCAAGGGAACAAATGTTTGATTTCACGGATATTGACCGTATGGAACTGGCCAAGACGTCGTGAGGGAATGTTCACCAAATAATTTGACTAACGAAGGACTTCAGCTGACTGAAGAGCCCAATATGGTTTGACATGATTGAGTTTCCAGAAGAGATCGCCAAAAATCTAGAAAACCCATTTCCCCGTCCGCCACCCACGCCAATTTTGGTAATAGAACATTTTCTAAAAATCTGAAATTTTGGTCAGGGGACCATTCCCGGCATTAGTTGGTCCTCGAAATTTTTCAGCCCGATCGGACCAAATTTGGGAAGGGGTAGAGACAAACGAGTATTTAGAAAAATGGATTTTCGAGATTTTAGACGATCTAGGCGACTTTGGACGCTGAATCCAATAAATATTTCGAAAACCAATTAGGGCCGAGAACGGACTCCTGACCCAAATTCAAGATTTTTAGGAAATCTTCTACTACCAAAGTCGGCGTGGACGGTGGAAGGACATTTGAGCGTTGTGTCGACTACGTGAGCTATATTTCCAAGGAACGTGTACTGGCTGATGCAGAGCTATTTTGATGGCAGGAGGGCAGCAATGGTGTCCAGTTCTGGCACAGTGGAGGTGCCAATCACAAGGGGCTGTCCACAGGGGTCGGTACTGGACGCAGCAGTCTGGAACCTGGTCATAGGCGGCCTCTTGACTACGTTGGAACAAATGGACTTCCTCCAAGTTGCATATGTGGACGACCGTGCAGTCATCATCACAGCCTATACCAGGACAGACGCGTCGAACACTGCGCCTTGGAGGTTGAAAGCAGATGCAGGTTGGCCTGGCTGAAGATGGCTGCAGGGAAAACCCAACTCATGGTGTTTCGCAGAGAGGGGGATGCCCTCCACCCAACTCGCTTCAGAGCTGGTAACACCATGGTGCCGGCCAGTGTGACAGTAAAATAAAGTGACGTAGTATGTGCCACCACTAAAAAACTAAAACTAAACAAGGACTTTCACCTTGGATTTTCGTCCGACTACCTTGGTCAGGTGTCGCGGACGTCGTCAGCCGTCCTCCAAAGAGGATCGTAAATTGATCTGACGATTTCGCTCGTGGCTACTTATTGCCTCACCCCCTTAAGTGAAGAGGACGAATATGAGGGTCAAGACAAACAATTAAGTTGCTCTAGCCAGGATTCGAACCCTGGCCGCTCGGAGTACCACACCAATCCTTCGTCTATTCCACTAGACTACCGAGCTCCCTTATATTTGCCACCACTAAATCAAGCACCAAGTCCCAATAGCTCCACGGCCACCCCTCCCTAAAGCTCATAACTTGCCAATAATGGAAAACTGCTAGCATAAGAAGAGGCGCGTTAGTACGGAGGCTTAGCAGAGCAAAAGAGTGAACTAAAAGACCCCTTGCAAAAACCGGCACCTCTACGTCCATCCTGGGCTGCCACAGGCAGGCGAACGCCGGAAGAGGGTGGGGTGCCTGATACACGGGAAGCCATAGAGCAGGGCTCCCAGATGATCTAGCGCGGTAACAAGATGAGGATAGACTGTAATGGGCCACATGGCCTCAGGAACAGTCTTGCGCAGGTCTCTGGACGGCGTACAACGGACGGACATTTGACTTATTTGATCCAGACACGCTGAAATTTCGATTTCTCTCACAGGGGTTGGTTATTTTCGGCCAGGAGCATGGTCGATACCCATTTTGACCCATAACCTCTTCCGGTGGGTGCCAATCGTCCCAAAATCCTTTATTAGGTTGCTTGCGCAGAAAGTAGGTTATTGCTCATTCTCAGCCTTTTTCGTACTCACTTTCCCAATCTTCATGGACACATTTTAAATGTGCTTGCCTATACGCAAACTTTCATCAGGCTAATATATATTGAGTTTATTTAACTGCTGAAGTGAATGCCGAAATATTCATTTTATGGTCGCTCTCCAGATCTATCAACTTCAAAACATTTCACATATTTGTTTTCTTATTTTCCAGGTCTCGTGGGTGAGACACAGAGACATCCACCTGCTGACGGTGGGCAGATACACGTATACGTCCGACCAAAGGTTTCGAGCGATTCACCACCAGAGCTCGGAAGATTGGAGTTTGCAGATCAAATACCCCCAGCACAGAGACACGGGGATATACGAGTGCCAGATCAGCACAACCCCCCACATGAGTCACTTCATCCACCTCAACGTAGTGGGTGAGTTAATGGTGAAATTACTTTTGAATGGAAATGTCAAAAACGCAAACACCATCCCCTTTAATGATGGAGTTTACTGAAACTCGGTGTCACAGTCCTTTCGTTGAGTGACGCTGTGGGGACGAAGAATGCCACTATCGAGCCAATGTTGCAACTTTCATTTCGACTGACATCTACCAAATTGAGACAGGTTTTATCTCGAACCATTCGACAGAAAGGGGGATATTTTAGTCGCAGGAGGAGCAAGATTGGCGACACAATTGGGGTTAGTCAGTCCTATTGCTGGATCGCTGGAAGTTCTATTGCTTCTTCGATGAGGGATATTCGTGTTCAAGGAATTGGGGGAATTTAGGGGGGTCAAAATTTGTTTCTCGGAAAAAGAATTTTCGAGATTTTTGGCGATCAAGGCATGTGGGGTCTTATTTTGGACGCTGAATCCAATGAAATGGGACCCAGGCCGATCGGCGCCCACCCGAACAGGTTATGGGTCAAAATGCGTATCTATCTACCCATTTCAAAAGTTGGTTTTCGAGATTTCTGGTACCTAGGCGTGTTGGGTACCCACTCTCTTTCCCCCATTTCATTTTTCTTGGTGTTTTGTAAGTGTCTAGATTAAAAAAGTCAAATGTCCGTCAGCCTTACGCAGTCCACTTTGGTAGTAGAAAATTTTCTAAAAACCTGAAATTTGGGTCAGATCTCTGTTTATGGTTCTAGTTGGCCCTCGAAACGTTTCAGCACGATCGGACCAAATTGGGGGAGAGGAGGAGTCAAAATGTGTTTTTCAAAAAATTAATTTTTTTCTGGATTTTTAGTGATCAAGGCGCGTGGGGGATCATTTTCCACTAAATTCCTGGAAGGAAATGACCTCCAATTACCGTGAAGAAAATTATTGCACGCCAGCTGGACAGGACTCAAACAACGAGAAGTCCTTGGGTCTTACTCTTGATAAGGGGTGTTATGAGAGTTGCCTTCTTTGCGTGGCATAGAAACAGAGAGGTTATGGAAATGAACCACATCCAACTAAACCGTAGGCCAGTGCAGTCAAATTAAGGCAGTGCTCGGTACTAACAGACACCTGGATGTGCAGCATATGAATAAAAGGAGGATTATTCTGGAGAATCCAGGGATCTCAGCCTAGATTTTAGCATTCGCTACGACATTATTGGCGTGTTGGGGGACGTCATGTCACTTCTTTGTATTATTCAGCCAAGGCAGCTGCGTTAGCATGGCGATGATACGATAACCTATGTTTATAATCCTAATACAAAAGTTCAACAATCATAGGAACGGGAAAAGAAACGTGGGTAAGTTACCCCCTGACATGATCTAGATTTCGTTTGCGATTTTTCCCAAGATTCCCTTATCATCACGTTAAAAACGCTGCAAATTCTATCACAGGGGTTGTTTATTCCTCGGACCAGACGCATGGAGACTCATTCTAATCGAATCAGCGCCTCGTCCAGAGGGCGCCAATCGTTCCCGGACCCATTCCAACCCATTCAGCGTCCTAGATTTAGTGGAGAATGATACCCCACACACTAAATCGCCAAAAATAAAATCCATTTTTCAAAATACACATTTTGACCCCTACCCCGCCCAAATTTGGTTCGATCGGGCTGAAAAGTTTCGAGGACCAACTAGGGCCGGGAACGGGTCCCTGACCAAAATTAGAAAAAACAGATTTTTAGAACATTTTCTACTACCAAAATTGACGTGGAAGGCGGACGGACATATGCTAATTTTGATCTAGACACTTTGAAACGTCCAGAAATAAAAAACATGAGCTGATTATTCAAGAAATAACCAACCAAAAATGATAGAAAATTTTATTCTCGAACTAATCTTAGAGAAAATGAACTATGATCGAAACTCTTCAAATAATAAAGTCCATCTGTAGGAAGTGCTTGAATTGGCGCAGTTCGTTGAGTAAAATGAGTTTATTTGAATTTATCGTCAATTTCAAAGGACAATAATTGAGTCAGATAAAAACCGGTACAATTTAGCGGAAAAATGAAAACGACAATCATGCTCAGAGTGACCCCGCCCCAACAATATTGGCAACATCTATGTAATTTGAAATAGCAAAACGTTGATTGTACGCGTTATATTCAGCCTTAGTGCGAGTAGGGGGAGTGTTGGAGAATTTGATTTTGCTCTTCGTTCCATTCATGTTCTGATTGGAGCGTTTTTATTGACGCGAAAAGGATGCGACAGCGTCGGGCAGGCTGTTAGCGTCGAGAAGTGCTTGCAATAGCTTGCAATAGTGCAAATTCATCGATTGAAAAGTATCGTCGAGGGAACTTGGAACCATCTGGTGAACTGCGCCGATACTCGATTCCTTTCGCTCGTGTTTATATTCATTTGCATTTCAATCTGCGTCCTTGCAGCGCGGCCTCAGCAGATTCACCGCCCTCTGAGTCGATCGATGCGACTCAACTTCAACAACAAAGCGGATTTCAATTTATGTTCAAAGTAAAAGGTCCAAAATACGCGCTATCGAGTAAACAATGGTGGTTAATGACCGCATTCCACTCAATTGATCCTTATACCATTTCGGTAAATTATCCCGAACTGGGGCGAATTAAATTGAATCTACGATTCTGCAATGACCCTTACTGTTGGCGGGGACCGAATTTTACACTCCCCAGTTTGATTTTGACACTGGTCGTGAACAAACTGACATTAGCCGAATGTAAGTCCTTAACAACGCAGAAACCTGATGGAATGTTCAATCGCAAATTTCCCAGACCCATTTTCCTCATTCTCTCTGCACAGGGTGGTCGCTCTGGACGGAAAATTGCAGCATTTTCGGTTGGTTATATCTTGAATAATCAACCTATGTTTTCATGCATGAAGTCAATCCCTCCAACTCGGCCCAACATCTTCTTCTGGACGTTCCAAAGTTGGTCATTCGAACCAGGCGCATGGAGACTAATTTGAACCTCGGACCAGGCGCATGGAGATTCATTTCATCAACATGGGGGAAACAGGGGGTGTGGCAGGTCCCGGACCCATTCCAATCGATTGAGGATCCAAAATTTAGTGGAAAATGATACCCCACACGCATAGGTACCAGAAATCTCGAAAACACATTTGTTAGGTTTGATCAGGTAGTTGTTGTTATTGGAGTCCATCGACCCCGGAGCTTCCTCCCTTCACCTCAGACACGCCCTGCCTTCCGTCGCCTTTACCGTTTTTTTGAACATCTCAACGATCAGTTCCGTTCCGTTTCAACTAAGAGGAAGATACACAAGCTGCTGCGCAGCCCATAAAACGATATAATTCGTTTTATTCTACGAACTGGTGGATCCCATCCTTGTCTCGTCTCATCTACAGTCCGAGCAAGCTCCAAAGCCGAGGCCGCAGTGCAGGAAGGTTGGTAGGATGGTGGATGGTAGATACCTGCCTGGCGACCATCCAGCTATTTATAACGTAAGTAATGGTACGATGGTAGCCGCAGTGGCCTCCCACTACCATCTAACCCCTTGAAACTATCCTAGGTACCTGCCTAGCATCTATCCACCCGTATCAGTCGTGTTTGTTATTCCATCCACCATCCACCTCTACCATCCAACCTCCTTGCGACCATCTAGCATCCTGCAGTGCGGCCTCAGCCCAAGAGCACCAATTTGAAGGAGGTACCAGTACCAACGTGAGGTGAGCCAAACATCAATATTTCCTTCGGCTCATCTCCTCAGTCGGCTCATCAGCTCATTTCCACTTCAACAAGGACGCCATTCATTACCCGCGTCCCCATCGCCGATCTTCGAACCTCGTCGCCGCCAAGTACTGATTTATCTTACATTTTGCCTTCGATCCATTGCGATTGTCTAATTTAAGTTAATTTTAATTTACATTTTTCCCGGCAGCCGGTATAGGGCTAGGTAGGTCCTACCTCAATTAAATATAGGATTTATTTTAATTTACCGTCACCACAAGCAGTTTTTCATTTCTTTCCTTTTTTCCTTTAAATTCTTAGAAATACAGTCCACTTAATGTCACACTTTTGATCGGGCATAGGAGGGCACAGTGCCAGCCCGCCTGTCGCAACAACATTCGAAATGGGTAATAGATACCCATTTTTACCCATAACCTCTTCTAGTAGGTGCCAATCGTTCTAGGAGTCTTTTCATTAAATTCAGCATCCACAATTTAGTGAAAAATGATACCCCACACGCCTAGGTTACAGAAATATCGAAAACACACATTCGAAATGGGTAAAAAGGCACCCATTTTGACCCATAACCCCTTGCAATGGGTGCCAATCGTTCCGAGACCTGTCTCATTGGAATCAGTGTCCAAAATTTAGTGAAAAATGACACACACCTAGGTACCAGAAATCTCGAAAACACATTCAAATGGGTACCTAATAGATACCCATTTTGACCCATAACCTCTTCCAATGGATGCCAATCGTTCTGGGACCCATCAAATTGGATTCAGCGTTCAAAATTTAGTGGAGTGTGATACGCCACACACCTAGATTGCCAAAAAGTCGGTGATAAGTTTTGAGGACCTACAACGCTAGAAACAGGTCCGTCCATGACCCAAATTTCAGATTTTTAGATCATTTTCTACCACCAAAATCGGCGTGGACGGCGTACGGACGCTTGCTATTTTAATCTAGACACCTTGAAACGTCTCGCAAAACATTTCAGCCCGATTGGACCGAATTTGGGGACTGTATGGGTATATATTTTTGTTTTTGATAAATGGATGTTCGAGATTTTCGGCAATCTAGGCGTGTTGGGTATCATTTCCCACTAAATTTTAGACCCTGAATCTTTTTTTTTTTTTTTTTTTTTTTTTTTTAATTGCATTTTATTGGAAGACAAAAATATAAATTACATACAATTTTCAGGTTATGCTACTCCCCCCTATAAGCTACGCTTGTGCTGGGGGGAGGAGAGTCGTTATGACCGATATAAATGAAATAGATTAATAATAATGAATAATAAAATAATCATCTCTTGTATATAAAAATACTCGTTTTTTT
>CM034002.1:7404261-7449573 GCA_019603395.1 Cyrtorhinus lividipennis | reverse complement strand
AGTTTGGGTCAAATTGGGTTATATTACCCATTTTGAATATGTGTTTTTGAGATTTTCTGGACTAGGCGTGTGGGGTATCATTTTCCCTAAATCTTGGACGCTAATTCCAATGAAGTGGTGCCGAACGATTGGCACCCTCTGGAAGAAGTTATGGGTCAAATTGGGTATATATTACCCATTTTGAATATCGTGTTTCGAGATTTCGCGGTACCTGGGCGTGTGGGGTATCATTTTCTACTATTCTGGATTCTGAATCGATTGAATAGGTCTGGGAGCCGCCGCACCCACTGTTTCCCCATTTCCCCATGTTGAAGAAATGAGTCCCATGCGCCTGTCCGAGGAAAACCAACCCTGTGTAAGAATTTGCAGCGTTTTTGATCCAGACACCATGAAACGTCCAGAAAAAAAATTTGAGCCGAATCGGAGAGGTTGACCATTATCATGAAAACATAGGTTGATTATTCAAGGAATAGCCAACCAAAAGCACGTGGATAAGAAACACATTTCCAAATATTAGGATTTTGCAGCTTACTACCGAGCTTACTGAAATCTCCTCTCGAACTATTGAATTCAATGTCAATATAAGTAGCCAGTCGAATCACCCAGAAAATGATCAATACCAACGAGATGGACAAACTGTAACTTATATTATTAGTGTAATAGTTCAAATGCAGTGGAAGTGCCTCCAGAGGAGTAGATCAAACATTTTTAGGGAACTCAGGACAGGTTTGGAAGACGCTAAGGTGCAACAGGGAAGTGCTATAGTTTGCATAACATGGAATTAACTCGCTCAAGGTTTCTGTAGGCAACAAGTTATGTCAATATGTACTTATCAATACAAATATTAAATTATTTAGGCAAATGAGAATCGAACTATGGATACAGTTAATGAAATAATCCACCCAATACGAAAGTGCACAAATAATGCGGTGTTGTGCAACAGATCGTTGCTAACCTGACCTCTACTGCCTCACAATCACCACACCACATGAGGCCTCAGAATGCACACAGTTGTTTACAGTTTCTAACAAATTACTATTGTACTAACAGTTGTAGTCAGTTTGATGACAACAGCCATGGGCATTCGTTATAACGAGCTGGGCTGAATTCAAACGCAAAATTGGGGCTCCATTATTGAGTATAGATAATTTTTTAGGCTTTTGACAGTAAAATTGTCTCAATTTCTTGAACGCTGATACACAGGAAATTTTTTTTATAGGCGTATTATTCAACAGTAGTCTCTCCAATGTAATGATAAATTCCACAATATGGGGGAAAATGTTGTAGATCTTGCAAACTGTAGGAGAAATATTGTGATTGACTTTGTTCTAATTTATTATTATTCTGTATTCTATATTATCCTGTTGAATAATTGTTTGAGACCAAGTTAGCTGCCTTTTTGGCAATAAAACTGTACCATAAACTGACAACTGGTAATGAGCGAGAGTGCTGCCGACATTCGAACTACTTTCATAACACCAAATTATATAAAAATACGTAGAAACTGTCGGGCATCTCACGTCAGGAAGGAATTCACTATGACGGTGAATGTGACCGGTAAAAAATACATGCAACGAGCATCGCTATGACGAATTCTTGAAGAGACTGATGAACTAGTTGGCTCCAGGATGGAGTTAGAGAGATGGATGGGGAAATACTTCTTGAGGGATGTTGCGATATTACTTATATAATCATTCTGATATCGATATCGAGTATTTTGGTATCGATACTTTAATTTCTGATTCAATACCGAACGGGAATTTCTGGGGGAAAGTAGGGAGACCAAAAAAATCTAAGTGTCCGTCAGTGTTATTGATACATGATAGACAATTTTGGCCTGGGACGCCCTTCCGGCTCCAGTTGGTCTTCGACATTTGTCAGTCCAATCGGCCCAAATTGAGACCGAGTATGGGTCAAAATGTGTTCTTTTAAAAGTCGATTTTAGAGATTTTTGGCGATACTGACGTGTGGGTTATTATTTTCCACTCAATTTTGGACGCTGAGCCCATTGAAATGAATCCCAATCCATTTGGTGCTCTATGATGGCGGGTTTCAAAATTTTGGATCGGATTGGTGTCTACCGGAGACGGTTATGGGTCAAAATGTGTATTTTTAAAATGGATTTTTGAAAACTACGCATGTGGGGTATCATTTTCCATTAAATTTTACACGCTAAATCCATTGAGATGAACCCCGGTCCGTTTGGTGCCCTTAGATGGCGATGGGTGACAATAGATTTTTTGGAACTGGGTTTTCGATATTTTGGTGATTTCTTCAAGATGGAGTTTTCACTAAGTGGTTTTCACTAAGTGGATGCTGAATTAATTGTAATGAGTCCGTCACACTCCTTATTCTCTTTTCCCCATACTCTTGTTCATGGGAATAATAAACTATAGTTGGAATAAGTTGCTATGTTTTTTGTCAATACAGGGTGTTAATGCCTGTGTAATGAGTGTAAAGTTACGAAAACGGATGAAACTCTTAATTTTGTCTAAAACTCGAGTGTGAACCTTGTTGAATTCCACGATTGTCGAGTCATATGATGGGATCGATATTTTCCATTCACTGCCACTATGGGAAGAAGTTCACTTCCAATGCACTGTTTTTCACATGGGCTTTGAGAAGGCTGCGCATCAGGCAATAGACGAATGTTTTCCACACGCCAAAATTTATGGGTGCACCTTCCAAACTGTTACCAACTGTGACCGTAATCAAATTGAACCTGTTGACACTGAACGAGATCTGGAATAAACAAGGACTGAGCTTAAAATTGACGACTGTAAAGGGCAATTAGTGAAGTACATTTATTGATAACGTAACGTTGTTTCCTTAGTGAAACCAAACCCATTGCTTTTCGTCAGGAGAATATGAGCCCAAATCTATGGTTTTTCGACGGGTACGCCACATGGGTACGTGGTTACAACCTGGTCCCTCGGTCCAAAAAGGACTTGTCAGCCAGGCCCGGGGGCCGACGTTACCGCCGAAAGCAGGGCTTCGACAAGAGGAGTGGTCCGGAATGGAATACATCAAACTCTGGGGTCAAGTCCCCATAACTGTCCAATTTAGGAGTGGGCGCTCTCCAGCCATCCACGCCGGTGCACAAGTCGGCACAGCACATGTGGACGGCTGCCGGGTTGAAAGATACAGCATTTCTGGCGCAAGTGGAACCACACAGGATCGCCAGCACGGCTGCACAAGCAGCCGGATGGCTGAGCCAGAGCAGCGGTAGGTGCATTCCAATAGCTGGGCCCGATGCCATGAGACATCATCTCCAACTACGGCCACCACCGCATATCGTCTTCCTCTCCCAGTGAGGGTTGATCTTGGCGGTGCTGTCAAAGCCTTCAGGGGCCGCTTCCTGGCCATACAGCCATTTTTAAAGGAAACATGCTCCCTGGGTTCGCTCGTAAGCTCACCTGGTAACTAACTCGCATGCTCAGATACTCTTTCTATGTTTGAGTGGTATTACAACATCCTCAATTGTATAATTATTTATTTAGTTAGGAAAAATTTGATTGTGAAAAATTGGATATTCGTAATTTCCACTCTGACGAGCGGAATGAAAATACCAACTAGTCTCTTCGAGATTCAGCTCGCTTTTACAATTTGAGAATGAAGAGCGTGATACGAGTGAAATGAAAGGGTGGGTTGATTACTTGCAGACAGTGACGATTTACCAGTGCGGATGACGTCCACCCCCGTGGGGTACCACCGCTCGCCCTGTCGTAGGAGGAGGATGACAGTGTTGTTCGGGAGGGTGCGGAAGTATTCGCCGTCCTCGACTTGGGTTCCGTCGCTCTCTAGCACTAATCGAACAGGCTCGTTGGGCGGAACCTGCAGCTTTTCCTTACCTAGAATCATAAACAGAAGAAGGAAACATTTTCATAATTCGAGGCTACAATTAGGGGAGATAGATGTACCTAGGGACAGTTGTACCTAGGGACAGGGGTAATAACTCTTAAAGTAAGTGAGGTAAAATTCATTTACTGATGGTGGCAGCCTTGTTTCTCCAGCCATTTTCTTCTAGTGTTGATGATTTGTGGTGGGAAGATATCATGGCTTTCAAAAAGATGGATGTGTTGTTCTCAGCTGTTGAAAGTAAGTTTTTTCTCCTCTATATTTTGTTTTTATATGTAATAAGTATCCCATTTTCATACAATTCAATCATTTGGTTACAAGCTCAGGAAATAAGCTAATACTTTTTATATAGAAATCAACCAAAAAATATAACCTCAAAATTTCCACAACAGTTCAAACAAAATGGCGTGCTGTGATGTACCTAGGGACGTCCCTAGCACTCATCTACTCCAGGTAGCAGCTCTTCAGAAAGTGAAATTATGAACTTATGTGAGGAAAAGCAATGATAGCTTCTCGAAGAAGAGTCCCACATCCTTGCAAAGACCTTGAAGACAAGTTTTGTATCAAAGACCTCATACCAAATGACTATGTATTAGTGCAGTTTCCAGGCAAAAAAATAGTTAAATATTATGTTGCCCAAGTTGAAGAGATCCAGGATGAACATTCAGGATTTTTATAGTGAATATCTGAAAAATGTCTTGATTCAAATAAATTAAAATAGAAAAAGATGCAAAACTATATGAAGTAAGACAGTGAAGACATCATACTCAAGCTTCCTGGCCCAATTACTGTAGGTGGAACAGAAAGACGAGAAAACCAGTTGACATTCCCAGTGTCATTTGCTGGATTCCTTTTGGGATAAGCCTGAACATTTTCCAATCTGCAATGTGGCCTGAGAAGCCATGCCTTAAATCAGATTTTCAGTTTTTTTATTTTTTTTTCATATGATTTTAGATGTGTTTTTTTTTTGTATTAAAGGAGAATGTTCATAGTTCAGAAAGTCATAAACTAATTATTCAATAAACTGATTTAAAAAAAATGTGAAAAGAGTAAATCACTGATTCCTTTACAAACTGTCCCTAGGTACATCACAGCCAGTCCCTAGGTGCATCAAGGTGATGTACCTAGGGACACGGAGCATGGTTTTGAAAGAACTGTTGTGGAATGTAGAATATATAATCAAGAGATTTACAAAAAAAAAGTAGATTACTAAGGGTTTAGAGAGATAAATTACTCGAAAAAACAAAGTGAAAATCTTTCAGGAAGCCCCAAAAAAATCAAAATTTGAATTTTGTCCCTAGGTACAGCACCCTCCCCTATATGTTCATGTATGTATAAATGTAGTTTGGCACCACAATATTCCTGTGTGTCAGCAAGTCTTAGTGATTTCCACTTCTTTGGGCAACAAAAACTTCTGGATTTTTTCTTATATTTGAAAAATGTCTACACCTGATGAAAATATGGTAATATTAAGTAGTACAGGATTCATGTGACGTCACGGAAGAGGTTCATCTTCTCAATAGAGCGCGTTAGGATCAATTAAAGATGTCCCAAAAGTATCGCTACTTGAAACTGATACATACAGCAGTATCGATACTTTTTTTCTCAGTATCGGACCGGTTATTCCTTGAATAATCAACCTATGTTTTCATGCAAAAGGCCAACCTCTCCGATTCGGACAAAATTTTTTTCTGACGTTTCAAGGTGTCTAGATCAAAATTAGCAAATGTCCGTCCGCCGTCCACGCTGACTCTGGTAGTAGAAATTTTTCTAGAAATCTGAAATATCGGTCAGGGGTCCGTTCATGGCTCTAGTTGTTCCTTGAAACGTTTCAACTCGATCGGACCAAATTTGGGTGAAGTAGGGGTCAAAATGTATATTTCGAAAAATGGATTTTTGAGATTTTTGCAATTGAGGTGTGTAGGGTATCATTTTCCACTAAATTATGGATGCTGAATCCAATGAAAATGGCCCCGGAACGATTGGTGGCCTCTGGATGAGGCTATGTGTCAAAACGGGTGCCTATTTACCCATTTCGAATGTGTTTTCCAGATTTCTGTAATAACCTTAGTAAATATCTAGTTATTCAACTGCTAGCCAATTAATGAAAGATAATAGAAATTAATTCTAGAAAACTGCCCACATCTATGACGTCAGCTTCTTTCGACCTCTGCTCACACTTCTTCTTTTTCAAATTCAACATGTTTTTTTCAATTACAAAAGGCAAAAAATGTACGATTCATGCAAAAAAACGCTTAAGGGCCCAAAATGACCTTTTTTTTTTTGCATTAAAAAAAACTAGAGAATCTGCTGAAAATTTTGATATATTACATTCAATTATTTGGATAAAGGATACCTTCACAATTGACGTCTGAACTAATGACCGCCCGCTTCATACGCTGCAAAAACGCCTTGTCCAATGGCGCGCATAGCGTAGATTAGGCGTACATTCACATCGTGAAATTTCGTTTCAGGTAGAGTATTTGCATTTGAATAGAATGCAGAATAGGAGCAATCAGAACACAACACTGAAATGTTCACAGCTAAACCTGTGTGCTCACCACTATCTAGACTCATCTCACCACCACATTCAGGGCCCATCCGATTTCTTCTGAATCCATGGCGGAATTCTTTTCTGCTTCTTGAAAATGATAGCAGAACCTCTCGGCATTCTCAAAATGAATTAGGTTCGAGAGAACAACTAGAAAATCCGAGAGAAAAACTGCGAAAAATAGTAAAACTGTGAAACTGCGACGGCGAGACGGGAAAAGTAAACAAACCATGGAAAAGTAAACAAATGTCAGCCACTACTGGTTTTTAGCGTGATATCGTCTCTTCTTCTCTTACTCTTCTTCATCTTCAGTGTATTATTTTTCTTCTACCCAAGCTCCAACCGGAAAAACACTGCACATTGAAAGGTGGGACGAGTTGCGAGTGGACGAGTGAGCATAATGGGCTGAGTAGAGCCACCTGTCTTTGTCTCTGTTTTTCTCGAAACACGTTTTTTCACCTTCCAAATAGAGTTTCCCAGGAATGAGTGGACGGATTAGGGCGTAGATTAGGCGTACATTCACATCGTGAAATTTCGTTTCAGGTAGAGTATTTGCATTTGAATAGAATGCAGAATAGGAGCAATCAGAACACAACACTGAAATGTTCACAGCTAAACCTGTGTGCTCACCACTATCTAGACTCATCTCACCACCACATTCAGGGCCCATCCGATTTCTTCTGAATCCATGGCGGAATTCTTTTCTGCTTCTTGAAAATGATAGCAGAACCTCTCGGCATTCTCAAAATGAATTAGGTTCGAGAGAACAACTAGAAAATCCGAGAGAAAAACTGCGAAAAATAGTAAAACTGTGAAACTGCGACGGCGAGACGGGAAAAGTAAACAAACCATGGAAAAGTAAACAAATGTCAGCCACTACTGGTTTTTAGCGTGATATCGTCTCTTCTTCTCTTACTCTTCTTCATCTTCAGTGTATTATTTTTCTTCTACCCAAGCTCCAACCGGAAAAACACTGCACATTGAAAGGTGGGACGAGTTGCGAGTGGACGAGTGAGCATAATGGGCTGAGTAGAGCCACCTGTCTTTGTCTCTGTTTTTCTCGAAACACGTTTTTTCACCTTCCAAATAGAGTTTCCCAGGAATGAGTGGACGGATTTTCGTTTTCTTTTTTTTGTTTAGTTCAGAATGGAAAAAGGAACAAACGAATGTATGGAATTTCGTAAATCATGGGATTTTGTAATGTGACATCCCCTCAAAGTTAAGAGTAGCTGAATACAGCCAAAATAGTTCTTTCTTTAGCCACCCAACAGTATGTTGATGAAGCAAAAACAAATCCTTACATTTGTTTGTCCACAACCATTCGAGGAACAACTGGAAAAAGTTTGGGACTGATCGGATGAGGAATAAGGTCAGGAATCAAAATAGAATGATGCGCTGAGAGCTTGGCTTATCTCTCAATTTCAGACGCTTTCTGTTGGTCATAATCAAAATGTTCTTTCAAAGGCGTGTTCAGGACAGAATTACGAATCAGTTAAAAGGAATCTGATCATTTTTAGTCAACCATTGGGGACAGGGCGAGAGTTGAAAGCCAGGTTGCGCCGCGGTAGCGCGCTTCCTTCACGGGTACCCTTAAGGCTAACATAAATCTCATTATTCACTTTTCCCTCAAGTACCTACCAATTTCTCACGTTTCGCCTCAAAGTGAAACATTAATAAGGAAAATGGAGCTTGAGTGAATGAACACTCACAAGATATAAACGATCAATGAATCCGTACGCACCGGATAATGTTGACAAAACTTCGTCTTTTAAGGAACGACGATTCAGGTCCCTACACTCACATTAGGTCTGAGCTGCCATTGAAAGTCTTTATTGAGACAGATAATTTTCTGTATACGTCGATCCTGATTGTGCTGGCTCCTTATCTTCCCTTTTGTGGGGATCCGGCTGACCCCGACGGTCGTTCCTTTTGGTGGGGAGCGATACCGGTGACCTCATCTGTGGCAGTTTGTCCAATGACATTCAGAACCGAGGATTCTTTCACATGAGACGGTTTTCAATTTATTACCTTCCCGTCATGTGGCGAATTTTATGTTTCCTCGCGACGATCGCGGTCAGTCGAGGTTTCATGTACCCTCGAGTCGTGTCTAAACGCATCGATGGTTCTGATTTCGGTCAACCGCTTTTTCTGACTCCGATGATCGAGAAAGAAATGTTCGAAGACGCGAGAAAAATGGCCGCCGTTCCTCCTCTTAAAGGGACCGTCAAAAGCTATTCGGGGTTTTTCACCGTCAACAAACAGTTCAACAGCAACATGTTTTTCTGGTTTTTCCCGGCTGAAAAGGACCCCGACACGGCACCGGTCGTTTTATGGCTGCAAGGTGGACCAGGAGCGACGTCGCTCTACGGACTTTTCGAAGAACACGGGCCATTCTACGTCTTGCCACAACGAGGACTGAAAATGCGAGATTACTACTGGTCTCAAGTGGTCAACATAATCTACATAGACAATCCCGTCGGTACTGGTTTCAGCTTCGCCGATGACGGCGGCTACGCCAAAAACCAATTAGACGTCGGCAACAATTTATACGAAGCTCTGCGCCAATTTTTCACACTTTTCCCGAATTTGCAAAAAAATGATTTTTTCGTCACTGGCGAGTCCTACGCCGGGAAATACGTGCCAGCGACCGCGTACACGATTCACACTAAGAACCCAGGAGCGGCCTTAAAAATCAACTTAAAAGGAATCGCAATTGGTAATGGACTTTGTGACCCACCTAACATGCTCAAGTACAGTGATTATTTGTACCAACTTGGTCTGGTTGATGCCAACGGACGTGATCAGATCAAAGTCGATGAGAAGAAGATCGCGGATTTAACCGCTGATAGGAAGTTCTACCAAGCTTTTCAAGTCTTCGACGAAATGCTCAACGGTGATCTCATAGAAACAAAAACACTATTTTACAATTTGACGGGATTTGAGTTCTACTTTAACTATCTCCATTCGAAAGATCCCAGCCCTCACGGGGATTTTGGAAAATATCTCGAAAAAGACATCGTACGACGTGCAATTCACGTTGGGAATTTGACTTTCCACCAAGACAAAAAAGTCGAAATGAATTTAGTCAACGATATTATGCAGTCCGTCAAACCTTGGTTGGAAATTCTCGTCGAAAAATATCGCGTCCTCATCTACAACGGCCAATTAGATATAATAGTCGCGTACCCGTTGACGGTCAATTTCCTCAAAACTCTGAAATGGAGCGGTGCCGACGCGTACAAAACCGCCGTGCGAAAACCATGGATGGTAGGGAAAGAGTTGGCCGGTTATTCGAAAACAGTGAAAACATTCACGGAACTTATGGTGCGCAACGCATGGTCATATGGTACCTGGCGATCAACCACTTTGGGGACTAGATCTGATCACGCGGTTTGTCAATAACAAGCCATTTTATAACGCAAAGCCTTGATGCCGTCTTTCTTGAGGCTTACATTTCTCGTGGACAATATTTGTTTAATTGGTTATCATTATTTGTCACACATCGACATGACCAATAAAGTGTTCATTTAATCTTCTCATGTCTATTTAGTTTGCCCAATTGTTGAATCATGAACTAGATTGATGATAAGCTGATTTTCAGAATCAAAGTACTATTGTATGATTTGTATATAATAACGATAATGATGATTGATAATTCAAATGTAGATGATATGGTTCCCCATGTTTATCTTGCATCTACAGTCCAGAACCCGTTGTATTCAAGTGATTCTGTGCCACACAGGGGTTTTAGTATTGGTATTGATCTCTTACTTATCATAAACTTGAGATTTCTGCTATTAGTGTGAAGTAATGACAGGAATGGCTGGTGAGCATGAGAGCCTTTTATAGAGAGAAACTCTGTAAAAAATCTGCAAATTCTTACACACGGGTTGGTTATTCCTCGAATGGGGGAAACAGTGGGTGTGGCGGGTCTCAGACCCATTCCAATCGATTCAGGGTCCAAAATTTAGTGGAACATGATACCCCACACGCCTAGGCACCAGAAATCCTGACACATACAAAATGGGTGGATACATACTCATTTTGACCCATAACTTCTTCCGGTGGGTGCCAAACGTTCTGGGACACACATCATTGAATTCAGCGTCCAAAATTTAGTGGAAAATGACACCCTACTCGCCTAGGTAGCAGAAATCCCCGAAAACACATATTAAAATGGGTAATAAATACCCAATTTGACCCATTACTTCTTCCAGTGGGTGCCAATTGTTCTGGGACCCATTTTATTGGATTCAGCGTCCAAAATTTAGTGGAAAATGACACTCCCCTCGCCTAAATCACCCAAAATCTCGAAAATCCATTTTTCAAAAAACACATTTTGACCCGTACCCCCTCCAAATTTGGTCCGATCGGACTGAAAAGTTTCGAGGACCCATCTCGGCTGGGAACAGACCCCTGACCCAAATTTCAGATTTTTAGAAAATTTTCTACTACCAAAAACGGCGCGGAACATGGACGGACATTGACCTTTTGGTTGGTTATTCCTTGAATAATCAACCTATGTTTTCATGATAATGGTCAACCTCTCCGATTCGGCTCAAAATTTTTTCTGGACGTTTCATGATGTCCTGATCAAAAAAGGTCAATGTCCGTCCGCCGTCCGCCGTCCGCCGTACGCCGTCCATTGTCCACGCCGTTTTTGGTAGTAGAAAATGTTCTAAAAATCTGAAATTTGGGTCAGGGGTCTGTTCCCAGCCGAGATGGGTCCTCGAAACTTTTCAGCCCGATCGGACCAAATTTGGAGGGGGTAGGGGTCAAAATGTGTTTTTTGAAAAATGGATTTTCGAGATTTTGGGTGATTTAGGCGAGTGGGGTGTCATTTTCGACTAAATTTTGGACGCTGAATCCAATAAAATGGGTCCTAGAACAATTGGCACCCACTGGAAGAAGTAAGGGTCAAATTGGGTATTTATTACCCATGTGGGTGACTTCAGCCGAATAGACAAACAAAACACATCGTCATATCCTGTTGTTTATAACCAGCTGTTAAACTTAGCAACCAATTTTGAGCAGTTGCCTACAATTCTTTTTACTGTCCGAGCTTTTTATTCGTACCATTCAATTCAATTTAATACAATTATTATAGCCTTCTAAATTACCTACGTTTTCTCAATATTATATTAGTAAATTAGTGTCGTAGTGCCCCATAGATACACCCATCTTGAATATGTGTTTTCGGGATTTCTGCTACCTAGGCGAGTAGGGTGTCATTTTCCACTAAATTTTGGACGCTGAATTCAATGATGTGTGTCCCAGAACGATTGGCACCCACCGGAAGAAGTTATGGGTCAAAATGGGTATGTATTCACCCATTTGGTATGTGTCAGGATTTCTGGTATCTGGGCGTGTGGGGTATCATATTCCACTAAATTTTGGACCCTGAATCGATTGGAATGGGTCTGAGACCCGCCACACCCACTGTTTCCCCCATTTGATCAGGACATTATGAAACGTCCAGAAAAAAATTTTGAGCCAAATCGGAGAGGTTGACCATTATCATGAAAACATAGGTTGATTATTCGAGGAATAACCAACCAAAACGATGATTACCCTCATCTCATGACTTCCCTCTGGCAGCAGTTGGACGTTACAGAGAGTCAAAACTCGACAAATATCATTTCTGGATCACTACTTGAAAAGTTGTAGGATACAGAAGAGATAAAACTTATTTCTCCTGATCAACACGAGCATTTAAGGAGACTCTTTTGAAAATTGGCCATCCCAGCAGTTGGAATGTACAGAATGTTAATATCAGGGTTTAGTCACTAAGGGTAGGAACCATTATTGTACACAGCAGGAGCAGCATACGCTACGTCAACGGAACTTTGCAATTTGTTTCAATTTAATGGCTAATTTTGAGCAAAATCCGAATGGTTAATACAATCTTAAAAAGTAAAAAGAAACAAAATGAAAGTTGAATTTTATTATTTGTGAATTTCATGTGTGCGAATAAACACTGGGTGAGCACGCTAATGATTTTTTTCATCCGAACAGAACTTTTGCATGTTTTTCCACTCATCATTCGGGCTGTCAGCCACCATTCGTTCTCAGATGTCAATATCATTTACATTCTGACGCGCGTAAAAAATACAAAAGCTACAATGGGGTTTGCCGCAAACCCCACTGCCATGTTACTTTCAATCATGACGTTCATGTTTTCCACTATTTTCATCTCATTTCATACTCTAAATTGTATGGAGTGTTTACTATTCAATCATTTTTCTTGAGGTGGAAACCCGTTTGAGTTTAGTTGTCAAAATTTCGTGATAAACGGGTAAATTTCCGTTTCTAGCAATCAAAGAAGATTGAATCAAAGGATTTTATGGTTAAGGGTACCCGTGAAGGAAGCGCGCTACCGCGGCGCAACCTGGCTTTAAACTCTCGCCCTGTCCCCAATGGATGACTAAAAATGATCAGATTCCTTTTAACTGATTCGTAATTCTGTCCTGAACACGCCTTTGAAAGAACATTTTGATTATGACCAACAGAAAGCGTCTGAAATTGAGAGATAAGCCAAGCTCTCAGCGCATCATTCTATTTTGATTCCTGACCTTATTCCTCATCCGATCAGTCCCAAACTTTTTCCAGTTGTTCCTCGAATGGTTGTGGACAAACAAATGTAAGGATTTGTTTTTGCTTCATCAACATACTGTTGGGTGGCTAAAGAAAGAACTATTTTGGCTGTATTCAGCTACTCTTAACTTTGAGGGGATGTCACATTACGAAATCCCATGATTTACGAAATTCCATACATTCGTTTGTTCCTTTTTCCATTCTGAACTAAACAAAAAAAAGAAAACGAAAATCCGTCCACTCATTCCTGGGAAACTCTATTCAGAAGGTGAAAAAACGTGTTTCGAGAAAAACAGAGACAAAGACGGCTCTACTCAGCCCATTATGCTCACTCGTCCACTCGCAACTCGTCCCACCTTTCAATGCGCAGTGTTTTTCCGGTTGGAGCTTGGGTACAAGAAATAATACACTGAAGATGAAGAAGAGTAAGAGAAGAAGAGACGATATCATGCTAAAAACCGGTAGTGGCTGAAATTTGTTTACTTTTCGATGGTTTTTTTACTTTTCCCGTCTCGCCGTCGCAGTTCCATAGTTTTACTATTTTTCGCAGTTTTTCTCTCGGATTTTCTAGTTGTTCTCTCAAACCTAATTCATTTTGAGAATGCCGAGAGGTTCTGCTACCATTTTCAAGAAGCAGAAAAGAATTCTGCCATGGATTCAGAAGAAATTGGATGGGCCCTGAATGTGGTGGTGAGATGAGTCTAGATAGTGGTGAGCACACAGGTTTAGCTGTGAACATTTCAGTGTTGTGTTCTGATTGCTCCTATTCTGCATTCTATTCAAATGCAAATACTCTACCTGAAACAAAATTTCACAATGTGAATGTACGCCTAATCTACTATGCGCGGACAAGGCGAGAAAGGAGCGCGTACGTTTTTGCAGCGTATGAAGCGGGCGGTCATTAGTTCAGACGTCAATTGTGAAGGTATCCTTTATCCAAATAATTGAATGTAATATATCAAAATTTTCAGCAGATTCTCTAGTTTTTTTTTATGCAAAAAAAAAAAGGTCATTTTGGGTCACTGGTACCCTTAAATGATTCATTTGAATCTGCATTCAACTGCTATGTAGCTGAAATTTGGTTAGGTTGTTCAAATTCTTCTCAAAATTAATCCTCCAACATTCGCTTCTCATATCAGACAGTGTTGCAGACCGTCAATCGTGCGAGTGAGCCGCTAATAGGAGGAAAAGGCGAACGGTCAATAAAACGATACGCGGACGGTGCCTGGAGAGCTCTTGGCGTAGGCAGGGACTAATTAGGTCATTGGGAATATCTGAGCATCTCATTTCTCTTTGTCGTCAGAACCCTGCCCGTCAGAAGGGGGCTTCCACTTGAGAAAAACTGACGAGTCAGCTGCCACTCCAACTTCCAGGCTCACTCTTCAAACTACCAAGTACCCGTCCTCACGCTGTCTCACAGATCCCGGGGATTTTTTTTCTAATAGGTTTTCTCCTCCACCACTCGTGGTGAGAAGAGCGATAAATTTAAAACTTCTTCTCGTTCCTGTCGTGAGAGCTCTTCATTCTTTTATAAAAACGCTAAAAAGGAAGTTCCGGTCAGCCCGTTTAACCTTTTTGTCACGTTGAAGTATCATTTGAAAAAAAAAACATTAGTGAGTAACTTATGCAACTACCTAATGGCTAAAGTTCACAGTTTAAATTGTCATTTAAATATGTCATTCCGAATTTCCAAGACACGAAGGACTCTACTCAAACCACTAAAAGACCTGCTAGCCATGTGCAACTTTCGTTTTGAAGGCAATCGTACCGCATTCAGTATTCAGATTTGTTGAGGAGTTACTCTATTTCTTTATTTCAAAAAGTACGGGACGCGCCCAATTACAAATTTATTACGTTATGCGTGGCAATCGAACCCAAAAAATTAAGTCACACAGTTAGCCACTCAAAGTCACTCACAGAAAGTCTCATTAAGTCGGCGGAAGCAAAGAACAGTTCGAGACCTCGAGATCGGACAGATAATTCTCAAAACGAGGCAAAACCGAGAGGGGGTGGGGGGTGGTACAAATAATTTTTGGAGGAGAAAATCACTGCAAATGATGCAGCCGAACGTGACGCTGACCGAGGCACCTGAAAGGAAACCATGGACAGAAGATCCAGCGCGTCAATACGACCTCGCAGGAGATCATGGAGAAAAGCCACGTCCGCGAAAGAGCGACGATCAACTGGGCGCAATAGCCGAATCTGAAGGCCAAGGCCAGAATAATCCACCTCGGTGTGGGGTTACGGAGTATGCCGCTTCAGAAACCCAAGAGCGAGCAAACCTGTAGAAGCAACGTAGGCCACATGGAGAATGAAAAATGGGGGTTCAGCAACGAAGTCACTGAGGTCGCAAAAGGCGAAAAAGAGGGGTGCCAGCAATGGAGTAGCCAAACAGAATTCGGTTCTGCGAGCGTGTAAAGGTGGGATCGGCGCATTTAGCAGGATTAAGGGCCAGACCATTAGCAGAGCTCCACAATCAGTGTCAGCATCAGGATGCAGCCAGTGGCAGTCAAAAAACTCAGAGACTCGACAAAGAGCTTCAAGTCGTCAGCATATATAAGAAAGCGGGAGTGCTGGATGACAGTCCCCACACTGTTGACTGCAAGGGTGAATAGCAGGGGCCCCAAATGAGAACCCTGCGGAACTCCGGATGAAGCAGCAAAAGACCATGAGACAACACCAAACCAAAGCTCTCGGTCCCGCAGGTAGCTGCAACCAGCAGAGAATGCTCCCAAAAACGCCCACTCCATGGAGAACATCGAGAATCACCCCAACAAAATTGAAGTTAGAGACCCTGACAAATTTGATTGTTACCAGATGCCACTTGGGATTTGATTGTATGGGTGTGAGATCGTACACAGGATTCTATCGCACCAGTCCAAGATCACACTTTGGGATTTGATGAACTCGAATAAATTTGTATGGCCTAATTTGTTGCCAAGTGATTGAATTTACTTTCAAAGGAATTACAATTTACCTGCAACACAGAGGATTTGATAAGGCCATAGTTTCTATGTTGGATTGACTTCCAATATTGGTTATATCTACCAGGTAAGTAGGAAAAGAAAACCAAAAAAATATTAGGTGACCCTTCAAATTATTCCTAACGGTCGCTACCGTAGGATTAGTTCATGATGAATTATCATGTATCTTTTCCCGGTTTTAGACTCGTGGATCACACAAATAATGTTTTTTACCAGAAAAAACTAGATTAGTTTTAATATAATGAATTGAATCAATAAAATAAGCAAAAAAGCGTCTTCATCACAGCCATGAATATGACAATTTTGCGCGTAGTGAGATCACAATTATATATGTGACACTCCATATGGTTTGAGGAAAGTTCAGAAAAAATCTTAAAACTTATGGGCGAAACGTGGAATATAAGTCGAGTTAACATGGCAGAGCTTCGAGTCCTTTGGACCGTCTCCGCCTCGGCATTCCAAAAGTGAAATATCGCTCCCGGTTTTAAATCACCTTCCCCTTTCCCTTAATGTACGATTCGAAAAAATATATCTTGCTTACCTCTAGTCTCTAAGTCCTTTAGGCTATTCACAACCAAACTTTTCCTAATGTTTCTCCAACTGTCCCATATTTTAAAGGGCCTCTTGCCTCTCAGCTCCTGAAAAAGAAGAAGCATTTTGTTGAAAAATGAAAATGTAACAGACACTATAGCGAACACATCTATTATAAGGAAACCAATTGAAAGTTTAGGATTCGTAGTGCGACTCATGAACAAGTTTGCGCTATAAAAAAGACTATGTATTTATGTATTTTGTAATGTAGAAGCAAACATTTTAAATAATATTCAAACATGGACCTCGAAAACATAAAAAATCCCTTTTCGAGCAGAAAATCGCCGTTTTCTCCAGGATTTTGAGAATATTGTTGCATTTATGCGACTTTGCAGCTTCGCGCACAACATTTTTTATTATAAGTAATTCGTTTAAAAAAATTTCTTAAATAATTATACGGGAAATGAACGTATTTAAAGAGAATCCTCCTTAAAGAGAGAGGATTTGACATGTCGATGCGGTTAAATGTGATATTTAACATTATCAGGCGATTCAACGTTGGAAAAGAATGCTTGAATTGATTGAATTTCATGTCGAACAGAAGACACTAAAAATCATGTAATGCTTTGCATTAAAGTGGTTTGTTTCCAGTTTGGCGTTTCTAGAGTTTTGTAAATTCTCTCGTGAAATTTTTAAAAAACTACTTGAAAATGGTTGTTTCGTAGGGAGATAGACCACTGAAATGCCGAAATTGAAAAATGTGACGATAAACGTAAACTGACCGCGTTTAAACGAAGTTTTTCCAGTTTGTGAAGCAAAGCGAAAGGGTCCTTGGAAGACCTATCCACGTGCATGGACTTGTCAACCATCTCCGCCGATCTGTGGTGTTTTTTCCGCGGATATCTCATATGTGAATGAACTTTCCTAGACGTCGTCGGAGATTCGTCGTGGTCGATCGGCGAATTTTGGGTTTCCATGTGAAGATATTACATGACCCAACCGGCGTTCAACGAGTTTTGTAAGAGCGGAAAGGCCGAACCGAACCAAGTGAAGGCTATTTGACGACTGGGAGAAGAAAATCCAACTTTCCCTGAAAGGGGTTGGTTGAGTGCTTATTGAGAAGGCCTTCGGAAACAAAAGGGGAGAAGTAGCTTCCTCAGCTCACCCGACGAGGAGACACTCGGTCACAGCTCAGATCAATTTTCGGATGATCCAACATTTTTACACAAAGGCTTTACAACCTACTCTGACACAACTTTGCGATTATTCTGATATTTTATACCGAAAAAACTCATTAAAAATATTATTCTAGCTTGTATTATAACTTCAATTATCAGGACTTATGAATCATATCCCCTGTCACTCTGAACATATCACAATCACTCCCTCCACGAATTCATGCAGAATTGTGCGGTTGAGTCGCCTAGCCTAGTTAGATCCTGCACATCATTCATCATTCGTGTTAACTTATTTATTTATTTATTTTTTTTTCCTCTAACTGAAGGACGTAGGGGCAGCAACTGCCCCACGCCGGCAGGTAGCTTATCCCACATCCCCTCACCAAAAGGTGAAATTTGGTCAATTTTTTGCTCCTACCACAGACACGCGTGTGTGTTGAGCCCCTTACGACGTCGAGTAAACGCCAGGGGGTGCTGGATTCGAACCAGCAGCCTCGAAACCTCGACCAGAGAAGTATCGAGCCCCAGGGACCGACGACCTCGACCAATGTTGCTGTTGTGTTATGTCTTCTGTACTTCTGGTAAATCGCTTGTGTACAAAAGGTATATAAGTGGGCCTAGTACACTCCCTTGTGGACCACCAGTATTAACTTTTTTTCTGTTCTGAGTACGCATTGTCCAGCCTGATACGAAAGTACCGTTTTGATAAATAAGGCCGGGTACACACGTTGAGGATTCCGGAGAGGATTCCTCGTTGATCGATTCCTCTCCGGCCGACGGACCGTGTGGACGGGTCGAGGCCTTCAGTTGAGGCGGACCGAACAGGCCGCCAGGCCTTTCCAAGTTTTGGAAAGGCCACCTGAGGCCGGGGTTCCGGTTCCCGGAATTGAACCCCTTCCTTCACGTGTGGATGAGGTGATCGGTTGTAGGTATCGCTCGAGTATCGTCACAGTGGTCGTAGCTCCTCGTTAATTTTTTCACAGTTTTCCTCAAAAGGCCTCTCGCGTGTCGAAATCTCTGGCCGAAGCCTCCTGGTTTTCCCATACGTGTGGATGCTCCGTCCGGCTCCGGCCGCCTCAGAGGTTTTCCTCAGAGGAATCCCTCTTCGGAATCCTCAACGTGTGTACCCGGCCTAACACTTAAGTAGCTCTGTAACGGGGCGGCAGAGTCCAAGCGCCCCGTCAAGAAACTTTGGCGGCGGGGTACGGGGTCGAGCCCTCTCCCCTCCAAGCGCCTGAACCAGCGGGGCGAAAGGCGTGTCCTCATCGGACACATCGGAGTAGGAGGAGGGGAAGGCGACTTGACGAGTGGGCTGGGGAAAGGCTGGGCAGTCAGTCGGGTACGAACTCAAGTGAAACGAGGTTGGCCCCCCCTGCTCGCCATAATCTCGAGAGGACGAGGCGAGGCAGGGGCGGGGCGGAACAACCTGTTTCGGGGCGGAACAACCTGTTTCGGGGCGGAACAACCGAAGCGGAACATCTCAGTCGGGTACGAACTCAAGTGAAACGAGGTTGGCCCCCCCTGCTCGCCATAATCTCGAGAGGACGAGGCGAGGCAGGGGCGGGGCGGAACAACCTGTTTCGGGGCGGAACAACCTGTTTCGGGGCGGAACAACCTGTTTCAGGGCGGAACAACCGAAGCGGAACATCTCAGTCGTGTACGAACTCAAGTGAAGGAAAGTTGGGATCTCCGTTCGCCATAATCTCGTGAGGACAAGGCGGAACGAAGTGAAGTGAAGCGGAACATCGAAGCGGAACAACCGACGCGTAGCAAATCAACCCCTTGTGAAGCCGGTGTTGTGAAAGTGACCTGAGGGAACAAGTGTATCGTGGTTCCTTCAGGGTGAGAACTCGGGAATTGGGAGATCAGCCAATTCCTCTCCCGTAACAGTGGGCCCTTATACGAACTGAAAATCCCCCGTCGGACCCGAGTGTTGATCCGTTCGCGCCCGATTCGACGGCCAATAGTCCAGGTTTCCCACGCACCGCCAGTCGTCGGACCTCCGTCGGAAAGAGTCTCGCCTCCTCCGGCCTGGACGGCGTTCCCCTGACCGAAGCCGAGCAGCGAAGAGAACATCACCCTGTTGTCTCCATCCGAAGGAGTTGGTACAAGTAAGTGGCGAAATAACTCTGTTTCGTACCCTTGCAACGCGAAAGTCGAATCTCTAAATCTGGCCCAAGCCCCGACGTTTAGTCACCAGAAAGCTGATCATAGAGTTGTACATTGTAGCCGTATTATTTAGTATTTTGTCTGTCGTAGGAAAAGTAAAAGGAATTAGGGGAGGACATTAACAAATCACTTCCACTTTACCGTTATTCAAACCAAACATTTGAGCCTTCAGCTACCTCGTAAATTCATTTGGCCCTCAGCCCTTCACTTCTGCCTACTCAATAATTAGATTACGTAATAGTCAATATCCTTCTCGGCCGAGACATTCCGTATTTTATATTTCTGTCAATTGCGTTTATTATAAGTCAATATTGAACCCTTGTCTTTTCAATCACGAAACCCCATTCCTCAGAGCTTGGTAAATTCAGGTGTACTTGGCGTCCATGACCGACCATTGCAGACATTCCGGACGGTAAGTGAAAGTCTTTAGTCTCCCACTAATTATTCGCCTAGGTCTATTTTTGGATCCCTAGCCCGTTACGAGAAAACGACGGGTTACATCTTTTGGTGGCAAGCGGTGGGATTTTTCAGAAATCTCGATTTCTGTCGTATCCACAACAAGTGATCTTGACCAGGTGAATATTGGTGAGAAAAAGCTCTGAAGGAATTGGGTCGCGTTCCATAATCTTGAAATTCAAACTGTGCTAGTTGTAGATTCCGAAATTTAAAATTGTAAGAAACAAACAAATCGGCCCGAGTGTGAGGAAGCGAGTGAGGAGCCAATTGACTTCAAATCCGTGTCTAGGATCTTTTCTTTCCAAAAATCGAAATTTAGATACTGGCTCATTTGTTTAGTAGCATCACTCTCACTGTAGCCTTCTGTTCCGAAACTTGTCCCGGGGCTCTCTGTTCCGAGACTGTTCCGGGGCCCTCTGTTCCGGGACTGTTCCGGGACTTGTCCCGGGGCTTTCTGTTCCGAGACTGTTCCGGGGCCCTCTGTTCCGGGACTGTTCCGGGACTTGTCCCGGGGCCTTCTGTTCCGGAACTGTTCCGAGACTTGTCCCGGGGCCTTCTGTTCCGGGACTGTTCCGGGGCCCTCTGTTCCGGGACTGTTCCGGGACTTGTCCCGGGGCTCTCAGTTCCGAGACTGTTCCGGGGCCCTCTGTTCCGGGACTGTTCCGGGACTTGTCCCGGGGCTTTCTGTTCCGAGACTGTTCCGGGGCCTTCTGTTCCGGAACTGTTCCGGGACTGTTCCGGGACTTGTTCCGGGGCCCTCTGTTCCGAAACTGTTCCGGAGCCTTCAGCTCCAATTGACATCCCAATTCCAGACCCGTCATAGCTCTTACCAACTGGGAAGTCCTTTCTCGATTCGTGGGGAAATTATCGGTCCTTGGTGCGCAAGAAAGTGATCTATCGGTTCTATAATTTTTTTTTTATTTATTTATTTATTTATTTATTATTATTATTATTTTTTCTTTTTTTTTTTATTTAACAAGTGAATTCGCGACCATGCACCAAAACAGCAGCCCATCAGACGAGGGCGAAGCCATGATGAACCCCGATCTGGAAATAAAATGCACAACACAAGTACTTACCTTGTTTCACTAATGACCGTACATCATGAGTCGTGACAGGACCCCCTGGGTCCCCCCCCCCCCCCTTTTTTTTTTTTTTTTTTTTTTTTTTTTTTCTTTCTTTCTTTTTCCCTTTGTAATGGCAGCAAAATCTAGGGTTCGTTGTTCAGTTTCTGGCTTTGTGAAAGAGGTTGTCTGCATGACGAATGAGCCGTCAATTGATGGAAAATGTGTGAGTTGAATGTGAGAGGAGACTAAAGAAAGGGCCGGTTTGTATGTTTCACATCATAGTAGGGAAGTAGAAGATAAGACCAGCAGAAGACACATCTCGCCCATCGCACCACCTTGGAACATCAGCGCCATCATGCTCTCGACGGGTGGGGACGTCCTGTGCCCGTCTGCACCCAGCGACGACACCCGCCGACAACGTACCGCTGCGAGAGAAAATGCCGGAACCTGCGGCCCACGGACCCTGCCTACCCGAAGCCCTGCTCCCGCGCCGAACACGAGAAGGACCACCACCAACCTGTACCGCTTGTAAGCGATGGCGGTACGAACAAGCATGGATAGCGGCCAACCAACCAGACGCAATGCCCATCGAACCAGTCACCCCCCCCAGGAAGAAAGATTGCCGAGGTGGACCTCGGCCTCCAAAGATCGGAGGAGTGTAACGGGGCGGCAGAGTCCAAGCGCCCCGTCAAGAAACTTTGGCGGCGGGGTACGGGGTCGAGCCCTCTCCCCTCCAAGCGCCTGAACCAGCGGGGCGAAAGGCGTGTCCTCATCGGACACATCGGAGTAGGAGGAGGGGAAGGCGACTTGACGAGTGGGCTGGGGAAAGGCTGGGCAGTCAGTCGGGTACGAACTCAAGTGAAACGAGGTTGGCCCCCCCTGCTCGCCATAATCTCGAGAGGACGAGGCGAGGCAGGGGCGGGGCGGAACAACCTGTTTCGGGGCGGAACAACCTGTTTCGGGGCGGAACAACCTGTTTCGGGGCGGAACAACCGAAGCGGAACATCTCAGTCGGGTACGAACTCAAGTGAAACGAGGTTGGCCCCCCCTGCTCGCCATAATCTCGAGAGGACGAGGCGAGGCAGGGGCGGGGCGGAACAACCTGTTTCGGGGCGGAACAACCTGTTTCGGGGCGGAACAACCTGTTTCGGGGCGGAACAACCGAAGCGGAACATCTCAGTCGTGTACGAACTCAAGTGAAGGAAAGTTGGGATCTCCGTTCGCCATAATCTCGTGAGGACAAGGCGGAACGAAGTGAAGTGAAGCGGAACATCGAAGCGGAACAACCGACGCGTAGCAAATCAACCCCTTGTGAAGCCGGTGTTGTGAAAGTGACCTGAGGGAACAAGTGTATCGTGGTTCCTTCAGGGTGAGAACTCGGGAATTGGGAGATCAGCCAATTCCTCTCCCGTAACAGTGGGCCCTTATACGAACTGAAAATCCCCCGTCGGACCCGAGTGTTGATCCGTTCGCGCCCGATTCGACGGCCAATAGTCCAGGTTTCCCACGCACCGCCAGTCGTCGGACCTCCGTCGGAAAGAGTCTCGCCTCCTCCGGCCTGGACGGCGTTCCCCTGACCGAAGCCGAGCAGCGAAGAGAACATCACCCTGTTGTCTCCATCCAAAGGAGTTGGTACACGTAAGTGGCGAAATAACTCTGTTTCGTACCCTTGCAACGCGAAAGTCGAATCTCTAAATCTGGCCCAAGCCCCGACGTTTAGTCACCAGAAAGCTGATCATAGAGTTGTACATTGTAGCCGTATTATTTAGTATTTTGTCTGTCGTAGGAAAAGTAAAAGGAATTAGGGGAGGACATTAACAAATCACTTCCACTTTACCGTTATTCAAACCAAACATTTGAGCCTTCAGCTACCTCGTAAATTCATTTGGCCCTCAGCCCTTCACTTCTGCCTACTCAATAATTAGATTACGTAATAGTCAATATCCTTCTCGGCCGAGACATTCCGTATTTTATATTTCTGTCAATTGCGTTTATTATAAGTCAATATTGAACCCTTGTCTTTTCAATCACGAAACCCCATTCCTCAGAGCTTGGTAAATTCAGGTGTACTTGGCGTCCATGACCGACCATTGCAGACATTCCGGACGGTAAGTGAAAGTCTTTAGTCTCCCACTAATTATTCGCCTAGGTCTATTTTTGGATCCCTAGCCCGTTACGAGAAAACGACGGGTTACATCTTTTGGTGGCAAGCGGTGGGATTTTTCAGAAATCTCGATTTCTGTCGTATCCACAACAAGTGATCTTGACCAGGTGAATATTGGTGAGAAAAAGCTCTGAAGGAATTGGGTCGCGTTCCATAATCTTGAAATTCAAACTGTGCTAGTTGTAGATTCCGAAATTTAAAATTGTAAGAAACAAACAAATCGGCCCGAGTGTGAGGAAGCGAGTGAGGAGCCAATTGACTTCAAATCCGTGTCTAGGATTTTTTCTTTCCAAAAATCGAAATTTAGATACTGGCTCATTTGTTTAGTAGCATCACTCTCACTGTAGCCTTCTGTTCCGAAACTTGTCCCGGGGCTCTCTGTTCCGAGACTGTTCCGGGGCCCTCTGTTCCGGGACTGTTCCGGGACTTGTCCCGGGGCTTTCTGTTCCGAGACTGTTCCGGGGCCCTCTGTTCCGGGACTGTTCCGGGACTTGTCCCGGGGCCTTCTGTTCCGGAACTGTTCCGGGACTGTTCCGAGACTTGTCCCGGGGCCTTCTGTTCCGGGACTGTTCCGGGGCCCTCTGTTCCGGGACTGTTCCGGGACTTGTCCCGGGGCTCTCAGTTCCGAGACTGTTCCGGGGCCCTCTGTTCCGGGACTGTTCCGGGACTTGTCCCGGGGCTTTCTGTTCCGAGACTGTTCCGGGGCCTTCTGTTCCGGAACTGTTCCGGGACTGTTCCGGGACTTGTTCCGGGGCCCTCTGTTCCGAAACTGTTCCGGAGCCTTCAGCTCCAATTGACATCCCAATTCCAGACCCGTCATAGCTCTTACCAACTGGGAAGTCCTTTCTCGATTCGTGGGGAAATTATCGGTCCTTGGTGCGCAAGAAAGTGATCTATCGGTTCTATAATTTTTTTTTTATTTATTTATTTATTTATTTATTATTATTATTATTTTTTCTTTTTTTTTTATTTAACAAGTGAATTCGCGACCATGCACCAAAACAGCAGCCCATCAGACGAGGGCGAAGCCATGATGAACCCCGATCTGGAAATAAAATGCACAACACAAGTACTTACCTTGTTTCACTAATGACCGTACATCATGAGTCGTGACAGGACCCCCTGGGTCCCCCCCCCCCCTTTTTTTTTTTTTTTTTTTTTTTTTTTTTTTTCTTTCTTTCTTTTTCCCTTTGTAATGGCAGCAAAATCTAGGGTTCGTTGTTCAGTTTCTGGCTTTGTGAAAGAGGTTGTCTGCATGACGAATGAGCCGTCAATTGATGGAAAATGTGTGAGTTGAATGTGAGAGGAGACTAAAGAAAGGGCCGGTTTGTATGTTTCACATCATAGTAGGGAAGTAGAAGATAAGACCAGCAGAAGACACATCTCGCCCATCGCACCACCTTGGAACATCAGCGCCATCATGCTCTCGACGGGTGGGGACGTCCTGTGCCCGTCTGCACCCAGCGACGACACCCGCCGACAACGTACCGCTGCGAGAGAAAATGCCGGAACCTGCGGCCCACGGACCCTGCCTACCCGAAGCCCTGCTCCCGCGCCGAACACGAGAAGGACCACCACCAACCTGTACCGCTTGTAAGCGATGGCGGTACGAACAAGCATGGATAGCGGCCAACCAACCAGACGCAATGCCCATCGAACCAGTCACCCCCCCCAGGAAGAAAGATTGCCGAGGTGGACCTCGGCCTCCAAAGATCGGAGGAGTGTAACGGGGCGGCAGAGTCCAAGCGCCCCGTCAAGAAACTTTGGCGGCGGGGGTACGGGGTCGAGCCCTCTCCCCTCCAAGCGCCTGAACCAGCGGGGCGAAAGGCGTGTCCTCATCGGACACATCGGAGTAGGAGGAGGGGAAGGCGACTTGACGAGTGGGCTGGGGAAAGGCTGGGCAGTCAGTCGGGTACGAACTCAAGTGAAACGAGGTTGGCCCCCCCTGCTCGCCATAATCTCGAGAGGACGAGGCGAGGCAGGGGCGGGGCGGAACAACCTGTTTCGGGGCGGAACAACCTGTTTCGGGGCGGAACAACCTGTTTCGGGGCGGAACAACCGAAGCGGAACATCTCAGTCGGGTACGAACTCAAGTGAAACGAGGTTGGCCCCCCCTGCTCGCCATAATCTCGAGAGGACGAGGCGAGGCAGGGGCGGGGCGGAACAACCTGTTTCGGGGCGGAACAACCTGTTTCGGGGCGGAACAACCTGTTTCGGGGCGGAACAACCGAAGCGGAACATCTCAGTCGTGTACGAACTCAAGTGAAGGAAAGTTGGGATCTCCGTTCGCCATAATCTCGTGAGGACAAGGCGGAACGAAGTGAAGTGAAGCGGAACATCGAAGCGGAACAACCGACGCGTAGCAAATCAACCCCTTGTGAAGCCGGTGTTGTGAAAGTGACCTGAGGGAACAAGTGTATCGTGGTTCCTTCAGGGTGAGAACTCGGGAATTGGGAGATCAGCCAATTCCTCTCCCGTAACAGTGGGCCCTTATACGAACTGAAAATCCCCCGTCGGACCCGAGTGTTGATCCGTTCGCGCCCGATTCGACGGCCAATAGTCCAGGTTTCCCACGCACCGCCAGTCGTCGGACCTCCGTCGGAAAGAGTCTCGCCTCCTCCGGCCTGGACGGCGTTCCCCTGACCGAAGCCGAGCAGCGAAGAGAACATCACCCTGTTGTCTCCATCCGAAGGAGTTGGTACACGTAAGTGGCGAAATAACTCTGTTTCGTACCCTTGCAACGCGAAAGTCGAATCTCTAAATCTGGCCCAAGCCCCGACGTTTAGTCACCAGAAAGCTGATCATAGAGTTGTACATTGTAGCCGTATTATTTAGTATTTTGTCTGTCGTAGGAAAAGTAAAAGGAATTAGGGGAGGACATTAACAAATCACTTCCACTTTACCGTTATTCAAACCAAACATTTGAGCCTTCAGCTACCTCGTAAATTCATTTGGCCCTCAGCCCTTCACTTCTGCCTACTCAATAATTAGATTACGTAATAGTCAATATCCTTCTCGGCCGAGACATTCCGTATTTTATATTTCTGTCAATTGCGTTTATTATAAGTCAATATTGAACCCTTGTCTTTTCAATCACGAAACCCCATTCCTCAGAGCTTGGTAAATTCAGGTGTACTTGGCGTCCATGACCGACCATTGCAGACATTCCGGACGGTAAGTGAAAGTCTTTAGTCTCCCACTAATTATTCGCCTAGGTCTATTTTTGGATCCCTAGCCCGTTACGAGAAAACGACGGGTTACATCTTTTGGTGGCAAGCGGTGGGATTTTTCAGAAATCTCGATTTCTGTCGTATCCACAACAAGTGATCTTGACCAGGTGAATATTGGTGAGAAAAAGCTCTGAAGGAATTGGGTCGCGTTCCATAATCTTGAAATTCAAACTGTGCTAGTTGTAGATTCCGAAATTTAAAATTGTAAGAAACAAACAAATCGGCCCGAGTGTGAGGAAGCGAGTGAGGAGCCAATTGACTTCAAATCCGTGTCTAGGATTTTTTCTTTCCAAAAATCGAAATTTAGATACTGGCTCATTTGTTTAGTAGCATCACTCTCACTGTAGCCTTCTGTTCCGAAACTTGTCCCGGGGCTCTCTGTTCCGAGACTGTTCCGGGGCCCTCTGTTCCGGGACTGTTCCGGGACTTGTCCCGGGGCTTTCTGTTCCGAGACTGTTCCGGGGCCCTCTGTTCCGGGACTGTTCCGGGACTTGTCCCGGGGCCTTCTGTTCCGGAACTGTTCCGGGACTGTTCCGAGACTTGTCCCGGGGCCTTCTGTTCCGGGACTGTTCCGGGGCCCTCTGTTCCGGGACTGTTCCGGGACTTGTCCCGGGGCTCTCAGTTCCGAGACTGTTCCGGGGCCCTCTGTTCCGGGACTGTTCCGGGACTTGTCCCGGGGCTTTCTGTTCCGAGACTGTTCCGGGGCCTTCTGTTCCGGAACTGTTCCGGGACTGTTCCGGGACTTGTTCCGGGGCCCTCTGTTCCGAAACTGTTCCGGAGCCTTCAGCTCCAATTGACATCCCAATTCCAGACCCGTCATAGCTCTTACCAACTGGGAAGTCCTTTCTCGATTCGTGGGGAAATTATCGGTCCTTGGTGCGCAAGAAAGTGATCTATCGGTTCTATAATTTTTTATTTATTTATTTATTTATTTATTTATTATTATTATTATTTTTTCTTTTTTTTTTTATTTAACAAGTGAATTCGCGACCATGCACCAAAACAGCAGCCCATCAGACGAGGGCGAAGCCATGATGAACCCCGATCTGGAAATAAAATGCACAACACAAGTACTTACCTTGTTTCACTAATGACCGTACATCATGAGTCGTGACAGGACCCCCTGGGTCCCCCCCCCCCCTTTTTTTTTTTTTTTTTTTTTTTTTTTTCTTTCTTTCTTTTTCCCTTTGTAATGGCAGCAAAATCTAGGGTTCGTTGTTCAGTTTCTGGCTTTGTGAAAGAGGTTGTCTGCATGACGAATGAGCCGTCAATTGATGGAAAATGTGTGAGTTGAATGTGAGAGGAGACTAAAGAAAGGGCCGGTTTGTATGTTTCACATCATAGTAGGGAAGTAGAAGATAAGACCAGCAGAAGACACATCTCGCCCATCGCACCACCTTGGAACATCAGCGCCATCATGCTCTCGACGGGTGGGGACGTCCTGTGCCCGTCTGCACCCAGCGACGACACCCGCCGACAACGTACCGCTGCGAGAGAAAATGCCGGAACCTGCGGCCCACGGACCCTGCCTACCCGAAGCCCTGCTCCCGCGCCGAACACGAGAAGGACCACCACCAACCTGTACCGCTTGTAAGCGATGGCGGTACGAACAAGCATGGATAGCGGCCAACCAACCAGACGCAATGCCCATCGAACCAGTCACCCCCCCCAGGAAGAAAGATTGCCGAGGTGGACCTCGGCCTCCAAAGATCGGAGGAGTGTAACGGGGCGGCAGAGTCCAAGCGCCCCGTCAAGAAACTTTGGCGGCGGGGTACGGGGTCGAGCCCTCTCCCCTCCAAGCGCCTGAACCAGCGGGGCGAAAGGCGTGTCCTCATCGGACACATCGGAGTAGGAGGAGGGGAAGGCGACTTGACGAGTGGGCTGGGGAAAGGCTGGGCAGTCAGTCGGGTACGAACTCAAGTGAAACGAGGTTGGCCCCCCCTGCTCGCCATAATCTCGAGAGGACGAGGCGAGGCAGGGGCGGGGCGGAACAACCTGTTTCGGGGCGGAACAACCTGTTTCGGGGCGGAACAACCGAAGCGGAACATCTCAGTCGGGTACGAACTCAAGTGAAACGAGGTTGGCCCCCCCTGCTCGCCATAATCTCGAGAGGACGAGGCGAGGCAGGGGCGGGGCGGAACAACCTGTTTCGGGGCGGAACAACCTGTTTCGGGGCGGAACAACCTGTTTCGGGGCGGAACAACCGAAGCGGAACATCTCAGTCGTGTACGAACTCAAGTGAAGGAAAGTTGGGATCTCCGTTCGCCATAATCTCGTGAGGACAAGGCGGAACGAAGTGAAGTGAAGCGGAACATCGAAGCGGAACAACCGACGCATAGCAAATCAACCCCTTGTGAAGCCGGTGTTGTGAAAGTGACCTGAGGGAACAAGTGTATCGTGGTTCCTTCAGGGTGAGAACTCGGGAATTGGGAGATCAGCCAATTCCTCTCCCGTAACAGTGGGCCCTTATACGAACTGAAAATCCCCCGTCGGACCCGAGTGTTGATCCGTTCGCGCCCGATTCGACGGCCAATAGTCCAGGTTTCCCACGCACCACCAGTCGTCGGACCTCCGTCGGAAAGAGTCTCGCCTCCTCCGGCCTGGACGGCGTTCCCCTGACCGAAGCCGAGCAGCGAAGAGAACATCACCCTGTTGTCTCCATCCGAAGGAGTTGGTACACGTAAGTGGCGAAATAACTCTGTTTCGTACCCTTGCAACGCGAAAGTCGAATCTCTAAATCTGGCCCAAGCCCCGACGTTTAGTCACCAGAAAGCTGATCATAGAGTTGTACATTGTAGCCGTATTATTTAGTATTTTGTCTGTCGTAGGAAAAGTAAAAGGAATTAGGGGAGGACATTAACAAATCACTTCCACTTTACCGTTATTCAAACCAAACATTTGAGCCTTCAGCTACCTCGTAAATTCATTTGGCCCTCAGCCCTTCACTTCTGCCTACTCAATAATTAGATTACGTAATAGTCAATATCCTTCTCGGCCGAGACATTCCGTATTTTATATTTCTGTCAATTGCGTTTATTATAAGTCAATATTGAACCCTTGTCTTTTCAATCACGAAACCCCATTCCTCAGAGCTTGGTAAATTCAGGTGTACTTGGCGTCCATGACCGACCATTGCAGACATTCCGGACGGTAAGTGAAAGTCTTTAGTCTCCCACTAATTATTCGCCTAGGTCTATTTTTGGATCCCTAGCCCGTTACGAGAAAACGACGGGTTACAGCTCTACGTACTGGGAGGGCAGCATCCATTTCAACTTAAACTTCAAGCCCTCGTGCAAGACCTTATCAGATGCCTGCGACTCGCCCAGAAAGATGGCTGAGCATACCTTCTTTTGTTCGAGAGCTTCTTCAATGGCGTGAACTAGCCGATGCACCTGATCAACAGTTGAGTGGTGTTGACAGGAAAAAAACTGCTGGTTTGGAATTAGGTTGCGCTCCTTAATGACATATAGCAATCTTTTGTTAGGAAGTTTTCAAATAGCTCAGATATCACATGAAATTGGCCAATTCCAGGTTTTGAATCATTATTACCTCAGCAATCTTCCACAGCTGGTGCATTGATGATCTGGGTTATTTTGACAATTATTACTTACATAGGAAAATGTTTCAGTATTTGCCCAGTTATGAGGTCATACCGAGGCGTTCAATAAATGATTTTTTTTTTCTAATGACCAACCAAGTACCTGAACTATTATTGATACTTGGGACACTTTTTCGACTAAATTTTGGGTGCTGAATCCAATGAGACGGGTCCCGGAACGATTGGCGCCCACTGGAAGAGGTTATGATTCAAAATGGGTACTACCTACCTACCTATTTCAAAAGTGGGTTATAGAGATTTCTGGTACTTAGGCGTGTGGGGTATCATTTTCTACTAAATTTTGGACGCAGAATCGATTGGAATGAGTCTCCATGCTCCTGGTCCGTGTGAATAACCAACCCTTGTGAAAGAATTTGCAGCGTATTTTCATCATGACGTTCAAAAACGGCAGATCTACTGTGATCATGGAAAGGTTGGCAACCCTAACCGCGACTTCAACAGCGTGAGTGGGCGGCCAGCGTGGGCGGGAGGTCAGGCGGGGTGGCGTACAAAGCAAGGAAGGGGGGGGGGGGTTGTCGGGCGTTTTCGGTTGCGTTCGTTCTCTCTCTCTCTCACACTCTTTCTCTCTCTCTCTCTCTCCCTCTAATATGCATTTAAGGTAAACAACGATTACTACAGTAATTCTGAGTATTTCTTTCAACTTTTGGTTGGTTATTCCTTGAATAATCAACCTACGTTTTTCAAAGTGGTTTCGTTCACCATGTTCATAAATTTATCGAAAATTATGCCAAATGATATCTCATGAATTTGCTCTCGTTCCGTACTCAAAAGATTTAAATGGATAAATAAAAACAATGAAATCGCTCGCTATGTTAATAACCGGGAAACTGGACGAATACTGCACATCAACGACTTAACACATATGAGTATGCATACTGAAAAAGAAATGTACTTCTTCGCCCCAGAAATTTGATAAATTAGGATAAAGATTAACCGAGCTTTTAGAAGACACTTTCTTACTGTAACAACCGAGAGGGTATCAAATTGATTGAAGATGATCGTAGAAATACGTTGTCCTCATTATCAAGCTGATCATTTTATTATAATTATATTAAAATATTGAATGATTATTATTATTAGTATAAAATAGTATATAAATTATATTAGTATCTTACTGTACGTCTTAAATAATGCTTTTAGGGTCTATGTGTTAATGTGACGATATCAAATGTCAAAAAATGTGTTTTGGGAATACATGGTAGGCTAAACTGACACGTAGGTACCTGATTTGACAAGAGAGCCCAGTCGAGGTGGCCCATCACCGCCCCGAGAACAGACTGCCCATCGATAGGGAAAAACGCTTTCTGCGTAGGCACGGGCGGAGGCGAACGAGTGGGAAAACTCGCGTAGGTGGGCCGCCCCCGTCAATCGCGGGGGACCGACGGAGGCTTTTCCCCCACGTTTGTCAAAAAGGCCAATGGTTCGTGATTGGGCTCATCGTGAAGGGCTCTAAGGCGTCGTCGTCGATTACAAGGCTGAGAGTTGAAACGGTAATGAGTGACCCGTTCCACCTTACCGGCCGACTTCACAAAACTGGACTGTTATACTACGCTGAGTCACGTATAGACACCATTATCTTCTTTACCCTCACTAAAAAAGGAGTTATAAAATGGGTGAGGTACGATTTTAATGTAGAACGACGAATTAGAATCCCATTTTTACAAATTTGGACAACCAGCCTTAATTTGTAATTATTACTTAGTCGTTGAAAAATTAGGCCTGATTAGGCTAAACAGTTTCGAGGGCCAACTAGTGCCAAAAAGAGGTCCCTGACGAAATGTCAAATTTTTAGAAAATGTGATTTTACCAAAAAGACGGACACTTGGGTGTTTTGAGCTTGAAACGCAAACTGTCCGAATTTGAGGGAAATCAGGACCATCGGTTTTTTTTGCAAAAACGTAATAAAAAAAACACTATACCGATGAAATGATCCACAGAAGGGATAGAATTGTAGATTTTCAGTTTTTTATTGATTGAATTATATGTTGTTTCATCTGCTGCGTTGGAATCCACGAGGTGGCTGCGAACATCCTTGAGAATCGAAGGGTTCGAAGGAATACTTAGTTGCGGGGCTCCAGGTGACAGCGGGGGCGGAGGATGGGAAAAAACACCGCGAGCCTCCCGAGAGGCGGGGTTAATAGGGGAAGTGGTCTATAACAGCGACGTAACCTCCTCATCACCCTTTCTCCGCCAATTCCCCCACCCATCCCCTCCGCCGACACGGTCTCACCCCACTCCCTGACGGGTTTCCACGGCTTTTCTAAGAGGGTTTCCCAGCCGTTTTCCCCACCACTTTGACCCCGTTTGACGATCGTTTCGGGGATGGTTGGCCCCCGACGGGGCCTTCTACACTGTGGCGCGGGATTTTTCCTACTTGCGGGACCTTATGCCAGGAATGCCGCTGACCCACTGCCCCGGTGGCGCCTAATCTGCTCTACGGCGGAGCCTAGTAGGTTTGTGATAAGAGTCACAAGGACGGATTGTGACAAGTGTGAGTGAGACAATCACACTTAAGTGTAATCAGAACTGTTCAATTGACACCATAAATGGATGAAAATTCTGAACCACAATGATTCATCATCCCCCAACAACTTGATAATGGTTTGGCAGGTTCAAATTGATTGATTGTTGATTAATGCTCAGACCTCTAAAAACTCACTTCTTGGAATTATGAACTGCACTAATCAAAATAAATCAATTCAAACATTCTTCTTGTTATAGGTATCTCAAACTTTTACAGCAAATGGTTCGCATATTTGTACGTAAAACCACAAATTAAGTATGAACCGAATAAGAAATTAAATGAAGGGAAGGGAAGCAAACACTCCACCGAAAAGAATCTCCCACCGCTGTCATAAATATACTCCACCTCACATCGAGGAATTGTTGAGAATTAAACAACAAACTAAATCACTTTGGGAAAGGTCAAAATACCCTCCTCACAAAACGGCATACAACAGAGCGACCATAAAACTCAAAAATGCACTCATGGAGTTGAAAAAGTACGAAAAGGAGAATAAAATTATGAGCTTAGAGGTGAATGATGGGTCTCTTTTTAGAAAATGCAAAACACTTCTAAAGGAGCGTCGTTATATTCCCCCTCTGAAGGACAATAACAGGTGGTATTCCACCCCCGAGGAAAAATCGTGCTTATTTGCAGAAAAATTGGTGGAGCAGTTCTCTCCGAATGACACAGATCCCACGGAGTTTCATGCACATGTGGAAGAAGTAATCTCTCAGCCTTTGCCCTTAACACCATTTACAGATTTCTTCAGCCCAGCCGAGGTGAAAAACTCTATCTTCCGCTCACCAACAAAGAAATCCCCAGGTGCCGACGGCATCACACAACCACTGCTCAAGAATTTACCCAAAAAGACCCTCGTCCTGCTTACACAAATCTACAACGCTGTCCTCCGAACAACGCATTTTCCTTCGAAATGGAAACACGCTGAAATCATAATGATCCTCAAACCAAACAAGTCCGCCCATGATCCCAGGAGTTATCGCCCAATCAGCCTCCTCTCGATATTTTCCAAAATATTCGAGAGACTTCTTCTGCCTAAGCTGATGCCATTTTTCGAAACGGTCATCCCTAATTTTCAGTTCGGTTTCCGGCACATGCACTCATGCCAACAGCAGCTACATCGCGTGACCGAGGAAATCCTTGACGCCTTTGAAAAACGCGAAATATGCATTGGCTTGTTTCTCGACACGGAAAAGGCATTTGACAGGGTATGGCATCCTGGACTGCTATACAAGATAAAACCCCTCGTCCCTGACACCTACTACCGCATAGTGCAGTCATTCTTGGCAGAGCGGACTTTCCATGTTAAATGCGACCATGCCAATTGGCTAAGTAAAAGCGCATCAGCTTCAGTTCCGCAAGGCAGCGTATGGGGACCAATCGCCTACTTGATTTACGTCTCGGACGTCCCAGCTTCATCAGAAACTGTCACAGCAATGTTTGCCGATGATCAATGTATTCTATCCCGGGATAAAGACGGAGTAAAAGCCTCTGACAAATTGCAACATCACGTGCGAAGCATAGAGTCATGGAACGTGAAATGGAAAACAAAAGTGAATCCCCAAAAATCAGCGGTGGTCCCATTTACCCTAAAACGAATATACTCGACCCGCCCGATCACTCTATGCCGTGAAGAAGTACCAAAGGTTGGGAACGTGCGTTACCTGGGGATTAATCTCCAGTCAAACCTCACTTTCAATCACCACATTGGGGACCTAGTCAAGAGACTCAGGACTCGCATCAACATGATGAAACCTCTGATGGGGACAGCATCGCCACTGGACCTATCTATCAAACGTCTGCTCTACCTCGTATTAATCAGGCCCGTATGGTTATACGGATGCTCTATATGGGGTCTAGCCAGCAAAACCCAAATTAAAAGGATTCAGGTACAGCAGAACAGGGCCCTACGACTGATCGCACGCGCACCTTGGTACGTCAGCAACGCAACACTTCACCGGGACTTGGACATACCCGAAGTAATGGACTGCATCAGAACCAATTCTACCAGACTACACTCCAACATTCTTCTTCTCTTCTCCACGGCGCTACAGCCCTTTGAGGGCCTAGGCCTGACCAGTCGCTAGCCTCCACGCTGCACGGTCTGCGGCAAGTGTGCGCCACCTCATGACGCCCATCTGTCGCAGATCATCCTCCACTCCGTCTATCCAGCGCAGCCTTGGCCTCCCACGCAATCGTCTTCCTCCTGGGTGGCCTCTGTACAGTTTGGCAGCTGCCCTTTCCACAGGCATCCTCTCCATATGTCCTGCCCATCGGAGTCTGGCTCGTTTCGCCTCTGCTATGATGTCGGGCTGTCCATACAAAAGAGCGAGCTCCTCGTTGGTTCGGATACGCCACCTGCCCCCTTCACAAATCCCCCCATAAATTCTTCTTAGGATCTTCCTTTCCCAGCGTCTGAGCTGGTCTTCCTCTTTCCTTGTTAGGGTCCAAGTCTCAGAGCCATATAGCACAACTGGCCTCACTACGGTTCGGTACACTTTAACTTTGGAAGTCCTGCTAAGTAACCTACTTTTGAAAAAACTTGTTAGTGCAAATAAACACCTGTTTCCTGCATTAACTCGGGCTTTAATTTCATGTTCAAGAGAGCAGTCCTTGTTGATAGTTGTTCCAAGATATTTAAAGGTTGAACAATTCTCAAAATACTTTCCATTTATCAGGATTTCTTCCTCTTGTTCTCTCTCCTCATTTCTTTTACTTAGAACGTATTTTGTTTTTTCATAGTTGACTTTTAGGCCAACTTCTCGGGCATTCTCCTCCAAGTATAAAAAACTCCAACATTCACCCCCACCCAAATCAAGCCCTCGCAGCCTATTGGACATCCTTAGAACGCCGCCCCCAAGGATCAAGAAGACTCAAACGAAAACGTACAATAGATATCCTACCAACCATCAGTGACAGTGAATGAACTCGAGAACTCGTGTGCGATTCAAATTCGGAAGGACTGTTAATGGACAGTGACCTTCAATCAAGTTCCACGCAATCCCTGCAAAGGGTTGCATGTATCACTACCAACTGTCACAACAAAGAGTATGGTTATATACTAAAAGTTAAATTAATAAAAAAAAAAAAAATTAAATGAAGACAAAAAATGGTTTTTAGTGTTTTTTATCATTGACCTGTTGAATTGAAAAAAAATAGTTGTTTGAAAAAGTAGACAATTTCTGTCGGAAGGGACGGGGTAAAGAGAATGATTGAAAAATCAATTAAATAGTTTTTGAATAGGGCATTACACCAAAATTTCGTATAGTCACGATAATTTATCAATCTAACACGATCATGATCGCGAGATGCTTCGAGTCTTGAACGTTCTAAATCACGTTCAAAACAACTTCGTTTACCCTGACCATCAAAATCATGAAAAATCATGTTGAAAACATCCCATTGTTAACAAGCAAAAATGGTGGCAGAAACGTAGCCTTACAAAATTGAGTATTTGGTTGCAAGATGGCGGCCGAATGCTTAATCCGAATTCGTATTTTTATAATAATTTACACTAGTTTGTCAAAATCAATTTTTGAAAATTTAACAAAAATAGAAAAATAAAATAAAAATTACTGAAAGATTTAGTTCAATTTTTTGGAGGGGAGGACTTATGAGGATTGAAGGTATTTCCACACGAAGATCTTAAATTTAAGGAAGAACAATCAGACGTTTGGATGGTTTATTTATTGTACTTATTCAAGGAAGATAAGATCCAGATTCATTACTTATACAGGGTGTCCTACGAGTTGTCCCCGCGTCCCCCTATATTCCTCAAAATGGGAGTACATTTAAAAAAATTTTTGAGCAACCATTTTTCAACTTGAAAACCACTTTTTTAAGCGCCTGTTTGCAAATAAACTGACATAAGTTTGTTAATAACTCTCCATTTTTTATTCATTTATTTATTTTTAAATCCGACTAAAAAAGACGATTTTTTGACGTTAAGAAAAAACTAATTTTGGTCATTATTCCGCAAAAATTGAGTCGAATCAAGAAACGAAAGGCATCACAATAAAACTAAATGATTTTGAAATAAGGGAGAAAAAATGTTCATGATTTCTTTTCAGACGTTGCGTTCAGGACAATTTCTTCCCATAACGTGGAATTAATTAGAAACATTCCAAATTTGTTGAGATTGTATAAGTTGGTAATTAAAAAAAAACGTTAAATTTTTTAATTAATTTATAATAAATAATTATGTTAATTTAAAAATAGTCAACAATATAATTTTTATCATCAAGCTGAAAATTGAGCGAATTTTAGGGAATTTTCCTCATCCCGAAACCCTATTTCTCGCGCCAGGGTCGCGTAATTAACCATTCAAGGTTGGCGAGGTTCAATATATCTACTTGACTTGAAAAAATGCTAAGGTAGGCGTTTAACAATGAGAGCCCCACACAAAACGCTGCAAATTCATTCACAGGAGTTAGTTATTCCTCAGACCAGGAGCATGGAGATTCATTCGAATTGATTCAGCGTTCAAAATCTAGCCGAAAATGATAACCCACCCGCCTAGGTACCGGAAATCTCAAAAACACACATTCGAAATAGGTTGATAGATACCCATTTTGACCCGAAACCCCTTCCAGTTGGCGCCAATCGTTCCGGGATCCATTTCATTGGATTTAGCGTCCAAAATTTAGTCAAAAATGATACCCCACACGCCAAAAATATCGAAAATCCGTTTTTCGAAATACACATTTTGACCCCTACCCCTCCCAAATTTGGTCCGATCGGGCTGAAAAGGTGGACCAACTATTTCAAGAAACTTTAAACTATTCTATGATAATTAACCTAACCCTTATCGAATTGTAAACGCGGAATAGTGATTCGAATAGCTCTCACGATGTCATACGTTCTCAAGTACTCAAGAGAACTCTGAAGTCTGTTGGCAGAGCCATAACCGCGGTTTATGACGTCATAGAACGCAAGCGCCGAGTCAGACCTTCATTTTGCAGATATAACAACTTCTTTAGCGCTAAGACTTCCATTTTGAGCCTCAATTAGGAACAATTGTACGTAAACCGTCTTGTTCTCGAAGCAAAGCACCCTTCATTGCTGTACGTGTTCATAAGAAAATGGTTGTTTTGAGAATATGAGAACAACGACGATATTTTTACGCCAATACATCCATAATGGCCAATTTTGTGCTCAGAATTTCGGTTTTCAGAGCCGCATCGCCTAAACCCAGATGAGTGGCCAGAACATTTGAGCACACTTATTTTTCAGAAAAATTGGTTCCCAACATTTTGCAAAATAATATACAAACTGTCCTGTGTTTAAACAATTTTCTACTACCAAAACACGTGAGGACGGTGGACGGCGGACGGATTTGGGGTATTTGATCTAGACATCATGAACAGTATACTGTCAAATTTCGGGGCCATTCGGAGAGGTCGACCTCTGGCATAATTATTGATTGATCATTCAGGAATAACCAAACAAAAACCGTGACACCGGGCTGCCAATTTTAACCACCAAATAAAATTTATTTAATATTTTAAGAGGATGTAGAAAAATATAATGGATTTGTCACAAAATTGTTGTGACTGCAGGAACTACGTAGCCCCAATAATGGTGTGAAAACAACTGTTCGAAATTAGGCACATTTTCCCAACGATGGCGAATAAATTGTAGCGATCATTTGTCATTTTTGCCCATTTCAACTTGGAGAGTAGAAATCGTCGGATCACATTTTAAAAACAAAGAGATCTTTTGCATTCAGTGAGATGAATAAATGTCTTGGACACCTAAAAACGGTTCCAAAGCACACAATACTATAAAACTATAAAAGTTATGGAGTTTCGCTTAATCTCATTTTGCAGCGTGTCTATTCTAATCAAACAACTTGCTGACATCCACATAAAATGGTTCCTACATGGCTTAAAATAGCCGAAACTTAAATGGGAATAAACATTTTACTTCATCATGAGTATTTGAGATTCTTTACATTAACCAACTCTGAACAACATTATCATGAAATAATTTCTACTGTAAAATATTCGAGTTTTAAATAATGAATTCATAAGTAATGATTTATTTTGATTTGTAATTTCCCTTTTAAATTGGCTAACTCCTGTTTTCAGGGTTTTTGAACACTCTGCCCTCTTAAGGGAACGACAAAAATCGTGAAAATTTATCATATTAGAAATAACCGATAAATGGGGTCCGAAGCGAGACGCACATCCGTTCTATCCGTCCGTGTTATTAGGTGTCTAAAAATGGAAGCTCCTTTTCCCATCGACCACCCCCCCCCCCCCCCCCTCGCTTTAGTGGGTCAAGCCCTCGACTTTGTTTATAACCACCCCACATAGCACTGCGGAACACCCTCCCCTCTCCGTCGCCTCTGATACCAGGAGCGACGCCATTTACTTCATATTGATAAGGCAGGAATGAAGAGCCACGAACCCTTGGGTCGAGGAATAGCGTGATTTTCACAACCAGGTTGTTTTTACGGCTTTGATCAAACGCTAGGTAGAGGCTCGAGGAGGAACTTAATCTCGGATTAAGGGCGCAGTGGGTGGATTGAGTTTCCGAGTTGACCGAACGCGATTAGGGTGATCAAATTACACGAAAACGCTGATTTCTCGGTGGTTTTACTTCGTCTGTTTAGGTAGGTGTCCCGTGTGGCCGCACGCCCACGGCTGCAGCGCTCCATTGATGGTTCCCGGCCTTCCCCTCCCGTGACCCAGTTTCACTCACTCGAATAGCTGTGCTTCGCTCTCTTGCTAACCCCCTTCCCGTCAAGGACTTTCTTACAAGGGAGGGTCACCCCTGTGAAAATGGGGGTAAAAATTGTCTGGGTCGACAAATCCCCCGTCGATTTCCCCGGAAACTGATCAAAATCGACGGTTCGTTTCGTGATTGAAATCGAAATTCAAGTCGGAAATGGAAAAAAAGAGTTGCCTCTTTAGATATATCTTGTGGTAGGGGTTGTAGAGGAGGCAGATTGAACAAGAAAGATTCAAATTTCACAATACAAATAATATAAACTCCAGTTTCGATCCATTGAGCCTACGAGGAAGTTACCAATAGTAGTGATGTTCTCCAAAATAACAGTACACCAAGGGATGACAAAAAAAAAAAATCATAGTACGTCCAGCCATTAAAAATAACGATAAATAGTCAAACTTACCTCTCTTGCCATTACATATCCTCTAAGGTGGAGGCATCAGAAGGTGCGGAGGCGGGGCGGCTCCCTCCAGGATGGGAAAGTTGATTTTTCCGGGATAACGGTGGTGAAAAACGGGCGTTTTCCCGGAAAAAATGTTCCCGTTTTCGAGGAAAAAATCCCGGAGGAAGGTAGGGCTCTTTACGGGCGGCCAACTCGCGACGCGGGAAGTTTTCCCGTACCGTCCGTGGTAAATCGAACCGATCCCGGTTCTGAACGAGTCGCTCCTGTTTAGAAAAAGGGGGAAAAAATGAATTTTCAAACACTACAAACCCACCCCGAATCCTTCCCTGCCTCTGGTCGGACCCAACGCTGGGCGACCTCCCATAGTCTTGCTCACTACTGCCCTCTACAATCGATTTCATTGCACCCACGCGCCCCCACCCTCGCGCTATTCCGCCCCTCCCGTCCCTTTTTTCACCCCCTCCCCTACAAAGTCGAATAAACTCAGAAATTTTCTCTAATAAAACATCGCTTTTTACATAAATTTTTTTCACTATGAAAACGCTTATCTCAGGAGGACTTCACCAACCAAATTTGCAACCCACCCATTCTCAACAACCCACACGCGTCTCAAAACCACCCCTCCCCTCAACCCACTCACCACCCCACAGTTTTTCCCTTTCCGTCAGATTAAGGAGGGTTAGGTGTAGTTTTCGTCCTCAGTTTTGACCTCAATCACGATCTACCCATCAAACACGGACTTTTCGTCATATTCCTCGCCAGGGAAAATTTATCAACGAAGGGGGGACCTCGGTCGTAATCATCTCCTAATATCGAAAAGCTGGTCGGGTCATTTTGAAAAGAAAACGCCTTCGAAACCACAGCCCATTATGCTAAGGTTTGACGATGAGATCACGTTACTCCTTCACAAATCCTCCCACGGGAAAACGCCACCCTGTAACCACTTTGGATGGCTCTTGCAGACGTCACTTCGACCAATTTCTAAGCAAACTGATATCGCTCTGCATATTATTCTCTTGAAACAACATAATGACGTCCAGTATGGAGCAAATTATTCCATTATTGTTTCATTATCTGGATGAGCCTCGTTCGTGAAATAAAGCAAATTTCCAAGGCGGTTATTATTTTAATAAATGAATAAAAATACAAATTTTCCTGCAAAAAGAGGATATTGCTAGCTGACGCGGGGCCGTAGAGGTACCACTCCTTCAAAGCCGCCCGGTGTTGCGGGCTTGGCCTACGCTCGTTGCCGCGTAGAGCTCATAAATACGCCGTCAACCCAACATTCCACCTTTTCTGAGAGTTGTCAAACGTTGCGTTGATTCAAAAAATCTACTCGAATAACGCAAAACTTTTCATCAAAAGCGAGCTCTAGCAACAATGGACGATAACACGGCTCGTTTCGGCTTATCATTCATAATGGCATTTTACATCCATAGTACTCGTACAACAAAAAGAAAAATAAACTCCTTTGAAATACCTTTCACTGCGTTTTTGAACGAACTCAGTCCATCAGCATCGCCACAAGTACCTGCAAGATCGAAAAAATTATATAAATTTGCCACGGGACACCGTTTGAACCACTAACATACGAGTACATACAATAAGATATATAAATTCGCAGTCTGATCACCAATACTTATAATACAAAGACGATGAAACTTTCATTATACAAGCGCATTCTGAAAACGATTAACAACAACTTCGGCCTTCAAACATTTTTCTAATATTCCCAAAAACCTCAAATTTTTTTCGGATAATTTTCTGTTGGTTTTAGCCGACAATTCAACCCCAAAAGGACATTTTAAGCATTCAATGAAGTACCAACTCACTTTTCTGTCATTCGAACGTCATTTTTTGGAAGTGGTAGTAAGTTCCACTAAAAATGAAACTAAATTTTCCTAAGAAATATATATATATCAGCAGAAGAGGAGGAGTATATGTAAAGTCAGTGTAGAGTGTCTCCAGAAAACACAGCCACACATCCTTTCGGCAGTCAAGACTGACTAAGGACCTGGAGACTAAATACCGCTTCAGGCGTCCCGAAACATGGTCTGAAACCGCCAGCACAAATTCAAATTGTTCCACTTAAAGTCGAGAAAATTCCAAGAACTTGTTTCCGTCTTTCCAAGGATGGTTTCGGATTAATCTCTGATGAAGTCCTTATTTGTGTTTCAGGGTGAATATGGGGTTAATCTTAGCCCGTTTGATATAAAAATGATACAGGACTTCACCATCTTCAATTTCTCCGATTAGTAGTAATCGAAGTATTGTTCTTTTTGGTGCCCCTAACCTACCAAGTACACTCATTTTGAACCTAACAAATGCCCTTTCTGTGAAGAAGTTGGAGTAAGACTGAGAAACCCTTCCCAGGAACGGTCAAATGATACTTTTCGACCATCCTCAACTTATTTGAAAGACGCTGTAATTAGGGGTTGGATTCCTCAGACCAGGTGCAGGGAGATTCATTCCAATCAATTCAGAGGCCAAAGTTTTGTGGAAAATAATGCCCCACACGCCTAGATCACCGAAAATTTCGAAAATCAATTTTTCAATAAACACAATGAACTGAAAAGTTTCGAGGACCAACTAGAGACGGAAACGGATCCCTGACCAAAATTTCAGATTTTTAGAAAATGTTGTACTACCAAAATCGGAGTGGATGGGGGACGGACATTTAATCATTTTGATCTAGACACCTTGAAAGGCCCAAAAAATTCTATAGGCGCAAATTGGAGAGATTGACTTTATGCGTAAAAACATAGGTAGATTATTCAAGGAATAACTTACCAAAACGGGGCGAGCAAAATGGTTGGCCAGCGATCGATGTTAAAAAACCTGATGTTGCGGAACATCGATAGTACTATTATTGATGTTAATTACTGCAACATCGATGTTTTTTCTTTCTACAGAAAAAATACAATCGGCAATAACCATAAATTATGCCATGTGTAACAATTACACATCCAAGTATTACAACGTGGAGTTTTTTTTACAGAGAAAAATGTCTTAAAATGATTTGAATGCAACGAATGATTCCTATTGACCAGTAACAATTCATCAGGTTCTTTTAATTTTTGGATATTAGATTTTTACAGGCCATTCTGAGCTTCCTAGAACCAACCAATCGCCTCCTAGGCTCAAATCCTGGCCAAAAATTTTTCTTAAAAATGGCTACTGTTTTTGTAGGTATTATAGAGAAGTCGAATTCTTCACTGACGGGGCATTTATACAGAAAATAATGATCAGTTGTGACCTGCACTGCAAATTTTTCATCTATTTTAACATCGATGGTCGAATCAACGATGTTTTACACCGTCGATGTAAGGCGACCAGCATCGGTGTCGACTTTAACATCGATGTTTTCGTTTCGATGTCCTATCCTAAACACGAGCAAAACGTACCTTTACGACGTCCAATTCTCTCAGTTTTTCCATGATAAACGTACCATAAAACGTAGGATTCCACATTACCCTGGCAGCTGGTCAGGTTACAACTACGAAACTGAGGAAACACGATCACGCTGCTGCGTGAGCTCCTTTGCTTCAATGAGGGCGATTTCCTTCTTCAACAATCCGTTTCACTTCTTGGCTGACAAAACTTTAAAAAAAACGGCATCCATGCGTCACTAATTTTGACGTATTCTTTTTGACTTGATGACAAACCTTTGATACTGGTGCATGCTGAAAATGGTGTTATTCACTAGAGAAAATACTACAAGGATGAACTCTGAAGATCATACCCTTACAGGACCATTTCTGCAGTAGATTTTCATTTCATTACCCACAAATTGTTCTTTTCTTTTAGGTTGTCCATGAACCTACGATCAGAGGGGATTTAAATGATTAAATTTGCAACAAAAAAGATCATATTATGCTTCTCTCTTTTATTTTTAACACTTATGAGAATAAAATATGGGTAGCAAAGAGGAAAACAAATAAGAATGGTTCAGAATATTTTGTATAATTATCACAAAGAGCGAATTTTAACATTCAACAGTCGTACTTCATAAAATAACGCGTCAACAAAAAAGAAAAACGTCCTGAATAATGTAGGTGAACGAAAATACGCGGTTCATAGAGATCTGGAAAGAATTGCACCGATCGGGACAGAAATTTACGTCTCTCCGTGTCCAAAAACGCATTATCAGTAAGAAATGTCTGATGAATACTGGAATACTGAATGAGAAGTTCAAAATATCAGTTAAAAATCCGTTTTCCAGTCACGCTAAGCGAATATAGGAAGAGCTACGATAGATATGGCACTATGGCGGTCAATATCACGCATAACCAAATTTCAAAAGGAATTTGTTTACACATTGTTCATTCTAAATTAAACATTTCAAAACAATCCTCTCTCAGCCACATTTACATAAGAAACAACGAGATTTCACATGTGAAAGTGATCCGACTAAAGGTCATAAGAGTGCTTGTAGCAAAATACATTTTTTTAAATAAATACGTGGACTGCCAGGATCATGAATAGGCATCTTATCGCAAAACATAGATAGCAGCTATTTCAATTAAATATGATAATGGATGCGGTTGAATAAAGTAGTCGAAAGTAGTTCTAAATTAAATCGTTAAGTAGGAATCAATTTCAACTGATAATGGAAACAAATGTATCTCTCGCTAGGTATAGGGAATACATAGTGCAACACAATTCGGCTAATAATGGGAATTTTGATCCAACACCAAATCAAAATTACACTTTAATGAACAAGTCGATATAATTGAGAGGAAAAAGTTGTATGTTCAGGCGGAAAAATCCATTGTATTAGGGAAAATGAAAATTGCTACCGTAAAATTCCCTATTTGGTGCAATTTTTGGGAAGTAGTCGCCTAATTATAGATTGTAGGCAGCGAAGACAACTGTGGAGCAAATATCTATGAAGTAGTGATCCTTAGAGCTCATATCCGTGATTAGTTTTGTCCTCTTTCCCGCTTTTTGCTCTGCTTCTGTTTTTCAGCAACAAGTGAAAGTTTCGGACATTGAAAAAAATACAAAATAAAATATTAAAATGACGAGATTTCACTATCTCTTCTTCCTCTAATAACGAAATTTCATCTTGGAATATTAAAACTATAAAAACGTAAAAATGTAAAGAGCGTGTTGGAACTGTAGGAAAAAAAACTTGATGTGGCTCACGTAAAATTTAGCAATTTTTCTTAGAATGTGGCGGATTTGACGGTATTTTGCATCTGTATGGAACTAATCACACATCATTCAAATGAAATGTCTACGCAGAA